>CM064573.1:3419791-3957259 GCA_032716605.1 Paralithodes platypus
TATCGTTCTCCCAACGCGCGGACCCTCTCTCAGAGCTCATAATGAGCTCAGAATGGCACCCGTCATATGATGGGTACCGCAGGGGTGGCCATTATTCTCTTGCCCGTCGTATGACGGGCACCGCGAATTAAGGGTTAAATTAAAGATCCTGACAAGTGAGGCAGTTCATAACAGGGTTGCCTGGAACGCTGCCATTAGGACGTGAGACCGGAACCGCGTTTTTTGTGGAGCACTTGGTCCACAAATTTGTGTATGTATGTACAGTATATACAGTATTGTATATCTTAATGCAAAAATAAAGATTACCATTTGTTTGGCTATTTCAGGGTTACTTTGGTGGGGTGGGGTGCCTGCTGGAGTTGATGAGAACCGGTGACCCTCCGTACTGCTCCGGATGAACACCTCCACCACCTCCTCCTCCTCCTCCTCCTCCAACCCTCCTAACACCAACAACAACAACAACAACACACACTATAGTCACCGCTGTAGTTATGTACAGTTGCCCACATAAGTTTTGTTCCTCGTCGTAATCTTGTGTATTATTACAATGTAAAATTTGCAAAATAAACAAACCAAAACGAGGACAAGGCAATATAAAAGCTAAAGAACTAATCAAAATTGCTATGTGGAAATAACAGGTCTCCCTTGATTTCCGATTGGGTTACGTTCCTGAAAACCCGATCTGAAATAGAAACATCATATAGCGAACCCTAAAATAGAAACATCATATAGCGAACCCTAAAATAGAAACATCATATAGCGAACCCTAAAATAGAAACATCATATAGCGAACCCTAAAATAGAAACATCATATAGCGAACCCTAAAATAGAAACATCATATAGCGAACCCTAAAATTAATGGGGTAAATGGGGATGCGTTCTGGGACCAGCCAAAACACAAACACCTAAAAGTCTATAATAATAATGTCAATTGACCACTTGCGAGTTTCGTTCTATAAGGAAGTTGGAGCTGTAGACAACGATATTTAACAGAATTTACAGCTAAAATACAGTCGTAGTACAGTCGCGCTAATAAGTGATGTCTCGGCACCAAGTAGGCTATGTTTTGATCAATAATTGGTATCAGCAATATTTAAGCTTCATTTCTTCATATCGAGTGAAATATACAAACACGTTCCTACACTTACCCACCCTATTCAACATCTGACAGACATTAATACAGCACAGAGCAAGCCAAACGTAATGACAGCTGGGACATGACTTATTAGCGCGACCGTACATATATGAATACATGAAACCCAATTCAAAATGCTATTTTTCCATCAGAAACCTACGTACTGTAATTACTGTAGGCCTATTTGTGTTTAATATCGATGTTTACAGGCCGAACTTCCTTATACCCTGAAACTCGCAAGTGGTTAATTGGGGTATCGGATAGTGAGTGAGACCAGTAATATAGTATTATTTTTTACATCGTTCTAAATACCAATAACCCTCCAAATAAAATTAATGAAAGCACGTGATTCTCCCAGGATTCAAACCCAGGATATCACATACAGAACTTACACGCTCTAACCATCATACCATCAAGACAGTAAAGATACAGCTCATGACCATGATTAATATCCATGTATCGAAAACAGTTGGCTGAATGGGGCCGAATGGATACAAGTCAGAGAAAGAGAGAAAAGGAGAGAAAGATAAAAAAAAAAGCAGGTGACCCCCCTTAACCCGTACTGTACCGTAGGATACAGTAATAAAAGTCCCCAGCAGCCCCAAGCAATGTGGCCAAAATAGCAGGAGAGACCACCTTTCCACCTCCAGAGATGAGGCAACACTGGCCCTCCCACCCTTCAGCGAGTCTCATATAAGCTGAGAAGTGTTGCCATAAAGGTGGCAGTGCTTAAACGGTGGTGGTAACTGGTACAGCCTTGTATAGGCAGTTACAAGGAAAGTACATTACTGACGACTATATCCGTCGCTGGGACTGGGGAGTTACTTATCTACTGACGACTATATCCGTCGCTGGGACTGGGGAGTTACTTATCTACTGACGACTATATCCGTCGCTGGGATTGGAGGGGTCAAGAAACTACACTCGTCATTCAATCATGTTCATTATATTTCTAGATTATAATGTAAAACTTGCAAAATAAACAAACCAAAACAGGGACACAAAAAGAACTTATCAAAATCACTACAGTACTGTATGTGGAAATCACTACAGTATGTGGAAATAACGATTTAGCAAAATAAAGTTTTGAAATAAAAGAACACAAAACTATATAATATAATTATGATATAAAACATATAAGATCACAGAGAGGAAGAACACTTATGTGGGCAATTGTACAACCCACGGCATCAATTTGCACCCACTCATTGAATTTATGAATAAATGGACAAATAGTAAGAAACCAAAATACATCAGGAAGTGCCGTTTTAAAGGGGGATGGTTAACTTTTTGGTAGATTTTTTAATTTATTAATTATTTTGTTTTAGTTTCCTCCCTAGACTTCTATTAAACTTGAAAAAACATCCATCAGATCCCCCTTCTAGATTAATTTATACATTTTTCGGTAGAAAAATGTCCCGGCCAAAGGCCGATTACTATTAAGATTACAGGCTCGCTATCGCTCGCCAGGAAAATTTTTACACGTAAATGGCACGAAAGGTCTTAAAATTGACGAAATGGGGCAAAAGGTATTAAAATCGCCAAAGTAATGGGCCGTAAGTCATAAAATCTGAAAACTATTGGGGGTAAGCATGAGGAAGAAGGGTGACCAGAAAAACAGCCCATGTCCCCTTAAAGGCAATACTTCCGCCATCCAACTAAACTGAACTGAATGATTGAATTACCAGTGTAGATTGTTATATCATTAATTCATTCACATTATTAGAGCAAATTATTCTATAGGTAGCGCCAGCGAACTTGACAATTATCTTCACACCTTAAACTTCTTATAACTCGAAATGAATGAAAGCAATCGGGCTGACTTTTCTATCATTGTGGGAAGAGTCCACCAGGAAATAGGTGTGGATATTTACAGCCAGTTTGCTCTAGGCCCTTTTGAGTTAGAGAGAGATAAGGGCTCAAGATTATTGTCAAGCGTTGGTGCTACCTATAGTAATTATATGAATGAAAGGACAAATTAGTATGATTGAATTACCAGTGTAGTTTGTTATATAATTCAAATTTTTATAGCAAATGATTGTAGTAAGCTTGAAGCAAATTGAAATATGAATCGCGCAAATATGAGAAATGTCGTCTAGGAAGACGAGTTGGCAATTTTGGAGGACAGTTTAGGACATAGTGCAGTGGTAACCATACTGTTTCTTTTCAACTGACGGTAAATTGCAAAGTTCCCATCAAGATTCCTCAGTTACTTTGAAGATTGTGTAGTGAAATATGGTGCTAATTGTATATAATTGGTCTTAATATGATGCACAGACAAAGTAGCTTCATATTTTTCCATTAAGTATCGAGAAATTAGCAGCTAAGGAATTCAATTTATCGTCAGCTGAAAAAAACCCGAGTATATACAGTAAAGCTCCGCCCATCCGGAAACCCAAGACTTCCGGACGAGCATTCTGTTTCGGACAGTAATTCAGCTATCCATGGCATTGGAAAAAAAGAATATCGAGATCGGACAAGAACGATCTTTGATTTCAGACATATTATCCAGCCATTCGGACTAGTCTGGTTGGCTTGGGGAAAGAACAGGCATTGAGTTTGGATAGCACAACTTAATTTTTGACATAATCCCAAGCCAATCTGACTAGTCTGGTTGGCTGAAAATAAAATGCATCAAATTCGGACCGCGCAGCATTGTGGGAACCAGACATCATTATCTCTGTCATATGGACTTGTCCAGTTCGCTGAATACATATTCAGACTATGGCATATCCAGACTTTTGGCACTTCCAGATAGGTTTCTCCCCCGATTAGTCCGGTTGGGCAGGGTTCTACTGTAACACCTTCAGTCAGATGATGCCATTTACATATTCTGGTCTATATTAGATTATTATTCTCAGCTAAGGACGGATCTCGGAGAATCAAAAGGGTCAACTGTATCATAAGATAACCCTCTGACTCCCACATGCCCTCTTAAGCTGAATAAGATTGTCTAATCTATCTATCTATTTACTCAGGCCAATCCCCACTTTTACTTTTTTTTTTTGGGGGGGGGGGGGCTGACTCAAGACAGAGCCATAATAGGGATAACAGAAAACAATGAACACACAAAAATAAAATACAAATTCACACACATCTAGGTCATCCAGGAGAAGACCCAGAGACCAGGGTCACCAAGGTCCCTCCAGCACTCCCCCCGACCCCCTGTCACCCGGAGAGGTTCCGATCTCGGCAGGCAGACATGCAGTAGAGCGAAACCACAAGCTCGCCCCCACCACACTTCCAGGCGCACCTTTCATATAAACCGTCTCCCCGGGCCAGGCGCCTGATGGACTATTATCTAGTCCAACTTGCGCCCGACCCCTTCCCCCAAATGACCACGTGTTCACTCATCTATTCACAAGCATTCTTCATGCATTCCTGTTTATTACCCTTGCCTGATCTATAGTCATTCCTCTATCATCTAAAGCTTGTCATACACAGTCTCTCCATCTCAATGGGGGTCTTCCTGCCCTTCTATCTCCCCTTGTATCTGACTCGCATATTCTCCTTGTAAGCCTTTCATCATTTATTCATTCAACATTGTCAATAGATTGTCTAATGATAGCCAGAATACAACGAAAAAGGACTGATCTGACGGCAGGCGTGTGTTTTGTGTTCACGTTAGTATTTTATTCAACTTTGGTCCAATTGTAGCTCTTAGACACCCTTATTAAGCTTAGTTGATTCAAGTAGATTATTGCTTGTTCTGTATTAATATAATGATGGGTCGATTCAACACTTGGCACTTTCAGGCTATAAGGAAGTTCAAGCAGCAGACATGTATACCGGTAATTGATTGATTTTCATAGTTATATATTTTTGTATATATTATACTTATATAATATATATATATATATATACAGTATATATATATTATATATATACTTTGTATATACACATATATTAGCCGAGTATCCAGCATGAGCATGGTAGTCCATAAAAGCACAAAACATTATTGTAAGCAAAAGAAAAACAAAAAAACTGGACATTCAGAATCCTTTACACAGTTTCACTTACATACTGTATTAACCCCCTGCCTGCGGGGGTTAAGTGACCTTCATTCCCTGCACATTTTCATGCATAAATAAGAGCCAAAATGAAACAAAATTATATATTTGTGACTGTACAGTAATAGCTTTCCAATGACACCTGCATCATCTCTGTACGACGTCTGGTTGTCTTGCAACAATCTTGCAAAAATCGCTAAAAATTAGCGGTTTTCCCAGTGTCACTCTGCAATGGTGTGGGCGAAGACTATTGCACGTGAGCGCACCCCCAGCCATGGTGGGCGACGGACGAAGGGGTTCTGCGCTGCCTACACTAACTTACCTCACTCCCATCAAACATAATAATCTATTTTTATTTATTTCACTCCATCACCAAACACCTCCCAATGAAATTCATGAAAATATGTGATCCACTGGGATTCAAACCTGGGTTATCCCACACAGATATTAAACACACTTACCATTATGCCATCTGTCTGGTGACGGGCACCGCAGCAAAGATGTTAATATATTACATATACTGTATGTATATACATAAGTTTGATACTTTGCTTCTAGAGGAAGCTTCTCAAAGGGGATAACCATGGAAGAAAACATCTCTAGGCTTCCTAATATGCCTCCCACTGCCCCACTCCAGTATCATTTCAACTAAATTAATTAACCTATACAGCGTCAAGGGCATAGAATCTAACGTCTATAAAAATGGGCAATGAGAGTCAAATGTGTAGATTCTCCGCACCAGCATTTGTGCTTAATGTTGTATACCAAGCACAGGCATGTTCTGAAGAGAGGAATCAGTGGTCCATTGCTGACTATGCCTTTGAAGTGGCAGGCAGTGGGGTCGCCACATCCCTTCACACATCATAACTACATTAAATATGAATAAATATAATGCCAACCAGCACAGCGATTTGTGGTTAATGTCCAGTAAAGTCCCTGTAACAAGGGCACACCCAAGCCCTGTCAATCAAGGGAGTGTACAGTAGTGTTAAAAACGGCTTCCTCACAAACTCTTATTTTTTTATTTCTGTTAAATTTTATAGATATCTACTACTGTACAGTACTTGAATTTCCTTATAGCTAAAAAGTGGCAAGTGATCAATTAGGCCCTCTATCCTAACCCAACTACAGTTATTCCTCATATACAGTTATACAGTAGAGTCTCGTATATAACGCATTTTGATCTAACTAATTAGCATTTAACGACCCTTTAGGAGCTCTTGCCAATCGCACATTTAACGATCCAATATTCGTATCCAACGCCAAATATTCCTATTCCCCGGGATCGAATTTCAAGATTCCCGGCCAATTGCTGATTTTTTCACCGCACCCCGCATCTTGCCTGACGTCATCGGTGTCCCTAGGACTCCCCACCTCCTTCCCAGTCAGTCCGCACCATTTTTCAACCGTGTACTGAAGTGCTCTATTTGAAAAATACACTCGGCCGAAGTCTTGCCACCAATTATAATTTATCCCATAAGTTTATGTATTCGCATCTAACGATTTTGCATCTAACCTGTTTTATTCGGCACCTATTATTCGTTAGATACGAGACTCTACTGTTAGTTACTATGAATTGTTTCCTTATTTTTGTGATAATGCACCATATTGTTCTCCTATATAATATGTTAATAATGAAGGAAGCACATATTTTAGTGATACTGCACCATTATGTTCTCATATATAACTTACTAATGTACCGTATCAACTTTTAAGTGAATTTTTTTCCCTGATTTACCCCTTCAGTTCCGATGATATTTTTATAGTTTGTTTTGCTACTACAGTATTAGAATATTTTATGCAGCTTGGGAAGAACTGGTAAAGTTAACCCTTCTGCACACAAGGACGTGATTTGCGCCCTTTCTGGGATACTTGATAGCCTTTGTGACCACCGGGGGTGTTGTGAAACATTTAATTCATTTACGTCAACCTCTGCAGTTGTCTTTGAGCGAGCTGCGAGCAGATACCTAATTTTGGAGAGGTCATTTTGAGATTAAGAACATTTTATTTCTGAGTATCTAGCTTAAAAAATACCCCTCTTAAGATCCTCCTTCAAGATAAATGTGTACATTTTTCGACAGAAAAATGTTCCGGCCAATGGCCAGTACCGCTTATAACTAAAGGCTCGCTATCGCTCGCCAGGAAAAAATTAACACCTACAGTAAGTGACATGAAAAATCTGAATATTTACTAAGAAATTGGGCGAAAGGTCTTAATATCGCCAAACTAATAGGTCGAAGGTCTTAAAATCTAAAAACTAATGGGGCTAAACATGAGGCAGAAGAGGGACCAGAAAAATTACCTATCTCCCCTTAACACCAGCAGACTCTCTGTGAGGAGCGCCTGTAACCTAATCTCTTTCTAGATTACATTATTATGTTGTTGTTGTTGTTCCCCAAGCTGCCTGGCCGAACAGCCCCAAGGCCCCGAGCAAGGCCAAGGCCATAACCGAGTGCCCCCACAGAACCCTCCCTGCCGACCACAATAAAGCCTGGGTGACCGAAGCCACTCCATGGCGGGGAGCTGAGGAGGGTGCGGAAACGCCCGGGAAACCAAAGCCCCACCCAGGGCCCTGTGCCCCTCAGCAATTATGAAGAGAAAATGGAGGGGCACAGGAAAAATGAGACGCTTTGGCTTCCAATCTTGGTAGATTTGGAGGTCAATCCACGGAAGAGACGCCATCACTTGAGATCTAGAAAATATTTAAGTAAAAGGAACAGTCAGAGTAAGCTATGGGTATGGCAGAGATCGCTCAGCTCTCACTCTGATAAGACCAGCCCATCACCACACACACATTATTATTATTATTATCTTTATTAGTTTAACTCTTTTGAGATACATATACGCATTTCTTTTCTGTCAATTACTAGATAATTTTATTTCGGATTAGGAAGGGTATATACGGGGGGCGGGAGGCTAGGAATCCTCCCCTTGTAGACTTGACCTACTAAATGAGACGGAGGAAGGGGCAAGGGAACGCCAAAGTTGTCCCAGACCCTTAGAACTGGAACTTTAAATATAGTTTCTGTTCGGTCTCTGTCGGTCTGGAGTCGACCGCCCCCCCGCCTGTGTGGTGTGTGCCTGAGTTTGTATATATATATTACATACATAGCCTACATATTGAAGTCTGATGGTTAATTGAGTCTTTACCCTTTTGATGCCCACAGATCCTTCCTAAACTGTATAAAATTGTATGATATTCCAAGGACAACCAGGCCACTGAGATGTAAATTATAAGTAAAATCTGTTAAGTATTCCAAACCTGACCGAACACGGCTGAACACAAGGCCCCAGTATCAATTATCCTGTTCCAAATAAGTACTGTACTGTACTGTACTGTACTGTACTGTACTGTACTGTAGACCAAAACTCTTGAACATGAACCTCTATAACTCACAAACGACTAAATTAAGGGGGGTGACCTGCTTTTTGTTATTTCTGTCCTTTTCTCTCTTTCTCTGGCTTGTATCCATTCGGCCCCATTCAGCCAACTATTTTAAGACTTATCCCCATCTAGGTGTCGATTTCTTCCTGGCGAGCGATAGCGAGCCAGCATTATATGAAGAAATCCGGCTTCGCCGGAGAAATTTTTCTATCGAAAAATGTACAAATTTAGCCTGCTGTCAAACAAAAATAAAAAATATGCTGGCTCGCTACCGCTCACCAGTAAAACATTGACACCTGGATGGGGATAAACGTCTTAAAACAGTAGGCTGAATGGGGCCAAATGGATACAAGCCAGAGAAAGATAGAAAAGGACAGAACAAAAACAGGTCACCCCCCTTAAATCAAGCTGATATACTGTATCTACCATTTGGGAGGAGTCAGCCAGGGCATAGGTGTGGATATTTACAACCCAAACAACTAAAGTAATCAAGCTGAGATATCTACCATTTGGGCAGAGTCAGCCAGGGCATAGGTGTGGATATTTACAGCCCATTTGCTCTAGACCTTTTTGAGTTACTGTCTACCTACGTGGAACAGGGTATAGTATCGGGTCTGTGTATTATGTGTAAATAGTTTTGTAGTTTAGTATTTTTTTTCAGGAATATATGCTTAAACAAAATATTGCCTCTATTGTAAATATCAATAGAATCTATGTTGACCGCTTCGGGAAGGGCGACGCCATTCTTCCTTATACTGTACTCTGGCTAAAATTAGAAGATTTTATGCAGCTTAGGAAGGACGTCTAGTAGTCAGAGAGGTGTATTGTATCTCCATTAAAATGTAACATTTCCAAACAAAACAAACCAAAACTTGGACAAAGACAATTTAAAGGCAAAATAACATCAAAATCGCTCTGTGGGGGCACTCGGTTATGGCCTTGGAATTGCTCGGGGCCTTGGGGCTGTTCGGCCAGGCAGCTTGGGGAACAACAACAACAACAACAACAACACAATCCACCACATAGGGTGTACATTACTACATGAGCAAGTTAATCTGTCATAATTCGGTGACTGCCATAAATCCTTCTTAAACGCAATAAAGTCGTCTTATGATAGCCAGAATAAAAAGGAATCTTCACCCAGACTGAAAGCGCCGAGTTACTCATGAATAATATATCAGTAGATGGTTGCTTTTTATGAACCCCCTTCTCCCTCATGTTTAGCCCCATCAGTGTTTATTAGTTTGGCGATTACAAGACTTTTCGCCCCATTTCTTTGTCAATATTAAGATTTTCCGTGCCATTTAGGTGTCAATTTTTTCCTGGCAAGCAACAGCAAATCTGTAATTCTAGGAGGATCCGGCCGTGACAATTTTCTATCAGAAAATTTAAAAATTTATCTTAAAAGGGGGGTCTACGAAATATTTCTTTAAGCTTGATAGAGATCTAGCGAGATTACTACGGTATAAAATAAATAAATATATAAACCTAAAAATAACCGCTACCCCCTCAAGCTTTCATATCTAGTGAAAATAACAAATATTTTCATGAATATTAAGGGGGGTGACTTGTTTTTGTTCTTTCCTTTTCAATCTTTCTCTGGCTTGTATCCATTTGGCCCCATTCAGCCTACTGTTTTAAGACGTTTATCCCCATCCAGGTGTAAAAAATTTACTGGTGAGCGGTAGCGAGCCAGCATATTTTTTAGTTTTGTTTGACAACAGGCTAAATTTGTACATTTTTCGATAGAAAAATTTCTCCGGCAAAGCCGGATTTCTTCATATAATGCTGGCTCACTATCGCTCTCCAGGAAGAAATCGACACCTAGATGGGGATAAACGTCTTAAAATAGTTGGCTGAATGGGGCCGAATGGATACAAGCCAGAGAAAGAGAGAAAAGGACAGAAATAACAAAAAGTAGGTCACCCCCCTTAAGGTTATGAATGACTACTAATGAATACTGTTATAGACCCTTACTACTGTATACCGGAGATGTCTAGTTTATTTTATTTCATCTGCATTTAGACAATTTTATGAAGGTTTGGAAGAATATATAGTAGCTAAAAGGATTAATTGAGATAGTCTGTAGCCTTTTAATTGGTAGACATCCTTCTTTAGCTGAATAAAAATTGTTTAATAATTGGCAGAATATAGAGACGTCTTTTTGTTTTGATTTCGGCTGCATTTAGATGATTTTATGAAGCTTTGGAAAGATAATTATATAGTAGCAAAAAAGATTAATTGAGAATAGTCTAGCCTTTTAATTGGTGGACGTCCTTCTTTAGCTGAATAAAATTGTCTAATAATACAGTACAGGTTAACCCTCTGAAGATCAATGATGCACTCTCTCTTTTCTGTCTTATTTTGCAAGTTTTACATTATAATTTGACAATTTTATTTGTGTTAGGAAGGGTCTATGGATGTTAGAGGGTTGATTGAAATAGTATTCACCCTTTTAATTCACACAGATCCTTCCTAAATTGTATAAAATAATCTGATGATAGCCAGAATAAACTCAAAATGCGTCATGATCCTCAGGGGGTTAAGCTTTTTATTTTCACGTACAGTATATTTACCCCTGTACCAGCAGCAATTTAATTTTTTCTGTTCTAGCTATATTTAGACAATTTTCTGCAGTTTAAGAATGAACTATGGTAGTTAAAAGGGTTAAATGAGATAGTTCGAAGCCTGTTAATTGCTTGAGGCCCTTTTATAACGGAGTAAAATCGTCTAACAGTAGTCGGAATAGAGGTAACCCTTTCATTGCGGGACCCGTTCAGAAGCAATTTAAAGCCAATTAAAGCCTGTGGAGACGAGTGCGAGTGAACGGGAGTGGGGCAGGCTCACGTCCGCTCTCCAGTACGTCTGTCGGGGCACTGAGAGCCTCACCCCATCTCTCGCAAGATATATGCAGCGCTGCCAAAGGCAAATGTAGTGTGACATTGCTGATAATTAGCTAATATTGCCGATGTCTGTGGTAGTGCTGCTGGTGAACCCCGTCCGCTACGAAGCTAGTTCTGGTGTCATTTTGAAGATATTTTTTTCTATTTTTTTGCTGCAAACATTTGATTTTATCCAGGCACTTACTTAAGCAATCAGGAGTGCCTGAATGAGCCCTATTATAGCAGAAATATGCCCGCAGTGTAAGGGTTAAAGAGACGTCGCCGGTACAGAAGCTGTTAAGTTTGTGTTATGACTGTGTGTAAGTGCCTTTATATAGTCCACAAATGATATGTACATTATGAGTGTACAGGAACTATATTCAGTCCCAGGGCACAAGTCGGGGTTCTTTATTTACTCTGTTCACTCTAACACAGCCACAAATTGTTAGTTCATAATATTGTTAATATTTTGTTCATGATCCTTTGTCTCTGGGCAATCTAGATATGTGTGAATTTTTATTTTTAATTAATTTTGTTGTTTCTGTTCGGGCTTTTGTCTCGAGTCGGCTATTCGCAGCTATGGGGTAAGTGCCTGAGTACATACATACATTTGTTTCAGGCTGAAAGTAAGTTGCCTTGTCACCATCTTAACCCTTCCTGCCCGGGCAGCCTATCTAAATGACAGCACTGAGAGCCCGGGGGATATGGCCGAAAAACGTTGTAATAGGCTAGCCCTATCTTTGTTATTTTAACTGCTAGATAATTCACACACATCTCAAAGCGTAGCCCTGTTTCTTATCTGTAAACTGGCATTGAGTAGAGCTCTCTAGGTCAACTGGTTCAGTTGTGATGATGATTTCCATGGAGAGAGATTCGATGCGATGTTAGCAATATCAGACAATAACAATCACTAATTTTCGTTCTCCAAAACAATAACAACTGAAGTCAATCTCCTTGTTTTGGAAGGTGCGCGTCGCTCCGACCGGCTTGTTTACATACGGTTCGACGCACGGCGTTCAAGCTTACGGATTTTAAAATGACACCCGGGCTCCTGCCCATCTGCCACGGTGTCATTTTAAAATGACAACCGAGCAGGAAGGGTTAAAGGGAGTTGCATACGGTTCGACGCACAGCTTACGGATTTTAAAATGACACCCGGGCTCCTGCCCATCTGCCACGGTGTCATTTTAAAATGACAACCGGGCAGGAAGGGTTAAAGGTGGTGGTGCATGGGTTGAGATAAACATGGAATAATAATCGCCAACCCGCACATAATTATTTTGCAAAATGAACTCCTGGTCCGGTGTAGAAGATCCACAAAATCCTTTATACCATTGTTAATAATTATTTCAGTGACATTGCATTTTACAAGATAGTTGAAAACTGGAATACTTGCAAAACAAACAAACCAAAACAGGAACCGCACAATACAAAAAAAAAGGAGCCGCACAATATAAAGACAAAACTCATCAAAATCACTACAGTATGTGGAAATAACGTATTGAAGATTTAGCAATACAGTAGGCTACAGTATTATGAAATTAGAAGAAAAAAAATGCAAAACCTGGGCCGAGATTTGTATGTACAGTAGGGTCTCACATAAAACGAGTTTATGGTCGATAAACGAGGGCGTTTTATGCGATTTAGTTTTATGTGAACACAGCATTTTGGTGGCGCAATATCGTCAATGTTCGCTGTAAGCGAAAATTTTCGTACAAAGCGAACGATATTTCATACAACGCGAACTATATTTCGTACAAAGCGACGATATTTCGTACAAAGCGAACGATATTTCGTACAAAGCGACATTCGTTCTGATCGAAAATTAAATATTAATATTTTAGGTCGGTCGTTTTAATCGAGGCTCGTTTTATGCGGGACCCTACTGTATACTCGGGCACATACCCCATAGCCGCAGGTGGCCGATTCGAGACATGGCCTGAACAGGGACAACACAATGCAACATAGAAAACAAAATACACATTCACACATCTAGGAAGGAAGAGGAATGACTGTAGAACAGGCAAGATAAGTTGTAATGAATAGGAAGAATGCTTGTTTATTATTTTACATTTTCTATCTATCTACTCATAGTACTCAGGCCCAATCCCCACTTTTCCTATTTGTTTTTCTTTTCTTTTTCCCCATTTTGCTGTTCCTTTTTGTTTTTGGGGGGTGGCCGACTCAAAACAGAGCAAGAACAGGAAAAACACAAAACGACGAACACACACGGACTGAACACAAATTCACACACACTAGGTCACCCAGGAGAAGACCCAGAGACCAGGGTCACCAAGGTCCCTCCAGCACTCCCCTGGCCCCCGACCACTCGGAGAGGTTCCGATCTCGGCAGGCAGACTTGCAGCGGAGCCGAAGCAACAAGCCCGCCCACCACACTTCCAGGCGCACCCTTCATATTAATCGTCTATCCGGGCCAGGCGCCTGATGGACTATTATCTAGTCCAACTTGCGCCCGACACCTTCCCTCAAATGACCACATGTTCACTCATCTATTCACAAGCATTCTCCATTCATTCCTGTTTATTAAATTTTAAAGGGAAGTATTTTTTTCTGAACCCCCTTCTCTTTTATGTTTAGCAGCATTAGTTTTCAAAATTAAGACTTTCGATCATTTATTTATCAATACTTAGATCTTTTGTGCCATTTAGGGGTCTATTTTTTTCCTGGCGACCAATAGCAAGCCTGTAATTTAGGAGGAATTGTGATGTGTTATAGTTATATTTTCTATTTTTTTGTATATTGATTGAGGTCTAGGGAGCAAACTAGAAGAGTACGTATACCAGTAATCATAACTAATATATGCATAAATATGATAACGTCCCCTTATGTGTCAGCAAACCAGCTGGATGATATTTGTGGCGGAGTTAACATGAATAGAGTACAGTATAAGACGTAGGGGTAGGAGGCAGAAATTTAGCTGGTATCACTCCAGCAATGTTCACCTCATTATTAACACTCGTATGGAAGCTTAGGAGTTAAACTTATATATAATTCTATGACTTGAGGGGAGATTTTAACTTATTGTACAGGGGTGTTTTTCTGGACCTCCTCCCTCATGTTTAGCTAATTAGTCGATATTTTTAAGACGTTCGCCCCCTTAACCCTTAATGTACCAGAGGAGATTACTATAAATGTAACCTCCAGTACCAAGCATTTTGGCCAAAATGGCTTCAAAGACAGAGAGCGCAATCTCTCACCCCAAAAGCTGGATGAGTACTGAACCATCCTGCCCGTGGAACCTTAGATACACTCTTGAGAAGTGTTGCCAAGGTCTCAAAGCAGTGTTTACAAGTCATCGTGACTGGTACCGCTCGGTACAAGGCCCGAATACTACCGACGGACATCGTACAGCGCTGGTACAGAATGGGTTAGATCTTTCACCCTATTCTTTAAATTTTGTCATTTAAGTGTCAATTTTATACTGACGAGCACCAGCGAGCCTGCAATTTAGGAGGAACCAACTTTTGGCCGGAAGATTGTTCTACCAGGAAAAAATAGACACCTAAATGGCACCAAAGGTCTGAATATTGACAAAAATGGGGCGCAACATCCCAAAATCGGCAAACTAATGGAACGAGCGTCTATTAACACCTTACGAGCGGCCTATGCGGTTTATTTATGTGTACCGCACAGCGGGGTGTTTTTAGCCAAAATAGGGCTGTTTACGTGATCATTTTCATGCCTAAATAAGACCCAGAACGTAAAACAAGTACCTATCCCTGAAAGGGCATAAACAGAGCTTTCGAATGACACCATAACGATCCTTGTATGATGGATAGTTTTCTTGCAATAACCGTGCAACGCGAGTGCAAAAAGCAGGTAATTCGGTACTTTCAGTACATAATTGAGTATGTAGCGAGTGAGAGAGGGAGGAGGGAGCTGAGATTTGTGTCAGTAGGTTCGCCGCGGTGGTCTGGAGCAGTCATACGCTCGCTAGTCTCCTGCCACCACTTGTCTCTCTCTCTCAGCCACATTACGTGCTGAAATTGCCACTCGAGTTATGTCGAGCGCCGCCACATAGTCCAGCTTTATTTAACTCGACTTATGTTGCTCGCCGCTAATTAAGGGTTAAATCTCAAAACTTATGAGGCTAAACATGAGGGAGAATGGGGTCCAGAATAACCGTATGACCTTTCACCCTTCTGGCCCGGGGGCGCTATCCTAAGGACGTGGAGACCCAGGCGATCTGGCCGAAATACGTCTACGCCTAGGCTACCGTATCTTTGTTATTTTAACTGCTAGAAAATTCCCACACATGTTTAAACGTACTGTGGTTTCCAATCTGTAGACTGGCATTGAGTAGAGCTCTCTAAGTCAACTGGTTCAGTTGTGATGACGATTTCCGTGGAGCCCATTTTTCCACGATTTTAGCAATGTGACACACTTTTCAAGACTGAATCTGTCTTTGCAGACCACACAACATAGCTCCAACGTCTGGTTGCTGCCAGAGGTGTGTGCGTCGCCTCTGACAGGTTTTGTTTACATACGTCGGACGCGCGGCTTTCAAGCTTACGGACTATATAAGGACACCCGGGTTCCTGCCCATCTGCCGCGGTGTCCTTTTATAATGACAACCGGGCCAGAAGGGTTAAGTGAATGCCTGTATATATTGACCAAGTAATTCAGAATAAACCAAGCTTGTTATACCCTGTTCCAAGTAAGAAGTCGCAAAATTCTTTAATATTAACCTCTATAACTCCAAAACGACAAGGGTAATCTAGCTGATATTTCTACCGTTTGGGAAGAGTCAGCCAGGGAATAGGTAGGGAAATATTACAACTCATTTGCTCGCCTTTTTGAGTTATAGAGGCTAGGGTTTACATTTCTGATCTACCTACTTGGAACAGAGTATAGTAATATTTTGGGTATTGGTGATTTAATTCTTTCAATATTATCATAGTGCTATTACACAGTACAGTACAGGTAATCAAAAGGTAAAGTAGTCAGGTCTCGATATACACTGTTAATTCATACCTTGTACATGCAGTGTATATCAAAAACGTGTATTAGAAATAACACTTCTTATGGGAATTAATTCCAATTGTTCCAACCACTTTCACAAAGTCCCCTATTTGAGCCTTTAGCCTACCTTAAGCCGACATACCACCAACAAAAAACATAAATAAGAACTGTTTTGAACCAGCTACTGACCTATTTGCATGTCAAGTACGCGATATCCTGCAACGTAAATAAACCACACTTCTATATTTTGTGTCGTCTGCTACGATCCGCGCGGTGCAGAAATGTCCGGCGCCGACCCAGAGTTACAGCAGGACCCCTGTCGCCAGCAAATGTCCGCGAATACCGGTATACAATTTTTTCCGTGTGGTGGATTGTGTTCTTTTTGGTTTGTTTAGTTTGCAAGTTTTACATTTTAATTTATAAATTATTATATTACTTAAGCGTTGTTTCCACATAGCGATTTTGATAAGTTAGTTTGTCTTTTTACTGTGTTCGTATACGTTTTGGTTTGTTTATTTTGC
The DNA here is from genome assembly GCA_032716605.1 of Paralithodes platypus. Taxonomy (NCBI): domain Eukaryota; kingdom Metazoa; phylum Arthropoda; class Malacostraca; order Decapoda; family Lithodidae; genus Paralithodes; species Paralithodes platypus. The sequence continues at coordinate 3,436,709 of CM064573.1, forward strand.
AAGTTTTACATTATAATTTATTGTTCGACTTTGGAATTTTTGGGGTTACCGTGTCCAAACGAATCCGTGTATACAGTATATCGAGACCTGACTGTAGTCCATATTTAAACTCCTTGAAGCTCAAAAATAACTTAAATGAGATCAGGTCCCTCTGTTAAATGTTCTTTCCTCTCACTAAAACATTACGCGCTTTCCATAATGCAGTTGGGTCAGAGTACATGATTAGATTGATATCCAAAATTCAAAAATGGATATTAATCGTGATCGTGTACTCAACCTTTAACTGTGTTGGTGGTGTAATGGTTTAGATACTTATGTTCTGGGTGTGGTGTCCCGAGTTCGAATCCCGGGAGGACCATATGCTTTCATTAGTATTATTCAAGTACATTGGGGTTTGTAATTGATGGTTAATGTTAAGAACGGGGTGTTACTTATCATGCTCCCAATGGATGGCACGCAAAGAAACAATTTAGTATAACTGTTTAAAGAAGAGAAGACAATTTCTCACCAACTTTATAAATAAAATAATATAGAATATAGTAGAGAAAAATTAATTGACTATAATAGTGGTGAAATGTATCAAGTTTAAATTGTACCTGTATATTAATATGGCTCAAAGTCTAAAAATATATTGTAGATAATGTATATTTATAATTAAGGGTTTGCCGAGGTATACAGTATATATATAATGCTGTTAGAGTATGCTATAACATGTAGTATAGAATTATAACTATAAAGCTTGTTTATATTAATTTTGAAGGAAGGTGCCTACAATATACTGTACATTTATGAAAATGGTTTTGTTTCATATTTAACCCTTTGCATATTATGACACATTTTGACAGTTTATTATGGCTATCAATAGATGATTTTTTACAATTTAGGAAGGATCTGTGGGAATTATCAGGGTAAATTCTCAATTAACCCTCGGACTTCCATATACCCTTTCTAATATGAATAGAATCGTCTGATAATAGCCGGAAAGCAGAAAAGAAACCGTTTATGCTACAGCCAGAAATTTTTCTTAGTATAGAAAGAACTTCCAATTGCTTCTGGAGCAGTGGACCCCATGGTTCTATCTTGTGCTTGGTTTGCTTCCTGCCAGGGCCCCAGCAAAACAGTGGTGTAACTGCCATCCGGGTGAGGGACTGCTCTGGGTCTGTTCCTTCAGTGCTAAGTGTAATAATCCACTTAGTGGAAATTACACTGTGGGGTGGGTCAGTGGAGGCAAGTCTGGGAGCCTGGAGGCAGTTTCTGCCATGGCCATCCCTTTTGGGGCGCAGAATTGATGATGATGAACTTCTAAGAATCTATCAACAGTATTATGTTCTGTCCTTACACTTTCTCGACAGATCATAAGTGGCTTTAGCTCAGAAGGCTAGTCTTAAAAATTTACTTAATCTAGGATTCTATCTATTGCCAGACACCTTGATCCCCGAGGGGATGACTACAAAAGAATCCCCTCCATGCCCCTCTATCACCCTTCCTCCTACCCTAACATCACTTTGACTCATTTACCTCTCAACTCTATCCCTCCAACTCACTCTGCTTCTGCCTCTTTGCCCTTCCTCCTCACCCTCATACACTCTTAAGTTATTCTCACCCACCATACGCTCCACATGACCAAGCCACCTCAAGGTGTTCTTTTTCACACTACTGTATGTCCACATACCCACCATAACACTCTTGTACTTCATTTGTCTGTCTATCTCTCCATGTGACTCCACATGCACTTATTAAAGAACATATAACAACGTCGATGCTTCACTCATGTACGTCAATGTTGGGATTACCACACCATTATGCAATGACTTTTTTACTTACATGCTGACCACCCTATTACTTGTCACTGCTTTCACTCCTACAACCCTCTTCTCCTGCTGTACCCTCTCCTGCACTTAATCGTCCATATTCCTATCTTTACTCATCACACTGCCCAAATACTAAAATGAGCTGACATTCTCCATAACCTGATCATTCAACCTCACCTCACACTGTAAGACTGCACCCCTTTCAAAGATCATAACCTTACTCTTCCCCATACTGTATTTAGTTTCAGGATGCTCACACACAGTTTCAAACATATTTACCAGACCCTGCAAATGTTAGGGTAAACTAGCCATGCAGATAACCTAACTCTTGGTAACAATTTAAAAATATAATAACGTATATTATTGTTGTATATTTATTCAGTAATTTCTTATATCATAAAAATATAATAAACATAATACCCCTATTTGAAAGCTATAAGGTTTTTAAAAATAAAACTGTACTGAGGGCATAATATTAAAAAAATAAAATAAAATCATTACAAGGGCCCTTTCTTTTTTAATACCAGGGTTTAAAAACAAATTGAAAACAAAACTAATCCAGAAGCACTACAACAAAACCTCTTCTACATCCTAAAGATTGACCTCTGCTGTATTTTCTCCATTGTGAGGTGAGGGTTGCGGGTGATCTCTGTCTCGATGCCCAAGGTGTCAGAAAAGTCCAGTTCCAGGTCCCGGCCAGTCAGAGCTTGGAGGTGGGCACTAGACTTTGGTAGGAAACCCATGTGTCCGATGTCTGCACACCCGACCTGGTTACAGGGAGAAAAGATGAGAAAATTAACCCTTTCATTATAGGTGAAGTTATTTTTCTTTTTAGTCTGGCTAACATTAGATGATTTTATGCTGTTCAGGAAGGATTTATGATAGCCAACGACCTAATAGACCTCTCTGATTACTAGAACTCCTGTTAAAGCTATGTAAAATTGTCTAAGAATAGCCAGAATACAAGGAATACGTGGGTCACCCGTACTGAAGCGGTTAATCATATAATACTATCCGCGTTCAGGTTCCAGTTCCGGTCATTACCCGTCGCCCCGTGCATCATCCCCAATACAGTACCATATATCACTTTCCTCCAACTTGCTTTCTCTCTTGCCCACAAGCTGTTAAATGAGAAACTATTGATCCCCTGGCCAAAACAATAGTCCCTTAATTAGTCAATAGTATTAGATATACAAAGTTAAGGTTAGGTTAGGCTATGCTATGTACTGTAGTTGCCTTATGCCCCTGGAAGTGATTAACCCATTGGCTGCGGGAGACTTAACCGAATGCCATGGCAATTTACAGGCTTTTAAAGCCTGTAAACTCGAGTGCAAGAAAACAGGAGCACGACATGCCACACGTCCGTCTCCCAGCCAAGCGGCCGTGGCACTGAAGGCTCTGAGTCAGAGTCTTGCGAGATATACAGTGCTGCCAAAGGTAAATGTAGCGAGACATTAGTGAGAATTGCTCATTTTAGCGAATGTCTATGGTAGCGCTGCGGGTGAATCCCGCGAGCTACGAAGCTCGTTTTGGTGTCATTTTGAAGCTATTTTCTTTTAGTTTTCATTTAATTTTCATTCAGACACTTGCCTAATCAATCAGGAGTGCCTGAATGAGCCCTAATATGGCGGAAATATGCCCGCACCGTAAGTGTTAAATGGCTAAACATTTTGCGTATTATCTCGCACGCTCGGTCCACTCCCAAAACAACAATGCCCCGGTTTGACACCCTGCTTGCCCGGCTTTGATCTTCAAGGATGCTCAAGCCCCCATTTGTCAAAGTGTCTCACTACATTTTATCTTTGGTCTACCTCTCCCACCCAAAAACAAAACAAAACTAAATATATACTGTAATATAAAAGCAGGCCCACTTGACCCCAATCGGCGGTATATCAGACTTATCAGTCCTCTACTAGTTACCAGTATCATATTACACATGGCCTATTTTGAGAGATGATTACTGTTTATTTGTATACTGCACTTCATATGACTATTCAAGATTAAGAGATGTTAGATTTATATGATTAAAATAGGCAGACAATAGACTTTATATACAAAACTTTGATACTGTGACTTTGAGAATAGGTCTATCCACCTTTATAGTGCATGTACAACACAGGCCTAACACTTCTACTTACAGCAGCCCTCTGGTGACGATGATGTTGAGCGAACCCCATACCGAAGGTACGAGAGGCGGAGGAGAGCCGAGCTGCCTCATGGCGCTGGTGAAAGTTACGCTCTGATTCCTCTAGGGGGTGATTTGAGGTGGCGGCCGGGGCGCGACGCAACATACCCGTCTCTGTGCCATAGTCACGCTCCTGGCTCACACCGTTAGAGTTGTTGTGTTGAGACTGTGGACAAATAAGTGGTTTAGTTAGATTTAGGCTACTGAAATATAAGCCTAGGCCTATACAAAAACTGATAGTTTGGAAATTATCGGATACATCAAAAGCAAATGGTTAATCCAGGATGTGCGATAGGCCTTCCAGAAGTATGTCATAGGGGAATGTGCTGGGCCTTTTCGGAAGACGGCACATAAAAAAAAATTAATAGTTAATAGTCCCACGTTTGATACTTCAGAAACTAGGTTCACCATTATCTTCCTGTCTCCATCCTGTGATCCCATGCACATTATATTGCCCAAGAGAAGCCCTCGGTGGGTTCTCAACATAAACATTAAACTGCAACAATTCTTAACTTAATGTCTTAAATCACTCAGCCCCGGCTATTGAATTATCCCATCATACCAAGCTGGATTCCGCCCCTCCTGTTCCACTGTTGACCATGTCCTAAACCTGGAACAGGCTATTTTAACTGCACTATCTCATAAGCGCACTACCATTGTTGTGTACCTTGACCTGTCTGCTGCTTTTGACAGTGTACCTCATCTACTCCTCATGATGAAAATGGCCAAACTGGGAGTTTGTGGGAAAATGCTCTCTTGGATCCAATCTTTTTTAACATCCAGGACGGGACGTGTGTTTCTTCAAGGTGCCTTCTCCTCAGACGTGATTTATGGTGTTGGTGTGCCGCAGGGCTCAATCCTCAGTCCGTACCTATTTGATTCCTACCTAGCAGACTTCCCTGACTTATCCCCAGTGCACCTAGTTGCATTCGCCGATGATCTGACCCTATACTATTCCCATGAGGACCCTCTGACAGCGGCACGTACTATACAGGATGCACTTGACTCCCTTCACTAATGGACTTCCACCTGGGGTCTCCGAGTCAACCCTAATAAGACTGTCTTCCAAGTCTATTCCCGGAAACGACCTGTTCCAGCGATAACCCTAAAGTTCAATGGCGTCAATCTTGCACAGTCTGCCAGTCATCGCTACCTTGGTGTGGTTTTTGATGCCCCGCTCCTAACATGGAAGAACCATATAGACTACCTTGTGGACTCCTCACGACAGCGCCTGAACATCATGAAGGCTCTTACTGGTACAACGTGGGGTGCACATCCATCTACTCTCCGCATCTTCTACACTTCATACATCCGTAGTAAGCTGGATTATTGTTCCCAAGCTTTTGCCTCAGCATCTCCAACGACCCTCAAGAAACTAGAAGTGGTGCAAAACTCTGCCATGAGACTGATGACGGGTGCCCTACGTTCCTCTCCAATCGCTGGGCTTTGTAGTGAGAGTAATCCCCTGCCCCTGTCTGTCCGACGAGATATTTTATGTACTGTACATATTATTTTGCTGTCACCTATAGCGCACCGACATCTCACCTGTTCCCAGCCAACCTACGTGATGTCCCACTCTACCCGGATGCCCCTAGGACGTGCAAAGTGCCATTTCGGGAAAGGATAGGCCCTCTCATCCAGCGCCACACTTTCATCTTCAGAAACAGCCACGCAACACCTCTGGTACCCCCTCTCTCTCCATGGGATTTTGTGGCTCCGAATACATCGATAGACCCTCTACCTGGTATGCGGAAATCTGACGGCCCGTCCCACATCAAGCAAGCTGTTCTCCAGTTGTTTACCACCTTCCCTGCTGACACTACTTACGTCTACACTGATGGGTCCCTCATCCATGGTGCTACCGGTATCTCCGTCTCAACAGCTTTGTGGGTTCCTAAATTTCATTTAGTCCAGGGATGGCGACTGCCCCACCGCTCTATTCACCGCTGAACTTTTTGGCCTCTTCAAAGCTCTTGAGACCACGATCACCCTTCCCCCTGGTCATTATGTCCTCTGCTGCGACTCTCGAAGTGCTCTCCAATCCATCTCCTACGCCACTAAGACCAGCAAAGAGCTTGTCCATCCGATTCTACAGCTTCTTGCTCGTCATAAGAGTAATGGCTCCTCAGTGTCCCTCCAGTGGGTTCCGAGCCATTCGGGTCTCCTTCACAACGAGATCGTGGACTCCCTTGCCAAGAACTTACACTCCCTCCAGCACATCACTAGGCTCCCCTACACAGTACAGTACTAGACAGGAAGGTGATCCTTAGCGACGCATTGCGACAAAAATTTATCCACGATTGGAAGGTACAGATAACGCATACCCGTTATGGCACTGTCAAGGATGACTGGATGGTTTGGCGGCACACTCGCTATAAGTCTCCATCTCTCAATAGGGCAGCCACACGTCTTCGGCTGGGACACACCCGGTTGGCGGCACATATGCATCGCCTAGGTCTCCACCAAGATGGCCACTGCCAGCACTGCAATACCCCTGAAACTGTTGAACATTTCCTACTACATTGTCATAGATATCATGGTGCCAGGGTCGCCTTAAGGGAATGCATTCTTCGCTAGGGAGGACAGTTTACCATCAAGCATATTCTTGGAGGAGCACCTCTCAACACCACCGATCTTCATATCATCTCCACTGGACTCTCTACGTTCCTCGCTGCTACGGGGAGGATCTCTGACCTCTGATGACCCTCCAACTACCGCTTCTCACTGTTATCGTCTTCTGCACACTCCTCACCATCTACAGTATGCTACGTGCTAGAAATCGTGCCCCCTCGCCATGAACCTTAAATTTAAGTCTTGTACTACTTGCGCAGTTATCTGGGGGCTACATCCCTGTTGACACTGTGCATCGTGGAGAAGAAGAAGAAGAGAAGAAGAAGGAAAGGGAATCTCCATTTTTACTTACTAGTAGAATTGTTGTATAACGAGGCAAAAAGTATTCCCAATCAAGTACAGCTAATAAGCGAAGGAATTGCAGGCGTCTTAAAAAGCCTATCCGGACAACTAAAATAATAATAGATATGCTATGGGACAAAAATAACAAACATAACATTTCTACCAGCCATCTACTCAAATCATGTGCTAACATCTAGGCCTATGCACCGAAATTAATTGTAAATATGTATAAATGTATATATATATATATATATATATATAAATATGTATAAATGTATATAGGCTATGTATAATGTATGTACCGGTATATATGTACAGTATATACCGGTATGGTAAATATTTATGAGACGCAACAATATACTGTAGGTAACAAATTTCTAATGGTAGTTTTGGGTTCCTATCATCATATGCTTCATTGCTCTATAATTTTTATCCCCGGGAAAACAAAAATCTTGGTATTTTTTAAAAAATTCTTGAGATTTTTTCATTTTTTTCATTAACCTAGCCAAAAAACCTAACCTAAATGTATTTGGGGGCTAGGCTATTAGGTTAGGTTAGGTTTTTTGGTTAGCTTAGCCTAATGAACCCCCCCAAAAAAAAAAATCCCAAGAAAAAAATTAAAAATTCCAAGATTTTTTGTTTTCCCGAGGATAAAAATTATATAGCAATGAAGCATATGATGATAGGAACCTAAAACTGATAGCCTATTAGAAATTTGTTACCTATATTGTTGCATCTCGTAAATATTGACCATATGCCTATATATATTTATATATAGGCCTATATATATATATATATAGAAGCTGTCGCTTCAAACAGTCTACTGCACCAAATCACCACCCATAACGAGGGGCGTCGCGCTCCTTGGTGCCGCTAGAAGAGTGGCGAACACATCAAAAGGTATCAAAAGGTAAGGTATGCCTATTTGCTTATTTTAGTTTTAGTTTTAGTTAGGTTTTACTGATAAATATAAATATGTATTATTAGGCTATACCAGTACTGTATTTATATAGGCCTAGCCTAGCCTATATTTACAATAACCATTAACATTTTGTTTGTCTATTCCTCTTAGAATTAGGCTAGGCCTGGTTAAAATTATATTCGGTGGTTAGGCTATCACTTGCAAATCAAAACCGTATGGGATAATGGGACGAATTAGCCAGGTTCGATTATTATTCTGGGCCGAATTTATTATGGTCCGAATTAGCCATGGTCCGAATCAGCCGGCTACCCTGTTGTAGTACAATACGATAATAATAATTCAAGACCTCTTTCTTTTTTTTCTTTTTTTTTTTTTTTTTTTTTTAAGAGACAATGAACGGAGGAAGGAAAAACACAGACAAAACAAAAAGGTCCATGTGCCTAAAGGCATCCTCCATTCATAAAATGTTTGTAACAACTGGATTTAAACATTTGTAGATTGTAAGTTTGTGGAAAGCAATTCGAGGGAAGTGAATTCCAAAGAGTAGTAGCTCTGGGGATAAATGAATTAGAACTGATAAGCAGAAGTTCTGCATTGTGGAGGAGAAAGTGTAAATTCATAGGCGCTCTCAGCTGCCCTAGTTCTACGGGGAAAGATGTGGAGAGGCGGCACAATTGAAGCAAGTTCCTCGGAACAATTGCTGTGAAAATATCTGTAGAATAATGCAAGGGATGCAACGTTTCTTCGTATGGATAATGTAGGAAGGTCCTGTGTGATTGCAGGGTTATTGATTAATCTAATAGCTTTATTTTGAATTTTGTCCAACTGCCTCAATGCAACCACTCCCACTTCCACCCCACAGAGGTGAACAGTAATCCATCTGAGAACGCACATGACTTTTATATATCACAGCCAACTGCTCGTCAGTGAAGAATTCTCGAACTCTGTACAGGAGTCCCAGTTTTTTAGAGGCATTCTTAGCAATGCCTCTAACATAATGTGTCCAGCTCAAGTTAGTAGTTAATGTTACACCAAGAATGTCAATACTAGGGGAAGTGGGAATATTTACATCATTAAAAAATATATGGGAGTCAGTGAGATTCTGTCGGTTAGAAAATTGAATGTACAGTACTTGGTTTTCTGTGCATTAAAGGAAACTAGATTCTTTTGTCCCCATCCATTAATTCTAGAAAGGTCCTGGTTCAGAGAAATTGCAGTGTTTATTTTTGAATTTATAAGATCGGGTTGGGTGAAAGAATTGGTAAATGTGAAGGAACTGCGGAGTGTTGAGTCATCTGCGTAGGAATGTATTGGATTATGAGTGGTAGATGAGATCATTGATATGAATGAGGAACAGAATTGGGGCCAAAACTGATCCCTGGGGAACACCAGCATTTATTGAGTGAAATTGAGAATAAAGGCCATCTACCATTACACGTATTTTTCTGTTATGAAGATAAGAAGAAATTAGTGGAACTAATGATGCAAGGCCGTAGTGTGACATCTTCGACAATAAGGATTGATGCCAGACTCTATCAAATGCCTTTGATATATCCAGTGCTATTGTATGTGTTTCACCATGTTGGTCTGTAGCTTGGTTGATTTGATGCGTAAGAAGGCAAAGCATGTCTGCAGTTGATCGACATTGTCTAAAACCATATTGCCTATCACTGATTAATTTATTATTCTCAAGATGCTTAATTATGTGATTATTCAATATAATTTCAAAGACTTTACCAAGAGTGGAAGTTATAGCTATTGGTCTGTAGTTTGATGGATCTGAAGAGGCACCTTTTTTAGGAACTGGATGGATGTTTGCTTCTTTCCAGGGTACTGGGAAGCATGTGGTATGAGTACACAGACGGAAAAAATTTGCCAATACAGGAGCGAGCACCAAGGAGCAATTCTTAAGTACTGTTGGAGGAATTTCATCTGGACCAGGAGCCTTATCTACTGAGAGATTCTGCAAAATAGTTTTGACATGTCTGGTGTGGATCTTAAGTGAGGGAATTTCAGGCGAATTAAAATTAAGTACAGGGACATCTTGATTTATTTCATCTAAGGTTGAGTTGGTGGAGAAAATATCCGCAAGAAGGTTAGCTTTATTTAGCCTATTAGAAATCATTTATTAGGGAAAATAGGGACCAATAGACTCGCCATATTTTTCTCATTATAGTCCGCATGGAGGAATTTCGTTATCGACACTTGAAAAACCCGATTACACCGAAAAATAACACGAAAATAATGTCCCGAACGTAAACAAAGCATTGCACCCAATGAATCCTTCGACCTGGGTCCTCTTCTTGTTTTGAAAGATGCGGTGAGTGCGATTCACCCAATAAATGGCTTGAACGTTACTCACAAAAACGATATTATATTATATTATAATTATCCCCCTGGGGGTTAGGGAATAGAATATGCCCCACGTGCCTTCTGCGTGTCGTAAGAGGCGACTAAAGAGGTTGGGTCGGTGGGCTTACGACCCCCACCCGGAAACAAATATCTAAGCAAAGAAAAACGAACGAACAGCCTCGGATGCGGACAGAACCAACGTTGACGAACCACGACCGACTAAGGACATCTATCTATCTATCTATTGCCTGACGCCGTGATCCCCGAAGGGGTGGCCACGAACGAACCGCCCCCATGCACCTCTGTCCCCAGTCAGTCGACGCCCCTCCCCCCAACCAGCACCGCCTTCGTTCATGTAGTTCCTCACTCCATCCTTCCACCTCATATTCGGTCTACCTCTCCCCCTCTGTCCCTCCACCTCGCTCTCGTACACCCTCTTAGTCATTCTCTCGCTTTCCATACGTTCCATATGGCCGAACCATCTCAAGTTGTTCCTTTTCACACTTTCCAGCACATCTACCTCCACACCACACCTCCTTCTTACTTCCTCATTAGTCTGTCTATCCCTCCATGTAACTCCGCACGCACTCCTTAAGTAATTCATTTCCACTGCTCTCACTCTTGGTCTGAGTCTCTCAACCAACGTCCATGCTTCGCTTCCGTAAGTCAGTGTCGGGATTACCACACTGTCATGCAAGGACTTCTTCACTTCCATACTGACCACCCTATTTCTTGTTACTGCTTTTAGCGTTCCTACAACCCTCTTCCCCTGTTGTACCCTCTCCCGCACCTCTTCATCCATAGTCCCATCTTTACTCAACACACTGCCCAGATACTTAAGAGTTGACGATCTCCATAGCCTGACCATTCAGCTTCACCTCACACTCTGTGACTTCACCCCTTTCGAAGACCATAACCTTGCTCTTCCCCGTATTTACCTTCAAATTCCGTTTTTCGCACACTGTTCCAAACTCATTTACCAGACCCTGCAACTCCCATTCATTATCACTCATCAGAACTGTATCATCCGCAAACAGCAGTATAGGTAGCTTCCACTCAATTCCCTCCCTTTTCAGCGATACACCAACATCCACTGCTCTTGATAGTATTTCTTTCATAACTCCATCCATATATACAGTAAACAACCACGGGGACATCACACACCCCTGTTTCAAACCAACATTCAGGTCAAAGAACTCGCTCTGCTCACTCTCCACACGTACTGCTGCCTTTGCACCCTCATACATGCTCTTCACTGCTTTCAGCAACTTGCCCTCTACTCCGTATATTCTAAGTACTTTCCACAAACCTTCTCTATCCACTCTGTCATAGGCCTTCTCCAAGTCCATAAAGGCAACATACACCTTTTGTTTCTTCTCCAGATACTTTTCCACAACACAATTCAGGGTAAAAATCTGATCTACACATCCTCTTCCCTTCCTAAAACCTCCCTGCTCGTCGCCTATCCATTTCTCCGTTCTCACTCTCATGAGGACATGCCTTCGGACATTCTGAGAATGGCTACGTGGAATGTTAGTGGCATGAATGATGGCACAAAAGAGAGAGAGGTTCTGGAAGTGTTAGTGAATGCCAGGCTGGATGTATGTGGAATGACAGAGACCAAATGGAAAGGTTCAGATGTGAGAGAGTGGGAGTGTGGAATGGGTGTGTGTGCTGGAGTGAGTGAAGGAACAGCGAGAGAAGGTGCATGTTTGTTTGTAAGTAGCAAATGGAAGGAATGTGTAAGAGAGTATGGGTCTGTGGGTTCAAGGATTGTGTGGGTGAGAATGAAAGTAGGAATACAAACGTGGGTGATTGTATGCGTGTATGCCCCGACTGAGGATATACTTGAAAGAAAGAAAGAGGAGTTCTGGATGAATGTGGAGGCGTGCCTGGAGAAGTTTGACAAGAACGAAAGAATATTTCTGATTGGGGATATGAATGGTAAGGTGGGTGATAGGAAAGTTGAGGGAGTGGTGGGAGGGTGGGGGGTACCATCAGAGGTGAATGGGAATGGTAGTGCACTTGTGGGTGTATGTGTGGGGAGGAGGCTGTGGATAGTCAACACCTTCTTCCGACACAGAATGATCCACAGGTACACGTGGAAACGGATGTTGACGATGAAGGATAAGACAGTGGTGAAACGAAAGTCATTGATTGATTATGTATTGTGTGGATGAACGAATGAAGAAATCTGTGATGGATGCTAGGGTGTATAGGGGTATTGGAGGGGGTCTGTCTGATCATTATGTAGTGGTAGCTAAGGTTAGGATACAAAAGAAGTGGGTGAGGAGAGCGGGAGGGAGGCGAGAGGAGGGTGGAATGGTGAGGAGGGTGGAGAGGTTGCAAGAGGAGGAAGTCAGGGAGGAGTACAGGAGAGCAGTGGAAAGACGACTAGGTGGGTTCGACCTGGAAGTTATGGAGGAAGTGGAGGAGATGAGCAAGGTGTTTAAGGATGCGATCTGTGCAGCATGTGAGGTGGTGTGGAGTGAGGAGAAGAGGGAGGGGAGTGAAAGGTACAGCATGGTGGACAGAAGAGGTAAGAATTAGCTGTGGAAGAAAAGAAGAAAGCATATAGAGCAGTGGTTCTTAACCTCTGGGTCGCGACCCAAAATTGGGTCGTAAGCAGTTTTGAATGGGTCGCCAAGGGTCTCTGATATTTATACTGTTATTGCTCATATGTTCTTATAATTAATGCCATTATGTTGAATAACTCGCTTTTAATCAATACTTAGTTTCCTAAGTCATTTATGTTGATTTCGCTAAAGCCAGATGACTTTTTCAGCTTAGAAATACTCCTCAACACCTACGCTTCAATTACGTATTTAATCTAACCGTTGGTAGCCTATGTGGAGGGAGGGAGTGAATGAATTACGGTGGAGGGCCAATGTTGTCACTAACAGTTTTCTTGCAAACATTTAGCAGTTAGCTGTAACCCTGATAGCCTTGGCCAGTGCATTAAGCAAATCTCACTCGTTGACATTCCATAGATGTCAAAGATGGTGATAGTAAATAAAGACATTACATGATTATTAGATGACGATGGTAATGCCGTAAAAATTAGAATGTATGTACTTGTGGACATCAAACGCACATTTATGATGCTATACCACACTCTCATAAGCCATTCCAACCAGGAAGAACTTTATGAATAGTTGTAAAATGCACAGACCCTGACAACCCTGGAGGCGGGGTTAGAGTGTCAGTTATATTTAAATTCCTAGAGTGGTAAGGTGAGATACGTGTTAGTATTTTTCACTGGCCCCTGGGCCTTAAGGATCATGCCACATTTTGGCAGTTTATTCTGGCTATCACTGGACGATTTTATTTAACTTAGGAATGATCTCTGGAAATTAAAAGGGTAAAGATTATCTCAATTTAACCCTCGTATTTCATATAATATACCCTTCCTAATCTGAATAAAATCATATAATAATAATAATCAGATATGCATTTTAATCCACAAGGGATTGATACCGGTATTATAGGAGTGTACTTGTTTATGCAAATAATTGTTTGTCAAAGTTTGCAAAGATATGGCGATTCTGGGCGGTGAAGGCCTAAACGTGCTCCTTCCCTTTGCTACAACTTTCCTACGTGAGACAAGATTAGGATGATAAAGTACCGAAACCGATTGCAACCACAGCATGACCGAAGATGCTGCCTGTCATCAAAATCACCTCAAATTTGAGAAGCTAGTCATATCCATGCAGTGTCAGGGCTCTCATTAATGATTTATGATTAATTATTTTGACTCGTAGGCTACACTCCGAAGCGTCTTCATTCACACTGTATCTCTGACAATATTCAACCTAATTTGGGTCTTTGGAGTGAAGCATAATCCTATTATGTATTCTTAATAATAATGTTATAACCAGGAAATACATTATGTTTTATGTCATATCAAAAGTATTTCTTAATTTCATTTGTATTTTTCAGGTTACAAAATGTCATTATATTTGTTTTCATTAATGTTCATAATTATTCCCTTGTATTGATCACCCCAACCTTAATAATATTTACGCAAGTTTTATTTCACTTATTGGTTTTGTTTTTACCAAAATAATTTCTATACACCTTGACTATGAGAAGCCTCCTTGTGTATTTAATAAAGCTATCAGCAGCCTACATAAAACTAAGATTAGTCACGGCACTGAAATGTCAAGTTGAAGTATTTGTGAACCCCTTGAATCCTAGAGCTGCTCTTTCTCAAGCTGAAATATATTATAGCCACTTAGTGGTAGCCAGACTTAAAAATGTAATCATACTGAAAAGGTTATAATTATTTATGTTGAAAAATTAAGTTAAGGTCTTAGTCAGACTTCTTATAAGGAATTTAGGGCATGGGTCGATAGTAGATTCTGGCCAGGATTTTGGGTCGTTGTAAAAAAAGGTTAACAACCACTGATATAGAGAGTGGTTGGGTAGTAGAGGGAATGAAGATTCCGAGAGACAGAAACGAGCGACGTACGTGGAGAGTAAGAGGGTGGTGAAGAGAGTAGTGAAGGAAAGTAAGAGAAGAGTAGATGAGGAATTTGGAAGGAATCTGAGTGTAAAATGGAGGGAGAGTAAGAAACTGTTCTGGAAAGAAGTCAAGAAAGTTAGGGAAGGTAGCAAGGGAAACAGTAAGGGTGTGAAAGATAAGAATGGGAGAATGCTAGCCGAGAAGCAAGAGAGAGTCGAAAGATGGAGGGAGTACTTCAGTGAGTTGCTAAATGTAAGGAATGAAGAGCCAGCAAACATTGCTGGATATGGTATGGGAGGGAGAAGAAGAGAAGTAGTGGAGGAGGAGGTGGGGATCAGGAGGTCAGAAGTGTGGGAAGCCATGAAAAGAGTGAAGTTGGGGAAAGCACCAGGAACAGATGGAGTGTGTGGGGAAATGTTGAGGTATGGTGGTGAGATAGTGATAGAATGGGTATGGAAAATGTGCAAACTAGCATGGGAGAAGGGGAGTGCACCCGATGACTGGAAGACTGGTAGTCCCCCTATATAAGGGCAAAGGGGAAAGAGGAGTGTGTGGTAACCACCGAGGAATATGTCTTCTAAGCGTAGTAGGGAAGGTATACAGTAGGGTAGTGATTGAGAGAGTGAGAACGGAGAAATGGATAGGCGACGAGCAGGGAGGTTTTAGGAAGGGAAGAGGATGTGTAGATCAGATTTTTACCCTGAATTGTGTTGTGGAGAAGTATCTGGAGAAGAAACAAAAGGTGTATGTTGCCTTTATGGACTTGGAGAAGGCCTATGACAGAGTGGATAGAGAAGGTTTGTGGAAAGTACTTGATACCTTTTGATACCTTTTGATGTGTTCGCCACTCTTCTAGCGGCACCAAGGAGCGCGACACCCCTCGTTATGGGTGGTGATTTGGTGCAGTAGACTGTTTGAAGCGACAGCTCGCTCCCTTGCGAGGATGGGCTCGTCTGGCACTTTTTGCAGTTCGACATCTAGGGCTCTCTTGAAGTTGTCTAACGAGATGTCCCTCATGTCTCTTACTCGCCGTGGGAGTTTGTTGAAGAGACGTGGGCCTCTGTGTGATAACCAGCCCTCTCGCAGAGAGCCCATAGCACCCCTGTTATTCATCCGGGGGATTTCGCATTCCCAGCCTCTCCTATCACTGAATTTCATGACTATCGGAGTATGTAGGTTTGGTACTAAACCCTCTGCGATTTTCCACGTGTATATTATTAGGTAACGTTCTCTTCTACGTTCCAGTGAGTACAGATTCAGTGCTCTTAAACGCTCCCAATAGTGTAGATGTTAGAATATACGGAGTAGAGGGCAAGTTGCTGAAAGCAGTGAAGAGCATGTATGAGGGTGCAAAGGCAGCAGTACGTGTGGAGAGTGAGCAGAGTGAGTTCTTTGACCTGAATGTTGGTTTGAAACAGGGGTGTGTGATGTCCCCGTGGTTGTTTACTGTATATATGGATGGAGTCATGAAAGAAATACTATCAAGAGCAGTGGATGTTGGTGTATCGCTGAAAAGGGAGGGAATTGAGTGGAAGCTACCTATACTGCTGTTTGTGGATGATACAGTTCTGATGAGTGATAATGAATGGGAGTTGCAGGGTCTGGTAAATGAGTTTGGAACAGTGTGCAAAAAACGGAATTTGAAGGTAAATACGGGGAAGAGCAAGGTTATGGTCTTCGAAAGGGGTGAAGTCACAGAGTGTGAGGTGAAGCTGAACGGTCAGGCTATGGAGATCGTCAACTCTTTTAAGTATCTGGGCAGTGTGTTGAGTAAAGATGGGACTATGGATGAAGAGGTGCGGGAGAGGGTACAACAGGGGAAGAGGGTTGTAGGAACGCTAAAAGCAGTAACAAGAAATAGGGTGGTCAGTATGGAAGTGAAGAAGTCCTTGCATGACAGTGTGGTAATCCCAACACTGACTTACAGAAGTGAAGCATGGACGTTGGTTGAGAGACTCAGACCAAGAGTGAGAGCAGTGGAAATGAATTACTTAAGGAGTGCGTGCGGAGTTACATGGAGGGATAGACAGACTAATGAGGAAGTAAGAAGGAGGTGTGGTGTGGAGGTAGATGTGCTGGAAAGTGTGAAAAGGAACAACTTGAGATGGTTCGGCCATATGGAACGTATGGAAAGCGAGAGAATGACTAAGAGGGTGTACGAGAGCGAGGTGGAGGGACAGAGGGGGAGAGGTAGACCGAATATGAGGTGGAAGGATGGAGTGAGGAACTACATGAACGAAGGCGGTGCTGGTTGGGGGGAGGGGCGTCGACTGACTGGGGACAGAGATGCATGGGGGCGGTTCGTTCGTGGCCACCCCTTCGGGGATCACGGCGTCAGGCAATAGATAGATAGATAGATAGATAGATAGATAGATAGATATTATATTATATTAGGGTCAGGTTAGGTTAGGTTAATCTAATCTAATATAATATCTGTACATTTTGGAAGAGTGCATGACCTCCCCACAATTTTCCTTACCTACTGTAAAAGCGCGATTCACCCAATAAATGGCACCATATGACGGAGTATCATCAGATTAATGAATAATGGGTAAGTTAATGCAAATCCTCCACTCAAACCATGATAAACAACAATTAAACACTATATTCCTTGGAAAAAATATAAATAAACTTGGTAAATAAAGCGACTCTAGCTGTCTTGAATGTTACCTACAATACTTGTGGCCCTCTCGTTGAGGCTACCCTAGGCCTAGGCTATGGTTAAAAAAAAAAAAATACAAATACAATATCCGTCTCGATAACATTCAAGACCTCTTTCGCCGCCTTATTAGAAATAATTTATTAGGGAAAATAGGGACCAATAGACTCGCCATATTTTTCTCATTATAGTCCGCATGGAGGAATTTCGTTATCGACACTTAAAAAAAACCCGATTACACCGAAAAATAACACAAAAATAATGTCCCGAACGTAAACAAAGCATTGCACCCAATGAATCCTTCGACCTGGGTCCTCTTCTTCTTGTTTTGAAAGATGCGGTGAGTGCGATTCACCCAATAAATGGCTTGAACGTTACTCACAAAAACGATATTATATTATATTATATTATATTAGGGTTAGGTTAGGTTAGGTTAGGTTAGGTTAATCTAATCTAATATAATATTTGTACATTTTGGAAGCGTGCATGGCCTCCCCACAATTTTCCTTACCTACTGTAAAAGCACGATTACATAAGAACATAAGAACATAAGAAAATGGGAGTCTGCAGAAAGCCGATTGGACTAAGCAAGGCAGATCCCTGTCCCACACAACCACAATTACAAAGCCCAATTATAGGCTCAACACTCTAATACCCTGAGGATCATCTTACCAAAACGGTTAGAGATTAACGCTGGATTACGGGGGTCTGCAGAGCGCTGATTGGCCCAACCCTGCTGATCCCCCTTCACACCCAACCCTTCTCGTCCATATGCTTATCCAATTTTATCTTAAAGCTCCCTATCGTTTTTAATCCCACTATAGCACTTGGTAGTCCATTCCACCCATCTACAACTCTGTTACCAAACCAATATTTGCCTATATCTTTTCTGAAACAAAATTTATCTAATTTGAAACCATTGGTACGAGTTCTTTCGCTATCACTGAGCTTTAGTACATTTGTCATGTCCCCTTTGTTAATCCCACTAACCCACTTGAACACCTCTATCATATCCCCTCTAACTCTGCGTCTCTCTAACGAATGTAAGCCTAATTTCTTCAACCTTTCTTTATACGGAAGATTTCTAATATTATGGATCATTTTTGTCATTCTACGTTGTACTCTCTCCAATGAATCTATGTCCAATCTGTAATAAGGACACCAAAATTGAACAGCATAATCCATATGGGGTCTCACTAATGACAAGTAAAGTTTTAAGATAACATCAGCAGTTCTGTTACTCACACTCCTAGAGATGAACCCGAGAATCCTGTTTGCCTTGTTTCGAACGCTTATACACTGTTGTCTAGGCTTCAAATCATTGCTAACAAACACACCTAGATCTTTCTCACAATTCGAGTTTTCTAATTCCATATTAGCTAGTTTATATTTAACATTTGTATGCATCTTCCCTATCTTTAATACCTTGCATTTGTCAATGTTAAACTTCATCTGCCAATTTACTGACCATTCGTGTAAGGTATCTAGATCCCTTTGGAGGCACTCTATATCTCTATCTGAATCAATTGTTCTCCCCATTTTGGTATCGTCTGCAAATTTACTTATCCTACTAGTTATACCTAAATCAAGGTCATTTATGTATATAACAAACAACAGAGGACCTAATACAGCTCCCTGGGGGACACCACTTTTGACTGCTCCCCATTCTGACTTCGTACCATTTATGCTGACTCTCTGCTTCCTACCAATTAGCCATGACCTAATCCATCCCAACAACGCCCCACCTATTCCATGCGCCTCAACCTTTCTCATCAATCTCTCATGGGGGACTCTGTCAAAAGCTTTACTGAAATCTAAATATATTATATCATATGACTTGTCATTATCTACTGCTTCATATACCTCTGAAAAAAAACTAAGCAAATTAGTAAGGCAAGAACGTCCCTGAGTGAATCCATGCTGAGAAGAATTTATTAAATTAAATGTATCTAAGTGGTTTCTAATTTTACTAGCAATAATTGACTCTAGTAGCTTTCCTATGGTTGATGTAAGACTAATGGGACGGTAATTGGATGCTATTGATTTGTCACCTTTTTTGAAGATTGGAACTACGTTTGCAAGCTTCCAAGCTTCTGGAACTATACCTGTCTCCAATGACTTGTTAAATAAAAATGTTAATGGGTAACTTAACTCATCCCTACATTCTTTTAATACTCTAGCATATACCTCATCAGGACCAGGCGATTTATGAGGTTTCAGTCTGTCAATTTCCTTAAGCACATAATTTCTACTTATAGTAACCGTACTTAACCTATTTTCTATACTATCGCTATATACCTTACGGACTTCTGGAAACTGTGCCAAATTTTCAGTAGTGAAAACGGAAAGAAATTGACTATTTAATGTACTGTACTGCACATTTCTAAATCATTTTCTGTCATTTCTCCTATCGAAGTTTTAAGGGGACCAATTACATCTCTAACCTTGGATTTATATAGTTGGTAAAAAGCTTTAGGATTATTTTTTGAGTCATTGGCAACCTTAATTTCATTTTTTTTTTTTTCCTAATATCCTTTTTTACCTGTCTTGATAGATTCTGATAGTAAGCAAGTAGGTGAATTTCGCCTTTCCTAATTTTTCTATATATTCCTCTCTTTTGTCCTAGAAGATCTAATAGTCTATTATTCATCCATTTGGGTTGGTTCTGTGTTGATCTAAATTTTCTTTTGGGGATGTATTTATTTTGTGCATTGAATACTGACTCGATAAAATTATCGTATGTATCTACCAAGGTTGACGTCTCTTCCTGACTTAAGATGACAGGTGCCTGAGAAGGGGTACTCATTTTGACACCTGGATCGACTTAATTTATTGACCATAGGGTCAGCTAATAGGGCTCTTCTTAACCCACCATAATTGGCTTTTCTGAAGTCCGGTATTAATGTTGTATTCTCTCTGGTATTACCTTTCCATTGTACCTGTATATTAAAATACACAGAATTGTGGTCACTATTTCCTAGGTGGTCCCCTATCTCTACATTATTTACCATATGTTCATTGTTACTGAAAACTAAATCGAGAATATTATTACCTCTAGTCGGCGTATCTATAAATTGAAATAAAAAACTATCTTGTACTACCTCTATAAACTCCTCAGAATCAGAGTCTCCTATTTGATGCTGCCAATCTATATTCGGAAAATTAAAATCCTCCATAATGCACACATTGCTAAACCTTGATGCCATTTTAATTTCCTCCCATAATGACGTTCCGTCATTTCTACTCATATTTGGCGGTCTATACATAACTCCAATAACTATGGTCTCACTACCTTCGTTAACCTCTACCCAAACACTTTCATTATCGTTATTTAGTCTAATACAGTACCTGATTTAATACAGTTTTTTAATGTACTCCTGACAAACACTGCTATACCGCCACCCCTCTTACTTGTTCGGTCATATTTAAACAAACTATATCCTATATCACCCAATAAATGGCGCCATTTGACGGAGTATCTTCAGATTAATGAATAATGGGTAAGTTAATGCAAATCCTCCAATCAAAATATGATAAACAACAATAAAACACTAGGCCTATATTCCTTGAAAAAATATATACAAAAACTTGGTAAATAAGGCGGCTCTAGCTATCTTGGGTACGATTTTAGTTACTGGACACCTATTTGACAGGTACCGCCAATGATTTAATACAGATTTGTTTTCTGTTTTCACTCATCCAACACAAAGCTACACCTTTTTCTGGTGTATGGAACACTAAAAAAACAATGGGGACACTTTAATAATGATAATATGAGAGGATATAATAAAGACAACTCTGTCTGCGTTCGAGCGTCGCTTTGTTTACTTTACGCTCGGAGTGACTGACTGACTTCCCACTTTGGCGGTCGACTTAAAATGGCGGAGTGTGGAGGTTGTGACTTCACCGTGGTTGAATTAACTTTACAGTTAGCAACCATTGAAAGACAAATACAATTTTGTATTGAGCATGGACTCATCAAAGCAACTATTAAATGTCCGAAATGTGATTCAGAGCTAAAGGTTAACAGTAACTTGACATTTCGCTGCAACAGAGTGGAAAGTGTTAGTCTATGTAAAAACAAGAAAACGCTTGTAAAATAATGCAACTAAAGAGCAATATTCTAGTTATTTATGTGAGTGCATATTCAAATGTGCATACCCCAAGCAAGGTGAAAGGTTCCACCAATTTGTAACCTATGCAGCAGAGGTATATCCTCCAAAATATTAAGGTGAGTGAACCTAAGCTAAGGTAACCAGTAAATTGTTGGGTAGCCTACATTTTTTGATAAAGACTTGTGTTATAGGCCGTTGGATACAGGACGAGTTGAGGGGGGGCTCTGCCCCCCCTCACCCCCCCGTAAAATTAGAATAATCGTCATATGTTGCCAGCAGGGGGCAAGTAACAGCTGGCGATGGGATAATTAGACCCTCTACTGTCAACATATATGATAATATGACGATTATTATAATTTTACGGGGGGGTGAGGGGGGGTAGAGCCCCCCCTCAACCCGTCCTGTATCCCACGTACTGTATGTAATACCAACCACAAGTAGAACTAGAAGTTTAGGTAGAGGTATTTATGATTTATGCCTGAATGTGCTTCCCCCACCCAAAACCCCCTATTCCCAAAGGGTCCCGTATTATTGTTGGGGAATATGGATTATTCATGTATATTTCCGCACCTTACCATGTGTTTGTAAATTTCATTAATCGATTTTAGGAGTATTGTTGGTTGTTGGAAGGAACATAATAATTGATATTGGTTCAGGAGTAATTTATCGAGAGGACTTCCCTAAGTGGTTAAGGCCCCATTAATTGCTCTTTCCATTCACATATGCATAGCCTACGTGAGCTGCAGTTGGGATGTGTGTACATGCTTAGATTGATATGCAGGATTCGAAGTTGCATAATAAATCGTAGGCAGTGTCCACCAACCTTTAACTGTCTTCGTGGTACGATGTATAAGGTGTTGATTTTCGGTGTGAGCATCCTGGGTTCGAGTCCACGGACTGCCACATGTGTTTGTAAATTTCATTAATCGATTTTAGGAGTATTGTTGGTTGTTGGAAGGAACATAAAAATGGGGAAAACTAAATAAAATGGTCACCAATTTTCCCATGGATTTTTTTATTTTTCCCTGTTAGTTTTCATCAATTTCAGTGTTTGGAAATAATTACAACCCTCGGCGAAACCGTTTTCCCCATTATACAACGATCTTAAGACACGCCGCCCGATAGTGGGGAGGGCTATGAAGTACAGGGAAAATGAGGGGTTAAATGCGTAAAACGGCGATTAAAACGTATTTTAGCAAAACTTGACTCGGGTTTTAAGGTATTTCTAAGGTCTAAAATCCAATATTTCGAAAATCCGAGCCAAGTTTTGGCCAAAGCTGGCTCGGATTTTGAGAGTTTGTAGACAACAAAATGACAGTAACCTCATTTAGAAATTTGGCTCAGGTTTCCCGAAATTGCAAAGCCATAAAACCCGAATATTGGAAAACCCGAGCCAAGTTTTGGCAAAACTTGGCTCGGATTTTGCGAATTTTAAGAGTAAACAAATTACAGTAACCTAATTTAGAATTTTGGCTCATGTTTCCCTAAATTGCAAACCCCAAAAAGCATAATTTTGGAAAACCCGAGCCAATTTTTGGCAAAACTTGGATCGTATTTTGAGAATCGAAAAAGACTAACTAAATATCGGAAATCGGCTCATGATTTCCCTAATAGCAAAGCCATATAACCAGATTTATCGAAAACGTAGCACTTATTTAAATCATAAATATCCAGTAACATAGACTAGTACATTGGATACAAGCCTAATCCACACCTAACGCCTACAATGTGTCCGTAGTAGGCTACCTAGTAGGCCTACGTGGGATACAACATGGCGGTTGGGCCGGCGCCCATTTAGTAGCCTACTAGTATTCGGCCCTATCTGTGAAAGCGAGTTACTTCGAGCGAATTCCTGATCGAGCGGATGCACAATCTAACTTAACTTAACTTAACTTAACTTAACTTAACTTAACTTAACTTAACTTAACCTAACCTAACCTAAATGCGCCTCCGCTCGAATATGAATTCGCTCGAAGTGTCCAGATACCGTAAATACTACCGCAACTACGAATCTTGTTTCTGAGACCTAGTATATTAACCTAACCAAACAACCCAACCTATCGACAGAGTGGACTAAAAAGCTGGTGGACAGACCTCGGGAGACAGGTGAAAATGGCGTGTGTACGAATCGGTGCCGTCTATAGGAAGGTATTGACAACCATGTTACGACAAAATTCCATTTTAGTACCATATAGTTTTATTAGGTTTTGCCGAGGCTTAAAACACATTTTCATATTAGGCTATATTTAGAGCATATAAAATCCATATTTGTTTTCAAATATTGCAAAATAATTGGTGACCAACTTATTTAGTTAGGCTATACTAAAAATGGTTAGGCCTACAAGAAGCATAAAAAAAAAAAACGCATGAAAATATAGCCTACTCGGCAACAGAACGGGTAATGTAGAGGGGACGTAACCTCGACCGTCTTGTGTAAACAAACCGACGATCCGAAGCGACGACGGACTCCCGATTTTTGGCACAAACGCGCCGTTCTATTCTCGTCGAAAACCACATTTAAACAGTTATTATATCTTTTTCAATACTATTAGCGGACCAGAAAAAGGTGTAGCTTTCTGTTGGAGGCGTGAAAACCGGAAAAAAAATGTATTAAATCGTTGGTGGTACCTATCAAATAGGTGTCCAGTAACTAAAATCGTACCCTATCTTGAATGTTACCTCCGTCTCAATAGCATAGGCCTAGTGCTGCATAAGTATTGTAGAGAACTACCACTGTCCAATATAATCTTGGTAGGCTAATCAAATTCCCAAAATCATCAGGCTAGACTAGGCTACTGTACTGTCACAACTTTTGGCAACCGAATATTTCGAGGCCATTCCCACGCAAGTAGGACATACAATTGAGAAAATCACATGCCCATATAAATAATAAGGCTAAATATACCAAATAATGATACAACAAAGGTCTATAATGAAGCAGTTATAAAATACCGACCATAATTAGCAAGTAAGGACCGGGGTGGCGGGCGGGAGGAAGGAGAATGAGTTTGCAAGTCAACAACTTGTCCGGATCCTATCAAACACTTGCATTTGCATTAACAATATGTATATTTAACCAATCTAGCATCAATTTAAATATTTTTGTTTTTTTATTTTAATTATTACGTTATTATCATGTGAATTTAAGCTGTATAACATGGATAAGTTAATATACACGAATATTCCCTATATCTACCTCATATGTGCCCCCCATATTAGTAGGAATACAATTACATGCATAATTCTATACATCTGATGATAAATATACTATTGCTAACTGTTTATGTAAAAATATATGGGTATATTATGTAATCCTAAGCCGGAATCAAAGGAATGGAACGCAGCCATCAACGTTGCCTGAGATGAGCTGAGCTCACCGTAAGAGAAGTGATAGAGGGAATTAGGTCCTGATTCCCTGCGCCGCGGAGAGGTTAATTATCATGATAATTTAATTATCAGGATAATTAAGACACACAAAAAGAATCTGCGTGTAGGAGTTATGGGTATACTAAGACGACCCAGAGAAAACATGGCCTATGAATATACCCGAAGAAGAGTAAATAAGAAAATAGCAGAAGAGGTATACAAGATGAAAATGGAGTACATGAGGAATTAGGATATAGGAGTGAGCTTCCTAGATCTAGACCAGGAACTCACAGGCAATAGATTCGCAGGAGACCGAGTACATCTAAACAACGAGGGGATAAGACTCCTCGGAAACAGGACCCTGGAATGGTTCCTGGCTAGCGAAAGGTTACACAAGGGGCGCCTGAAAAAAAGGGCCCCCAGGGATGGGCAAGACCCGGACCATGAAGAAACCCGGGAGGGATCAATTACAAACGGTAACGAGGAAACGGGGAGAGAACCAGGAACAGAGGAGACCGATATACTAGTAGAAGCCGAAGAAGCAGTACCTGGAGAGGGAGGGGAGAATGAGCCGACGCACAGGGACGAAACCAGGGAAGAACCTGCCCCTAGGGAAGGCCAAGAGGAAACAATCCCAACCGAGGCCCCAGTCGTGAGAGAGGACAGAGAGACCCCAGCCGAGAGAGAGGACAGGGGGACTCCTGACTCCGGCAATGAGAGTGAGAACCCCCGGGAAATGTGAACCAGGAATCAGCAGTATAGGAACGGCATTAGATTAGGGTGCCTAAATGTGAATGGATGGGGAGTGGGAAAAATGGAAGACATGAGTGAAGTACTGTATGAGGGGGGTATAGATGTGTTCGGTATAACAGAGACAAAGCTACGTGAAAGAGTGGAACTGTACACGGAAAACTACAGAATGACTGGGAAGGGGCGCAGTAAATGGAAGAAAAAGGGTGGAGGTATAGGCCTAATAGTGAGAAAGAACATGGATATAGAGGCTGAAGAGTTAAAAGTCGGCGAATGCGATATGAGTGAAGATATGATGGCAGCTTACCTGAACTACAAGGCAAAAGGAAAGACTGAAAGGATCCTACTGATCATATGCTACATGACGGTACAGGGACCGGATGCCAGACGTGATAATGAAAGGAACTACGACCTAATGAGAAGACTGGTAAACGAACATAGACGAGAACAGGTGATCGTAATGGGTGATATGAACGGACACATCGGAATCCTGGGTGAGGAAGTGAACACGAATGGACAACTGCTAAGGGACTTCACTGAGGAGCATGAACTGGAAATATTAAATGAAACTATCGCAGAGGGACGAGTGACATGGGCCGGAAGAGACAATGAATCTGCGATTGATTATATCTTGGTGAATGAGAATGCAAGGAAGAACGTGGAATACATGAGGATAGACGAAGAACGAGGAATGGATGTGACAAGTGACCACAATATGTTGTGGATACAGTATACCTGTGGGAGGGAGAGAAAGGAAGCTAGGAAACCAAAGGATAAGAAATGGAAACTGAAACAAGCAGACTGGGTAAAATTCGGGGAAGAACTAGAGCGTGTGAACTGGAGGGGTAGACAGAATTAATGAAGAATTCACCAAGACAGTGAAAGAAGTAGCTGAAAGAAGAGTCGGGAGGAAAAAGAAAGGAAATAATAGGAGACCCCAAAGGAGATGGTGGAACCAAGACATCGAATCTGCCAGGAAAAAAAGAAAAGAGAGCAACCGAAGGTGTAGAAGACTAAGGAGGTCCAAGGACAACGGTGAGAATGAACGGGTCGCATATGAGGAAGCATGGGAGGAATACAGGAAGTACAAAAGTATAACAGGAGGTTTAATAAGGAAAGCGAGAGTAAAAGCCGATAAGGATGTAGTAGATGAGCTGAAGGCAAGAGGCGGTGAGGTCAGTAGAGAATGGTATGACTTCCTAAGGGGAGAACAAGAGAGTGAAAGAGTGAATGTGGAAGTGATAATGGTGAACGGAAGAGAGGTGAGAGGGAAACCGGAGAAAGCTAGGGCAGTAAAAGAATTCTGGGAAAACATAGGGGGTGCGAATGAGGTGGAGGATAGGGGCGAACCCAACCTGATAATAGGAAGAAAGATACCAGTAGATGAAAATATGGATTACGAGATCAGTAGAGAAGAGATAATGAAATGTGTCAAGAAACTGAAGAATGGTAAAGCCGCAGGCAACGACGAGATCCCATATGAATTCTACAAATAGGGTGGGAATGGAGTAATTGAAGGCATGTATGGACTTTTTAAGAAAGTGTGGTCAGGAGAGAGGGTACCGTATAAATGGAACGAGAGCCGGGTGACCCTCCTGCACAAAGGGGGTCACAAGAGTAAGAAAGAGCTGAAAAACTACCGACCAATAACGCTAACGGACACAATTTCCA
The DNA here is from genome assembly GCA_032716605.1 of Paralithodes platypus. NCBI lineage: Eukaryota > Metazoa > Arthropoda > Malacostraca > Decapoda > Lithodidae > Paralithodes > Paralithodes platypus. The sequence goes on from CM064573.1 coordinate 3,463,918, forward strand.
AGGTGTTCTGTGGGGTGCTGAATGAAAGGCTGAAAGGGATCTTTGAAAGGAACAGAGTGATGGGAGAAGAACAGAATGGGTTTCGAATGGACAGAAGAGGGGAAGATAACATGTTCGTAGTGAGAGAAGTGATAGAGAATACGAAGAAGTCCGGACGGAAGGGATACTTCGCCTTCCTAGACATAGAGAAAGCATATGACAGAGTGAACAGGTACAAGTTGTGTAGGCTGCTTGAAACAGTGGGTGTGAGTGAAAAGATAATAAATATCATAAGAAGTATGTATGAGAATACCAGGGCTAGATACAGTATGGGGGATATAGAGACAGACTGGGTCGAAAACAAGCGGGGAGTTAGACAGGGCTGTGGGCTATCTCCCCTCCTGTTTGGGATGTACACAGAGGAACTAGCTGCAAGAATGAAAGAAGCCGGCAGGGGAACACTAATTGGGAACGAACGTCTGGGTATCTTGCTATATGCAGATGATGTAGTGATCATGAGCGACAACCGAGAGGATCTGCAGAGGATGCTAGATGTGGTGTCCGAATATGGGAATGATCTGAATGTGAGCTTTAGCAGGGAGAAAAGTAAAGTACTAGTAGTGAATGGAGATGAAACGGATGTGGGTGCGACGTGGCTACTTGGGAATAATATTATTACCCAAACAAATGAATACAAGTACCTGGGAATGACAGTGGATGCAAGAGGATGCGAGAAAACAAAAGATGAGAGACTAACAAGAGCGAGCCAGTGGGTGGGAAGACTTGACAGTGCTGCAAGGTGTAGAGCGAACAAGTATGAAGTAGTGCGAGGAGTATGGAAAGGTATGGCGGTGCCAGGCCTGATGTATGGTCTGGAAACCATCCCGTGGACAACGAATGACACGGCAAAGCTGGAAGTCGCCCAGAATAGGGTCGGAAGGCTCGCACTGGGAGCGAACAAGTACACTGCAGTAGAAGCCTTGAGAGGTGACGCGGGGTGGAGCTCCTTTGAAGAAAGAATAGACAAGGGAGTCCTACGGTACCGGGTCAGACTGGAAAAAATGAATGGTGATAGATGGGCACGAAAGGTGTTTGAATGGGCTAAGGAGAGCAGTAAATGGAACAAGATGTGCGACAGAAAGATAGAGAAGTACGGAATGCGTGGTATCATGATGGGGGAAAGTATGGAAATGTGGAGCCATGAGAGATGGAAGAAAGAGATCGGCAAACGGGTACAAAGCGTAGCAAGGGACGAATGGGCGGGGAATATGAGAAACAAGAGTTCACTAGAATGGTACATGTGTAAGCAACAGCCAAGAAGGGAGCCATTCTACGATGGGAGCATCGGAGGTGAGCTCCTCTTCAAGGCCCGAACTAAGTCGCTTGAGCTGAACAGCAGAACATATAGATGGTCAAATGAAGGCAACAAGGCATGCAAGATGTGCGAGAGTGGGGAGGATGAGACTGTGGAGCATATCCTCCTAAAGTGCAGAAAATATGAAGGAGAAAGGCGGGTAATGCTAAGATCCATAGCGCAAGAGATTGGTGCGGAGGAATGGAATGCAGTGGTAGGAAGGTATGAATGGGGGCTCGACGGAATAGTGATCTACCTGCTTGGCCTTTTGTGGGGGCGCTCGTTTGTGGCCTTGGCCTTGCTCGAGACCTTGGGGCTGTTCGGCCAGACAGCCTGGGGAACAACAACAACAACAACAACCTGCTTGGCCTGAACGACCTAAACATGTGGAATGAGACCACTGCACGGAGTGTTAAGGACTACCTAGAGGGAGTGTGGAGGAAAAGATCAGCCACACAATAGTGAGGCTGGGGTGAGAATGCCCACGGGGGAACAATCTTCTTTTATTCTCAACCTGTCCTTTTCCATTATAGTTTATAAGTTTATCCTAGGAGGAACTGATTGGAGGGCACTATTCGAAGATAAAAACGTCGACGAAACTCTCAGTATCCTCCAGAAACAATGCCTGGAGACCTGTAAAAACACCATACCACCCAAATCAAGCAGGAAGCAGATCAAGCAGATTCCCAGAGATAGAAAAATACTAATGAAGAAAAGGACGTACTTGAGAGCCAAGCAAAGGAAGACCAGCTATGCGCACAATATCACCAAACTACAAGAAGAGCTCGATGAAGTTGAACGTAAACTCATCCAGTCACACCAAGAGCAAAGAACACGCGAAGAACTACAAGCAGTTGCAAACATACGAGTAAATAGCAAATTCTTCTATGCATACGCAAAAAGGAGACTCAGGAACACCACAACAATAGGACCACTTGCAAAACCTACGGGCGAACTTGAGAGTGACCCAACCGAAATGGCCAAGATACTCAAACAGCAGTATGAAAGTGTCTTCAGCCCGCCAAATGAAGAAAAGAAAATCGAGAATGCAACAACTTTCTTTGGCAACGCTCCAGAGACACCACATCAACTCTCCTCGGTAACAGTATCAACAGAGGACATAATAGCAGCCATCGACAAGATTGGACCAAACTCTGCGGCAGGACCAGACGGCTTTCATGCCCAACTGCTAAAAAACTGCAAACATCAGCTAGCCCTGCCTCTAAAACTGCTGTGGAGCAAGTCCCTCCAAACTGGATATGTACCACAATCCCTAAAAGAAGGTAATGTCACACCAATACACAAAGGGGGTAGTAAAGGCATAGCCAAAAATTACAGACCAGTGGTGCTGACGTCACATCTTATTAAAATCATAGAAAGAACAATAAGAGCTAAGATGGTCAGCTTCCTGGAAGATAATGAGGCGTTCAACGAGGGGCAACATGGCTTTAGAAAAGGCCGCTCCTGCCTCTCACAACTACTATCACACTACGACAAAATCCTACAGGATATTCAAGACGGAGAAAATGTAGACGTCATATATCTAGATTTCGCCAAAGCTTTTGACAAGGTGGACCATGGGATCCTTCTACATAAACTCAAATCACTGGGAATAGGGGGAGATCTTGGAAGATGGCTCCACAGCTTCATCACCAATAGAAAACAAAGAGTCACGGTTCAAGGAAGCCTATCTGATGCAGGTGGGGTCATCAGCGGAGTACCACAAGGATCAGTACTGGGACCTCTCCTATTCCTCATCATGATAGGAGACATCGACAGGGACCTGGAACACTCAACAGCCACATCGTTTGCAGACGACACCAGACTCATGAAGAAAATCACCTCACAACATGATGCTCAGCTACTACAACAAGACTTGGACAAAATCCTGAAGTGGGCAGAAGAAAACAACATGGCCCTAAACGGAGACAAGTTCGAGCTTCTAAGGTACGGGAACAAGAGAGCACTACAAAACGACACCAACTACAAAAGTGGACAGCAAGAAATTACCGCCAAGGACACAGTGAAGGACTTGGGAGTAAATATGAGCAGTGACGCCACTTTTTCCCAGCATATTACCAAAGCCACAACAACAGCAAAACAAATAGCAGGCTGGATCCTGAGAACCTTCCACACAAGAAATGAGAGGTGTATGCTAACACTGTGGAAGTCACTGGTCCTACCACGACTGGAGTACTGCTCCCAGCTCTGGTCTCCCCAAAAAGTAGGAGAAATAACAGAAATTGAAGCCACCCAGAGGACATTCTCCAGTAAAATCCATGGGTTTCAACACCTTAACTACTGGGAGAGACTTAAGGAGCTGCAGCTGTACTTACTTCAAAGACGTAGGGAGAGATACATCATCATCTACGTCTGGAAGATTTTGGATTTTTTTTTACCAAATCCAAACATCCAAGAGACTCAGCACCAAAGGCGAGGGAGGCTGTGCTATGTGAGGACTACGCCGGGATCAACACAAAAAATCAAATCCCTGATCCATCACAGCTTTACATACAATGGAACCAGACTGTTCAACTGTATACCAGCCCCTCTCAGGAACATGACCGGGGTGTCTCCAGACACCTTCAAGAAACACTTGGACATGTGGCTGGCCAAAATACCGGACCGGCCACCAACACCAGGATACCCCAGCACCAACTCCAACCGACTTCTGGAATGGAGAGTGGAAGAAAGGGAGCTGCCTGGTCGCAGTGGAGCCCCAGCTCAACTGTGTCACTAACGGACGGAATACAACTAAGTGTAACTAAGTGTAAGTGTAAGAGAGAGCCGATACTAAGGCCACACCTCGACCAGTCGAGCGTGACTCTCGCACCAAGACCAAGACCAAGGCCTCAAGATTCGAGGAGGAGGAATTGGATTTCTGTCTTTTTAAAGGTTGACCCAAGTTGACAGTATGGGTGACAGTTTGCCTATAATTGAGGTGACAGATGACAACTTCCTGACCGTATTACCAGCCCTACAAGCGGCCATAAAGAGTGCTTCATTCTTGGCTGTTGATTGTGTGAGTTGAATGGCACTTAATTAGGCCTATTACTTGATGTTGATCATAGCCTATAGAGTTGAATTATAGGCTAGCCTAGGCCTATTAATTTATATAGCTAATTATATATTAACTTAGCCTATATATGATGTACTGTTACTGTATGTAGGCTAGGCTATAGAAACTGAACCACTAACTTCACTAAGCATCTACCAGTATTTCTGTTTAGCCTAGGCTATTTAGGCTAGAGCCCTAATTTTGGTAGCATTCAAGGAGACTACTGCAGGACTCTTCTCCTTCTTCTTCTTACCTCTGGCTATCCTAGTGTTTACTACCCTATACCCCTTTGAAAGGACATTAGCCTAACCTAACAACCTTACCTAACCTAACCTAACCTAGTATTATAGGTGGGGGCTGCTGCCCCCACACCCCCGCTTTGACTTAGATTGTTGGTGTATTTGTCTGTGAAGTGGGTATTTTTCAATTTGTTGATAACGAAAATCCTCCATGCGGACTAGGCCTATATGGAGAAAAATATGGCGAATCTATTGGTGCCTATTTTCCCTAATAAATTGTTTCTCATAACGTCGCACTAGCCTAGTGTCCTTCAATATTATCCTAATTTTAGCATACAATACTATTTTATTACTTGTGCTTTGTTCATTTAGCCTAGCTTAAATATATAATGATATTATTAATTTATGTTAAAGGAGCCTAGCCTATCTCCATGGTTTGCATGCTCTCAGTGAGTCAGGCACAACCTTTACTTTGCTTCTATTCTGACCCCCCCCCCCCCCTTCCCTTCCCTCCCCTTCTCACATGGAATGGTAAGCATTCAATAGGTAAGCACATGGTCACACCAATGCACCATCATGACATAGCCTAATGGTATCGATAATCTTCAAGGACACTACATTCGCCTTATTAGAAACAATTTATTAGGGAAAATAGGCACCAACAGATTCGCCATATTTTTCTCCATAGTCCTATAGTCCGCATGGAGGATTTTCGTTATCGACAAATTGAAAAAATACCCTTTTCACAGAAAAATACACCAAAAATCTGTCAAAGATGTCAAATAGCAGGGGTGTGGGGGCGGCAGCCCCCACCCATAATACCTAGGATAGGTTAGGTAAGGTCAGGGTGTCAATCCACAAAATATGAATTGTGTTATCATTATGGTTTATTATTTTGTTATCATTATAGCGCGGCGAAGGCGCGACCTCTAGGGGGGTCCGGGGGCATGCCCCCCAGATTTTTTTTTTGAGAATTTAGGTGTCTAAAACAGTATTTCCTGCAATAAAAAAACAATCAAGATGGAAAATATGGAGACCAAAATTGTGTCAATTTAGCCTAGCCTACCTTTTTTTTTTGGGGGGGGGGGGAGTTTCTGTTATCATTATACAAAAAGTTCATTGCGTTATCACTAAAAAAAACAGCGTCGTTTGACACCCTGGGTAAGGTTGTTACTGTTAGGTTAGGCTAATGTCCTTTCAAAGGGGTATAGGCTAGGCTAGTAAACACTAGGATAGCTTATACCCGGTCAGAGGTAAGAAGAAGAAGAAGAACTTAAGAAGAAGAGTCCTGCTGTAGTCTCCTTGAATGCTACCAAAAAAAATAAGTCAAATTAACCACATCACAGGACATCAAAAAGGAACAACTTCTTTTTCTTACAGTTTCTTACAGTAGATCCTCTGGAAAAAGGCAAACTAGGCCTGTGTATCCAGCTCAGTGCCAGTACTTGCACTGCTGCGGTCGTTCACGGTGTTGGCGGCGGCGATAGCAGACGCAACATTTTTACTATTCTGTATTTTTGCTTTATAGGCTAATCAAACTTCAAATCTTGGTTTTATCAAGATTACTTTCAAACTTTCTTATTGATTCGGAATCGACTACATACTGGGGCAGTGCGTTCCACTCATTTACCACTCTATCACAAAATGAGTCTTTGCCTTTTCAAGCCTATTTCTTTCTTTGTAAATTTTCTTAGAGTGTCCTCTCGTTCTTGTTCCCTCCCGCATCAAGAAGATACCTTCACACACATCCTCATCATACATTCCTGACACTATCTTAAAAGTCTCTGTCATATCCCCTCTATTTCTCCTATATGCCAGTGTCGGAAGCCCCAGTGTCCTCAACCTCTGCTCATAAGCCCGCGTTCTTCAATGTTGGTACTTGCTTGCTAGCTCTCCTCTGCACTTTCTCCACTGCTTCTATATCCTTTACCATATATGGAGTTGGAGCCCACACCTGGTTCGCATATTCCAGGTGCGGCCTAACCAGCGCTGTATAGAGATTCCTGAATATTTCTTCGTCAAGTGACACATATGTCCTCCTTATCAGCCATACAATTCTATTGGCTTTGTTTATCTTTTCCGCTAAATGTTCTGAGAAATGTAACTTATTGTCTATCACTACTCCTATATCCTTTTCTGCATTAACTTCCTCCTTTTGATGCAAGAACAACCAGAAAATGTAGTAGCCAGTACTAGTGTTAATGCTTTTAAAAATAGATATGACTAGGCCTACAGTACTACATTAAAGAATCCCTGAGCAACTACATTAAAGAATCCCTGAGAAGAGGCAACCTTATGAGCATAGCTCCCTAGCCTCTTATCCATCACTAAAGGTAAGCAATACCAAAGCAAAGCCTAGGCTAGATGCGAACGTATACAGCTATACCTTAGGTTATGTTCGCCACTCTTCTAGTGGCACCGAGGAGTGCCGCGTGCGCCGCCCCTCGTTCTGGATGGTGATTTGGTGCATCAGACTGTTCGAAGGGGCAGCACCCAGGAAGGATGTAGTATCCGGGCATACTACGGTTGTCATGTTTACATCGGTCGTGTGCTCGCGGTTACGTTCTCATCTATTTTGACGTGTAATTTGTTTTCTGTTATTTGCCCCCTGCTGGCAATAGGCTATAAATGATTAGGCCTATGCCATTAAGTCACGTGGGGGGTCCCCCCTCAACCTATTATTGTATCCCACGGCAGTCAAAATAGACGGAAAAATGATCGTGAAGGTGCCACCGAGCCGAGTAGTGTAAACAAGGCGGGCGGTACACCCGAATACTACATCCTTACCAAAAAGTTTGGGATGGATGTAGATTCTGGGCATACGGTCGTCATGTTTACATAGGGCGATCGCCGCGGTTAACTTCGCGTCTATTTTGACGGCGATTAATTCGGTTATTTTCCCCCTGCTGGCAATATATATGATGACAATATGTCATGGGGGGGGTGAGGGGAGGCAAAGCCCCCCCTCAACATATTATTGTATCCAATGGTATTCAAAATAGACAGGAACATGATTGCAAAGATCCGACGCCTCCCCCGCTGCCGCCGTCATCGCCGTCGATCGCCGTGGTTAAGTTCGCGTCTATTTTGACGGCGATTTATTTTCTTGGTAATTTGCCCCCTGCTGGCAATATACTGTATATGATGACAACATGTCATGGGGGGGGTGAGGGGGGGCAAAGCCCCCCTCAACATATTATTGTATCCAAAGGCAGTCAAAATAGACGGGAACATGATGGCAAAGGTCCGACGCCACTACGCGTAACTGTGTAAACAAGGCTGGCGGTACGCCCACCCTTAACATTCTTGCCAAAAGTTTTTCGATGCAATAGCAAAGGTTACGGGTGGAACTCGTTAGCCTTGGTCGGCAACCCATCTAGGGGAGACAACCTTATAAAAATCCAGGGGGATGGGACTCGTCATCCTTGGTCGGCCACCTGTCTAGGGGAGTAAACCTTATACAAATCCGTACTGCTTACCTTAGGGTGGAACAGGTTAATGGATTGATTAATCGCACACCACTGTAGAAATATAGTGCTAAAAAGATACATAGAAGGCCTCGGAGTCAGACGGACTCTAAATTGAGTGGTCAACCCTTCAGTAAACTGGCATGGGTTGTCCCTCTTACAGGGAATAGGTCCGCTTGGGGGCATTTTGTGTTTGGCCACCCTCATTAAGGGGAGTAAGGCATCTGGCAATAGATAGATAGATAGATAGATAGATACAGTAGAGACCATGCCATCCCCACTTAATGATCTGGTCACTGGAGATTTCAATTTCCCCATCATCAAATGGCCGAAACATTGAAGGAGGGAGCCGAGAAGACCAACAGCAAGCCAGGGCATTAATAGATCTTGCGGAACAGTACTTCCTCTCACAAAAATATATGTGAACCAAACAGAGGGAATAATACTTTGGACTTATTGTTCACAAATAACCACAAGATTGTACATGGATACAGTACTGAAAAAACTACTCATTCAGACCATAACCTCATACCAGTCCGCATAAACAAGGAACGACCAGTCGTAAACAAAAGATAGCAGAGAAACAGAAACATACAGGGTTCCGGGTTCTCAACTTTAACAGGGAGGTTGCTGACTGGGGAAGCCTATGTTCAAGCCTTCAAGAGGTTGATTGGGACCATGCACTACAACATCAAGATCCAGACATCATGCTGAAGTCCATTACAGTCACTGTACTTGGGCTATGCCAAATCAACAATCCACAACTACAGAAGAGAAACTCTAAACACCAAATAATACCACAAAGCAGAAAAATATTGATGAGGAAGAGGGTGTCACTCAACAAGCAGCTCACGTCTACCAAAAATACATACATACATACATACATACATACATACATACATACATAGAGTACATGCATACAAGTTTAAAGACCACTTCATCCACAGAGAGTGTGGTTACCATCTCACATCCTAAATGGCGGAGCAGAGGAAATCAGTTTAGCTATGTCACTCCCTAGGTCAATTACATCCCCCACCCTCTACTAAATTTTGAAAGAGAAAAACTATGATGGAGGAGCGATGTGTGATGATGGAAAGGAACACGTCAGGACAAAATAGCCTGTAAGTGTTTCTACCTTGGCTATGCTTAACTAGTTTCCCTGGAGGAAGCAGTGCCATAGAGATGATGTTGATGATAGTTGCGAATTCCCATTAATACAAATCAAACCTATCCACGTAGTGAAATGGGCTATGGGAGCGCTCCATGTCTGTGAGTCTGGAGGCAGTTAATGTCATGGCCATCTCTTTTAACGGGTTTCCTTAATTTAATTTGTATTGCAGGAGCTGACGGGCATCGGTGAACGTAAGAAAATCAACGAGCCAGCCATAGACCTGCGGTACCAGTACACAGCAGAGGTTGCCCGCAGTCATGCTGTCATTGCTCTCGGCCTCAGCTGCTTCACATGCAAGTCTGTCACCAGTCTACAGGGAAACCACGGTAAGTCATAAGGTACTACATTACTGTACTTGCAATTATTGCTGTGTTTATTTACAACTTTATATTGAGAATTTTGTAGTATTGCATAGGACTGTATTTGTGGTTAGCATGTACAGCTAACAACCGAGAGGACCTGGGTTCAATTCCTTCAGAATGAGACATTTGGTCAATCTAACATCGGTACAGTACTTATTACCGAAACTACCACTAATTATTTCTCAATATTTGAAGGCTATTATAGAATAAGGATGTTGCAAAGATCATATTAAAATGTGTTTCAACCTCCTGAGATACATTTTATGTGCACTATATAAAGTACCGTAAAAAACTATCCCTATTGACGGCAGTGAAACTCTTGTTAAGCCCCTTACTGTTAAAATAGATGCTGATTTCAATAAGTCATAGGGGGGGGGGGGGGGGGGGGGGGGACAAAGCCCCCCCTCAACCCATCCTGCATCCAAAGGCAAAACAAAATATTTATTTACTCTGAAAATGACTTACCGTACATCGGAGTGTTTTTAGATCGTTGGATAATTGGAGAAATAACATTTGCCGGGGATTGTAACTAATTTTAACTACTGCATAATGATGTACATGAAAACTACCTAAAACCAAAAAGAAAAACCATGGGAAAATTAGTGGTAGTTTCGGTAATATTTTCCCTAACATCTCATGCCTCTGTACACTGTACAGTACATAGGAACCATTTTGGGGTAGAATATAGAATTCGGGCATACCGCCAGCTTTGTTTACACTACGCAGAGCGGCGTCAGACGGTTACCATCATGTTCCCGTCTATTTTGACTGCATTTGGATACAATAATATTATGAGAGGGGGGCTTTGCCGCCCCTCACCCCCCCATGACATATTGTCATCATCATATATATTGCCAGCAGGGGGCAAAGAACCGAAAAAAATCGCCGTCAAAATAGACGCGAACTTAACCACGACGATCGACAAATGTAAACATGACAGCGGCGTGGGAGGCATCAGGACACTTGCAATCATGGGTTCAATGTTATTTTAATACCACAAATTTTGTTGATATATTTGACGATAAATAATGAATCTATATGCTCTAAAGATCATAAGAACATTTGTTTTAACCCTCGGCAAAACCTAATAAAAAAGTATGGTACTGTACTAAAAAAAAAAAATCGTAACAAGGTTGTCAATACGGTACTTTCAGTCATCGATAGCTCTAAATATCATATGAAAATGTGTTAAACCCTCGGAAAAACCTAATATAAAAGTATGGTACTAAAATTTAATTTTCGTAACAAGGTTGTCAATACGGTACTTTCCGGTTATCAATGTACAGTAGGGTCTCACATAAAACGAGTATATGGTCGATAAACGAGGGCGTTTTATGCGATTTCGTTTTATGTGAACACAGCATTTTGGTGGCCCAATATCGTCAATGTTCACTGGAAGCATAAATTTCCGTCAGGAGCGTACGATATTTCGTACGTTTTGTACGATATTTCGTACGTTTTGTGCGATATTTCGGCGCTCTACATGAAAACTCCTCGGATTTGCCCCACTTTGGCGGCGGACTCGTTTTATGTGATCACATTCGTTCTGATCGAAAATTAAATATTAATATTTTAGGTCGGTCGTTTTAATCGAGACTCGTTTTATGCGGGACCCTACTGTACAATCAAGCTGAAGATTGCAGAGTGAACACCATAGACTTCATATACTTTTTTTCCACCTTCGTATAATCGACAGCCAATTTTTGTTTTTTTTATCAAGGGATTAGTACTCAACCAGCGGGGGTGTGGGGGCGGCAGCCCCCACTCATAATACAGTACAGTACTAGGTTAGGTTAGGTAAGGTAAGGTTGTTAGGTTAGGCTAATGTCTTTTCAAATCACTCTCGAGGGGCTGTCTCAACATCGATCGATAGGCCTAATGGGGAAAATAGGTTTTCCCGAGATTTCTAATTAATTACAAACACTATACAGTATATTGATGCAAATGACCAATTTTGTTTATAAAAAACACTCGGAAAATTTGTGGTATTAAAATAAACAAATTTCCCAATCATGTTCCCGTCTATTTTTAATGCCATTGGATACAATAATATGTTGGGGGCTTTGCCCCCCCCCCCCCATGACATGTTGTCAGCATCATATATATTGCCAGCAGGGAGCAAATAACCAAAACAAAATCGCCGTCAAAATAGACGCGAAGTTAACCGCGGCGATTGCCCTATGTAAACATGACAACCGTACGCCCGGAATCTACATCCATCCCCCATTTTGTTCATGGCTACCCCCTCAGGGACTGAGATCATGATGTCTGGCAATATATAGGTAGTATTGTTAACCTAAACTTAACTGTGTACATTATTTCCTTGCTCACTGTCACAAATTACTGATTTGGAGATACCGGTATTGCCTAAAATGTACAGCGAGGCAAATCCCATCATTAAGCCATTAGATATTTTGTGAAAAACAAACTAAAATCGCGAATCACGTCAAATTTTGGCTATGAATAGTGTTGTATGTCCTTGATTTTGGTGAGCCATTGGTAGCACTGTATCCCCGTGGGTATATCCATGCAGCTCGAGTTTTCCCTTAGTACGGTATACTCTCAGCAGCCAGGGTGGGAGTGTGTCTTTCCGTCCTGTTATCCCTTAAACTTTCTGGCATGTGTGAAGGAGTTTATGCCCTCTAAAGTATTGTATAGATACAGTACTATGCCAGAGTATGGATGAACAACTTTCTTAGTTTCTTTTGTAACACCATGCCGCAGTAGATTACTTACGTACTGGCCCTTCTGGTTACTGTATTTGTATCTACTGCACTAGTATTTAGTATCTGTCTATATATCTATTGCCAGATGCCTTGATATCTTTGCTTAATTAGCAATTACATTGATTTATTGACAAAAAGGGTAATTCCGAAAACTTGGCATTAATACAGTACTGTATGATGCAGAGACGATATAATTTCATATTTTCCCATTAAATATAGATAAATTAGCTGCAGTGTGATAACATTTTCTATTAGGTGAAAAAAATAACTTCAATAGATGTTGAGCATGATAGATCCAATGACTAAAAACTTACCTTTCCCTTTACCTGCAGGTGGTCATCTCCGAAGCCATGACTACCTGGTCCAGACATTCAACGTGCTGACCTTATGTTCGGGTAGCTTTACTGTGGAGTGTAAAGCCCACAAGTTCCTCCTTGAACATGGGTTTGACTTCAACAAGCTGTATGCCAAGGGTTTGCAGTACTATAAGGGGTGCGATCAACAAGTAAGTTAACATAATCTTCGTCTTTGCGCTTATTAGGATTTTATTTTGATTATTGTTGAAGGTTTTGATTGATCTTTGTCTTTGCGGTTATTAGTATTCTGTTTTTATTATTATTATTGAAGGTTTTTATTGATCCTCCCATATTTGAGCAATGTATTTTTAGTTTGCCTCACGCTCCGCATACATAGCTACTTGTATCTCCGTTTTGAAGCAAATTGCTCCATAAGTTTCTTATAGCCAAATTTCTAAAGTTTGAAGGATTTTCTAGGATGCAAATTGCGTCCATACACTTGAGACAGTTAAATAAACAATACAAAAATTATAGTAAAATATGTGTACAGTACTGTGTATTAGAAGGGCGGGTGCCCGACCCCGAAAGGGATTGAAATAGGGGAGCTATCCCCCCGCCAAAGGCGGCTTTCTAGGGCCTTTCCTAGCTGATGCTGAGAGGATTGGGTTCTAGTCATGTGGTGATGGGCTGGTCTATCAGAGTGAGAACTGAGCGATCTCTGCCATACCCATAGCTTACTCTGACTGTTCCTTTAACTTATATATTTTCTAGATCTCAAGTGACGGCGTCTTTTCCGTGGATTGACCTCCCAATCTACCAAGATTGGAAGCCAAAGCGTCACATTTTTCCCTTGCCCCTCAACTTTCTCTTCATAATTGCTGAGGGGCACAGGGCCCTGGGTGGGGCTTTGGTTTCCCGGGCGTTTCTGCACCCTCCTCAGCTCCCTGCCATGGAGTGGCTTCGGTCACCCAGGCTTTATTGTGGTCGGCAGGGAGGGTTCTGTGGGGGCGCTCGGTTATGGCCTTGGAATTGCTCGGGGCCTTGGGGCTGTTCGGCCAGGCAGCTTGGGGAACAACAACAACAACAACAGAATGGCACTGTAGATTGAAGAAAAAACATAGGATATGCTTTTGTTTGCTCCATCCACACTGTCTCAACAGTCTTGTTTTTATTCTATCTATTGCCTGACGCCGTGATCCCCGAAGGGGTGGCCACGAACGAACCGCCTCCATGCACCTCTGTCTACAGTCAGTCAATGCCCCTCCTCCCAACCAGCACCGCCTTCATTCATATACTTCCTCACTCCATCCTTCCACCTCTCATTCGGTGCACCTCTCCTTCTCTGTCCTTCCATCTCGCTCTCGTACACCCTCTTAGTCATTCTCTCGCTTTCCATACGTTCCATATGGCCGAACCATCTCAAGTTGTTCCTTTTCACACTTTTCAGCACATCTACCTCCACACCACACCTTCTTACTTGATTTTATTATATTTGTCAAATAGATTCGTACAGGAATTCTGTCCCCTCAAAATGTGCATTAAGTGTTGTTGTTGTTGTTCCCTAAGCTGCCTGGCCGAACAGCCCCGAGTCCCTGAGAAAGGCCATGGCCACGATTGGGCTTTCCCACAGAGCTCTCATTGAGTGTAGATTGTGTTGTTGGCGTAAGTGGTTGTGTGAAATGCAGTCTTCTATGATGTGTTTAATGGTATGGGGTGCTGTGTTACATCCCGGGCAGGCGTCTACAACGGAGTCATCCAGTCTCTTCTGATAGCTCAGGAGAGCTGGATGGTGTCCGCATCTCAGCCTGGCCAGGTGGACTCTGTCCTCGCGAGGAAGGGAGGATTCAGAAGGATGGATTTCGGGAGGTCGTGCATTACTAAATTAAGAGTTGATGCTAGGACGTATGAAAATGTATCGGACATGTGTGAGGTAATGAATAACAAATTGGGGTCAGTTTTTACTAGAGAGGAAGGTTTTGACGAACCACAGGCGGGAGTACTGGAGAGTGGTCTTAGTAAGATTGAAATAACTAGAGAGATAACTAGGTGAGATAGTGATAGAATGGGTATGGAAAATGTGCAAACTAGCATGGGAGAAGGGGAGTGCACCCGATGACTGGAAGACTGGCATAATAGTCCCCCTATATAAGGGCAAAGGGGAAAGAGGAGTGTGTGGTAACCACCGAGGAATATGTCTTCTAAGCGTAGTAGGGAAGGTATACAGTAGGGTAGTGATTGAGAGAGTGAGAGCGAGAACGGAGAAATGGATAGGCGACGAGCAGGGAGGTTTTAGGAAGGGAAGAGGATGTGTAGATCAGATTTTTACCCTGAATTGTGTTGTGGAGAAGTATCTGGAGAAGAAACAAAAGGTGTATGTTGCCTTTATGGACTTGGAGAAGGCCTATGACAGAGTGGATAGAGAAGGTTTGTGGAAAGTACTTAGAATATACGGAGTAGAGGGCAAGTTGCTGAAAGCAGTGAAGAGCATGTATGAGGGTGCAAAGGCGGCAGTACGTGTGGAGAGTGAGCAGAGCGAGTTCTTTGACCTGAATGTTGGTTTGAAACAGGGGTGTGTGATGTCCCCGTGGTTGTTTACTGTATATATGGATGGAGTTATGAAAGAAATACTATCAAGAGCAGTGGATGTTGGTGTATTGCTGAAAAGGGAGGGAATTGAGTGGAAGCTACCTATACTGCTGTTTGCGGATGATACAGTTCTGATGAGTGATAATGAATGGGAGTTGCAGGGTCTGGTAAATGAGTTTGGAACAGTGTGCGAAAAACGGAATTTGAAGGTAAATACGGGGAAGAGCAAGGTTATGGTCTTCGAAAGGGGTGAAGTCACAGAGTGTGAGGTGAAGCTGAACGGTCAGGCTATGGAGATCGTCAACTCTTTTAAGTATCTGGGCAGTGTGTTGAGTAAAGATGGGACTATGGATGAAGAGGTGCGGGAGAGGGTACAACAGGGGAAGAGGGTTGTAGGAACGCTAAAAGCAGTAACAAGAAATAGGGTGGTCAGTATGGAAGTGAAGAAGTCCTTGCATGACAGTGTGGTAATCCCGACACTGACTTACGGAAGCGAAGCATGGACGTTGGTTGAGAGACTCAGACCAAGAGTGAGAGCAGTGGAAATGAATTACTTAAGGAGTGCGTGCGGAGTTACATGGAGGGATAGACAGACTAATGAGGAAGTAAGAAGGAGGTGTGGTGTGGAGGTAGATGTGCTGGAAAGTGTGAAAAGGAACAACTTGAGATGGTTCGGCCATATGGAACGTATGGAAAGCGAGAGAATGACTAAGAGGGTGTACGAGAGCGAGGTGGAGGGACAGGGGGAGAGGTAGACCGAATATGAGGTGGAAGGATGGAGTGAGGAACTACATGAACGAAGGCGGTGCTGGTTGGGGGGAGGGGCGTCGACTGACTGGGGACAGAGGTGCATGGGGGCGGTTCGTTCGTGGCCACCCCTTCGGGGATCACGGCGTCAGGCAATAGATAGATAGATAGAAATAACTAGAGATGAGCTGTTATCTGCGATGAGAGGACTTGAAGTAAGGAAAGCTATGGGACCGGATGAAGTGTCTGCCTGGGTTTTAAAGGAGTGTGCAGAGCAATTAGTGGAGCCAGTGAGGGACATAATTCAAGCTTCCTTAGATAAAGGACAGGTTCCTGTTGAATGGAAAAGAGCTAATCATTCCGATATACAAGAATGGAAACCCTGAGGACCCTCTAAACTATAGACCAGTTTCACTTACTAGTATTGTATGCAAGATTTGTGAAAAGCTAATTAGGAAGAGATGGATGAAAATGTTGGAGAGAAAGAAAATAATAACCCCAAAGCAATTTGGATTCAGAGAAGGGACATCTTGTGTTACCAGTTTGCTATGTTATTACAGTAGGGTGATAGATGTACTCCAAGAAAGAGGCGGATGGGTGGACTGCGTCTACTTAGACCTTTCCAAAGCATTCGATAAGGTACCACATAAGAGATTGTTATCTAAGCTTGAGACGCTAGGATGTGTCAGGGGGAGTTTGCTGAAATGGATGGAGAGCTATTTAACAGATAGGGAAATGAGGACCAACATTAGAGGAACTTACTCATCGTGGCGGAAAGTTGAGAGTGGTGTGCCGCAGGGATCTGTGTTGGCACCTCTCATGTTCCTTATGTACGTGAATGACCTGCCGATAGGCATAAACTCTTCCATGTCAATGTTTGCAGATGACGTAAAAATTATGAGACAAATAACAAATAAAAGTAGTTGTGAGGAGCTGCAAGGGGATTTAGATAAAATATACGAATGGAGCACCAAGTGGAAAATGAAATTTAATATAAGTAAATGTCATGTGTTAAATATGGGAAGAAGTGTGAATAGACCAAATTGGGAGTACAGGATGGGAGATAATAAAATTAGCAAGGCCGAAAAAGAAAAAGATTTAGGGTTGATTATACAAGATAATTTGTCGCCAGAGAAACATATTAACAAGCTCTTTAGCGGAATGTATGCAATGGCCGGGAATATGAAAGTTGCTCTGAACTATTTGGATGAGACCATGGTAGCGAAAATTATGAAGAGTATGATTAGACCAAGATTGGAGTATGCAGCAGTGGTTTGGTCCCCGCATCTAAAGAAGCATATTCACAAGTTAGAAAGAATCCAGAGAGCAGTCACTAGATTGGTTCCAAGTCTCAGAGAACTGCCATATGAAGGGAGGCTAGACAAATTAAATCTACCGAGTCTAAAAGAGAGGAGAGAGAGGGGAGACATGATAATGATGTACAAATGTACCCGGGGGCTGGAGAGGCTGGATAGGGAGGATATATTAATTATGGATACAGGAATAACTAGAGGCCACAGCTACAAAGTAAAAAGACCTCCCTGCAAGAACGATATCAGGAAGTTTAG
This sequence comes from Paralithodes platypus, assembly GCA_032716605.1. NCBI lineage: Eukaryota > Metazoa > Arthropoda > Malacostraca > Decapoda > Lithodidae > Paralithodes > Paralithodes platypus. The sequence goes on from CM064573.1 coordinate 3,481,471, forward strand.
CTTCCCCTATAGATGTATTGACAAATGGAATGGGCTGGAGGAGGAGGTGGTAGGGGCAAGGAACATCCATATTTTCAAGAAAAAATTGGATAAAAAGTAGACTGAGAGACGGGACAACACGAGCTTAGCTCAACTCCTGTAAACTACAATTAGGTAAATACAATTAGGTAAATACAGCTGCGTGTTGTCTGTGAGTGAGTGGATGGATCGGTGAGAGATATGAGTATGGATGTGCTTCTGGAAGTTGGTTCGGGGTGGGCAGGGAGGGAGAGAGGACAATAATTGTGTGTGATACCGTGTGCTGGGTGTTGTTTTGATATTTCTTGGTGTCTGTGGGTGTGTTGCCATGTAGTTTAGTGGGTGGTCTTGGTTCGTGGAGGCTGCTGCCAGGAATTGAGTGCCTCTCATGTCCAGATGGTCTTTGACTTTGAGGATTTTGGTTTCTTGATGTAGGTGATCTGTGGGTGCAGTAGCTGTGCAGCCTGTAATGATCTTCAGGGCTTTGTTTTGAATAGTCTGTAAGGTCTTATGATGTGTTTCAGCTAGGTTAGAAGCCCAGGCTGGGCTTGCGTATTCCATCACTGATCTTATGTATTGTTTATAGACTGTGGTGGTAGTTTCTTTGTTGTGTCCAAATTTTGTGTTAGCAAGTGACCTGAGGGCGTTAAGTCTGGGTGTCGGTTTCTTTTTAATGTTTGTGGTGTGCTGTTTGAATGTCATATGAGTATCATATGTTACTCCTAGGATTTTGGGTGTGTGTGTATGTGTTAGGGGTGTGTTGTTTATGGTGAGTTGAGGGATGTATTCGTGTTCTCCTGTCCAACTTGTGAGCAGGGTTGCGGTGGATTTGGCTGGGGCTAGATTAAGTCTGTTTGTAGTGCACCAGCCATGTAGTGTGTTGAGATAGGGTTGAAGGAGATCTGTTGCTCTCTTTGGGTCATGGTGTGTGCATGTGAGTGTTATGTCATCTGCATAGGAGGCTAAGTTTATTTGGGGCGTATTGGGTGTAGTTATATCGTGCATGTACAGATTGAAGAGTGCGGGCGATAGGACGGATCCTTGTGGGACTCCGTTTGGAAAGTTTCTGATTTTAGATGACTGACCGGCAAAAGATACGTGTGCACATCTGCCTGCTAGGAAGTTGGCCAGCCACCTTTTTGTGTTGTTGTGCATGTTTGTGTTGTAGATTTTGTTTGTTAGGTTGTGGCGGGGGATGGCATCGAAGGCTTTACTAATGTCGAGTGTGGCTAATAGTGATCTGCTTAGTGGTCTAGCTGAGTTGATGCCGTCGAAAGCTCTTTGTGTAAGGTCTGTGAGAAGAGTGTTTGTGGAGTGCAGTGGCCTAAAGCCATGTTGTGTTGGAGCTAGGGGTAGGTCAGGTGTAATTAGTTGTAATACTAGGTGTTCCATGACTTTGGAGGGGGAGCAAAGGAGTGTGATGGGGCGGTGCGAGGAGGGTAGCGTGGGGTCTTTGTTGGGTTTGGGGAATGTGATGATGATACCATGCTTCCAAATGTCTGGTATTGTGTTGTGTGAATAGCTGTAGTTTGATATGTTAGTGAGTGCTTGTATGCCTGGTGGTCCCAGGTGTCTGAGGTGTATGTTGCTTATGTTGTCTAGGCCACAGGCAGGTGAGTGCTTGAGATTGTTGATGATATGCTTTGTCTGGTGATTGGTGAAGGGTGTATAGTCAGGGTCTGTGGGGAATTGTCTCTTACGTCGGATGACACGTCGGTCGTCTTTGTGAGGTTTTAGGTGGCTGACATGTGAAAAGTGATTGATGAGAGTGTTTGCTTGTTGTTTACATGAAGGAGTAGAGTCTGTTGTTGTGATTGCAGCATGTGATTGTGTTGTGTTGCTGTTGGAAAGTGTGATGCTGTTTAGTGTTTTGTAGAGTTTTTTGGGGTTTGTTTTGTGATCAAGTGTTTGTAGGAAGTTATTCCAATTTAGTTTTTGTTGTTCTTGTATTTTGTTGTTAGTTTGGGTGTTGAGTGCTTGAATTTGTTGTGTGATGTCTTGTGTGTGGGGTGCTGGGGAGTGTTTCAGTATGTCGCGTTGTCTGATGAGGTTTTGAATTTCTGGTGTGAAGTTGGGGTTGTGTCTTTTTCTGTTACCTCTTGGAATGTGTTTCTTATCAGCGTTTTGGATAGTTTTATTGAGTATGTGTACAGCATTGTTGATGTTAGTGATGGGTGTACTGTTTAGAGTTGTGAAGTGTTGTTCTGTCTCATTTGTGAATGCTTCCCAGTTAGCTCTTTTATAATTGGTGTATGTGTGTTTGTGGCTAGCTGGGGTGAGTCTGGTTTTGGTGGTGATAATGATCGGGAGGTGGTCAGAGCCTAAGGTTCTGACCACCCTCCAGGATGTTGTGGGGGCGAGTTTTGGGGAGCAAAAGGTGATGTCTGGAGATGATGGGTTATAGAGGGCTTGGTGAGGAATATGGGTATGTTGATGGATGTCGTTAAGGATGATGAGGTTATCGGTTTGGTTTTGTAGTACCAGCCCTCTGTCTGTGTCGGGGTTGTCGACAAACCAGGCCGACGTCTTGGCGTTGAAGTCACCACCCAGGATGATGTGTGGGGTGTGTGGGGTGTTTGTGATGTGTTGTAAGTGTGGTCTGTATTCATTTGGTACTTTAGGGGATGTTTGGGGAGGGATGTATGTGTTTATGATGGTTATGTTGGAGTTGTTGCCAGTGCGTATTTTAATTGACTGTATTTCTGTTGTGTTATCATTTGGGGGGAGGAGGGATTTGGTTTGTAGACTGGTTACTATGTATGATATTTCTTTGTGTACCAGGGTGATGAGTCCACCGCCCCCGCCGACAGCCCGGTCTTGTCTGATGGTGGTGAAATTATGAAATGTGGGTGTTTTTTGTGTTGTGCGGAGTTTTGTTTCTTGTAAGATGGCAATGTGTATGTTGTGTTGTTTGATGAAGTGTGAGAGTTCGTGTTTCTTTGTGTTGATGCCATCTATGTTCAGTTGAAGAATGTTAATGTTATGTGCACGATGTATGTTGGGTGCTGCTGCACGAGGATGGGGTGAGGGGGGGGGTGATTGGGGAGCAGGAGATGGGGGTTGGAATGCATTAAGTGTACTATGTATTACTGTACTATGCATTACTGTACTATGAATTGTTCCATTGACTAACTTATGAAACTTTTTTCCGTCAGCCCAATGAAGCCCCAAACGTGCGTCACCTGTTCTCAGCGATAGTAAAGCACCGTAAACCCATCGTGATCCACAACGGCCTAATGGACCTTACCTTCCTCTACCAGTCCTTCTATGCCGACCTACCTCGCAAGCTGGATACCTTCGCTGCCGATCTGACAGACATGTTTCCCGCAGGCATATATGACACCAAGTACATCGCCGAGTTCCACCAGACCCTTCCTGCCACATACCTCGAGTATTTGTACAAGAAGATGTAAGTTCAGTCTCAACTAAAAAAAATATATATTTAAGATCAGTTTGCTGAGAAATTATACCCACATCAGACTGGCAAATAAGAGACTACTCAAATCTTGTCCTAAAACAGAATCCCTTGTTTTTAGTCATTGTTTTTTAATTGCCAGAGTGGCTAAGTTGTACCGCTCTTGACTCGTGCATTGAAGGCCGCGGGATCAATCCTCTGCCAGATCGCCGAAGGGTTTATTGACTGACGGGCATGGTTTTCCATACACCTTTGCTGCACTGGCTAGGTGCCATGTTGCATTAACGGTACTGCTAATAAGTCATGTTTTCTTTCTTACAGTTTCTTACAGTAGATCCTCTGGAAAAAGGCAAACTAGGCCTCTGTATCCAGCTCAGTACCAGTACTTGCACTGCTGCGGTCGTTCACGGTGTTTAGCTGTCTTTACGTTTTGATCGCTGTGCTGTATTAATGTTTGCCAGATGTTGAATGTATATGCCAGCAGCTGACCAGAATGATCGAGCTGATTACACTGGTTGCAGACTACATTCACATCCACAATCATTCCATCAGTACAATAGTATCCCACAAGCACCCCCACACACTATACACACCAATGGGCTTAAGCGACCCTCCCCCATGAACAGATACAAGCTAGATCATGGAACGAGTTGCCTCGCCATATGGAAGCATATGAAGGCGATTCATTCCCATCCACCCCCTCTCGGGGATTACGGTATCTGGCAATAGATGGATAAATATTGAATTGCTCTCATATGACTATACAGTACTATAGTTATTGCTCTCATATGACTATACAGTACTATAGTTATTGCTCTCATATGACTATACAGTACTATAGTTATTGCTCTCGTATGACTATACAGTACTATAGTTATTGCTCTCGTATGACTATACAGTACTATAGTTATTGCTCTCATATGACTATACAGTACTATAGTTATTGCTCTCATATGACTATACAGTACTATAGTTATTGCTCTCATATGACTATACAGTACTATAGTTATTCAATATAAGTGCACTAGAAATCTTGACCTCTATCCTCTGTAACTCATAAAGGCCTAGAGTAAATGGGCTGAAAATTTACACACTTATTCCTTGGATGACTCTTCCTAAATTGTAGAAATACTAGTTTGATTACTTTTGTCTTATTTTAGTTATAAGAAGTTAGTGGTCAAGGTTTTTGGTGTATTTTAGTAAATAGGCTGTACTTAAGATACATTTGAATGGACTTCTCTTCCAGTAGCCATAATTATATGGTCAGTCAGTCAGTAGCCAGCCCTTGCTCCCACAAGGCGTAGGAAGGATTGGCAAAGGACATGAGAAAGGAAAAAGAGGTGACAGGAGAAGAACACATGTAACAGTTTGCCCATGGGCCAGCCCTATGAGAGTCTCATAATGTGACTCAGTGATCTGGTTAAACTACTGTATTAAAAAAAAAAAAAAAAAATGCCCACAAAAAGCAAGCACACAAGCATTCAGAGGTACCAATCACTCATCAGCCCCCGAAATCTATGGCTTCATCTCAGATGTTATTAATTATATGGTACTGTATAATATGTTTGTGGATAGATGAGTGATAATTATATGGTACTGTATAATATGTTTGTGGATAGATGAGTGATAATTATATGGTACTGTATATGTTTGTGGATAGATGAGTGATAATTATATGGTACTGTATAATATGTTTGTGGATAGATGAGTGATAATTATATGGTACTGTATAATATGTTTGTGGATAGATGAGTGATAATTATATGGTACTGTATAATATGTTTGTGGATAGATGAGTGATAATTATATGGTACTGTATAATGTTTGTGGATAGATGAGTGATAATTATATGGTACTGTATAATATGTTTGTGGATAGATGAGTGATATATGGTACTGTATATGTTTGTGGATAGATGAGTGATATATATGGTACTGTATAATATGTTTGTGGATAGATGAGTGATAATTATATGGTACTGTATAATATGTTTGTGGATAGATGAGTGATAATTATATGGTACTGTATAATATGTTTGTGGATAGATGAGTGATAATGGCCCAGGGAGCTGGTATATATGAAGGGCCATGCCTGGAAGTCATGTGGGCGGGCATTGTGGTGTCATTCCGATGCGTGTCTGCCTGCTGAGACCTGAACTTCTCCAGGAGGTCTGGGACCTGGAGGTTGCTGGAGGTCTCTATAGTCTATTTTTTTCCAGCTGAGGGTAAATTGCCATGTTATTACCTTGGTTACTCAGCTATTACGTAGATTGTGTAGCAAAATGTGTTGTTAATTATGAAAACTTGTCATTAATACGACACAGAGACATAATACAGTACTGTAGTTTCATATTTTTCCATTAACCTCAGAAGTGCACATGGGGGTAATTAGACACCTCTGCCTGTGTGCATGTATTTGAGCTGTTTCCATCACTAAAATATTCATTTTACCATAAATAGCATTAATACTTATCCATATGCGCCTATTATAGGTTGATTATAAAGGTATTAACCTGTTACAACAATAAAACAAGTGAAAACAGCGTTTGGATGGTCAAAATCGGCGATACAGGGCGGGAGTTACATAATGTATGGGTGAGGCAACCTCCTTTCCCGCCAATTTCCCCCAAGGCTGGAGAGACACTGTAGATCGATACTCTCTCTCTCTCTCTTGCACTCGCTTGCTAACAGTGATGACAATGCCCTGCTTGCAACTCGCTAATGTTAGCACGAAAATATACCTCAGAATAAGGGAATAACAGGGAAAATAGGTGATAACTGAAGGAGGGGAGGTAGAGGAGTGATATTTTGCATGGCCCAGGGGCAAAAAAACAAAAAATAAAAATATATATATATTTTTTTTTCGATGTTTAACCCTCTCACCACGGAAGGGCTCTTGAACGCCCATAAAAAAGCATATAACAGGTACCCGGATGGTATCTTGAACGCCCAGTGGTTGAAAGCCTGTGAGCTTCGTGTGCGAGGCGTCGGTCCGACGCATGTAAACAACAGCCGGCTGGACCGTCGCCCCGCATCTCCGGCCACAAGAAGGAGAGCGTCGCTTGTTCGTGTGTGCCTGTATGTTGTTGTTAAGTATCGAAAAGTGTGTAAAGTGGCTGTTTTGGCCATAAAGTTATCTCCAATGAAATCATCATCACAGCTCAACCAGTTGACTTACAGAGCTCTACTTAATGCCATTCTACAGGTAAATAACACAGCTACGCTTGGGGATGCGCGGGAATGCGGGAAGCAGTCTGATTAACGAATATACGGTAGCCTAGCCTAGACGTTTTTCGGCCAAAACACCCGGGTTTCGAGGAATATATATATAATACATAGCCGGGGCTGGAGGGTTAAAGTTTATTTTATTTTTTCTCTGACTCTTAAGAGTCTTCCCGCAGTCCGCCGGGGGAACTCTTAAGAGTCTTCCTGCAGTTCCCGGGTTAAGTGTCGAGAAATCAGCTGCATAGGGATTCAATTTACCATCAGCTGGAAAAAAATAGAGTATAGTGATCCTTGGTCTCTGGGCGACCTAGATGTGTGTGAGTTTAGTTTAGTGAGGTGTTTTTGTTTTTCGGGCTCTTATCTCGAGTCGGCCACCCCTAGCTATGGCGTATGTGCCTGAGTATATACATACAGTACATACAATATGTTACAAGTTTGTAATCTGTTTACTAATGAATCTTAAGCTGTTAATATATTCTGATAATCTGTAAATGTTATATACCTATACTGTACTTACATGTATTATTATTATACAGGCAGCTGAAGAACTCCAGACTAGGTGGTGATGGTGAGTGGCATGTAAGGGTCAACTTCCCCCCTTACCCCAGAACACTACCCAGCATAGAGTGGCACCCGTACTGCCAGATTCTCTCTTACACCACCGAGGCTGATTGTGATGAGGCCGAAGTCTGCCTCTTATATGCTGTAAGTTCACCTCTAATTGAGTTTTTTCTACCTCTTATATGCTGTAAGTTGTTCTCGTTCCCTAGGCTGCCTGGCCACTTTTTTATTTCTACATTATTTCAATATGTTCCCTATCTTTTACGCTTCAACAATACCTGTACACAGATTACTCCTTATCTTCTCAATAATCTTGGTGTTTTTTGTTTTGTTTTTTCTTTTGACCTTAATTGGAAAGATAATATTACCATTCTTTCAAAAACAGCTTCCCAGAAGTTAGGTATGCTTAACTGTCTCCATCGGTTTTTCACCCCCGCACAGCTTCTTGCTCTGTATAGGGGCACAGTGCGCCCATGTATCGTATAGTGTTCGCATATGTGGATGATTCCACCCATACCATACATCTTGAAAGGGTAGAGTGAAAACCATTTTGTCTCATTAACTCCCCTCTTCTTGTTAATTCTCTACAATCTCTCTCTACATGCTAGAATGTTGCATCTATCTCTCTCTTCTACTGACATTACTATAGGCCTAATCAATGTTCTTCCTAGCTTTCTCAGTGTATACTTCCTCTTGTACTGGCGGCGGCGCAGCATAGACTCTCTCTCTCTCTCTCGAGTCTCTTGTGACATGACGGGTCTCGCTGTTTTCTCGCACATCTACAAGGGTCGGTGGAGGTACTGGAGGGGTAGAGGTTGGTGACTGAAGGTATTTGAGGGGAGAAGGGGAGGGAGGGGAAAAGTATAAGGAGTGGGAGAGGGAAAAAGTTAAACAAAGGAGGAGGAGGGGGGGGGGGGGAGTTGAGAGAGAAAGGGGGGGAGATGCATGTAAGGGGATGAGAGGAGGTGGCAGTGTGGAGACTCGTATATTTCATCCATTTTCCCGGCACTGGTAGGATTTTCGTTTTTGTTAGTGTAAGATACCGGAAGGAACGTTACATCTGTCCTAAGAGCCATATTAAGAAGTAAGGTGTCATAACAGTAAAGTGAGATAAGATTGTGTACTAGAGTACGGCTGTTCCTGTATATGTGTACCCAGTATATAGATAATGTTAGGCGAGAATTCACCCGTACAGTTCCAGTGACGTCCTTTTCATAATATTCTGGATACTATTAGACAATTTATTCAGCCTAGGAAGGATATCTATCCATTAAAAGGCTACAGATTAATCCTTTTAGCTACCATATAACATTCCTATGCTTCATAAAATCATCTAAATATGTATGAAATAAAATACAAAAGATGTCACCTGTACTGAATGGGTTAAACTATAAATTATTGTTGTTTATGTGTACCCAGAAGATATTATGTGTAGGCATACCCAAATTATAGATTGATTTATGTGAGAATTCAAGATCAAAATAATAGGATAGATATTGATAATACTGAATGAAATATACTTACAGAATGATATATACTTACAGAATGATACACAGACTCGTATCTCTTGGAAACGGTGAAGTACGGTAATCTTTAACTGAAGGCTCTGTGGTATTTGAATATTCTTTTAACTCTTATCTTACCCAGACTGCTATCTAAAAAAGTTAATTATTTTACCCAGTGGTAGATTATTTCTTGAATTTGTAGTTTTGCACTAAAACATTGATCAGCATAGAATATATTACTGTATTAGGGACCTCAATGGTCACGTGGGAGCATCTGCAGATGGATACGAGGGGGTACATGGAGGAATTGGTTACGGAAGGAGAAATCTAGAAGGCGAATATATATTGGAGTCCTGCGTTGCACTCAACATGGTTGTGTGTAACACAAAGTTCAAGAAAAGACAGAGCCACCTGATCACATATAACTCTGGGGTCTCCAGTAGCCAGATAGATTACTTCTTGGTTAACAGGAAAGACTGGAAACTAGTTCGAGATGTAAAGGTCATCCCGAGCGAAGAATGTATCCCCCAGCATAAGCTACTTGTGTGCGACATGAGCTTATACAGAGATCCTAAGCGCAAGAAGGTTTACATACCCAAAAGGAAAGTGTGGCTGCTGAAGGACAAGGAAGTTAGGGATAGGTTTCATAATGAACTGGAGGAAATGAATAGAAATAAGGAAGCTAGGCCTAACGATGTAAATAGCCAATGGAACTTTCTTAAGCATAGCCTTATCGCTGCCACTGACAAAGTCTGTGGGAAAACAAAGGGTCACCCCAGGAATAAGACCTCTTGGTGGTGGAACGATGAGGTAGAACATGCTGTGAAAGAGAAAAGGAGATGCTTCAAAGCATGGAAGAAAGGAGGCAGCAGGGAGGAATACCAGGCAGCTAAACGAACTGCCAAAAGAGTTATTTACAATGCTAAAAATCGCATTAAGGACCTGGTCCTCGAACAAGTGTGTAACACTGACAATCCCAATGGGATCTTCAACCTAGCTAGGCGAGTTAAAAATGACAGTAGGGATATTATAGGTGAACAGTGTGTTAGAGATGATAATGGGAAGATTGTGTATGCAGAAAATGAAATCAGAGAAGCATGGAAGGTACACTATGAACGATTGCTAAATGTAGAGTTTGAATGGGATAAGGAACAGCTTAGTATCGAAAAACCAATATCTGGGCCCCCTCCTTTGATAGCACCAGCTGTAGTGAGCGACGCAATCAATAAAATGAAGGACGGTAAAGCTCCAGGTTGCTCCGACATTGTCGCTGAGATGATAAAAGCCTCAGGGGAGATTGGTGTAAACTTAGTCACTGAGTTGATAAACACCATTATTAAAGATGAGAAAATCCCAGAGGATTGGCTCAAAAGTGTAATAGTAAATATATACAAAGGAAAAGGGGATGCGCTAGATAGAGGAAATTATAGGGGCCTGAAAATGCTTGACCAAATCATGAAGGTCTGTGAGAGAGTCCTTGAGGGTTTGATCAGGCAAAGCATCTCTATTGATGATATGCAGTTTGGTTTTATGCCAGGATGTGGTACAACCGATGCTATCTTCATAGTCAGGCAGATACAGGAAAGATACTTACTAAAAGGCAGGGATCTTTACTTTGTGTTTGTGGACCTGGAGAAGGCCTTTGATAGGGTACTTAGAGATGTTGTACAGTGGGCTATGAGGAAACTTGGTGTGGAAGAGTGGCTGGTGCGTGTGATAATGAAGATGTATGAGGATTCGCGAAGTTCGGTGAGGGTGAAGGGTGTACTGAGTGATGAGTTCGCAGTCCGTGTTGGAGTCCATCAGGGTTCAGTGTTAAGCCCCCTCCTCTTTATTATGGTCTTGGAGGCGCTGTCTAGAGTTTTTAGAGGCGGACTCCCGTTGGAACTGTTTTATGCAGACGATTTAGTCCTAATAGCTGACAGTATGCAGGATGCTGAGGCCAAATTCAGAGAGTGGAGAGAGGGCATGGCGAGCAAGGGTTTAAGAGTTAATATTAATAGGAACTTGCTTCAATTGTGCCGCCTCTCCACATCTTTCCCCGTAGAACTAGGGCAGCTGAGAGCGCCCATGAATTTACACTTTCTCCTCCACAATGCAGAACTTCAGCTTATCAGAATTCATTTATCCCCAGAGCTACTACTCTTTGGAATTCACTTCCCTCGAATTGCTTTCCACAAACTTACAATCTACAAATGTTTAAATCCAGTTGTTACAAACATTTTATGAATGGAGGATGCCTTTAGGCACATGGACCTTTTTGTTTTATCTGTGTTTTTCCTTCCTCCGTTCATTGTCTCTTAAAAAAAAAAAAAAAAAAAAAAAAAAAAAATTATGCATTGTAGTTTGAGACGAGGCAATGTGGAAAAGAGCGGTGCATACCCATGTGCAGTGTGTGGAAAGGGAGTGGGCGTTAACTCAATTCAATGTAGCATCTGTCGATGTTGGGTACACCATGGGAGTAAGCGCTGTAGTAGAATAAAGGGGCCCCTGCCGAAGGATAAGTCAGAAATAGAGAAATTTGAGTGCGTAGTGTGCAAAGGCGAGCTTGTGTTAAGTGATGATCCTGTGGCTGTGCATTTTGGAAATGAGTCTTTGGAGCTGGTGAACAAGTTTTGTTACCTAGGAGATTCCATCTCTGCCGGTGGTGGGGCCGAGGCTGCCACTGTTGCTAGAATTAGGTGTGGCTGGGGGAAGTTCAGAGAATTGATGCCAATCCTGACCATGAAAAGAATGCCTCTCCCCCTGAAGGGAAAGGTGTATGCCTCATGTGTTAGAAGTGCAATGACGTATGCCTCAGAAACATGGGCCGTTAAAGTAGAGGATGTCAACAGAATGGAGCGTAATGAGATGAGAATGGTGAGATGGATGTGTGGGGCCAGGCTACAGGATAGAATAACAAATGTTGAGCTGAGGAGATGTTTAGGTATAAAGAGTATTAGCGAGGTGATGCGTACAAGTAGACTGGGATGGTATGGACATGTGGAGAGAATGGATGAACAAAATTGGGTGAAAAAATGAAGGTCTGTGATTGTGGAGGGAGCTGCACCAAGGGGTGGACCGAGGAAGACCTGGGATCAGACTATACGTGCCGATCTCAAATCCAAGAACTTGACAAGTGAAGCAGCCCTTAACAGGGTTGCCTGGAACGCCGCCATTAGGACAAGAGACTGAAACTGCACTTATGTGTGGAACACTCAGTCTTAAAATTTTATGTATGTATGTATGTATTACTCCTAACTGTTCTTTTATTTCAAAATTGTATTTTACTAGAGCATTATTTCCACATAGCGATTTTGATAAGCTCTTTGTTCTTGTGTCGTCCCTGTTTTGGTTTGTTTATTTTGCAAGTTTTACATTATAATTTATACTGTACTTTATTGTGTCGTCCCTGTTTTGGTTTGTTTATTTTTTAAGTTTTACATTATGTTACCAAGTGAAAAAATTGGCTATACTAATGTTATACAGTAGGCTACTTATTCTGCTCAGGTACACAAATGATAACTCAAGTCCTTGGGCCAGATACAAAAAAATAAAAGATAAATACCGGTATATATATTTTATTTTTATTATTTTATTTTTATTTTTTTATTTCTATGTGATTGAGGGAGGCAAAAGGCAGAACTGCCTATAGCGAGTGCCTCCCCCATAGTTGAAAGAGTGACAGGGCCAAAATCAAGGGACGTTCGAGCCAAAATGCCTGGACACAGAGTTTGAAGTAATTTAAGTCATAGGAAGAGGGAAAGACTGATTCTGGGAGAGAGTTCCAGAGCTCAGCTGTTGAGTAGAAGAAAGTTTGAGAGTAATGTTTCACTATATATATATATATATATATATATATATATATATATATATATATATATATATATATATATATATATACAGTCAGGACCCCCAATTCGCGAGAATAGGGGTGACAGGAGGCATCGCGTATTGTGAATTCGTGTATTGTGGAACTAACTTTAAATGGGAATAATTAGATTGGGTGACATCTCTCAATTATGGCCTATTTTCGACATTTTTGGCCCTATTTTCGACATTTTTCGCTCTACAGTACAGTCTATATCTTATTTATAAGAACAATGAATAAATATATGAAACCTTACCTTAAAATTAGTAGTAGATAGGCTAGGACTAGGACCGTAGGACTTCACGATTTTCTCCAACTTCTCCCTCCCTGACCAAATCGTACGAACAGTTTACTCTGACAAGCCTATTGCACAGTTTCCTTCTCCTTTTTCTTGCGATCCAACACTTCCACCTTCATTTTGTGTGTTATCTTCTTATATTGGCGTGGCATGGCGAAAAAAGTGGCAGGCACTACAAACGTTTGGTCACTCCGCACGGCTATGAGCGCTTGAGCGGGACTGTGGGAGGGAGGGTAAGCGGGAGGGAAGGCAGGCGTATGCCCGTCTTCTTCTTTTTTCGGAGCTACTCCTCGCGAAACGTAGACGTGCTCGCGTATCAAGCGGGAATAGCGGATTTGGCCCCTTCTTAGCTCTCGATTCGTGTATTGTGGTACCACCTCGCGTAATTAATGTTTAATTAATTAATGTTATTTTCGAGGGGTAACTCGTGTATTAGGGTTTTCGCGCATTGTGGAATCGTGTATTGGGGGTCCTGACTGTATATATATATATATTGCCTGACGCCGTGATCCCCGGAGGGATGGCCACGAACGAACCGCCCCCATCCACCTCTGTCCCCAGTCAGTCGACGCCCCTCCTCCCAACCAGCACCGCCTTCATCCATATACTTCCTCACTCCATCCTTCCACCTCTCTTTCGGTCTACTTCTCCCTCTATGTCCTTCCACCTCGCTCTTGTACACCTTCTTAGTCATTCTCTCGCTTCCCATACGTTCCATATGGCTGAACCATCTCAAGGTGTTCCTTTTCACACTTTCCAGAACATACCTCCACACCATACCTCCTCTTACTTCCTCATTCGTTTGTCTATCCCTCCATGTAACTCCGCACGCACTTCTCAAGTAACTCATTTCCATCCCTCTCACTCTTGGTCTGAGTCTCTTCTCAAACGTCCATGCTTCGCTTCCGTAAGTCAGTGTCGGGATTACCACACTGTCATGCAAGGACTTCTTCACTTCCATACTGACCACCCTATTTCTTGTTACTGCTTTCAGCGTTCCTACAACCTTCTTCCCCTGTTGCACCCTCTCCTGCACTTCTTCATCCATAGTCCATATATACATACAGTACATACATACATGCAATGGTTTAACATAATTTTTCCATTACATGCAATGTAATGGCTCAGACGGGGTTGCCTTTCAGTAGTTGGAGTGTACTGTAGTACAATAAAGTCCCTCCACAGCACTGCCCCACCATGTCATCACTGTGGCTGATATTGGTATAGTGCTAACCGAGCTTCAGCAAGACTCAACAGAGTCCCCCTGCAGTATCTGCAACCACACCAGCCTTAACAGTGTTACAAAAAGACAGCACCATAACAAAACTCTACTGTATATTAGGCAATTGGATTATAGATCAATAAAGTCCTGTCCCAACACTGCTCCAACATACTAACTTGAGCTGGACACATTATGTTAGAAGCATTGCTAAGAATGCCTCTAAAAAACTGGGACTCCTGTACAGAGTTCGAGAATTCTTCACTGACGAGCAGTTGGCCGTAATATATAAAAGTCATGTGCGCTCTCAGATGGATTACTGTTCACCTCTGTGGGGTGGAAGTGGAGTGGTTGCATTGAGGCAGTTGGACAAAATTCAAAATAAAGCTATTAGATTAATCAATAATCCTGCAATCACACAGGACCTTCCTACATTAGCCATACGAAGAAACATTGCATCCCTTGCATTATTCTACAGATATTTTCACAGCAATTGTTCCGAGGAACTTGCTTCAATTGTGCCGCCTCTCCACATCTTTCCCGTAGAACTAGGGCAGCTGAGAGCGCCCATGAATTTACACTTTCTCCTCCACAATGCAGAACTTCTGCTTATCAGAATTCATTTATCCCCAGAGCTACTACTCTTTGGAATTCACTTCCCTCGAATTGCTTTCCACAAACTTACAATCAACAAATGTTTAAATCCAGTTGTTACAAACATTTTATGAATGGAGGATGCCTTTAGGCACATGGACCTTTTTGTTTTATCTGTGTTTTTCCTTCCTCCGTTCATTGTCTCTTAAAAAAAAAAAACAAAAAAAAAACACTGTTGCCGACACAGGTGTGGTGCCAAACAGCACCCAGGTAAGACTCAGTCCCCTGTGGCACCTATCCGCACCCCACCAGCCTCGACAGTGCCATACCAAGACAGTGCTAAGATATAGACTTTATTGCATAGTAATGGCTGTTGATCCACAAGTCTATCGCCATCCCCCCTATTAGTCGCCTTGTACGACACGCAGTAGGATGCGTGAGGCATATTTTTTGTTTTCCTCCACCATTAGATGAAGGCCCCCTTACCCTCTGGGGTAATGGGTATGGATATATAATATTATATATATGTATACTGTATATATATATATATAATATACATATATACAGTATATCCTTATATATGTAAATCTATAATTATGTAATTGGCACTATCTAGTATCTACTAGCTACACTGATTTACTTATACCGGTACTCAATTACTGTACACCCAACCCTCTGCTATCGCGGGTAATTGGTGCCCTAATTCTACCGCTATAGCAAGATTCACCATAGCAGAACTGAAGAACTTATGGGAATAATTATAATTGATGCAGAGGTCCATAATTTTGACCTATTTCTTGCTATTTCCACATTTTGTTTACCATATATACTTATAAATATATACATATTATGAGGAGATTACTTACCACACTTAATATATTTGAAATCAGTCATATATAGCCTAGCCTAATTCATCGGCATAATTTCGGCGCTTTCGTCTGACATGGTGTCGGCGTCGGTAGCCTAGACCGGTGTTTGCTCTCTGTCTGTTTTGATGGTGGGCATTTATTTCCTTCATCATTACCACCAGGCCCACTGTCCCTATCACTGAATACATTTGAGGAGAATACTTAAATACATATTATGAGGAGATTACTTACCACACATAATATATTTGAAATCAATCATATATAGCCTAGCCTAACCCATCTGCATAACTTCGGCGCTTTCGTCTGACATGGCGTCGGCGTCGGTAGCCTAGACCGGCGTTTGCTCTGTTTTGATGGCCCTGGGAATTTAATTCCTTCATTATTACCATCAGACCCACTATCCTTATCACTGAATGCACCAAAGCCCATAATAAACGCGTAAGATAAGAGGTTCGGGAAGAAAAAAGCTTGTAAACATGTCGTTTTCCAACACAATGGTTGCCAGCCTGTCCACCGATCACAGGCATTCACAGCCGCCGATGTTCTGTGATGTCATCGGGCGCCGTGTTTGAACATTCCCGTCGGTACGGAGCCGTGATAGCACCCTTTTGGGACGCGATAAGGAAATTTTAGGGCTTTTAACCTCCTCGGCACCGTCACGTACACATGTACGTAATAAGCGCTTCAGTAAAATATACCGTCCCGTACACACGTACGTGATAAATTAAAGGAAATGCTGCCAGTCGGTTTTGCTGCCTGGGGCTCTATCTACGGTACTGTATGTCACACTGGGGATACAGGAAGCTCCGCCCCTTTCCCCAGCAGCCAACCAGAGCCCTGTGACGTCACCGAGGACCGTGACGTCACGGTATCTCTCGACTAATAAGAGGCAGATTTTTCCCCCCAGGGCCCAGACTTCCCCTAGGCCCCACCCACGCAGGATTATAGTGTTTTTGTGTCTCCGTGCATTCGCCATCTTGGTCTTCATATGCATTATTATGCCATTTATTATTATTATCATCATTATTATTATTTACGTGTATTTAGTAGGGAATATTTGATAACTTCGACTACTGATACTACTACTACTTCTAATACTTATAATACTGCTATCCTGTTGTACCTAACTACTCTACTATACAAATTAATGGGTATTTGGCAAGGTTTAGTGGGTGGATAATGCGCGTGGGAGGGATGGGGCGGGGTGGGAGGGAGCGGTATGTAGGCCTACTGAGCGGGATGGCCGCGCGGTGCCGAAGGGGTTAACCCCCCCCCGGCCTGCCTGTCCTAAGGACAGTGTCGAGTACCGGGCGATTTGGCCGAAAAACATCTAGGCCTAGGCTACCGTATCTTTGTTATTTTAACTGCTAGAAAATTCCCACGCATGTGTAAACGTACTGTGGTTTCCAATCTGTAGACTGGTGTTGAGTAGAGCTCTTTAAGTCAACTGGTTCAGTTGTGATGACGATTTCCGTGGAGCGCATTTTGCCGCAATTTTAGCCATATGAGACTTTTCACTACTGAAATAACAACATACAGACACACAAAAACAAACTACACCTCTCCTTCTTGTGTTCGGAGGTGCGCGGCGTTGGTCCAACCGGCTGTGTTTACATGCGTCGGACGGACGGCTTTCAAAACAAGCTGAATAGGCTTTCAAGCTTACTCCCTGTTATAAGGACACCCGGGGTCCTGCCCATCTGCCGCGGTGTCCTTATATAAGGACAGCCGGGCTGGAAGGGTTAAGGTAGCCGTGATAGCACATAAACGCTATAGCAAAACCTGTGATACCAGAGGGTTGGGTGTATAGAGGTTATCAACTGGAACGAACATCTGCACAATAATCCAAGCACTGTCTGGTACACTATAAGCCTCTTGATTGGTACAGGTTTTCACTCTGGCCTGTAAACTACTCGTCACATACAAGTAATAATAAATAATAATAATAAGCATGTTACTTATTTCCCCCCTGGGGGTTAGGGAATAGAATATGCCCCACGTGCCTTCTGCGTGTCGTAAGAGGCGACTAAAGAGGTTGGGTCGGTGGGCTTGCGACTCCCACCCGGAAAAAATATCTAAGCAAAGAAAAACGAACGAACAGCCTCGGATGCGGACGGAACCAACGTTGACGAACCACGACCGACTAAGGACATGCCTTCGGACATTCTGAGAATGGCTACGTGGAATGTTAGTGGCATGAATTATGGCACAAAAGAGAGAGAGGTTCTGGAAGTGTTAGTGAATGCCAGGCTGGATGTATGTGGAATGACAGAGACCAAATGGAAAGGTTCAGATGTGAGAGAGTGGGAGTGTGGAATGGGTGTGTGTGCTGGAGTGAGTGAAGGAACAGCGAGAGAAGGTGCATGTTTGTTTGTAAGTAGCAAATGGAAGGAATGTGTAAGAGAGTATGGGTCTGTGGGTTCAGGATTGTGTGGGTGAGAATGAAAGTAGGAATACAAACGTGGGTGATTGTATGCGTGTATGCCCCGACAGAGGATATACTTGAAAGAAAGAAAGAGGAGTTCTGGATGAATGTGGAGGCGTGCCTGGAGAAGTTTGACAAGAACGAAAGAATATTTCTGATTGGGGATATGAATGGTAAGGTGGGTGATAGGAAAGTTGAGGGAGTGGTGGGAGGGTGGGGGGTACCATCAGAGGTGAATGGGAATGGTAGTGCACTTGTGGACGTATGTGTGGGGAGGAGGCTGTGGATAGCCAACACCTTCTTCCGACACAGAATGATCCACAGGTACACGTGGAAACGGATGTTGACGATGAAGGATAAGACAGTGGTGGAACGAAAGTCATTGATTGATTATGTATGTGTGGATGAACGAATGAAGAAATCTGTGATGGATGCTAGGGTGTATAGGGGTATTGGAGGGGGTCTGTCTGATCATTATGTAGTGGTAGCTAAGGTTAGGATACAAAAGAAGTGGGTGAGGAGAGCGGGAGGGAGGCGAGAGGAGGGTGGAATGGTGAGGAGGGTGGAGAGGTTGCAGGAGGAGGAAGTCAGGGAGGAGTACAGGAGAGCAGTGGAAAGACGACTAGGTGGGTTCGACCTGGAAGTTATGGAGGAAGTGGAGGAGATGAGCAAGGTGTTTAAGGATGAGATCTGTGCAGCATGTGAGGAGGTGTGTGGAGTGAGGAGAAGAGGGGGAGTGAAAGGTACAGCATGGTGGACAGAAGAGGTAAGAATAGCTGTGGAAGAAAAGAAGAAAGCATATAGAGAGTGGTTGGGTAGTAGAGGGAATGAAGATTCCGAGAGACAGAAACGAGCGAGGTACGTGGAGAGTTAGAGGGTGGTGAAGAGAGTAGTGAAGGAAAGTAAGAGAAGAGTAGATGAGGAATTTGGAAGGAATCTGAGTGTAAAATGGAGGGAGAGTAAAAAACTGTTCTGGAAAGAAGTCAAGAAAGTTAGGGAAGGTAGCAAGGGAAACAGTAAGGGTGTGAAAGATAAGAATGGGAGAATGCTAGCCGAGAAGCAAGAGAGAGTCGAAAGATGGAGGGAGTACTTCAGTGAGTTGCTAAATGAAAGGAATGAAGAGCCAGCAAACATAGCTGGATATGGTATGGGAGGGAGAAGAAGAGAAGTAGTGGAGGAGGAGGTGGGGATCAGGAGGTCAGAAGTGTGGGAAGCCATGAAAAGAGTGAAGTTGGGGAAAGCACCAGGAACAGATGGAGTGTGTGGGGAAATGTTGAGGTATGGTGGTGAGATAGTGATAGAATGGGTATGGAAAATGTGCAAACTAGCATGGGAGAAGGGGAGTGCACCCGATGACTGGAAGACTGGCATAATAGTCCCCCTATATAAGGGCAAAGGGGAAAGAGGAGTGTGTGGTAACCACCGAGGAATATGTCTTCTAAGCGTAGTAGGGAAGGTATACAGTAGGGTAGTGATTGAGAGAGTGAGAGTGAGAACGGAGAAATGGATAGGCGACGAGCAGGGAGGTTTTAGGAAGGGAAGAGGATGTGTAGATCAGATTTTTACCCTGAATTGTGTTGTGGAGAAGTATCTGGAGAAGAAACAAAAGGTGTATGTTGCCTTTATGGACTTGGAGAAGGCCTATGACAGAGTGGATAGAGAAGGTTTGTGGAAAGTACTTAGAATATACGGAGTAGAGGGCAAGTTGCTGAAAGCAGTGAAGAGCATGTATGAGGGTGCAAAGGCGGCAGTACGTGTGGAGAGTGAGCAGAGCGAGTTCTTTGACCTGAATGTTGGTTTGAAACAGGGGTGTGTGATGTCCCCGTGGTTGTTTACTGTATATATGGATGGAGTTATGAAAGAAATACTATCAAGAGCAGTGGATGTTGGTGTATCGCTGAAAAGGGAGGGAATTGAGTGGAAGCTACTTATACTGCTGTTTGCGGATGATACAGTTCTGATGAGTGATAATGAATGGGAGTTGCAGGGTCTGGTAAATGAGTTTGGAACAGTGTGCGAAAAACGGAATTTGAAGGTAAATACGGGGAAGAGCAAGGTTATGGTCTTCGAAAGGGGTGAAGTCACAGAGTGTGAGGTGAAGCTGAACGGTCAGGCTATGGAGATTGTCAACTCTTTTAAGTATCTGGTCAGTGTGTTGAGTAAAGATGGGACTATGGATGAAGAGGTGCGGGAGAGGGTACAACAGGGGAAGAGGGTTGTAGGAACGCTAAAAGCAGTAACAAGAAATAGGGTGGTCAGTATGGAAGTGAAGAAGTCCTTGCATGACAGTGTGGTAATCCCGACACTGACTTACGGAAGCGAAGCATGGACGTTGGTTGAGAGACTCAGACCAAGAGTGAGAGCAGTGGAAATGAATTACTTAAGGAGTGCGTGCGGAGTTACATGGAGGGATAGACAGACTAATGAGGAAGTAAGAAGGAGGTGTGGTATGGAGGTAGATGTGCTGGAAAGTGTGAAAAGGAACAACTTGAGATGGTTCGGCCATATGGAACGTATGGAAAGCGAGAGAATGACTAAGAGGGTGTACGAGAGCGAGGTGGAGGGACAGAGGGGGAGAGGTAGACCGAATATGAGGTGGAAGGATGGAGTGAACTACATGAACGAAGGCGGTGCTGGTTGGGTGGAGGGGCGTCGACTGACTGGGGACAGAGGTGCATGGGGGCGGTTCGTTCGTGGCCACCCCTTCGGGGATCACGGCGTCAGGCAATAGATAGATAGATAGATAGACTTATTTCTCATAAGCGCCAATTTTTCCAAAGAATTCACTAGCGCTCGGAAAGAGAAAGAAAAAAGAACAAAATCAATGCATCAAAAGAAAGCTTATATACAACACACATTTAACAATCACTAGCAGTGGCAAAATAGCCTAAACTCTATAGCCATCTGTCATGACACCGGGTGCCCAACCCCGAATGGAGTTGAAATAGGGGAGCTATCCCCCCGCCAAAGGTGGCTTTCTAGGGCCTTTCCTAGCTGATGCTGAGAGGATTGGGTTCTAGTCATGTGGTGATGGGCTGGTCTATCAGATTGAGAGCTGAGCGATCTCTGCTATACCCATAGCTTACTCTGACTGTTCCTTTTACTTATATATCTTCTAGATCTCAAGTGACGGCGTCTTTTCCGTGGATTGACCTCCCTACTGCCAAGAGTGGGAGCCAAAGCGTCACATTTTTCCCTTGCCCCTCAACTTTCCCTTCATAATTGCTGAGTGGCACAGGGCCTTGGGTGGGGCTTTGGTTTCCCGGGCATTTCTGCACCCTCCTCAGCTCCCTACCTTGGAGTGGCTTCGGTCACCCGGGCTTTGTTAGTGGTAAGCAGGGAGGGTTTTGTGGGGGCGCTCGTTTATGGCCTTGGCCTTGCTTGAGACCTTGGGGCTGTTCGGCCAGAGAGCCTGGGGAACAACACCTCTCTCAAGATCATAGCTTCTCTCAAAGAGAAAAGTCTTAAGTTGTCTCTTGAAGCATTTAACAGAACTCAGTTGTCTCATGGACAGCGGCAACCTGTTATACAACCTCAGAGCCATGTAGGAGAATGACCTCTCAAAGAAAAGACTACTGGAAAGCCCTTGGTTCATCAAGACGAAAAGGGTCATTGTCATGACGCACAACTACACCATGGTGTGCACATTTTAAGGGAGGATGGTTCACTTTTTGATAGATGTTTTAATTTATTTATTATTTTTCTAGTTTACTGCCTAGACCTCCATCAAACTTAAACAAAAAAACATCCATTAGATCCCCCTTCTAGATTAATTTGTATATTTTTCGGTAGACTGGCGCTTGTGACAATATTTATCATTATTATTTCCAGCTCCACGGTTGGTGCGGCAAAGGCAAGATGTGCGAGAAAAGCCACAACATCAACAAGATCGTCAAGACCCTACAGCCCCAGGGAGCCAAGAAGCGCGGGAAATCCAAGTACACGGGACCCAGTAACACTTCGTCTCTGGCACGGATCATTCAGCACCAGGCTAGCAAGAAAGAAACGGGGCAGGAGTCGCACTGTAACTCGGACATGGACGAGAGTTCACAAGATTCTATACAATCTAAGAAGGGGAGGAAGAGTAGGAGGAGGTATAATTCGGGCAAGGGAAAGGAAAAACAAGAATTTGCAAACTCGGTGCTGGGGGTAAAGAGAGATTCACCTATTGCCATGGAGGATGAAGTGGAAAACAAGAAAACCAGAATGAACGGGGAGAACAAGAGTAGTAGCAAGACGGAAGCTGAAGAAATGAAGACAGCAAATGAGAAGATAGTAGAGTCCAATCCTCCTCCACCTCCAGAGAAGAAGCCCAAAACCACCCACAACTCGAGTGGCCACCGAGCTGGTTTTGACGCCTTTATGACCGGGTATATCTTTGCCTGCCACATCTCCAAGAGCAACTCCTTGGCCTCCGAGTCCGACCCTTTCACTCCGGAAAACATCGGCCTGTCGGAGTTCGTCAATAAAGTGTATCTCATGGGAAAAGGTTTCCCGTTCTTGATCAGAACTGGGACGTATGCCAACATGTCTGCCAACCACACATCAAAGATACCCAAGCTGAGGGATATACAAATAACTTAGTTGTACAGTTCCTTAAGATATTCCATTACCCTTCATGTATACAATGCTGCTTATCCAGCTTTTTGTGTTGAGATTGCTCTTTAGCGTAATATTATAATAATTTAGACAAAAATATATACTCATGTCTGAGTATATACATACATAGACTGAATTATTTACTTGGGAAAAAGCTCTAGCAATCAGAGCTCCAGGCAGCCTTGCTCAAAACTGCCTCACTTTTCAGGGTTATTTAATTCAAGATCAAGCCGTAAATTCTGATCCCACATCTTTCTTGGTCTACCCCTTGGTGCAGCTCCCTCCACGTTCACCGTACAGTATATATGTTCATCTTACCACCACAGGAAGATAAACAAACCTATAGAAGAGTTTGTGGTGTCATTTTGCAGCTTACACAACAAGCTTATCATAAGTTACAGTGTCTTCCCTAACCTTTTTCTTTATAGAGAAATTAGGATTTAAAATTATAATGTAAAACTTGCAAAACAAACAAACCAAAACAGGATCAACACAATATAAAGACAAAAGTACTTATCAAAATCACCATTGGAAATACCACTTTAGTCAATTTTAATGTAAAACTTGCAAAATAAACAAACCAAACCAGGGATGATACAATATAAAGGCAAAAGAACTTATCAAAATGGCTATGTGGAAATAAATTAACACAAAACTTTAAAAATAATCCATGGGGTTGGGGGGAAAAGCTACGTAAGTTCCTTGATGAGCAGATTGTTTATAATGTGAGGGTAAAGGAACTTCTCAACGCAAATGTATATACTGTAATATAAGAACAGGATTGGCTTACAGTATGTATATAAATGTTTATAACTTGTGGAGAGCTGTTTTTTAATAAATACTAGTCGTAAAAGTACAGTACATACTGGTACATATATTGTATGTAGAAAAGAACAGTAAGTAAGTTACATTAGTTTTATATTTTTATACCTTTGTATTTTATGTAAGTATAGCTGGATATACAGTACTGTACTGTACAAGGTGTCAAACTGGAGCAATTTTGTATGAAGACATGAATGAATGTGAGAAGGAATTAAGGAACACTCCGTTCGTAACATTTATCCTCCATTACAAACAGGAATGAATGGAGAATGCTTGTGAATAGATTAATGTAAACGCGGTCGGTTGGGAGAGAGGGTCATGCGCCAGTTGGACTAGATAGTAGTCCGTCAGGCGCCTGGCCCGGGGAGCCGATGGTAATAAAGGGTGCACCTGGAAGCATGGTGGGTGGGCTTGTGGTGGTCCAGCTTCGCTGCGGGTCTGCCTGTGGAAATCGGCGCCTCTCCGGGGGATCTGGGACCTGGGAATCTTGTGCTGGGGACCCCAAATAGGCCTGGGTCTCTTGGTATTTCTCCTGGGTGACCTAGATGTGTGTGATTTTGTGTTTTGTTTTTCTGATGTGTGTGATGTCCCTGTTCGGGCTCTGTCTCGAGTTGGCCACCCCCATAAAAAAAAAAAAAAAAATGGGGAAGGTGCCAGAGTAGGCCTATATACAAACATACAAACCCCATTGCACTTGAGTAAATTAATGAAAGCATATGTTCCTCCCGGGATTCGAACTCGGGACAACACACCCAAAACATAAACATCTAAACCATTACACCACCAATACAAGAAAATTAACAGGAAGTAGCATTGATTTGACTATTATATCACTTGTTCTTAGAGTTGTGATGTGCAATGTATACGGAGTAGGAATCTCCAGATATTTGCACAGGCGTTATTAGCGTTTGGACAGCTTTTGTATGTGTTTTTTTATTGAAAGAGTGTAGAGAAGGGTGTTGGAGAGAGAGGAAGCTGTTG
This sequence comes from Paralithodes platypus, assembly GCA_032716605.1. NCBI lineage: Eukaryota > Metazoa > Arthropoda > Malacostraca > Decapoda > Lithodidae > Paralithodes > Paralithodes platypus. The sequence continues at coordinate 3,505,851 of CM064573.1, forward strand.
GAGTGGCTGTGTTATGTGTGTCTAGTCTGTATACATCATCAGGATGTCTCCTGACTGGGTGCGAACATGTGGAACATGCTAGGACGTACTACCACACCCACTAAATGTCCGCCGTGGCAGGGATTCAATCCCGGGTCTTGCAGATTCACACGTGAGCGTGCTCACCACTCGACCGCCGCGGCTCCTATTATTATATCACTTGTAAAAACATAATTTGAACTATAAACAATACTTTTTATCATTACATATACAATAACAAAGACTAAAAATACAGTAATGGACTTGGCTCTTGTTTGACACCCTGGTACAATCGGAGGTATTAAGTGTTGTCATAGATTCCAGTGGTTTTCGCTCAACAAGTGTTATTGGTATCTTTATAGTTACTGGGAAAAGTGCTTATCCCTCAGAGTATTAGTCAGTGTCCGAAACGTTGTGAAATATATGACAACACTTATTTACCTCAACTGTACATACTGTAGTACTGTACGTAGTTTAACACGCCTATGGGCCCCATAGGCGTGTTTATTTTCTCATTTATTGATCTTTTTATAATTTATTTAGTTTCCTCCCTAGACCTCCATCAAGCTTAAAAGAAAATCCATTAGATCCCCCTGCTAGATTAATTTGTACATTTTTCGGTAGAAAGATCTCCCGGACGAAGGCCGATTCTTCCAAAATTATAGGCTCACTATCGTTCGCCAGCAAAAGAATTGACACATAAATATCATGAAAGGTCTTAATATTGACAAAGAAATAGGTCTTAAAATCAACAAACAAATGGGGCAAACATCTTAAATTTCTGAAAACTAATGGGGCTAAACATGAGGAAAAGGGGGGACCAGAAAAACGACCCATCTCCCCTTAAACAAAGTAGGTCAGTATATGATATTAACCCTATCTGGTGCCAGGCAGGTCTCCATTAGTTTACAGATTTGACCACTAATCACCCCATTTGTTTGCCAAATGGAAGACATTTCACCCCATTTAGGTTTAATTTTCATTCTTGGTAAGAGGGAATACTTCAACGAATTGCTAAATGTAAGGAATGAAGCGCCAGCAAACATAGTTGGATGGGGTATGGGAGGGAGAAGTAGTGGAGGAGGAGGTGGGGATCAGGAGGTCAGAAGTGTGTGAAGCCATGAAAAGAGTGAAGTTGGGGAAAGCACCAGGAACAGATGGAGTGTGTGGGGAAATGCTGAGGTATGGTGGCGAGATAGTGATCAAATGGGTATGGAAAATGTGCAAACTAGCATGGGAGAAGGGGAGTGCACCTGATGACTGAAAGACAGGCATAATAGTCCCCCTATATAAGGGCAAATGGAAAAGAGGAGTGTATAGTAACCACCGAGGAATATGTCTTCTAAGCGTAATAGGGTAGGTGTACAGTAGGGTTGTGATTGAGAGAGTGAGAGCGAGAACGGAGAAATAGGTAGGTGACGAGCAGGGCGGTTTTAGGAAGGAAAGCGGTGTAGATCAGATTTTTACCCTGAATTGTGTTATGGAGAAATATCTGGAGAAGCAACTAAAGCTGTATGTTGCCTTTATGGACTTGGAGAAGGCCTATGACAGAGTGGATAGAGAAGATATGTGGAAAGGTATTTAGAATATACGGAGTAGATGGCAAGTTGCTGAAAGCAGTGAAGAGCACCTATAAGGATGCAAAGGCGGCAGTACGTGTGGAGAATGAACAGAGCGAGTTCTTTGATCTGAATGTTGGGTTGAAACGGGTGTGTGATGTCCCCGTGGTTGTTTACTGTATATATGGATGGAGTCATGAAAAAAATACAAGGAAGAGCAATGGATGTTGGTGTATCACTGATAAGGGAGGGAAATGAGTGGAAGATACCTGTACTGCTGTTTGCTGATAATACAGTTCTGATGAGCGATAATGAATGGGAGTTGCAGGGTCTGGTAAGTATGTTTGGAACAGTGTGCGAAAAACGGAATCTGAAGGTAAATGCGGGGAAGAGTAAAGTTATGGTCTTTGAAAGGGGTGAAGCCACCGAATGTGAGGTGAAGTTAAATGGTCAGGCTATGGAGATTGTCAGCTCATTTAGGTATCTGGGCAGTGTGTTGAGTAAAGATGGGACTATGGATGAAGAAGTGCGGGAGAGGGTGCAACAGGGGAAGAGGGTTGTAGGAACGTTGAAAGCAGTAAGAAGAAATAGAGTGGTCAGTATGGAAGTGAAGAAGTCCTTGCATGACAGTGTGGTAATCCCGACACTGACTTATGGAAGCGAAGCATGGACGTTGGAGAAGAGACTCGGACCAAGAGTGAGAGGGGTGGAAATGAGAGAAGTGCAAGTGGAGTTACATGGAGGGATAGGCAGAAGAATGAGGAAGTAAGAAGGAAGTGTTGTGTGGAGGTAGATGTGCTGGAAAGTGTGAAAAGGAACACCTTGAGATGGGTCGGCCATATGGAACGTATGGGAAGTGAGAAAATTACTAAGAGGGTGTACGAGAGTGAGGTGGAAGGATGGAGTGAGGAAGTATATGGATGAAGGCGGTGCTGGTTGGGAGGAGGGACGTCGACTGACTGGGGACAGAGGTGCATGGGGGCGGTTCGTTCGTGGCCATAGATAGATAGGTAAGAGATAGTGAGTCTACAATATAGGAGACCTTTTTCTGAAAAAAAGTACATGCTTGGCTTGAATTGGGTGTCTTAGAGGCATTTTTTAGTTTAACCTTCTGAACTCGGCTGTCTCTAATACTCCATAACGAACTTTTACCGTGGAACTCAGCTGTCCTCTTGTACTCTTACGTGCAAATGTTTTACGACCTTACAACATAACCCGACGACATAGCGATGTCCGGTCAACGCCATGATCAAGATTAACAGTAAGTACTCCATTTTCCCATAAGCTCATCTTTCTACCAATTACCATTGCTAAACTTTCTCGGTTACAAGGCCATTAGGTCGGATATGGACCGATTTTAGGGGTATGGAGCATAAGAGGACAGCTTAGTTGGAGGGGTTAAAGGGGGGGGGGGTATGTTTCAGAGTATATACTGTACAGGTACATACATACAAATAAAATAAAAGGTACTTATATTTAGGACTGGGTATGGAAAGTCTTGTTTGCCAGCCTGTACAGTATATTCAGTATATTAACCCCTTCACTACCATTAGGGAATTTTCATCAGATTCTGGTTACCATTAGATGATTTTCTTCTGTTTATAATCTACTCTCATGACTCAAATGGGTCAATATGATTTCAATAAACCCTCTTAGTAACATATTTTTTTTTTAAACTGCATAAAATACTCTAATTTCAGCCAGAATCAAAAGTAAAAAGGTATCATGGTGCTGAAGGGGTTAATTAAAGTTTGTTGATGTACTATACTGTATATTATTTTGTTCCAACCACAGATATACTGTCCAGTTGAAATATAATATATATTAAAATGTGAAACTTGCAAACTAAACAAACCAAAACATGGACAAAGACAATATAAAGGCAAAATAACTTATCAAAATTGATATGTGGAAACAACACTTACTAAAATAAAATTTATGAAATAAAAGAACACGATCCACCACATAGGGTGTACATTACTACATGAGCAAGTTAATCTGTAAAACTTGAAAAATAAACAAACCAAAACGGGGACGACACAATATAAAGGCAAAAGAACCTATACAAATCGCTGTGGAAAAACACCTTAGCAAAATATAATTTTGAAATAAAAGAACTCAAAACCACCATATAGACTCTAGAGTGTACATCACTACATGAGCAAGTTATGTTTCCCAAGCAAATTAATTGCACACATAACAACACACTCTCGTCATGTTCAGTTCAAGGAATTAGTCAATTTGGAAAGTTCAGGGCGTTCTGGTAAATTCTTTTAAATTCTTAAAGTATCTCTATCAGCTGGATGTGAGGGCCACTATATACATACATTATTTGTGTTATAGAGTGTCTAGTCAATTAAACACTATTGCAGTACAGTATTATTATTATTATAATACAGATATTTATATATCTGAACCTCAGTAGCTTGTAAGTGTTGCGAGGCCCAGATATTTGTCATATTAAGTTTTGAGGTATTGCTTCCTATATGTTTTGGGCTCCAGTAATGCATGGCTAACTTGAACATTACTGTAAATTAGTACTCAATCAAAATAGCTGTAATGACTTTTCTAATTATTTGTTTAGTACTGTACTTGTACATGTACATTGCAATGTAATATTTAATCACTAGTTGATTCAATGGCCCATATATGTTGGATTGCTTTATACACATGAACAGGGTGACCTGTGTTGCAGTGGTTAGCACGCTCGGCTCATAACCGAGGTCCTGTGTTCGATTCCCAGGCAGAGCGAGATGGATGGGCAGTCTCCTAACACCCAATACCTCTGTTCACCTAAGCAGCGAATTAGGTACAGTAGCCCAATTATATTTTGCATAAAAATATTAAGATATATGGATAATCTGGCATGCTTGGCAAGTTACCACTTCTGTCCTAACCATATGTGCTGATGCCAGACCTATGAGAGTTCTGTATGGAGCTCAGTGGTCTGGTTAATCTGCTTTTCTTAACTTAACCTATGTGCTGATATCCAGGTTTAAGGCATCACCACACAGGCTTGGGACGGGAGTGGTAACTAGGCAGGGAGGTCAGATTACTTATACAGTATACCTTAATATTTTCTTAAAATCAATAGTTAGGCTACTGTACCTAGTGTTGATTGACAGTTGTGATGTCCTATCTAAGGAAGTGAAGTCCCATCAAGGGAAGTAAACTGTGGTAAACCACAAATATACAGTAGCTCCTGTATTGGGTTAATAACTGCAAGGCACCAAAGGGCAATGAGAGGATGATGAGCGACTCAGTTTCAGCATATGCCCTTGAACTTTACTTTTATGTTTATAGATATACTGTACAGTACAGTACTGTACTATATTTGTAATATTGACTACTGTATGTAACTGTTAGCATTATCTTGCATCTCCACAATTGACAGGAGTAAACATATTTGTTTATAAATATGTACAGTATTGAAAGGAAAAATAAATTTTATTCAGTGAATATTAACAAGTTTATTACAACACCATACAATCATTGTTATGGTGGATGCAGTACCATATACAGTTCATAGGACTCATAATCAGTAGGGTACCAATAGTGAAGGCTACAAATTACAGTATTTGTAATACATTGCTACTATTGGTGCATATATGTTAATTTGAGTTGATAACCTTTTACTGATCAGTGTATATCAATTACTGGCCGTTTATCTAAGTTTATGCTGAACAATTTCCACCATGGACGGTATCATTTGGCAATATCTATAGCTCCCCTGGAACTGGTATACGCAGATGACCTAGTACTTATCGCAGATAGTGTGCGAGATGCCGAGGCCAAGTTCGGAAGATGAAATAAGGGCATGGTAAGTAAAGGATTAAGAGTTAATATAAATAAACCCATAATTTTGCACAGTAGATTAGGGATAGAAAAAGTGGTGCATACCCATGCGCAGTATGCAGACAATGGATTGGGCGTTAACTCAATTCAGTGTAGTGTCTGCCACTGCTGACTGCTGGGTACACCACGTAAAGAATCACTGTACCTCTGCTGAGGAAGAAGTCCAAAGTTGAGAAATTTGTATGTAAAGTATGCAAAGGTGAACTTGTGTTTGATGACCAGCTCAAGAGTGTTAATTTGGGCTATGAGTCACTGGAGATGGTGAACAAATAAGTTTTTATCTGCCCCAATCGGAGATAGTTGATAGATCAGAAGATAGGCGTGCTATTACTTCATCGCGTGAGTTTTGGAGTGTATTGTTTACAATGCAATTTTGTAAATGACCTGTGGTGCAGAAAGTGTTTGATGTTCACTTTTAGTAGACTGGGAGAGAAGAATCAATTTTGTGAGCCCAAGCAGTCAGTCCCCCAATTATATCTTTAATATGTATGTCCTGCTGATCTAGAGCTGCTTCTAGAAGCTTGACAGCAAGTTGGGAGTCATTTCCTCTTCTACACACACAGTAAATACTTTTTGTTTTGGACTCCAACATCTTCGCTTTAATTGCAGTAATACTTTCTGGCTTTTCTAGTTCTTTGAGAGGAATGTTGATACAATTAGGAAGAGCACAGATCTCTAATTCCACTGGTAGTCTAACATCAATTAGCAAGTGAGAAGTTATGGTTGACACAAGAGCTTTGTATTCCTCAACAGTAACTCTCTTATCTGGTCCTAATACCTTAACACCTTTGTCTTTGTCTGTGGCAGCTGCTCCACAAAACTGCTCATAATCAATGAGTTTAGTAATAGTAGGGTTTTCTCCACAAATATCACAGGTGTTCCGACTGGCCCTCAGTTTGACAATGCGGAATGAACCCTGCAGAGCTTCAAAGAGGAGTAACTTCTGTGATAATGGAGCACCCAACCCACTAGCTATCTTTATGGCCTCCAGTGCCTGCATCACCCCTATCACCCCCGGGACCACCCCGAGGACCCCACCATCAGAACAGTTGGTTACCGTCTCGGGAGGAGGTGGTCTGGGGTGGAGGCAGCGGAAACACGGACCTCCATTATAATGGTACACTGTCAACTGACCCTCATAACGCAGTGCTGACCCAGAGACTAAAGGCTTATTTGCAAGAACGCATGCATCATTCAGCAGATACCTAGTGGCAACATTATCGGTGCAGTCCAGAACTATATCATACTTGTTAATGATCTGTAAAGCCACACTACTTGTGAGTGACACTTCATATGGGACAGCCTCAACCAAACTGTTAAGAGCTCTCACTGCTACAGCCACTGATGCAGCTTTAGCCTCCCCTTCCCGTCCTTCTGTGTGTAAGATCTGTCTGTGTAGGTTGCTCAGCTCCACTCTGTCATAGTCAATCAAGCCAAGTCTCCCCACACCCGCAGCTGCCAGGTATACTGCCGCAGGACACCCCAAGCCCCCACATCCGACTATGAGTACGGAAGCCGCTGACAGTTTTCTCTGACCTGTGGGTCCAAATTCAGGAAGTATGAGCTGTCTGGAGTACCTGGCCACTTCATTATGGCTCAGTGGATGTTCAGTCTTCGGGGAAAGTAAGTGAGCTTTGATGTCTCGCACTAAACTACTCTCAAGACTTTCATGATTTTTTGTCTTGCATTTCTGAAGCTGCTCTTGTAATTTCTGGTTTTCTGAATCCTTTTTCTTGAGTTCTTCTATCAACTTCTCTCTGGACCAGTTTTCCATATCTGAAAATATGAAAAGCACATAATTAATAACCAGTACCGGTACTCAAGCAAAGTAAACTAAGTTGCATTATTCTGCAAGCGATGAGTAATTTCAAACTCTTGATTGATATAAAAGAGAAATTTATGAGTTTAGGAGTAAAGTCGGTTGGTGGAGGGAACATAATAATTCTGAATGTTGGGTGTGATGTTCCCATGGTTGTTCAGTACCGTATATAATGGATGGGGTAAGTTCAACCCTGGAACTGCGACGGTCCTTCCGGAAGCAAGGTATTCAAACGTGTGTAAAAACAACCCTTCAAATACTGTGCCAGTGCTGGGAAATGTCTCAAAATTGGGTGACACATAAAAAGTAGTGATATCTCTCCATACCACATCCTCCACTCCACCCCCCCCAGGGCCCCCACCCCCCTCCCTTTCTCAACCTGACCTTTTATTTTGCACAGGTTCTAGCAGTTCATGGGGTAATTAAGCCACCCCTCTGGAGACGATGAATTGCTCCTTGGACTAAACACCCTTCCTCCCTTCCCAACAAAACTTGAACCATCCGAATACTACCAACAAAACTTGCATCACTTTTATTTTTGTCCTTTGTAGGTTATATTGCTTATTATAGATTTCATTTTTCCTCAACTTTGCTAATTTTTATGAATATTTATCTATATTAACCTAACAGCTGTGCGATCTTGATTTCAACAGCCCGCCATGGTGAGCGAAATAGACCGGAAATCTGACCCTTAAAAAACATATGTGAAATGTACATCAGTGCTTTGGTAAACTGTGCAGTTATGGAACGGCCGGAAACTAAATTAGAGACAAAGGCATAGATGGAGGAATAGAAACCGAAGGAGGGTAGTTTAGAAATTAAAGATTTGTGCCAGACTCTATTGAAGGCCTTCGATATGTCTAGTGCAACAGAAAAAGTCTCACCGAAGTCCCGAAAGGGACAAGAGTTAGTAAGATATGAAAGATCACCAGTAGAGCGACCCTCAAGGAAGCCATACTGGCGATCTGAGAGCAGATTATGAGAAAAGAAATGCTTCAAGAAATTTGGAAGCAAGAATAGTTTCAAAAACTTTAGAGATACAAGAGATGAGAGCAATTGGACGATAGTTAGAGGGTTGAGAGCGGTCACCCTTCTTTGGGACAGGTTGAATGAGAGCAAACTTCCAGCAAGAAGGGAAGACGTTAGAGGAGAGACAGAGACGAAAGAGTTTGGCAGTAGGGAGGTAAATCCACAGAAGAGACGCCGTCACTTGAGATCTAGAAAATATATAAGTAAAAGGAACAGTCGGAGTAAGCTATGGGTATGGCAGAGATCGTTCAACTCTCACTCTGATAGACCAGCCTATCACCATATGACTAGAACTCAATCCTCTCAGCATCAGCTAGGAAAAGCCCTAGAGAGCCGCCTTTGGCGGGGGGAGAGCTCCCCTATTTCAACTCCTTTCGGTGTTGGTCACCCGCCCTCACCCCTGGTAAGGGTAGGGAGTTGTTGTTGTTGTTGTTGTCGTTCCCTAAGCTGCCTGGCCGAACAGCCTCGACTCCCTAAGGAAACCCATGGCTACGGTCGGGCTTTCCCACAGAGCTCTCAAGGAGTGTAGATTATGATTGTGTGAAATGCAGTCTTCTAAGATGTGTTTAATGGTATGGGGTGCTGTGTTACATCCTGGGCAGGTGTTGTCGACGGAGTCATCCAGTCAAAATATATTAGGCCTATTAGATTCATTCTTTAGCTTGGGGCCATCTGCTGTTTTGCTTTTAAAACTACTCCAGTCTTCCAGATCATACAAAATGGCATTAGAGACACATACAATAGGCCTACAGTACTTAAATTCAGAACGGATATGCTGAATTTATGATATATTTGATATGTGTGGGCAACTGGGCATTGATGATCTTGCGGACCGTCGGACGAGTTTACCTTCATAACTTCCGTTTTCTATTGTTATGATGCGTGATCTCGGTGTTTGTCACTCTCCCGCAGTGCTTTTTAGTAATTTGACATCTTCTATCATTATTAACCCGGCAAGTGCAGAAACACTAATAAGAGTTTTACCGCTGCGCTGCGGAACTCCATATATAATCCAAGGCCTAAAAAAAAAAAACATTTAAACCAGCCCAGTATCAATTTTTGTTTTGTTTTTTGTATTGCCCCTTGGCCATGCCAAATATCACTCCCCCCCCCCCCCCCCCCCTTCAATTATCACCTATTTTCTCTCTTATTCCCTTATTTCGTCGGTATATTTTCGTGCTATTAATATAGATTCATAAGCAAGCTGTGCTTGTATGTGCTACACAGCGAATGAAAGAAAAAGAGAGGGAACTACACGACAGTGTCGCTCCAGACGTCGTGAGAGGTGGATGTTGGCAGGCTGGCTCGCACTCGATGACTAACTCCCGATCTCATTTGCCGATTTTGACCAGCCAAACGCTGTTTCCACTTGTTTTATTGTTGTAACAGGTTAATATCTTCATAATCAACGTAAAATAGGCGCATATGGATAAGTATTAATGATATTTATGGTACGATGATGATTTGAGTGAAGGAAACAGTCTAAATACTGTACCTCCACACAGGGAGGGGTGGCCACTACCCCACCTGCGCAGCGGAGAGGTTAAGAGCAGTGGGGGTCTCAGGGTGGCAGCCCCTATGTTAGATCAGGTTGTCAGGTTAGGGTAATGATAATACTGTAGTCATCAAGGGAGGCGCGAGGCGGGTGAGTTACGTGAGTGTCACTGTTTACGTCCACGAGTATCCCCGCTAGGCGGTGTTCACGCTCGACGAAAGGCCCTAATCTAAAGAATTACCGGCATTAGGCCTAGCCCTATTCGGAAAATATATCGGTTAAATTACACGCAAACGTAACTACTTGTGTAATGTAAACAAAGCGACGATAGCCTAAGCCCACTAACTGTATTGTCATCTCTATACAGTAAGTGACAAGTACAGGTATACATAAAGGCTTGGGAAGGATCTAGGCAAGTATCTGGGCGTACGGTCGTGCGCTAGCGGTTATGTTCCCGTCTATTTTTTCTGCTGGCAATATATATGATGATGCCAATAAGTCATGGGGGGGTGACTCGGTGCCTAATATTGTGTCCCACAGCAGTCAAAATAGACGGGAAAATTATTGAGTACTGTATAACTTTATTTGATAATTCTAGGGAATAGGCTCGCAGCCTTATTATAAATAATTTATTAAGGACAATATAGGTCTATGGAATCCTTATACTGTACTCATGTATAATCCACTGTGGGAGAATAATTTTGATCACATTTATAAAACCCGATATAAATAGAAAAAACGCCCATTCTAATCAATCTCAGCTCTTTCGGACATCCTCACTGTTTACAAACGCCTTCTTTAACCCTTGTCTAGCGGGGGGTCTGTGGCCGTTTTGGGCCTTTTCAGGCCATTCTGACTGCTATATCAACCATCAGCATGAAAGGAACTGTATTGTGCCAAAAACTAGGCGGAAATCGCTACACAATGACACCACATACAGCTACGTAGCACTCGTGGAGCCCTGACAGTGTTACCTCAAAGATGGAAGTTTAGCTGATTTTGCTACATTGTTCACTTTTCGCTAACTATTGGTCACACTGTCATCCACCCGTGCGGTGGGGGAACTGGAGTTAGTGTGGGCCGGGAGGCCACAGATGTCGGACGTATGGTTCATTACTGTTCCACCCATTTTCACTCGATATTCACCCATTTTTCACCCAGTTTCTTTCACTCGACCTAAGTCGAGCGCCGCTAGTAAAGGGTTAAGCAATATAATCGATATTTACCCCCTGCTGGCAACATAGATGACGATTTCAATAATTCATGGGGGGGGGGGGAGGGGCTTTCGTGTATCCCATATTGGAATTATAACTAAGACCATGAACACACTAATTTCTCAAAATCTGGAGGAAAAAACGAAAAATAAGGGTGCGAGCCTATTCCCTATAATTCTATCTATCTATTGCCTGACGCCGTGATCCCCGAAGGGGTGGCCACGAACGAACCGCCCCCATGCACCTCTGTCCCCAGTCAGTCGACGCCCCTCCCCCCAACCAGCACCGCCCTCGTTCATGTACTTCCTCACTCCATCCTTCCACCTCATATTCGGTCTACCTCTCCCTCTCTGTCCCTCCACCTCGCTCTCGTACACCCTCTTAGTCATTCTCTCGCTTTCCATACGTTCCATATGGCCGAACCATCTCAAGTTGTTCCTTTTCACACTTTCCAGCACATATATCTCCACACCACACCTCCTTCTTACTTCCTCATTAGTCTGTCTATCCCTCCATGTAACTCCGCACGCACTCCTTAAGTAATTCATTTCCACTGCTCTCACTCTTGGTCTGAGTCTCTCAACCAACGTCCATGCTTCGCTTCCATAAGTCAGTGTCGGGATTACCACACTGTCATGCAAGGACTTCTTCACTTCCATACTGACCACCCTATTTCTTGTTACTGCTTTTAGCGTTCCTACAACCCTCTTCCCCTGTTGTACCCTCTCCCGCACTTCTTCATCCATAGTTCCATCTTTTCTCAACACACTGCCCAGATCCTTAAAAGAGTTGACGATCTCCATAGCCTGACCGTTCAGCTTCACCTCACACTCTGTGACTTCACCCCTTTCGAAGACCATAACCTTGCTCTTCCCCGTATTTACCTTCAGATTCTGTTTTTCGCACACTGTTCCAAACTCATTTATCAGACCCTGCAACTCCCATTCATTATCACTCATCAGAACTGTATCATCCGCAAACAGCAGTATAGGTAGCTTCCACTCAATTTCCTCCCTTTTCAGCGATACACCAACATCCACTGCTCTTGATAGTATTTCTTTCATGACTCCATCCATATATACAGTAAACAACCACGGGGACATCACACACCCCTGTTTCAAACCAACATTCAGGTCAAAGAACTCGCTCTGCTCACTCTCCACACGTACTGCCGCCTTTGCACCCTCATACATGCTCTTCGCTGCTTTCAGCAACTTGCCCTCTACTCCGTATATTCTTAGTACTTTCCACAAACCTTCTCTATCCACTCTGTCATAGGCCTTCTCCAAGTCCATAAAGGCAACATACACCTTTTGTTTCTTCTCCAGATACTTCTCCACAACACAATTCAGGGTAAAAATCTGATCTACACATCCTCTTCCCTTCCTAAAACCTCCCTGCTCGTCGCCTATCCATTTCTCCGTTCTCACTCTCACTCTCTCAATCACTACCCTACTGTATACCTTCCCTACTATGCTTAGAAGACATATTCCTCGGTGGTTACCACACACTCCTCTTTCCCCTTTGCCCTTATATAGGGGGACTATTATGCCAGTCTTCCAGTCATCGGGTGCACTCCCCTTCTCCCATGCTAGTTTGCACATTTTCCATACCCATTCTATCACTATCTCACCACCATACCTCAACATTTCCCCACACACTCCATCTGTTCCTGGTGCTTTCCCCAACTTCACTCTTTTCATGGCTTCCAACACTTCTGACCTCCTGATCCCCACCTCCTCCTCCACTACTTCTCTTCTTCTCCCTCCCATACCATATCCAGCTATGTTTGCTGGCTCTTCATTCCTTACATTTAGCAACTCACTGAAGTACTCCCTCCATCTTTCGACTCTCTCTTGCTTCTCGGCTAGCATTCTCCCATTCTTATCTTTCACACCCTTACTGTTTCCCTTGCTACCTTCCCTAACTTTCTTGACTTCTTTCCAGAACAGTTTCTTACTCTCCCTCCATTTTACACTCAGATTCCTTCCAAATTCCTCATCTACTCTTCTCTTACTTTCCTTCACTACTCTCTTCACCACCCTCTTACTCTCCACGTACCTCGCTCATTTCTGTCTCTCGGAATCTTCATTCCCTCTACTACCCAACCACTCTCTATATGCTTTCTTCTTTTCTTCCACAGCTATTCTTACCTCTTCTGTCCACCATGCTGTACCTTTCACTCCCCTCCTTCTTCTCCTCACTCCACACACCTCCTCACATGCTGCACAGATCTCATCCTTAAACACCTTGCTCATCTCCTCCACTTCCTCCATAACTTCCAGGTCGAACCCACCTAGTCGTCTTTCCACTGCTCTCCTGTACTCCTCCCTGACTTCCTCCTCCTGCAACCTCTCCACCCTCCTCACCATTCCACCCTCCTCTCGCCTCCCTCCAGCTCTCCTCACCCACTTCTTTTGTATCCTAACCTTAGCTACCACTACATAATGATCAGACAGACCCCCTCCAATACCCCTATACACCCTAGCATCCATCACAGATTTCTTCATTCGTTCATCCACACATACATAATCAATCAATGACTTTCGTTCCACCACTGTCTTATCCTTCATCGTCAACATCCGTTTCCACGTGTACCTGTGGATCATTCTGTGTCGGAAGAAGGTGTTGGCTATCCACAGCATCCTCCCCACACAGAGGATATGATTCAGTCGTTGAGAAGATTGCTTTTAAGGAAAAATTGATTGATCTTGGTAGGAGATTTCAACTGTAGTGAGGTTGATTGGGAATCGGGAGATGCAGGGCCAAATCAGAGATCTTGGGGAAGTCGGCTAGTGGAGTTGGTTACGGAAAATGTACTTGCACAACATGTGAAGGAAAATACAAGAATGAGGGGTAATAACGAACCTTCTAAACTCGATCTGATTTTTACAAAAGATCCTCACGAAATTAGTGATATAAACTATCTATGTCCTGTAGGTAAAAGTGATCACCTATTACTAAAATGGAAGTTGACCTCGAGTAATGCCAATAGATTAGACAATAGCTACATAAATGACAGATTAAATTATAGTAAAGCTGATTATGTATCCTTGAAAAGATATTTAGAGGGATTAGATTGGGATCTTATTTTTAAGGAACAGGACGTACAAGGTAAATATAGTAGATTCCTCAAAATTTATAGAGTAGGAACCAATCTGTTTGTCCCAAGATATAAAACTGGAAATTTTACTAAGCAGAAAGATTGGTTTAATTTGAAATGCAAAAGAGCTTTGGGTAGGCGTGATGCAGCTTGGGCTAGATTAAGAAGAAGGAACACTGAGAGTAATCGGAATAAATATAAACAGGAGAGGAATAGATATGTTAACATAATTAGGCAAGTTAAAATGAACTATGAGAAGAACATAGTAAATAAATGTGAAAGTGACCCTAGATTGTTTTATAAATATATAAACAGTAAGTTGAAGGTAAAGAAACAAATTACTAAATTAAGAGTTGATGCTAGGACGTATGAAAATGTATCGGACATGTGTGAGGTAATGAATAACAAATTGGGGTCAGTTTTTACTAGAGAGGAAGGTTTTGACGAACCACAGGCGGGAGTACTGGAGAGTGGTCTTAGTAAGATTGAAATAACTAGAGATGAGCTGTTATCTGCGATGAGAGGACTTGAAGTAAGGAAAGCTATGGGACCGGATGAAGTGTCTGCCTGGGTTTTAAAGGAGTGTGCAGAGCAATTAGTGGAGCCAGTGAGGGACATAATTCAAGCTTCCTTAGATAAAGGACAGGTTCCTGTTGAATGGAAAAGAGCTAATATCATTCCGATATACAAGAATGGAAACCCTGAGGACCCTCTAAACTATAGACCAGTTTCACTTACTAGTATTGTATGCAAGATTTGTGAAAAGCTAATTAGGAAGAGATGGATGAAAATGTTGGAGAGAAAGAAGATAATAACCCCAAAGCAATTTGGATTCAGAGAAGGGACATCTTGTGTTACCAGTTTGCTATGTTATTACAGTAGGGTGATAGATGTACTCCAAGAAAGAGGCGTGTCTACTTAGACCTTTCCAAAGCATTCGATAAGGTACCACATAAGAGATTGTTATCTAAGCTTGAGACGCTAGGATGTGTCAGGGGGAGTTTGCTGAAATGGATGGAGAGCTATCTAACATATAGGGAAATGAGGACCAACATTAGAGGAACTTACTCATCGTGGCGGAAAGTTGAGAGTGGTGTGCCGCAGGGATCTGTGTTGGCACCTCTCATGTTCCTTATGTACGTGAATGACCTGCCGATAGGCATAAATTCCTACATGTCAATGTTTGCAGATGACGTAAAAATTATGAGACAAATAACAAATACAAGTTGTTGTGAGGAGTAGTTGTGAGGAGCTGCAAGGGGATTTAGATAGAATATATGAATGGAGCACCAAGTGGAAAATGAAATTTAATATAAGTAAATGCCATGTGTTAAATATGGGAAGAAGTGTGAATAGACCAAATTGGGAGTACAGGATGGGAGATAATATAATTAGCAAGGCCGAAAAAGAAAAGGATTTAGGGTTGACTATACAAGATAATTTGTCGCCAGAGAAACATATTAACAAGCTCTTTAGCGGAATGTATGCAATGGCCGGGAATATGAAAGTTGCTCTGAACTACTTGGATGAGACCATGGTAGCGAAAATTATGAAGAGTACTGTATGATTAGACCAAAATTGGAGTATGCAGCAGTGGTGTGGTCCCCGCATCTAAAGAAGCATATTCACAAGTTAGAAAGAATCCAGAGAGCAGTTACTAGATTGGTTCCAAGTCTCAGAGAACTGCCATATGAAGGGAGGCTAGACAAATTAAATCTACCAAGTTTAAAAGAGAGGAGAGAGAGGGGAGACATGATAATGATGTACAAATGCACCCGGGGGCTGGAGAGGCTGGATAGGGAGGATATGTTAATTATGGATACAGGAATAACTAGAGGCCACAGCTACAAAGTAAAAAGACCTACCTGCAAGAACGATATCAGGAAGTTTAGCTTCCCCTATAGATGTATTGACAAATGGAATGGGCTGGAGGAGGAGGTGGTAGGGGCAAGGAACATCCATATTTTCAAGAAAAAATTGGATAAAAAGTAGACTGAGAGACGGGACAACACGAGCTTAGCTCAACTCCTGTAAACTACAATTAGGTAAATACAATTAGGTAAATACATACGTCCACAAGTGCACTACCATTCCCATTCACCTCTGATGGTACCCCCCACCCTCCCACCACTCCCTCAACTTTCCTATCACCCACCTTACCATTCACATCCCCAATCAGAAATATTCTTCCGTTCTTGTCAAACTTCTCCAGGCACGCCTCCACATTCATCCAGAACTCCTCTTTCTTTCTTTCAAGTATATCCTCTGTCGGGTCATACACGCATACAATCACCCACGTTTGTATTCCTACTTTCATTCTCACCCACACAATCCTTGAACCCACAGACCCATACTCTCTTACACATTCCTTCCATTTGCTACTTACAAACAAACATGCACCTTCTCTCGCTGTTCCTTCACTCACTCCAGCACACACACCCATTCCACACTCCCACTCTCTCACATCTGAACCTTTCCATTTGGTCTCTGTCATTCCACATACATCCAGCCTGGCATTTACTAACACTTCCAGAACCTCTCTCTCTTTTGTGCCATCATTCATGCCACTAACATTCCACGTAGCCATTCTCAGAATGTCCGAAGGCATGTCCTTAGTCGGTCGTGGTTTGTCAACGTTGGTTCCGTCCGCATCCGAGGCTGTTCGTTCGTTTTTCTTTGCTTAGATATTTTTTCCGGGTGGGGGTCGCAAGCCCACCGACCCAACCTCTTTAGTCGCCTCTTACGACACGCAGAAGGCACGTGGGGCATATTCTATTCCCTAACCCCCAGGGGGGATATAATTACCCTTTATTTTAATACCACAAATTTTTGTGATTTGTGATATAGCCTATTTGAAGATAAATATGGAATCTATATGCTCTAAAGATCATATGAAAATTTGTTTTAACCCTCGGCAAAACCTAATAAAAAAGTATGGTACTAAAATGTCTTTCATAACAAGGTTGTCAATATGGTACTTCCAGTTATCGACAGCTCTAAAGATCATATGGAAATGTGTTTTAAACCTCGGAAAAACCTAACATAAAAGTATGCGATAATCTTCAAGGACACTACATCCGCCTTATTAGAAATAATTTATTAGGGAAAAGAGGGACCAATAGACTCGCCATATTTTTCTCATTATAGTCCGCATGGAGGAATTTCGTTATCGACACTTGAAAAAACCCGGTTACACCGAAAAATACCACAAAAATAATAAGTCCCGACCGTAAACAAAGCATTGCGTACAATGAATCCTTCGACTTGACCTCCTTCTCCTTCTTCTTGTTTTGAAAGATGCGGTGAGTGCAATTCACCCAATAAATGGTGTGAGCGTTAGTCACAAAAACTAAATACCGGCAACCTGTTTTTGCCCCCTTAGGGCCCTTACAGATCTACATATATGAGGATGACAATAAATCAAAGGGGGGTGAGGGGGGCAACACCCCCCCCTCAACCCATCGTGTATCCAATGTACCCCACAATTTCCCTTACCTACTGTAAAAGCGCAATTCACCCAAATAGGGGAGGTGTGGCAGAGTGGTCTTGCCACTGGACTGGTAATCCAATGGACCCGGGTTCGAATCCCAATATGTCAATGGCAAGATATTATTGGGATGGAATTTGTGCTGTACCTAGTTTCAGTGCATTACCACAGCACACCGAAATGCCAAAACAAAATACCCTCATTGTTCCCTGATTAAATAGCACTGTATGAATATTCCCATATTCAAAATATGCTACAGGGGGGGGAATGCCTAGTGAGTTAATTGCTCAATAGGTGGCGTTCTGAGAGTGAGGGTCCGAGCCTGGGGAGTGAGACTGTGAAGCACGGGGGCGAAGCAGCTTCAGAGATGGAGTTGGGTTCAAGCCGTAAGTAGGTGCTTCGCATGTCTCCCTCCCTAGACTGGAACAAGACCTCACGGGCCTCACCGTGTTCAGCGGTAGAGTGTAAAGGCTATCAGCCTATGCCCGAGAAGAAGTAGTTGGAATATTGAAAAAACAAAAAAATGGCGCAATTTTACGCTGTATGTTCAGATTGATAGATAATGGGTAAGTTTATGCAAATCCTCCACTCAAACCATGCAAAACAACTATGAAACACTATATTCCTTGAAGAAAAAAACAAAAAACATGGTAAATAAGGCCGATGTAGTCTCGTTGAACGTTACCAACACTGTAGACTTCATCGACCTTTCTTTCGCCTTCGTATTATCGACAGCCAATATTTTTTTTTTTTTTACTAAGGGATTAGCCTAGTACCCAACCAGCGGGGGTGTGGGGGCGGCAGGCCCCACCCATAATACTAGGATAGGTTAGGTTAGGTTAATGTCTTTTCAAATCATAGCCCTCCCCACTATCGGAGGGGGGTGGAGGGGGTTGTCTAAACATCGATCGAAAATGGGGAAAAAAAAATCAAAAATTTCTAATTAACCCGGGAACTGCGGGAAGACTCTTAAGAGTTCCCCCGGCAGACTGCGGGAAGACTCTTAAGAGTCAGAGAAAAAAAAAAATAAACTTTAATTAAACATAACAAAATAAAAAAACAAAAATAAATTGTTTGCCCCTGGGCCATGCAAAATATCACTCCTCTACCTCCCCTCCTTCCCCACTTTTCTCCCCTCTTTCAGTTATCACCTATTTTCCCTGTTATTCCCTTATTCTGAGGTATATTTTCATGCTAACATTAGCGAGTTGCAAGCAGGGCATTGTCATCACTGTTAGCAAGCGAGTGCAAGAGAGAGAGAGAGAGTATCGATCGACAGTGTCTCTCCAGCCTCGGGGGAAATTGGCGGGAAAGGAGGTTGCCTCACCCATACATTATGTAACTCCCGCCCTGTATCGCCGATTTTGACCATCCAAACGCTGTTTTCACTTGTTTTATTGTTGTAACAGGTTAATACCTTTATAATCAACCTATAATAGGTGCATATGGATAAGTATTAATGCTATTTATGGTAAAATGAATATTTTAGTGATGGAAACAGCTCAAATACATGCGCACAGGCAGAGGTGTCTAATTACCCCCATGCGCACTTCTGAGGTTAAAGACAATCACTATAGCCTATATTGATGCAAATGAAAAAAATTAAAGTATAACTAAATAAGTTGGTCACCAATTATATTGCAATACAGTATTTGAAAACAAATATGGATTTTATATGCTCTAAACATCTTATGAAAATGGGTTTTAAGCCTCGGCCAAACCTAATAAAAATATATGGTACTAAAATGGAAATTTTTCGTAACATGGTTGTCAATACCTTCCTATAGACGGCACCGATTCGTACACACGCCATTTTCACCTGTCTCCCGAGGTCTTTCCACCAGCTTTTTAGTCAACACTAACTCCACCTGCCTATCATCGAAACTACAGGTGTTCATTTCCTAGTATCCCACGTACTGAGTACTATGAATCCGCTGTTGCTGGCATGCAAGGGCTAGTTTAGTATCCCACGTACTGGGTACTATGAATCCGCTGTTGCTGGCATGCAAGGGCTAGTTTAGTATCCCACGTACTGGGTACTATGAATCCGCTGTTGCTGGCATGCAAGGGCTAGTTTAGTATCCCACGTACTGGGTACTATGAATCCGCTATTGCTGGCATGCAAGGGTTAAGCCGGTATCACACGAGCGCCTTTTCCCTCACCATTTATCCTACACACTGGTCTGGCAGCTTATGAGGTCAACATTTAAAATATTTCGGTCACCTAAGTTCTTCTATCATCAGTCTAGTTTCCGATACCAGTGCAAAATATTCCAGAAATGTTGCCAGAAAAATGTTGATTATCGAATGTTGACTATAAAAGCTCTCGTGTGATACCGGCATTAGTTTAGTATCCCACGTACTGGGTACTATGAATCCGCTGTTGCTGGCATGCAAGGGCTAGTTTAGTATCCCACGCACTAGGTACTATGAATCCGCTGTTGCTGGCATGCAAGGGCTAGTTTAGTATCCCACGTACTGGGTCTAGGTTAGGTTAGGTTGGGTTGTTTGGTTAGGTTAATATACTAGGTCTCAGAAACAAGATTCGTAGTTGCAGTAGTATTTACAGATACGCCCGAATACTAAATGGGCGGCTGCCCAACCGCCATGGCACCGGTAAGGGTTCGTGTTGTATCCCACGTAGGCCTACTAGGTACTACGGACACATTGTAGGCGTTAGGTGTGGATTAGGCTTGTATCCAATGTACTAGGTCTAGCCTATGTTACCGTACTGGATATTTATGATTTAAATAAGTGCTACGTTTTCGATAAATCTGGTTATATGGCTTTGCAATTAGGGAAATCATGAGCCGATTTCCGACATTTCGTTAGTCTTTTTCGATTCTCAAAATCCGATCCAAGTTTTGCCAAAAATAGGCTCGGGTTTTCAAAAATTATGCTTTTTGGGGTTTGCAATTTAGGGAAACATGAGCCAAAATTCTAAATTAGGTTACTTTAATTTGTTTACTCTTAAAACTCGCAAAATCCGAGCCAAGTTTTGCCAAAACTTGGCTCGGGTTTTCCAAATTCGGGTTTTATGGCTTTGCAATTTCGGGAAACCTGAGCCAAATTTCTAAATGAGGTTACTGTAATTTTTTTGTCTACAAACTCGCAAAATCCGAGCCAGCTTTGGCCAAAACTTGGCTCGGGTTTTCGAAATATTGGGTTTTAGGCCTTTGAAATACCTTAAAACCCGAGCCAAGTTTTGCTAAAATACGTTTTTATCGCCGTTTTACGCATTTAACCCCTCATTTTCCCTGTACTTCATAGCCCTCCCCACTATCGGGCGGCGTGTCTTAAGATCGTTGTATAATGGGGAAAACAGTTTCGCCGAGGGTTGTAATTATTTCCAAACACTATAGGCTAGCCTAGCCTATATTAATGAAAAGTTGAAAACTAACGGGGAAAAATAAAAAAATCCATGGGAAAATTAGTGACCATCTTAGCCTATTTAGTTTTTTCCAAAATTAGGCTAAAATATAAAAACACTGGGAAAAAAATCATGGTATAAAAATAAATATTCTCCAATTATTGCGAGCGTGCCGAGTAGTAGTATTATAATAATAATAATAATAATAATAATAATAATAATAGCCTAATAGTTCTTAAAGCTAGCACATGCGCCAGCTAAGGATAACCCGGTAAGATTAGGAGTAGGCCTAGTGGGCATAGGCTACCTACCGACATACAGCATAAATCATATATAAAACATTAACCTAACCTAACCTAACCTAGTACTACATGAATACTAGGTTAGGTTAGATTAGGTTGTTTGGTTAGGTTAATGTTTTATAGATGAGTTATGCTGTATGTTGGTAGTGGTACGCCCACTACTCCTAATCTTACCGATAACCCAATAAGGCCGATTAGGCCTAGGCGTATTTCCATTGGGGTCCTGTACTACTACCCCGTCCCCTTGCTCATGAGGGACGGTAACGACTCGGTGCTTGTGAAAAAAACTTTAATGCGCCGAGCGTGGGCGCGATCCTGGGCGGAAGTCCAAGACGCTAGTCACTACACCAGCGAGCCGCAAGGCGGGCGTTACGCCCGAATATTACATCCTTACCAAAGGCTTAGTGGTTAGCACAGTGCCACCCCCTAAGTTAGCGTAGGCGTAGGCTAGTTAGGTTAAGTTAGTTAGGACCAAAATATTTAAAATAGGCCTAGGCCTAGGCCTACTTAGAGTATACACATTAGCCTAGTCTCCTGAAAATAACCCTATTATCATAATTAAATTTGACTTAACCTAACCGACTCACCGAGGTCTAATTACTAATTTACGCCCACCTGTTACCAAGATGAGAACTCTTTATCAAAATCTGCACGAGTCTCCCCTTATCCTTATCTCCTGAGCTTGAAGCCATATTTCGCCATATTGCTACATCAGTTCAGTTGTATGGCGGAAGTATAGCCTTCAAATCGGCACTTCCTGATGTATTTTGTTTCTTGCGGTCTGGGTCTTTTCTGTTTATATTATTGCATCTCTATTATTTTATCATTTCGAATCTTCCAATTTTTTTAGATAGTTGTTTTATTTTCTTCTATGGCCTCGTTGTTGAAGAACAGGTTGCCAATGATGTTGTCTTCGAAACACACCCCGAACTTTATTATCGGCTATCGCCTACATGAAGTATTACCAACGTTATTTGTTAATAAAATAAAACAATAATACTAGACCTATGCCAATATTAATTACAATCACTTTAATGATTTTCCGCTATTAAAGTTTATGTTAGTTAACCCTTTCACGCTCATATGACGCAGAGGTTGCCAGATTAGCAATAAGAAATAAGTCTTTCACTCTTATAATTACCTCTCCAAAATGAGTTTTCTGCCCACAGCTAACTCGAAGACAACTGCAGAGATTGAAGTAACTAAACTAAAGGTTTCTAAATACCCCTGATGGTAACGAAGGCTTTAAAGTATCCCTAATAGGCTCAAAATCGCGTCATATGTCGGAGAGGGTTAATATTCACAAATAATTTGTGCTTCAGTATTTACAAAAGTAAAGGATTCTTCAAGATCATATAAAGATTTTTATAAACATGACCAACGCGCGGGTTTTAAATACATACTCCCATACACCTCATTATTCACTACCATACACCTCACTATTCACTACCTACCATACACCTCACTATTCACTACCATACACCTCACTATTCACTACCATAAACCTCACTATTTACCTACCATACACCTCACTATTCACTACCATACACCTCACTATTCGCTACCTACCATACACCTCACTATTCACTACCATACACCTCACTATTCACTACCATACACCTCACTATTCACTACCACACACCTCACTATTCACTACCATACACCTCACTATTCACTAACCATACACCTCACTATTCACTACCATACACCTCACTATTCACTACCACACACCTTACTATTCACTACCATACACCTCACTATTCACTACCATACACCTCACTATTCACTACCATACACCTCACTATTCACTACCATACACCTTACTATTCACTACCTACCATACACCTCACTATTCACTACCATACACCTCACTATTCACTACCATACACCTCATTATTCACTAGCATACACTTCACTATTCACTACCACACCGTGACACACCTCACTATTCACTACCATACACATCACTATTCACCACCATACACTTCACTATTCAGTCTATTCACTACCAGTCTACCACACCGTGACACACCTCACTATTCACTACCACACCGTGACACACCTCACTATTCACTACCATACACCTCACTATTCACTACCATACACCTCACTATTCACTACCATACACCTCACTATTCACTACCATACACATCCCTATTCACTACCATACACCTCACTATTCACTACCAGTCTACCATACACTTCACTATTCACTACCACACTGTGACACACCTCACTATTCACTACCATACACATCACTATTCACCACCATACACTTCACTATTCAGTCTACCACACCGTGACACACCTCACTATTCACTACCACACACCTCACTATTCACTACCATACACATCCCTATTCACTACCACACACCTAACTATTCACTACCATACACCTCACTATTCACTACCATACACTTCACTATTCACTACCACACCGTGACACACCTCACTATTCACTACCTACCATACACCTCACTATTAACTACCATACACCTCACTATTCACTACCACACACCTCACTATTCACTACCATACACCTCACTATTCACTACCATACACCTCACTATTCACTACCACACACCTCACTATTCACTACCATACACCTCACTATTCACTACCATACACCTCACTATTCACTACCATACACCTCACTATTCACTACCATACACCTCACTATTTACTACCTACCATACACCTCACTATTCACTACCATACACCTCAGTATTCACTACCATACACCTCATTATTCACTAGCATACACTTCACTATTCACTACCACACACCTCACTATTCACTACCACACACCTCACTATTCACTACCATACACCTCACTATTCACTACCATACACCTCACTATTCACTACCATACACCTCACTATTTACTACCTACCATACACCTCACTATTCACTACCATACACCTCACTATTCACTACCATACACCTCATTATTCACTAGCATACACTTCACTATTCACTACCATACACCTCACTATTCACTACCATACACCTCACTATTCACTACCACACACCTCACTATTCACTACCATACACCTCACTATTCACTACCATACACCTCACTATTCACTACCATACACCTCACTATTTACTACCTACCATACACCTCACTATTCACTACCATACACCTCATTATTCACTACCATACACCTCACTATTCACTACCATACACCTCATTATTCACTACCATACTATTCAGTACCACACCGTGACACACCTCACTATTCACTACCATACACATCACTATTCACCACCATACACTTCACTATTCAGTCTATTCACTACCAGTCTACCACACCGTGACACACCTCACTATTCACTACCACACCGTGACACACCTCACTATTCACTACCACACACCTCACTATTCACTACCATACACATCCCTATTCACTACCATACACCTCACTATTCACTACCATACACTTAACTATTCACTACCATACACTTCACTATTCACTACCACACCGTGACACACCTCACTATTCACTACCATACACCTCACTATTCACCACCATACACTTCACTATTCAGTCTACCACACTGTGACACACGTCGTCCTCACTATTCACTACCACACCGTGACACACCTCACTATTCACTACCACACACCTCACTACCATACACATCTCTATTCACTACCACACACCTCACTATTCACTACCATACACCTCACTATTCACTACCATACACTTCACTATTCACTACCATACACTTCACTACCATACACTTCACTATTCACTACCATACACTTCACTATTCACTATTCACTACCATACACATCACTATTCACCACCATACACTTCACTATTCACTACCACACCGTGACACACCTCACTATTCACTACCACACACCTCACTATTCACTACCATACACATCACTATTCACTACCATACACTTCACTATTCAGTCTACCACACCGTGACACCCCTCACTATTCACTACCACACCGTGACACACCTCACTATTCACTACCACACCTCACTATTCACTACCATACACATCCCTATTCACTACCACACACCTCACTATTCACTACCATACACCTCACTATTCACTACCATACACCTTACTATTCACTACCATACACATCCCTATTCACTACCATACGACCTATGAGAGTTCCGTATGGAGCTCAGTGGTCTGGTTAATCTGCTCTACATAACCTCACTATTCACTACCATACACCTCACTATTCACTACCATACACCTTACTATTCACTACCATACACATCCTTATTCACTACCATACACCTCACTATTCACTACCATACACCTCAATATTCACTACCATACACCTCACTATCCACTACCATATATCTCACTATTCACTACCATACACCTCACTATTCACTACCATACACATCCCTATTCACTACCACACACTTCACTATTCACTACCATACACCTCAGCTAGAACTGTAGGCTACCCAATGAGACATCCAATTGGCTATATTGCAAAGCGGAAGGCTAACTGAGAATTACCTATATTTGGGCCTACGAACTAAAAATCACTTGTGGCACGTAAATGGGCATGTATAACTGAGTGTTGTCTTTGAGTGACTAGATGGATCGGTGGGTGATTTGAGTATGGATATGTTCTGGAGGCTGGCTTGGGGTGGACAAGGGGTGAGTGAAGACTATTTTTGTAAGATAACAAGTGCTAGGTGTTGTTTTGATGTTTCTTGGTGTGTATGGATGTTCTGCCATGTACAGTAGTGTAATGTAGTGTAGGTACGTCCTATGTATAAAAAATATGCTACTCCGGGCAACTTCCCTAGACGCCTTGGTATTATTGGCTAAATTTAGTAATACTGAGCCCACTCTGCATGTTGCCAGATGACAGATAAGACTCTGGGCTTCACTTCCGTTGCAATATCAGTGCCCTACAAACCTCGGTAGCGAGAGGGTGTGTCCAAGCAAGAGGTGTTTTGGAAGCTAAAATTCAAGCATAAACAAGTCCACTTCCATGTGTAGGCTATTTGTGACAGCTACATATGAGGTTAGTTTTATGTTACAGGCCGTAACTCGTACTGTCTAACAAATACCATACTTGATTCTGTCTCGAGTTGGCCACCCCCAGCAAAAAAAAATAATAATAATGGGGTATGTGCCAGAGTAGATAGATAGATAGATAGATAGATAGCTTCCTTAAATGATTATTGCGAGTGGAAATTGACGATGCTGGCTGGAAAATTGCGCTCAGTTTAAACACGAACATTGCCACCACTAACATGACTAAGAGGGTGTACGAGAGTGAGGTGGAGGGACAAAGAGGGAGAGGTAGACCGAATGAGAGGTGGAAGGATGGAGTGAGGAAGTACATGAACGAAGGCGATGCTGGTTGGGGGGAGGGGCGTTGATTGACTGGGGACAGAGGTGCATGGGGGCGGTTCGTTCGTGGCCACCCCTTCGGGGCTCACGGCGTCAGGCAATAGGTAGATGGCCACCACTACTGTTAAGGTCACTGAATACATAAGTTAATTAACTATACTCTGTTTCTTTCCATTTGACGATAAACTGAATCCCTTAGCAGCTGATTACTCGATACGTAAAGTAAAAATATGAAACTACCATGTCTCTTCACCATATATATATATATACAGTACCTAGTTTATGTAACTAGTACCATGTCACTACAAAACCTTCAAAATAACTGAGAAATCTTTATGGGAACTTTGCAATTTATCGTCAGATGAAAATAACCAGACTATAGATTTTTATAGGGAGAATTTTACCTGACTTTTTTCAATGAGAATAGTCTCGTTCCGCTCGTTCCCATACTTATCGCGCTAGGGCGAGTTATAGGGAGCGAAAATTACCTAAATCACCCTACAGAAGTCCTACGTACTGTACATACTGAAAGGTTTAAGGGGGTACTACTCGCTTTTGTGGGCTATTAATTCATTTATTTTTTAGTTTTATCGCTAGTCCTCCATAAAGCTTTAAAAAAACACTCCCTAGACCCCCCCCCTTAAGATAAATTTGTACATTTTTCGAATAGAAAAATGTCCCGGCCTCCTCTTAAAATTACAGGCTCGCTATCGCTCGCCTGGGCAAAATCGACACCGAAATGGCACGAAAGGTCTTGAAATTGACAACGAAATGGGGCGAAAGGCATTAAAATTGCCAAATTAATGAAAGGAACATCTTAAAATTTCAAAACAAATATGCTAAACATGAGGGAGAAGGGGGTCCAAAAAAAGCGAATAGTAGCCTACCCTCTTAACCTAGCAAGTGCCGGAAGACTCTTAAGATCCTGGGCCTAAAAAAATCCATTTAAAACACCCCAAAAAAACTTGAACCATTTTTTTTTTTTTGCCTCTGGGCCATGCCAAATATCACTCCTCCACCTCCCCTCCTTCAGTTATCACCTATTTTCCCTGTTATTCCCTTATTCTGTGGTCTATTTTCGTGCTAACATTAGCGAGTTGCATGCAGGGCGTTGTCATCACTGTTACCAAGCGAGTGCAAGAGAGAGAGAGAATCGATTGACAATCTCTCTCCAGACGTGGGGAGGAGTGGACGGGAGGGAGGTTGCCTCAGCCATACCTTGTGTAACTCCCGGCCTGTATCGCCGATTTTGACCATCCAAACGCTGTTTCCACTTGTTTTATTGCTGTAACAGGTTAATACCTTTATAATCAACGTACAATAGGCGCATATGGATAAGTATAAATGCCATTTATGGTAAAATAACGATGTTAGTGATGGGAACAGCTCAAATACGTGCGCACAGGCGTGTGGTGTCTCATACCCCCCATGCGCACGTCTTAGGTTAAGCATTGTGAACATAATACTATAGTCGGTTTCTCTATAGCTGACGATAAATTGAATCCCTTAGCCACTAATTTCTCGATACTAATAGACAAATATTAAACTACTATCTCTGCATCATATTTAGATCATATTTATATAATTAATTGGCACCATATTTTACTAGAAAAAAATTCAAAATAACTGAAAAATCTTGACGAGAACTTTGCAATTTACCGTCAGTTGAAAAGAAACAAACTACTAGTTTTGTATTTGGAAAAGAAAAACTACACAATTGTAAGTATCCTTTCCACTTTATTATAGTAATGGCCTTGTAATCCATTTATTATAGTAATGGCCTTGTAATCCATTTATTATAGTAATGGCCTTGTAATCCATTTATTATAGTAATGGCCTTGTAATCCATTTATTATAGTAATGGCCTTGTAATCCATTTATTATAGTAATGGCCTTGTAATCCATTTATTATAGTAATGGCCTTGTAATCCATTTATTATAGTAATGGCCTTGTAATCCATTTATTATAGTAATGGCCTTGTAATCCATTTATTATAGTAATGGCCTTGTAATCCATTTATTATAGTAATGGCCTTGTAATCCATTTATTATAGTAATGGCCTTGTAATCCATTTATTATAGTAATGGCCTTGTAATCCATTTATTATAGTAATGGCCTTGTAATCCATTTATTATAGTAATGGCCTTGTAATCCATTTTTTTATTAATTTCACCACAAAACCAAAAACCTCCAATAAAATTAATGAGCAAAAATGGCAATAAATATTTGTACTATTCAGTAATTACACAGGAAAATATGTGTTAAGGGGAGATTTCCACTGGGGGGACTTTTCTTGAACCCCTTTCTCCCTCATGTCTAGCCCCATTGCTTTTGAGATTTTAAGAAGTTTGCCCCATCAGTTTGGTGATTTTTAAGAATTTCCGCCCCATTCTGTCAATTTTAAGACCTTTCGTGCCATTTAGGTGTCGATTTTATCCTGGCGAGCGATAGCGAGCCTGTAATTTAAGAGTAATCGGCCTTTGGCCGGGACATTTTTCTACCGAAAAAAATTACAAATTTATCTTGAAAGGGGGTCAAGGGGGTGAAATTTTAAGATTGCTGGAGGAGTAGGAAACAAACTAGAAACCTCCCCTTAATAATTGATAACACTTGAATACAATGGTGCTTTTCTTGATTTTATTCTGGCTCATTAGACAAATTGATCTCACTTAAGGGGGAGGTAGTCGCTTTTTCTAGACTTCCTTCTCCCTCATGTTTAGCATATTAGTTTGGCGATTTTGAGACATTCGTTCCATTAGTTTGGCGATTTTGAGACTTTTTGCCCCATTTCTTTATCAATATTAAGACCTTTCGTGCCATTTAGGTGTAATTTTTTCCTGGCGAGCGATAGCAAACCTGTAATTATAGAAAGAATCGGCCTTTGGCCGGGAAATTTTTCTACCGAAAAATGTACAAATATATCTTGAAAGGTGATCTAGGGGGTGTTCTTTTAAGCTTGATGGAGGTCTAGTGAGGAAACTCATATATATATTTATAAATATATACAGTACATAGACTAAAAACAGGAACTACCCCCTTAACCCCCAAAAAATAATTAATAAAAAAATATATACAGTATATATATATACACATTATACATAATATACAGTATATATATATATATATATATTCTATATTTTATTAATTTCACCACAACACCAAACACCCCCAATGAAATCAATTAAAGTATATCAAATTGTCTAACTATAGCCATGATAAAAGGAAGAAAGGGGTAATATATGTGTGCTCTACTAGGACAAATATTTGTACCGGTAGGCCTACATTAAACGGGGTTTTTTTTTCCCATCGGAATTGAAAATATAATATGCATAGGCCTACCCTTATAATATGCATAGGCCTACCCTTATAATTCTAGCATTTAAAATGTAAAACTTGCAAAACAAACAAACTAAAACAGGAACCGCACAATATAAACACTAAAGAACCTGTCAAAATCAATGAGGAAATCGCATATATTTAGCAAAACAATATTATGAAATAAATAAATTAAGGTGGCATGGGCCGGTTTTCTGGACCTTTCTCCCTCATGTTTAGCCCCATTAGTTAGTTGATTTTAAGACCTTTTGCCCCATTTCTTCGTCAATATTTAGACCTTTCGTACTATTTAGGTGTCTATTTTTTCCCTGGCGAACGATAGTGAGCCTGTAATGTTGGAAGAACCGGCCTTCGGCCGATACATTTTTCTACCGAAAAATTTACAAATTAATCTAGAAGAGGGATCTAATGGATGTTTTGTTTTTTTTATTTGATGGAGGTCTAGGGAGGAAACTAGACAAATAATGAATACATGCTAAAATCGCCCAAAAAGTGAACCATCTCCCCTTAAAATGTAAAACTTGCAAACTAAACAAACCAAAACTTGGACAAAGACAATATAAAGGCAAAATAACTGATCAAAATCGCCATGTGGAAAAAACCCTTACTAAAATCAAATGTATGAAGTAAAAGAACACAATGAAATAATGTTTATATATATACTGTTCAACTTTTCGCTAATGGCTACTAATATTGCAACTCAAATTTACTTTACATTTCACATAGCAATGAAGGTATTGCAGTTGTTGTTGTTGTTCCCCAAGCTGCCTGGCCGAACAGCCCCAAGGCCCCGAGTAAGGCCAAGGCCATAAACGAGCGCCCCCACAGAACCCTCCCTGCCGACCACAATAAAGCCTGGGAGCTGAGAGGGTGCGTAAACGCCCGGGAAACCAAAGCCCCACCCAGGGCCCTGTGCCCCTCAGCAATTATGAAGAGAAAGTTGAGGGGCAAAGGAATAATGTGATGCTTTAGCTTCCAATCTTGGTAGATTGGGAGGTCAATCCACGGAAGAGACGCCATCACATGAGATCTAGAAAATATATAAGTAAAAGGAACAGTCAGAGTAAGCTATGGGTATGGCAGAGATCGCTCAGGTCTCACTCTGATAGACCAGCCCATCACCATAGGTATTGCAGTTAGTTGATATGGTGGGGTCAGGTTATAGACTAGTGGGAGAAGTAGTGAAAGTACTGTATAGTCCTTTTTAACGCCTTCAGTACTGGGGATGCATTTTCATTGTATTCTATGTATATTTACACGATTTTATGCAGCTTAGGAAGGATCTGTGGTAGCCTAAAGATCCAAAGAACCTAGTTTGAAATCTTATAATTGCTAGAGGTCCTTCCTAAACTTATTAAACTCGCTTAATAGGAGCCAAAATATTATGAAAAGGTGTCACCGGTAATGAAAGGGTTAATAACCTGGCAAATATATACAGTTGTATATGTATGTATATGTATATACTCTGGCATCTTCCCCAGTTTTCCTTTCCTCCTGGAAGGTAGGAGGTGGAGTGAGGGAGGGAGGGTTGGGGAGGTGGGTGCGGGCCCTGCCAAAGTAAGAATTTACTGAGATATTAACCTGGGAATGGCGAGAACACTCTTAAGAGGTTTTGGTGGGCAAAGGCGACGATCCTCTTAAAAGGTAAGGCCTAAAAAAAAAGCCTTTTAAAAGGCCCCAGTATCACTTAAAACAATAAAAATAGGTAATTCCCCTCCATACCTACTATCACTCCTCCACATGTGTCAAAACCCACTCCTGAAGTGAAGTGAAGTAGGTATGGTTGGTAGTGGTGGCAATGGTAACAAGGGGGTGGGGATGGCGCTGGCTATGTTTGTAGCCTACATTGTATTGTATAAATCGCTATAGTCGGCTTTATTTCAGCTGATGGTAAATTGAATCCCTTAGCAACTGATTTCTCGATAATTGACCACTTGCGAGTTTCAGGCTGTAAGGAAGTTGGAGCTGTGGCCATCAATATTTAGCAGAATTAACAACTAATATACGGTTGTACAGTAGTACATTTATAAATACATAAAGCCAAATTCAACACAATTTTCATCCATCAAAAACCTTAATTATTATCGCATTTGTTTTATTTCGATGTTTATGGATCCAACTTCCTTATAGTTATGTAAAGCAGATTAACCAGACCACTGCTTATAGCCTGAAACTCGCAAGTGGTCAATTAATAGATGAAATATGAATCTAGCCTATATTTGTGTTGTATTAATGCCAAGTTTTCGTAGGCTAATTAAAAAAAAAAAAAAAAATCGCTACAAAATCTACATAATAGCCGAGTAGTAACATGACAATATATCCTCAGCTGAAAAAAAAATAACTATAGCTTACCATTGATAGTGAGTCATGATTCATTGCGGTAGTTGTGGTGTGTTAACCACTTCTGTACCTTCGACATCTTTTTAGTTTATTTTAGCTACTATTAATCAATAAATAAATAGGAATGAATTAAAATGTAAAACTTGCCAACTAAACAAACCATCGGACAAAGACAATATAAAGGTAAAAAACTAATCAAAATCGCTATGTGGAAACAACGCTTACCAAAATAAAATTTACGAAATAAAAGAACACAATCCACCACATAGGGTGTGCATTACTACATGAGCAAGTTAATCTGGAGAATACTAGTGAATAGATGAGTGTAAACTAGGTCGGTTGGCAGAGGGGGTCAGGCGCCTGGCCTGGGGAACCGGTATATATGAAGGGTAAACCTGGATGCATGGTGGGCGGGCATTGTGGTGTGCTCCACTGCATGTCTGCCTACGGAAACCTGAGCCTCTCCGGGAAATCTGGGACCTGGGAATCTTATGCTAGGGACCCCAAATGGGCCTGGGTCTCTGGAATTTTCTCCTGGGCGACCTACATGTGCGTGAATTTGAGTTTTGTTGTCGCTGTTCGGGCTCTGTCTCAATTTGGCCACCCTAAAAAAAAAAAAAAAAAATTGGGTCTATGGGCCAGAGATTAATCAATATTATTCAGGTCAGGAAGTACCTCTAGCAAATATAAGGCTGCAAACTGTCTCAATGAACCCCTTTAACTATCAGTCCTTTCCTAAGCTGCACAAAACCGTCTAAATATTTCTAAAATAAAATAACAGACGTCGCTGGTACATAAGGGGTTAATGGTGGTTGTCTTGTTAATAATTCACTGGTGATAGGTATTATATCTGCAGTTGTCCAGTATTATTTTAATATATGATCTTTCAACAATCTTGATATTCCACCTAAAGCTCATCCCGAGAATGCTTCCTTGAAAGGTGGGTGCCTAATTCACCTTCCTTTTCATTTGAGTCGGTATCTGTCTCTTTATTCTGTTCTCCCTCACCAATTTCAGCATCATTTGGGCTATTATCCACATTATCAGGTAAGTCTTTGCCATAATCCACGGCCTCATCAGGTAAGTCTTTACTACCATCATCAGGTAAGTCTTTACTACCATCATCAACGGCCTCATCAGGCAAGTCTTTACTACCATCATCAACGGCCTCATCAGGCAAGTCTTTACTACCATCATCAACGGCCTCATCAGGTAAGTCTTCACTACCATCATCAACGGCCTCATCAGGTAAGTCTTCACTACCATCATCAACGGCCTCATCAGGTAAGTCTTCACTACCATCATCAACGGCCTCATCAGGTAAGTCTTCACTACCATCATCAACGGCCTCATCAGGTAAATCCTCTTCCTTGCCATTATCAATAATCTTCCAATCTGATTCGTTATCTATTAAGTCTTCTATGTACCAGTATGGATCAGAGCCATTCCAGTGCGCTTTCATCACAATTATTTTAATGCGAAAACGGGGATCAATAATCTTCCCATCTGATTCGTTATCTGTTAAGTCTTCCATGTATGTATCAGAGTGCACTTTCATCACAATTATTTGAAAGCAAAAACGGGTAATTTCCACACCTTCATCACTTGAGCTACTACTACCCTCATCTGAATCACTATCAGCTTCATATATATCTTCATCTGAATCAGTTGAGCTACTGTCAGCATCTTCATCTGAATCACTATCAGCTTCATATATATCTTCATCTGAATCAGTTGAGCTACTGTCAACATCTTCATCTGAATCAGTTGAGCTACTGTCAGCATCTTCATCTGAATCAGTTGAGCTACTGTCAACAAGGCTATTGTTGTCTTCAGCCAAGTCATTCTCTGTTTCATCTGAATTCGTTGAACTGCTTTCTTTATCTTCATAGATAGTGTTCCCAATATCTAAATCAAGTTCATCATCATCACTCGAACTGCTACTGTCAGCATCAAGAGTAACATTCTCTGTTTCATCTGAATCCGTTGAACTGCTTTCTTTATCTTCATAGATAGTGTTGCCAATATCTAAATCAAGTTCATCATCATCACTCGAACTGCTACTGTCTGCATCAAGAGTAACATTCTCTGTTTCATCTGAATCACTATCAGCTTCATATATATCTTCATCTAAATCAGTTGAGCTACTGTCAGCATCTTCATCTGAATCACTATCAGCTTCATATATATCTTCATCTGAATCAGTTGAGCTACTGTCAACATCTTCATCTGAATCAGTTGAGCTACTGTCAACAAGGCTATCGTTGTCTTCAGCCAAGTCATTCTCTATTTCATCTGAATTCGTTGAACTGCTTTCTTTATCTTCATAGATAGTGTTGCCAATATCTAAATCAAGTTCATCATCATCACTCGAACTGCTACTGTCTGCATCAAGAGTAACATTCTCTGTTTCATCTGAATCCGTTGAACTGCTTTCTTTATCTTCATAGATAGTGTTGCCAATATCTAAATCAAGTTCATCATCACTCGAACTGCTACTGTCTGCATCAAGAGTAACATTGCCTTTATCTATTTCATCTGAATCAGTTGAGCTGCTATCATCTGCAAGGTTAATGTTGGATTCACCTATATATTTTTCTACCTCATCCGAATCAGTTGTGTCACTATCGTCCACATTTTCATCACTGGAGCTACTACTGTCATCATCAAGATCGAAAGTATCCTCTTCATCGGATTTACTTGAATAACTGTTGGCTTCATGTACCCGTATATCCTCATCAGAATCAGTCGAGCTACTATCCTTATCTTCAAGGTTGAAATGGCCATTAACTAAATTATCCTCAACCGCATCTGATTCATTTGTGTCACTATCTTCCGCATTTTCAAGACCAAAAGTACCCTCTTGCAAATCATCTTCATCTGATTCACTACTATCATCATCTGAGTCTTCGTCATCTCCATCTTCATTATCAACAGAACCATCGATATCTTCCCCTGGAGTGTGTATTTCCAGGTCACTATCCAAGGCAGTTTCCTCTTCATGGTCACTGCTCGAGAAAGTTTCAACGTGTAGGCCTATGTTACGTCCTTTCACCAGTTCAGGATCATCGCTGCTGTTTCCCGCGGGTCTGTGAAAGGAAGCAAGGTTAGCTAGCGTTATATACAGTATCTATATCCATCCATATCCATATCTACATCTCTATCTCTATCTATATAATTATTATTATATATATATATATATATATTTTTTTTTTTTTTTTTTTTTTTTTTTTTTTTCTATATTCCAACTTACTTCCTCTCGGGCATAGGCTGAGAGCCTTAACATTCACCACTTTACAATGAACAGTGAAGCCCGTGAGGTCTTGTTCCAGTCTAGGGAGTGAGACATGTGAAGCACGTAGAGTACAACGAGCACCTGCCATCTTGCCTTCACATGAGGCACGGTGCTCACTCATGGCCCGAAACGACCCCATCTCTGAAGCCATCTCGTTCCCGTGCTTCACTGTCTCACCCTCTACACTCGGACTCTCACATTACACACACACAACGCCACCTGTTGAGCAGATAACTCACCAGGCATTGCACCCCTATAGCATATTTTGAATATGGGAATATTCATACACTGCTATTTAATCAGGGAACAATGAGGGTATTTTATTGATGTTTCGGTGGGCTTGTGGTAATGCACTGATACCAGGTACAGCACAAATTCCATCCCAATAATATCTTCCCATTGATACATCGGGATTTGAACCCGGGACCTTTGGATTACCAGGCCAGTAGCAAGACCACTCCACCACACCTCCCCTATAATATACCGTATATTGCCAGTTGCTATTTTGTGTAGTTTAGCCAAAACAGAATAATTTTTTTTAAAAACATGTGGTGGCATCCTTTTTTTTTTTTTTTTTCTGTGATTGAGGGTGGCAAAAGGCAGTTGAAAGAGTGACAGGGGCAAAATCAAGGGACGTTCGAGCCAAAATGCCTGGAAACACGGAGTTTGAAGCAATTTAAGTCATAGGAAAAGGGAAAGACTGATTCTGGGAGAGAGTTCCAGAGCTCAGCTGTTGAGTAGAAGAAAGTTTGAAAGTAACGTTTCACTCTTGGGTTGGAGTTGCACAGAGTAGGGGTGGGATTGAGTTGCAAGACGGGTATCACGTGCCCTACGTAAAGGAGGTGGTATACACTGGGAAAGCTCTGAGGAACACTGATTATTATAGTAGCGATAGAATAGCAAGAGATGCAACATTGCGGCGGAGAGAGAGATTGCAGAGAGTTGGTGAGTGGACGGGAGTTAATGATATGAAAGGCCTTCCTTTCAACTTTGTCTAGGAGAGCGGTGTGAGAGGAACCTCCCCACACATGTGAACAATACTCGATACAAGGACGCACTATGCCCCTGTACAGAGCAAGAAGCTGTGCAGGGGTAAAGAACCCCCTAAGGCGGTTGAACACATCCAGCTTCTGGGAGGCTGCCTTAGCAAGACTGGTAATATGGTCCTTCCAAATGAGAGCAGAAGAAAAAGAGACACCAAGAATATTGAGAGAAGATGAAGGGTTGATTTTTGTATTGTTGAAGAATAAGAGATAGTCCGCTGGGAGATCCTGACGGGTAGATAGATGGAGAAATTGGGTTTTGGAAGCATTAAAGGTAACAAGGTTTTCTCTGCCCCAATTGGAGATAGTATTTAGATCAGAATTTAAGAGTTCTATGGCTTCATTACGTTTGTCGCTGAGGGATTGCTGGCTGGGGCGTTCTGAAAAACTAATGGAGTAGTGTAAGGTTGAGTCATCTGCGTATGAATGGATGGGAATTAAGGTACAGTTGAAGAGATAATTTATAAAAATTAGAAAGAGAATAAGAGAAAGGCGAATAGGGTGAGGAAGTGAACGATGGCCGTCCACAACCGTGGCAATGGAACAGCCGGAAAGGAAATTAGAGACAAAGGCACAGATGGAGGGTAGTTTAGAAATTAAAGATTTGTGCCAGACTCTATCTAAGGCTTTCGATATGTCTAGTGCAATAGAAAGTCTCACCGAAGTCTCGAAAGGAGGATGACCAAGACTTAGTAAATATGAAAGATCACCAGTAGAGCGACCCTTAACCCGGGAACTGCGGGGAGACTCTTAAGAGTTCCCCCGGCGGACTGCGGGGAGACTCTTAAGAGTGAGTGAAAAAAAAAATCAACTTTTGACATCGGAAAAAAAAAAAAACAAAAAAAAAAAAATTGGCCCCTGGGCCATGCAAAATCTCAGTCCTCTACCTCCCCTCCTTTCCTTCAGTTATCACCTATTTTCCCAGTTATTCCCTTATTCTGAGGTATATTTTCGTGCTAACATTAGAAATCCGGTTGGAGGGTGTGGTCATCACTGATAGCAAGCGAATGCAAGAGAGAGAGAGAGAGTATCGATCGACTGTGTCTCAGTGGCCTTGGGGGAAATTGGCGGGAAAGCAGCTTGCCCATACATTATATAACTCGCGGGCTATATCTCCGATTTTGACCATCCAAACGCTGTTTTCACTCGTTTTATTGTTGTTTCAGGTTAATACCTTTATAATCAACCCATAATAGGCGCATATGGATAAGTATTAATGCTATTAATGGCACAATGAATATTTTAGTGACGGAAACACCTCAAATACGTCAGCACAGGGGGACGTTTCCAATTACCCCCATGCGCACTTGTTAGGTTAAGGAAGCCATAATGGCGATCTGAGAGCAGATTATGAGAAGAGAAATGTTTAAGAAATTTGGAAGCAAGAATAGTTTCAAAAACTTTAGAAAGACAAGAGATGAGAGCAATTGGACGATAGTTGGGGGCTGAGAGCGGTCACCCTTCTTTGGGACAGGTTGAATGTGAGCAAACTTCCAGCATGAAGGGAAGACGTTAGAGGATAGACAGAGACGAAAGAGTTTGCCTAGGCAGGGAGTCAGCACGGAAGCACAGTTTTTGAGTACAACAGGAGGAACACCGTCCGGACCGTTCGCCTTATTAGTGTTAAGCCCAGAGAGGGTAGAAAGTACATCTTTAGAAGAGATTGGGATATTAGGCATAAGTAAGAGAGAGGAGGGTGGAGAGGGAGGAATAGCACCGGAATCATCCAAGGTGGAGTTTCTAGCAAAAGTTTGAGCGAAGAGTTTAGCTTTGTCAGAGGAAGAAGTGATGGTTGTGCCATCAGAGTGGGAAAGGGGAGGGAAAGACGAGGAAGAGAAATTGTTGGAGAGGTTTTTGGCTAGATGGCAGAAAGCTTGGGAAGAGCTAGAGTTGGATAGTTCAGTGCATTTATTATTGATGAAAGAGTGTTTGGCAAGTCGAAGAACAGATTTGGCTTGATTCCGGGCAGAAACATAGGAAGAATGAGTCTTGAGGTTGTTGTTGTTGTTGTTGTTGTTGTTGTTCCCTAAGCTGCCTGGCCGAACAGCCCCGAGTCCCTGAGGAAGGCCATGTCCACGATCGGGCTTTCCCACAGAGCTCTCATTGAGTGTAGATTGTGTTGTTGGCGTAAGTGGTTGTGTGAAATGCAGTCTTCTATGATGTGTTTAATGGTATGGGATGCTGTGTTACATCCCGGGCAGGTGTCGACAACGGAGTCATCCAGTCTCTTCTGATAGCTCAGGAGAGTTGGATGGTGTCCGCATCTCAGCCTGGCAAGGTGGACTCTATCCTCGCGGGGAAGGGAGGATTCGGAAGGATGGATTTCGGGAGGTCGTGCTTGCAGCTGCGTGTTGTCTGTGAGTGGATGGATCAGCAAGAGATATGAGTATGGATGTGCTTCTGGAAGTTGGTTCGGGGTGGGCAGGGAGGGAGAGAGGACAATAATTGTGTGTGATACCGTGTGCTGGGTGTTGTTTTGATATTTCTTGGTGTCTGTGGGTGTGTTGCCATGTAGTTTAGTGAGTGGTCTTGGTTCGTGGAGGCTGCTGCCAGGAATTGAGTGCCTCTCATGTCCAGATGGTCTTTGACTTTGAGGATTTTGGTTTCTTGATGTAGGTGATCTGTGGGTGCAGTAGCTGTGCAGCCTGTAATGATCTTCAGGGCTTTGTTTTGAATAGTCTGTAAGGTCTTATGATGTGTTTCAGCTAGGTTAGAAGCCCAGGCTGGGCTTGCGTATTCCATCACTGATCTTATGTATTGTTTATATACTGTGGTGGTAGTTTCTTTGTTGTGTCCAAATTTTGTGTGAGCAAGTGACCTGAGGGTGTTAAGTCTGGGTGTCAGTTTCTTTTTAATGTTTGTGGTGTGCTGTTTGAATGTCATATGAGTATCATATGTTACTCCTAGGATTTTGGGTGTGTGTGTATGTGTTAGGGGTGTGTTGTTTATGGTGAGTTGAGGGATGTATTCGTGTTCTCCTGTCCAGCTTGTGAGCAGGGTTGCGGTGGATTTGGCTGGGCTAGATTAAGTCTGTTTGTAGTGCACCAGCCATGTAGTGTGTTGAGATAGGGTTGAAGGAGATCTGTTGCTCTTTTTGGGTCATGGTGTGTGCATGTGAGTGTTATGTCATCTGCATAGGAGGCTAAGTTTATTTGGGGCGTATTGGGTGTAGTTATATCGTGCATGTACAGATTGAAGAGTGCGGGCGATAGGACGGATCCTTGTGGGACTCCGTTTGGAAAGTTTCTGATTTTAGATGACTGACCGGCAAAAGATACGTGTGCACATCTGCCTGCTAGGAAGTTGGCCAGCCACCTTTTTGTGTTGTGCATGTTTGTGTTGTAGATTTTGTTTGTTAGGTTGTGGCGTGGGATGGCATCGAAGGCTTTACTAATGTCGAGTGTGGCTAATAGTGATGTGTGGTGGTCTAGCTGAGTTGATGCCATCAAAAGCTTTGTGTAAGGTCTGTGAGAAGAGTGTTTGTGGAGTGCAGTGGCCTAAAGCCATGTTGTGATGGAGCTAGGGGTAGGTCGGGTGTAATTAGTTGTAATACTAGGCGTTCCATGACTTTG
This sequence comes from Paralithodes platypus, assembly GCA_032716605.1. NCBI lineage: Eukaryota > Metazoa > Arthropoda > Malacostraca > Decapoda > Lithodidae > Paralithodes > Paralithodes platypus. Next base: position 3,546,042 of record CM064573.1, read on the forward strand.
GAGGGGGAGCAAAGGAGTGTGATGGGGCGGTGCGAGGAGGGTAGCGTGGGGTCTTTGTTGGGTTTGGGGAATGTGGTGATGATACCATGCTTCCAAATGTCTGGTATTGTGTTGTGTGAATAACTGTAGTTCGCTATGTTAGTGAGTGCTTGTATGCCTTGTGGTCCCAGGTGTCTGAGGTGTATGTTGCTTATGTTGTCGAGGCCACAAGCGGGTGAGTGCTTGAGATTGTTGATGATATGCTTTGTCTGGTGATTGGTGAAGGGTGTATAGTCAGGGTCTGTGGGAAAATGTCTCTTACGTCGGATGACACGTCGGTCGTCTTTGTGAGGTTTTAGGTGTATGACATGTGAGAAGTGATTGATGAGAGTGTTTGCTTGTTGTTTACATGAAGGAGTAGAGTCTGTTGTTGTGATTGCAGCATGTGATTGTGTTGTGTTGCTGTTGGAAAGTGTGATGCTGTTTAGTGTTTTGTAGAGTTTTTTGGGGTTTGTTTTGTGATCAAGTGTTTGTAGGAAGTTATTCCAATTTAGTTTTTGTTGTTCTTGTATTTTGTTGTTAGTTTGGGTGTTAAGTGCTTGGATTTGTTGTGTGATGTCTTGTGTGTGGGGTGCTGGGGAGTGTTTCAGTATGTCGCGTTGTCTGATGAGGTTTTGAATTTCTGGTGTGAAGTTGGGGTTGTGTCTTTTTCTGTTACCTCTTGGAATGTATTTCTTGTCAGCGTTTTGGATAGTTTTATTGAGTATGTGTACAGAATTGTTGATGTTAGTGATGGGTGTACTGTTTAGAGTTGTGAAGTGTTGTTCTGTCTCATTTGTGAATGCTTCCCAGTTAGCTCTTTTATAATTGGTGTATGTGTGTTTGTGGCTAGCTGGGGTGAGTCTGGTTTTGGTGGTGATAATGATCGGGAGGTGGTCAGAGCCTAAGGTTCTGACCACCCTCCAGGATGTTGTGGGGGCGAGTTCTGGGGAGCAAAAGGTGATGTCTGGAGATGATGGGTTATAGAGGGCTTGGTGAGGAATATGGGTATGTTGATGGATGTCGTTAAGGATGATGAGGTTATCAGTTTGGTTTTGTAGTACCAGCCCTCTGTCTGTGTCGGGGTTGTCGACAAACCAGGCCGACGTCTTGGCGTTGAAGTCACCACCCAGGATGATGTGTGGGGTGTTTGTGATGTGTTGTAAGTGTGGTCTGTATTAATTTGGTACTGTAGGGGATGTTTGGGGAGGGATGTATGTGTTTATGATGGTTATGTTGGAGTTGTTGCCAGTGCGTATTTTAATTGACTGTATTTCTATTGTGTTATCATTTGGGGGGAGGAGGGATTTGGTTTGTACACTGGTAACTATGTATGATATTTCTTTGTGTACCAGGGTGATGAGTCCACCGCCCCCGCCGACAGCCCGGTCTTGTCTGATGGTGGTGAAATCATGAAATGTGGGTGTTTTTTGTGTTGTGCGGAGTTTTGTTTCTTGTAAGATGGCAATGTGTATGTTGTGTTGTTTGATGAAGTGTGAGAGTTCGTGTTTCTTTGTGTTGATGCCATCTATGTTCAATTGGAGAATGTTAATGTTATATGCACGATGTATGTTGGGTGCTGCTGCACGACGATGGGGTGGGGGTGAGGGAGGGGCTGGGGGTTGGGATGGGTGAGGTGGGGGTGGGGATTGGGGAGCAGGAGATGGGGGTTGGAATGGATTAGGATGGGGTGTGGTGTGTTGAGTAGAGGATGTGGATGGTATGGGAAGGTTAGGTGGGTTAGGGAGGAGAGGTGGATGGGTTTTAGGGGGGGGGGGGGGAAGTGGATGATATGGAAAGGTTAGGTGGGTTAGGGAGGAGAGGTGGACGGGTTTTAGGCGAGGGATTTGACTGGGAGAGGGAGGGGCATGAGGAACAGGTCCAGGTGTTCGTGTAGTCTTGAGGTTTAAGGCGTCGGTACCGTTTGAATGTTTCCTCCTTATTGCGGACAGCAGTAGAACAGGCGTGAGTAAACCAAGATTTTTTAGCATTAGTCTGAGAGAAAGAGAATGGAATGTATGCTTCCATGCCCGATAGGATTACCTCGATAATGCGTTCAGCACTCTCCGAGGGCCACGGAAACAGAAATCATTGCATGGGAAATCAAAGAAGTACTGCCGCTCTAGTAGCCTACACGTAGTTTCCAATATTGACCCTGGTATTTGTTTAACATGTTAAGTGTACGGGTATGCTACCTAAACAGTGGTCCCACCGAGGACCGTTGTTAACCACTGCCCCAAATAACTTAAATGGTGTCAAGGTTCTGCTGCAGAGCTTAGGGGGCTCCCAAATAACTTGGGTTACAATAGGATATGCCTCTCTCTTATTCTGCTACAAATAGTGCACAGCCTTTGGGTGACCAAAGAAAGATTCAATTCAGTACATAAAATCATTAGAGAACTTACCTTTTATGACCAAAGAAGCCCTTGACCCGGTCCACAAAACTCGACTTGGAGGCAGTGGTGTTGGAGGTAGCGTTGGTAGCCTGGCCAGTAGTGTTGGTCGCCTTGTTGGTAGTGTTTTCTGTAGTGTTGGTAACCTGGAACACTGCCACCACACACACCAACGCCAACATCCACCCCGTCGAACTGTAACAAAAGATATGACTTAGCCCTTTCAACATACAAGGACGCATTTCTCTTCTATTCTCTAGCTATTATAAGATGTATGATGCACGCTACAAAAATAGTGCAACAAGAAAAATCAACAACAGTGGAGAATAATTAAAGAACAAGCCAGAGTAGCCGCCATCAGAATACCAGAACAACACGGGCACAAGAGACTGTCTATTCATACCGTGATGAACCCTTGTTACCCAGAACTTCAGAAGCCATCCAAACTCGACGTGGCAACCGTCAAGATTGCCCCCAAGAGTGACCTCACACCTAAAAAGGACCTTCTAAACCTCAAAACCAACAACTTAAGTGTAGCAGAGAAAAGACAGACTACCTGAGCCACCCTGACCTAATTATCAATTGTACTAGGAGTAGGAGCAATCCTAAGTTTGGTCGAGGTAGACTTGATGACACCAGAGACAGGCACGACGCTGTCACATGTAGGCTTGATGCTGCTACACCAAAATCTGCAATAACCATTTGACAGACAACAAAACTTACGAAGAAGGTTTGATACTCTCCCAACAAGACAGAAGTCCAAAGAGAAGGTTTGCGACTCTCCCAACAAGACTAATGTATACTGTAAATTGACCTTGTTAACTCGAATGCTGCGACCTAGTTTTGGGGCTACAAATTTGTATTGGCGAGTCCGTATAGGCTACTGTATATACAGACCTGGCACTCAGCGGGTTAAGCTTGATGGAGGTCTTGGGAGGAAACTAAAGAAAATATTCAAAATAAATAAATAAACAAGCTATCAAATACAAGTCTCCCTTAAGTTAGGTTACAGATACTCTAGGTAAGAACAAGTGATTTTCGATCACTGCTACGTTAAAATTGGAAGAATCACGCCAAAAAAGCCTACGTTGGAAAACCCTTACTTAACCCCTCAATATTCTTCTTATTCTGGTTACCATTATATAATTTTCTTCAGCTTGTAGGCTAATCTACCTCTAGGACTATCTATCTATCTATCTATTGCCTGACGCCGTGATCCCCGAAGGAGTGGCCACGAACGAACCGCCCCCATGCACCTCTGTCCCCAGTCAGTCAACGCCCCTCCCCCCAACCAGCACTGCCTCCATCCTTCCACCTCGCTCTCATACACCCTCTTAGTCATTCTCTCGCTTTCCATACGTTCCATATGGCCGAACCATCTCAAGTTGTTCCTTTTCACACTTTCCAGCACATTTAGGACTCAAAGGGGTAAATACGATCTGAATAAACCCTCCGAATAACATAGGTCCTTCTTAAAATGCATAAAATCGCTCAACTTTAGCTAGATTAAAAGGCTAAAACACGTCACGGTGCTGAAAGGGTGAACTTGGACTAGCCTATCTCAAAGTACAGTCCATTCATTATAGGTAGGCTAGAAATCGTGACCTATATCCTCTGTAATTAAAACAGGGCTAGAGAAAATGTGCTGTAAATGTCCACGCCTATTTCCTGGCCGACTCTTCCTAAATGGTAAAAATGTTAGCTCAAGTACTGCAGTCGTTTTTTAATTATACAGGCTAGTGGTTAACATCTTCTGTACCAGCGATGTCCTTTTAACTTTACTCTGGCTATTATTAATATATTTTATTCAGTTTCAAAAGGGCCTCCAGCAATTAACAGGCTTCGAACCATCTCACTTAACCCTTTTCCAGTGGAAATTCCCGGCGCGACCGAAGCCGCTCCAAGGACCCGTGCCCCCAGGGAGGGGGCAGGGGATGGTTGTGACGGTTTGGCTCCCGAAGACTGCTCCCCGCAGCCGGCATCCGGTTGTCCTCCACTGGTCGTTGATTTTGTTCCGGCCGTGGAGGGTCGGCAGCCATCCGCGGTTGGCAGCTTCGGGAGGTGGCCCCACGGCGTAGACGCCGCCACATCAATCTGTACATGCACGATATAACTACACCCAATACGCCCCAAATAAACTTAGCCTCCTATGCAGATGACATAACACTCACATGCACACACCATGACCAAAAAAGAGCAACAGATCTCCTTCAACCCTATCTCAACACACTACAAGGCTGGTGCACTATAAACAGACTTAATCTAGCCCAGCCAAATCCACCGCAACCCTGCTCACAAGCTGGACAGAACACTAATACATCCCTCGACTCTTCATAAACAACACACCCTTAACACATACACACACACCCAAAATCCTAAGAGTAACATATGATACTCATATGACATTCAAACAGCACACCACAAACATTAAAAAGAAACTGACACCCAGACTTAACGCCCTCAGGTCACTTGCTCACACAAAATTTGGACACAACAAAGAAACCACCTCCACAGTATATAAACAATACATAAGATCAGTGATGGAATACGCAAGCCCAGCCTGGGCTTCTAACCTAGCTGATACACATCATAAGACCTTACAGACTATTCAAAACAAATCCCTAAAGATCATTACAGGCTGCACAGCTACTGCACCCACAGATCACCTACATCAAGCAACCAAAATCCTCAAAGTAAAAAAAAAAAACATCTGGACATGAGAGGCACTCAATTCCTGGCAGCAGCCTCCACAAACCAGGACCACCCACTAAACTACATGGCAGCACACCCACAGACACCAAGAAATATCAAAACAACACCCAGCACACGGTATCACACACAATTACTGTACTCTCTCCCTCCCTGCCCACCCCGAACCAACTTCCAGAAGCACATCCATACTCGCATCTCTCGCCGATCTATCCACTCACTCACAGACAACACGCAGCTGCAAGCACGACCTCCCGAAATCCATCCTTCCGAATCCTCCCTTCCTCGCGAGGACAGAGTCCACCTGGCCAGGCTGAGATGCGGACACCATCCAGCTCTCCTGAGCTATCAGAAGAGACTGGATGACTCCGTCGTCGACGCCTGCCCGGGATGTAACACAGCACCCCATACCATTAAACACATCATAGAAGACTGCATTTCACACAACCACTTACGCCAACAACACAATCTACACTCAATGAGAGCTCTGTGGGAAAGCCCGATCGTGGCCATGGCCTTCCTCAGGGACTCGGGGCTGTGCGGCCAGGCAGCTTAGGGAACAACAACAACCCTTTTCCAGTTTGACACATTTGCCGAGTTACAACGAACCGAGTCCTTTCTTTTTAATCTTTATTATTGTATAGCCTATAGCCTCTGTCACACGAGCGCTTTTTCCGTCAATTTTCCATGAGCAAGTTTTTTTTCGTATTACTTCGGGACTTTTTCACAACTGGTATCAGCAAGTAGACTGAATGTTGATTTTGTGAGGCAGATGAATTCTGATAAAGTGTAATTATTGAAGCTTCCAGACCATAATCGCCTGTAAAAATTGCTCGTGTGCCATCAGCTATGCAAAGACAAAATTGTAATTGATGATGATGATGCAGTTTTTACCACCATACACTCCCTGCTGAATAGCAAGGCTAGGGTGGGTGCCCTGATGAATCAGGGACTTAGTGAATAGTTGCCACAGATTGCTAGACCGCACCGTTCACCAACAAAATTGTAATTCATAGTGGTATTCTTAATGGGAGATAGGCCGTTTGTTTGGTCTTTTAATTTATTTATTCCTTTACCGGTGTAAGGTGCTAGACTGACGCCGTGCCAGAGTGACATGGTAAAGCAGCCCATATGCCTTATAAATAACCAAAACAGTTAAATCACGACTGTATTTCGGTTAGGTTAGGTTAGGTTAAGTTAGTAAATGCAATAGCATTACGTCAAAATCAACCGAAATAGAATCATGGTTAGCGCTCTGGGATCCCTTGCCTTCTACAAGGCGATCCCATACTTTATCGCACCAAATTATTGTTATTTAGTTATTTTCTGCATTAGTATTATTGTAAGTAGTGGTAGGTTATGCTCTTTAACGATATATCGAAATACAGTCGTGATTTAACTGATTTTGGTTATATATAAGGCATATGAGCTGTTTTAACATGTCACTCTGGCACGGTGTCACTAGCACCTGACACCGGTATTTCTTAGATTCCTCGCTAGACCTCCATCAAGCTTAAAAAATCATCCCTAGACCCCCCTTTAAGATAAATTTGTAATTTTTCGGTAGACAAATGTCCCGGTCAAAGGCTGATTCCTCTTATAATTCCAGGCTCGCTTTCGCTCGGCAGGAAATAATCAACACCTAAATGGCACGAAATATCTTAAAATTGACAATGAAATGGTGCAAAAGGTGTTAAATTACCAAACTAATGAGCCGAACGTCTTACAATCTCAATACAAATGGGGCTTAACACGAGGGAGAAAGGGACCAGAAAAACGACCCATCTCCCCTAAACATTTCCTTCTCTTCGCAATGCCTGATACCGAACGAATATTGTGGGTATGATGTGAGATTATGAGTGTCTTCGTCCATTAACCCTTGTCTATCGGGGCCCGACTTAAGTCCGTATAGAGAACACCTGCCCAAAGAGCGGGGCCCGACTTAAGTCTGTGTGCAATTTTGGAGCAATATTGCCTCTGAGAGAGAGACGAGCGGTGAGCGGAGCGTAGGTCGGGCTCTGACCGTTCGCCACGGGTCCAGCGGGCCTACTGACGTTTACTCCACACACATCCACCCTCCCTCCCTCACTACACAGGGTATTATGTCAAGAAATTACCGTATTTTAGGGATTTTTCCTTCGTCTTGCACGATCGTTGCAAGAGAACGTGTGGTCGTAGGAGGATGGTTCTGGTGTAATTGGAAAGCTGAATTAACGCCCTTTCAGGGATACATAATTGTATTACGCTCTGGCTCTTGTTTATGCATGAAAAAGAGCACGGAAACAAGGCCATTTAGGGTAAAACCCCCTGCTTGGCGGGTAGTAGAAATTCCTTACGGGCCAGCTCGTAAGGCGTTAACGGTGCTGCGAAGGGAAATAATTGTTTAACCCGGGAACTGCGGGAAGACTCTTAAGAGTCAGAGAAAAAAAAAATCAATTTTAAACATCGAAAAAAAAAATTATTTGTTTATTTTATTTTTTATTTTTGTTTTGCCCTTGGGCCATGCAAAATATCAGTCCTCTACCTCCCCTCCTTCAGTTATCACCTATTTTCCCTGTTATTCCCTTATTCTGAGGTATATTTTCGTGCTAACATTAGCGAGTTGCAAGCAGGGCATTGTCATCACTGTTAGCAAGCGAGTGCAAGAAAGAGAGAGAGAGAGAGAGAGTATCGATCGACTGTGTCTCAGTGGCCTTGGGAAAAATTGGCGGGAAAGGAGCTTGCCTCACCCATACATTATGCAACTCCCGCCCTGTATCGCCGATTTTGACCATCCAAACGCTGTTTTCACTTGTTTTATTGTTGTTGTTTTTCCCCAAGCTGCCTGGCCGAACAGCCCCAAGGCCCCGAGCAAGGTCAAGGCCATAACCGAGCGCCCCCACAGAACCCTCCCTGCCGACCACAATAAAGCCTGGGTGACCGAAGCCACTCCATGGCGGGGAGCTGAGGAGGGTGCGGAAACGCCTCGTTTTATTGTTGTAACAGGTTAATACCTTTATAATCAACCTATAATAGGCGCATATGGATAAGTATTAATGCTATTTATGGTAAAATGAATATTTTAGTGATGGAAACAGCTCAAATACATGCGCACAGGCAGGTGTAATTACCCCCATGCGCACTTAAGAGGTTAAGGGGGGATGGTTCACTTTTTGGGCGATTTTTGAATGTAGGCTATTCATTATTTTCCTAGTTTCCTCGCTAGACCTCCATCAAATTAAAAAAAAAAAAAAAAATCCATTTGATCCCCCTTCTAGATTAATTTGTAGCCTTCATTTTTCGGTAGTTTCTTCCAACATTACAGGATCACTATCGTTCGCCAGAGAAAAATCGACACCTAAATAGCACGAAAGGTCTAAATATTGACGAAGAAATGGGGCAAAAGGTCCTAAAAATCGACTAACTAATGGGCCGAACGTCTTAAAATCTCAAAACTAATGGGGCTAAACATGAGGGAGAAGGGGGTCCAGAAAACCGGCCCATGTCCCCTTAAGAATACCACATAGTTCCAAATTCCAATCACATCTTTGGAAGTGATAAAAGGACCAAGACAATGCTATTCCACGTTATATATTATCAAATTTTATATAGTAGGCCTAGTTTCTTATTTTTCCGTTAGCTATCGAAAAATTATAAGCCTATTTATTATTATCTAGGCCTATAGTCTTTTTTCCAGCTGATGATCAATTGAATCCCGTATTACATCTGATGTATCGATTCTTATTGGAAAAATATGATACTGCTGTGTCTGCGTGATATTATAGCCAAGTTTTCATAATTAGCAACATATTTCGCTGCCAAAATCTTGGTAATAGCAGAGTCATCAGGATGGCGATATAGGGCCTAGGCTAGCAATTTACCATCAGCTGGAAAGAAACAACTAATTAAGGAAACACCCCGTTCTTAACGTTAATCCTTCATTACAAATCCCAATGTAATTGAATAAAGTAATGAATACCATAATGGTCCTCTAACTCGGGACACCACACCCAGTGACCCAGAACATAAGCATCTAAACCATTACAGTACACGTAGACTAAGTTTACACCACCAGCAAAGTGATTACCGGTACCATCTTGCCATTTGTTGATGGCAGTGGAGGCAGGGTTGTTTGAAGACCTGCATGAATATTGAATACTATTTATAAAATTAGCACCACGTTCACCACCAAATATTCAAAATAACCGAGGAATCTTGATGAGAAGTTTTCAATTTACCGTCGGTTGAAAACAAAAAGTTAACCCATTCAGTACCGATAATTAACATGCTTCTCATCATATTCTGACAACTATTAGACGATGTTATTCAGCTTAGGAAGGATGTCTACCAATTAAAAAGCTAGAGTACTAGAGTAGCCTATCTCAATTAATTATGTTACCTACCATATAGGCCTAGCCTATCCTTCCTAACTTCCTAAGCTTTATAAAATCGTCTAAATGTAGCTAGAATAACATTAAAAAGACGTCGCCGGTACAGATGGGGTTAAAGTTCACTTACATTAACATACTTGACCACTTGCGAGTTCCATGCTAGGCTATAAGGCTAGGCTAGGCTAGGATTGGGAGCCGTAAACATCGATATAAAACAGAAATGCAATAACAATGTAGGTTTCTGATGGATAGAAAGTTTGATGAATTTGGTTTAATGTATTAATAAATGCACTATAGCCGTAATATAGCCTAGGCCTAGCTCGCAATTCTGCTTATAATCGATGTCTAGGCTACAGCTCCAACTTCCTTATATAGTCTAGCCTGAAACTCGCAAGTGCTCAATTATATATAGTATAACTTCCAAAATAGCTGAAGTGAATTCTTGAAGCTTCTTTAACATAGCCAATGTAACCCATAGGCTATTAATGAAGCAAAAATTTGAATTCCAACAAAGCGTCACCTTGAAAATTTTGAAAAATAACCTAGGCCTATCTATTCTAGTCTATATAGGCTAATATTAATAATCTACATCAAACCCAACTCCATATTCTCCTCAGTTGTAGTAGGTATACCGATAAACACTTACTTCATGATATGGGGGAAGTTGTCGACGTAAATAACTCAAGTAACGATTATGTGCGAGATACCTGCAGCGTGCGTCCACCCTTCTTGAATACTTCCTGCCAACTGATTAGTTTCCAGTTTTCCACTTTCCTGCCAAGTTTTTAGTTGTGCCGCCAACTTTCAAATTTCAAATTTCAAATTTCAACCAGGGGAGTCAAGCAAAGTTATAGAATAATAGATCCCAATATGCAATGTAAATAATAAAAGTATTGCTACCCAGAAATATTGTTTAAGAATAGTATTAAGTGAGCTCATTATTCTGTATTTATTATTTCCACAAACAAAATCCTGATACCAATGACGTGTTGCTGAAACGAGGCTAATGACGTCTGCTTGTCAAGTTTGAAGTTTTATGAGACTATTGAATATACGAGTTACAGTCGCATTTCCAATAGAAATAAATTTTTCTTTTGGTAAAATGTAATCATGCGAGTTACATAGCGTAGGCTACATATTTACGGTCAACCAAGAAAGAACAAAGGGAGAGTCCCGGGGAGATCGTGCACGTGCTACATACCAGCAGCAGGAGCACCCTCTGCATAGGCCTATGACACTGCTGGCAAGCCGCTAACTCCTTCAGCAGATTAGCACCTATAAGCTCTTCAACTGCCTCCCCATCTACCAAGGAACATGTCATCCTGTACGGTAGAGGTTTTCAAGAAACATCTAGATACCTTCCCACAGAAGATGGAAGACAAACCTCCCACGCCAACCTACCATTCGTGGCCACGTTGGTTCATCAAATACCACTTCACTGGAAGCAGCAGGGGCAGGGAGGAAGTAGCGGCAGATCCTGTAGCTGGGGTAGCCTACATCGACCAAAATCTAGGCTACACATTAAGGTAAGGTATAGCCTAACTGTTGGTGGTGTAACGGTTTAGAACTTTAGTTCTGGATGTGGTGTCCCGAGTTCGAATGCCGGGAGGATCATATGCTTTCATTAATTTATTCAAGTGCATTGGGGTTTGTAATGGAGGATTTATGTTAATAATGGGGTGTTCCTTAATAGATTCACAAACTGCACAGACCTAGCAGTCCCTATTAGACAGTCCGGACTTAAATCTAACTTAAAATTTGCTACAAAGTTGAAGGTAGGCCTAAAGATAGCAAAGCAGAAGGCTCTCTCTTCACCCTCCACTCCGTCCGACCATGCGTCGGCATGAAATTTAATTGGGGAAGCAAACAAGACCTCCAGCAGAATGCTACTGGGAAATTCATAGTAAAGAACGAGGTTGATAAATATTGTATAGGCCTATTGATGCTTTACCTAATTTCTCTCTCTCTCTTTCTCTTTGATTTTTTGTTTTATTTTTTTTACCTACATTACTTCAACCTTCTCGAAATGGGTGGCTAGCCTTCTTTTGAATGTGTTAATTGTATTACTTTGTACCACTTTCTCTGGCAATTTGTTCCACTCGTTGACCAAACTGTAGGTGAAGAAGTGCTTTGTGACATCGAGATTTGCTCTCCTAGTTTTCAATTTTATTCCATGAGAGAGAGAAGGGGGGAGGGGATATTACTTTTATTCGAGCGCCAGTTGGACTAGATGATAGTCCGTCAGGTGCCTGGCCCAGGGAGTCGGTATATATGAAGGGCATGTCTGGATGCGAGGTAGGTGGGCTTGTGGTGGTAAAGCTTCGCTGTATGTTTGCCTGCTGAGACCGGAACGTCTCTGGGACCTGGGAATCTTGTTGGGGACCTCAAATGGGCCTGGGTCTATGGGTCTTCTCCTGGGCAACCTAGATGTGTGTGAATTTGTGTTTATTTGTTTTTATTTTTTTTGTGTTGTGTTGTCCCTGTTCGGGCTCTGTCTCGACTCGGCCACCCCCAGCTATGGGGTGTGTACCTGAGTATATAGATAGATTATCAACCTACGGTTCTAGTGTGCATTATTATATTGTGAAAAGATGATTGTTTCGCCAATGAGTCAATCATTTCAATACATCAATAACAGTAATATCACTACTACATTACAATTGCCACCTCCAGCCTGAGTGGACAACTGCAGGAAAAACGACTTTCCCAAGCGTTTCCACTCTAACCGGTCAGATGTTAGCCTGTTCTATCCCATTCGGGACTCTTTAGGATCCCTCCCATCTGGTTCTCTATCTACCCCTTTCTCTAGGTTCCCACTCTGTTGCTCTAGTAGTCCATCTGTTACCATTTCTTCTAAACATAATTATGATCTGCCCAAGACCATTTCCTGATATCTTCAACTTTTGTTTGTTCTCTTACTCAAGAGGCTCTTTTTCTTGTCTCCAAGTCATGCCTAACATTATTCTCTATATTCCTCTTTGGGTACTCCAAAGTTTATATTCCAGATACTTTGTTATACTCTAGTTTCTAATCCATATATCTAATACAGGGAGGACACCATGGTTGTAGCCTATACTTTCCCTTGTAGCTTGCTTTTCCTATGACTTAAATTGCTTCAAACTGTGTCCAGGCATTTTAGCTCGAACGTCCCTTGAGTTTGGCCCTGTCACTCTTTCAACTCTGGGGGAGGCACTCGCTACAGGCAGTTCTGCCTTTTGTCTCCCTCATTCACAAAAAAAAAAAAAAAATTACCAAATGCACTCCATCCTATGCCTAATCTTCGTTTGATTTCTCTTGAGTGATCTGGGTGTGCCTTTTATAATTATATAAATAATATGGCCTAGGTAAATGCATGCTTCAGGCTGTGTGGTGATGATAGTTATAAACTAGGCCGTATGGTGCAGTGGAAAGCTGTGTGGTGGTGATAGTGATGAACTAGGCTGTGTGGTGGTGGTAGTGGTGATGATAGTGATGAACTAGACTATGTGGTGATAGTGATGAACTAGGTTGTGTGGTGATGACTGATAAACTAGGCTGTGTGGTGGTGGAGGTTGTGTGGTGATAGTGATGAATTAGGCTAGATGGTGATGGTAGTGATGACCTAGGCTAGTGTGGTGGTGATGGTGATAGTGATGACCTAGGCTGTGTGATGGTGGTGGTGATAATAGTAATGAACTAGGCTGTGTGGTGGTGGTGGTGATAACCTAGGTTTTGTGGTGGTGGTGGTGATAGTGATGACCTAGGCTGTGGGGTGATAGTGGTGACCTAGGTTGTGTGGTGATAGTGATGACCTAGCCTGTGGTGATGATAGTGATGACCTAAGCTGTGTGGTGGTGGTGATAGTGATGACCTAAGCTGTGTGGTGGTGGTGGTGATAGTGATGACCTAGGCTGTGTGGTGGTGGTAGTGGTGATAGTGATAACCTAGGTTTTGTGGTGGTGATAGTGATGACCTAGGCTGTGGGGTGATAGTGGTGACCTAGGTTGTGTGGTGATGGTGATGATAGTGATGACTTAGCCTGTGGTGATGATAGTGATGACCTAAGCTGTGTGGTGGTGGTGGTGATAGTGATGACCTAGGCTGTGTGGTGGTGGTGGTGATATTGATGATGACCTAGGCTGTGTGGTGGTGGTGGTGATAGTGATGACCTAGACTGTGTGGTGGTGGTGATAGTGATGACCTAGGCTGTGTGGTGGTGGTGGTGGTGGTGATAGTGATGACCTAGGCTGTGTGGTGATGATAGTGATGACCTAGGCTGTGGTGATGATAGTGATGACCTAGGCTGTGTGGTGGTGGTGATAGTGATGACCTAGGCTGTTTGGTGATGATAGTGATGACCTAGGCTGTGGTGATGATAGTGATGACCTAGGCTGTGTGGTGGTGGTGATAGTGATGACCTAGGCTGTGTGGTGGTGGTGATGATAGTGATGACCTAGTCTGTGTGGTGGTGGTGATGATAGTGATGACCTAGGCTGTGGTGATGATAGTGATGACCTAGGCTGTGTGGTGGTGGTGGTGATAGTGATGACCTAGGCTGTTTGGTGGTGGTGGTGGTGATAGTGATAACCTAGGCTGTGTGGTGGTGATGATAGTGATTAAAATGCCCCAGAACGAGAAGCCCACCACAGAAGCCATGAACGAACACCACACAGAAACACCAAAGGAAAGGTCCACAGAACGAAAGGACCAGCTGACCGAGCCAGCCATTTCAGACAGGCCCAAGCCCGCAGGGCTAAACAGCTCCAGGACACACCCATTTACCTTTTCTAAAACTGACCATTTTCCACACCTCACGTACACTAACCCCCTCGTGTCCTACACTCCTAACTACAAAGATGATGAACAGGAATATACATTCATATTAAAAACATGCCCTGTCCCGACGTTGAGCCAATGCCAACACATCAGACAGCCATAAATATATCTATGTATGTTCTTACATCCGAGAAGTAGATGTTATATATCTTAGAAGTTCAAACACCCACGCTTGTCCCTAGACCTCGTATATCATTTTCCATGACGAGTATAGATATATGTAACCCGTGCTCAGTCGCCCCTTGCATTGCTCCTCTAGTAACTAAGTATTAATATTAACATTCCCTAACATCTTGTCTTGCCAGACTAAGCTTCTGAAGACCCATCGCCCCATAAATCTATGTATGCAATCCTTAGGTTAAGTATTTTTATCCGCCATTGTGTTCACCTTTTTCCATTTACTTTCCACAATTGTCATACGTCTTCCCCTTGCCTCCTTCGTATCCACAGCCCACACTACGCCAATTTATTTCGTGTCTTACACCTCTTACCCCAACCAGAGATTGTATAAGATAACCTGGTTACCAGTATCTGTCATAAGTACCCCGAAACAATAACTAAGTACCCCTACGAACTGCCGCTGTGGTTGGTATTTTATATTTAATAGAAAACGCAGTTCCCAGGGCCAACTAATAGTATCCATAACCCTCTGACTGATCACATAACTCTATCTTTTCCAGACTCATATACCACCCCATAGTTGCATTCCCCGGTAGCATTTGGCTAACGTATTCTACTGCCTTTTCAAACTTCCATATCAATTGTAGCCTAATGCCACCCCCACGCCCAGGGACCTTAGGGGCAAAATTTCCCTGTAGCCCTTGAACTCCCCCCCCCCTCTCATTAAGACACCCGCGCTTCTCGACTCTTGTCCGACCTAGCCTCTCTCTCATACCTCTTGAAGATCCTTGAATTGTCCGTTACTAACGCTCTCCAACCTTTTATATATACTCCTATCCAGCCTACCTTCACTTAGTAGGCCAGAACAACATTAGAACTTTACTAGCCCCTTGCATGCCATCTATTCTCTTACAACACATTCACAACCCTGCACCCAATGGTCGTCGGTGCGAGGCTAGCCGCCCCGCCAGTAACTAACTTCTATTGCCATACTTCCAGATAAATGTGGCAGAGTTAGCAACCCAGTCTCCACCATATCCAGCAAACCCTACAATTAACAACCAGCCGAGTAAAACCAGCTAGCTAAGGCACCTTCGGTTTTGGTATTAAAGACACTCACATCTGTCTCATACACAGAGGGTTATTACAAACACTGGTGATATGGCAAGCCCCTAGCCACAGCCGCCGGACGACTATATCAGAGAGAGGGCGCCCAGCTCCCCCTTTTTGCCCACCCGAGGAGGGAGACCCCCACCCCCGCGGAGGTATACCTGGCCCCTGTTTTGACTTTCGAGTCATTGCCAGGTAGCACAGGAATTCTTCCTATCAATGAACTAACCATGAATGACTAACACCTTTACTAACCTCTATTAACTCACAATAAACCATTTACCTTTCTTGCATGCTCTGATCACTAAATTAGCACCTCAGCTATACCATAGAATGAAGATTGAACAATCTAGAGAGACGCTCCTATCACAGCTGTCCCCATCCTCCTCGCAAAGTAGATCCAGTCTCTCTCCCCTAAATACGTCCAGTATAGCCAAAATAGTACCTCTTACTAAGGCTCAGTTATATGAAAATATAAAGGCTTCCTATCGCCCTGTGCCACAACAGTAAATACCATCTTACCTAGTCCCCATATCTATTGAGAGCTCAATTAAGTCCATAAGACTCGAGATCCCTACTGTCTACAGGGTCCAGAACCGAGCCTATAAATCTAACTCCCGCCCCCAGTCAAATCAGTTGAAAGCTAGACACCAACCAGGGGTCACTACCCTGCAGTTAATTTCTAGCTCTGCCCTTGTGTTGTTCCGGAGTGAGATCCCAGAACCGGCAGACTCCGTGGCAGATTTGGATAGAAGGACCTGCCCACGTATTGAAGAACTTCACACATATGGCCCCCCTGGACGGCCGCGGAACCAGTCGTTAGCCCCCAACATCATGGACGCAAGATAACCAGGACCAGACCCATCAGATACTACCCAAGATTCCCTTTAGCAGTACTACATATTACTGTGCTGTTTTAGATTCACTAATTAATATTTCTACGAAGTGGCTAAGACCTTGCCCAGTGTAATTCATACTTAACCATTCCATTTGGGACGTACTAAGCGATCAGTGCTCTTTAATTAACAGGCGACCTTGACTCTCGTAATTACTTTATTCAGATATTAAAACTCTAGTGATATCTAACGTTCGCCCACTGATTTGCGTTCTATGTATTTCTGAGACAAGGATATAAAACTTAGATCAGTACCCCCTGAGGTTACTAGATTTCCCGTGCTCTAAAAATACGTGTTTAATCTAGTCTGTGAACTACTACTTGTGCACCAGAGCTACCAGTAATAAATCTAACAGTGAATATGAATCTATAAGTAACATTGATGGTCTTCGGTATATAAACCTGTGAAATCAAAGCCAGTGATCAGAAGATTAATACCTGAACGTTGGAAGTGGGAGACTAGGCTCCATCCAGATCCACTTATGCTAGTGTTGTTCAATTCTATTATATTGTCTTACACAAGTATTCTGCAGTGGTATATCAATAAACGTGATCATGTAACTTGCTACCATGTGTTTCTTTGTGTTCTCTATTCCTCATATCTTGTATTGTGCATGCAGCCTTATATACCCAGTCAATTTAGAACTCACATTACCCAAGTTAAACCTGTAGAAAAACAGGGCATAACATTGGCGGCAGCGGTGGTTCTTGATTCGGATAAAAGGTTGCATTACACTGCAAATTTGGAACAGTAGAAGCATGGCAACATCGCGAAATCTTCAGCCACTCGCACACATTCCCAAGTATGATGTAAACACATATGATATCACCAGTTACTTAGACATAATAAAGCCAGTGTACGATGTGGTACTTCATAATGACCGCGAAAAAATCGCCATGGCAATTTTGCATATTGTACAGTTGGGAGAAGCCGTTTCCCAACTTGTTGATAAGCCTACCTTTAAAGAATTTATTCACCAAATGGTGGCACAGAATACGCCAGAGAGTACCTGGAACCAGTTTCGATCCTTCGTGATCCGGACTTTAGATCCACTTTTGGGTTCCCCCGTCGCCCCCAAAATAATAAAAGTCGACGAGATCAAGTATGAAGGGGATATAAATGTGACCCTCATACAACTCTACAGATACGTGAGGACCACGTATAGCTATGAAGATTACGACCAACAAAATGAACTCTTATTCACCGCATTGTTAAACATCCTCCCACCCCACATCACCGCCCATCTCGACCCGTATGGCTTATTCGAAGAACATATGCTCTCCATCAGAGAAGAATGCCTACGCAGTTCGATGAATCCCCTATCCAACCTTTTAGCCCCTATCCAAGACTCCGTGCACCCGTCCAAAATGACTTCCGGTGAAAGTCCAACCCCAGTGAACTCTTCCCCCACCAACCCTCCGCAGCCCCCCCCAACAAGCCCCGTATTCTAGCTATGCCTACCTATGTAGGCCTACCACAACATATTTTCCCCATGACCCCAGAAATGTTCAGCTATCCCCCCACCAAAAAAATTTCCCTTGTGACAGTTTTCCGTCGGTAGCTTGTGACAGTTTTCAGTCAGTAGCTCCCTTCCACCCCCACACAATTCACACCCCTAGAAAACTTCGAAACCCCACACTTGACTCGCCCTCTCATGTCAAACAAACTCACCAGTCCCAGATAACCTCTAACCAGACCGAGACTGCCACCAAGAAAATTCCCCAAACTCGTCCTGTTAATGTCAAACAAACCCACCAACCCCAGATAACCGCTAACCAGACCGTGACTGCCACCAAGAAGATTCCTAAAATTCGTCCTGTTAACAACCCCAAATCAATACATCAGTCCTCTACCAATAACCCCTGTTCTACACCTAACTCTTCCCCCACCAACCCGCCGCAGTCCCCCCAACAAATCCCGTTTCCTAACTCGCTCACCTCTCACCACCCTGACCCTCCCACACGCGCCGTTAACCCTCCCCTCACGCGTGACGACCTAGGGACCCAACTATGTTCCCCCCCTTCCCCCAGAAATACTCAGCTATCCCCCCACCAACAAAATCTCCCTTGTGACAGTTTTCCGTCAGTAGCTCCCTTCCACCCCCCACAATTCACACCCCTAATAAACTTCAAAACCCCACACTTGACTCACCCCCTCATGACAGACAAACCCACCAACCCCAGATAACCTCTAAGCAAACCGTCACTGCCACCGACACACCCCACCACTCTGATCCTCCCACACGCGCCGTTAATCCCCCCCTCACGCGTGACCCCCACCAAAGTGATTTCCCCCCCCTCATGCGTACCGAACACCTGCTCACCAGTCGGTCCCCCACCATCATGAGCCCAGCTAAACTTGCAACCTCCACCAATTCCCACCAACAAAATCTCCCTTGTGACAGTTTTCCGTCAGTAGCTCCCTTCCACCCCCCCACAATTCACACCCCTAATAAACTTCAAAACCCCACACTTGACTCAACCCCTCATGACAGACAAACCCGCCAACCCCAGATAACCTCTAAGCAAACCGTCACTGCCACCGACACACCCCATCACTCTGAGCCTCCCACACGCGCCGTTAATCCCCCCCTCACGCGTGACCCCCACCAAAGTGATTTCCCCCCCCTCATGTGTACCGAACACCTGCTCACCAGTCGGTCCCCCACCATCATGAGCCCAGCTAAACTTTCAACCTCCCCCTCTTCACCGTTACCCCACCCGCCCCAAATTCCCCCCCCAAAGATCCCGCTCGACGAAATACCACTCCCATCCCAATCCAACCACAAAACTTTTTCCACCTTGGCTAAACCCCAAAATACTCTCTCTCTCGCCCCAAACAACATAATCAACCTCTCAACTTCAACCACTCCTCTAAATCCCATCCATGTCTCTCCCGGAAATAAAATCAGTCTAAATTCAACCCCTCTCAAACCACAACCCTGCCTGCCCAGACCCCCCCCACCATCTCCCTATCAAATCCCCACACACCAAACCTCCAAACCACCCGATCATAGTAAACTCTCAACCTTCAGCCTTACTCACCCTTCCCCAAACCCCACTCACGACCACAACTCTCTACACAATTCAACCCCTCCCCAGCACCAACCTCTTCCGCAACAACAACCCCGACTCGACCTGCCCGTTTCATCTTTAAAACCCCCCTATCACTACCCCCGACCGAAACCACTTAGACCCCCCTCCAAAACTGGCCCCGGGCCAGCTCGCCCCCAGACCCACATTCCTAACGACAAGAACTAACGGTATATCCACCCCGCCCTTCCAAAGTGAAAGTGAACCACCACCCCCTATTACCAGACCGTCACCCAGACTAACGGCGACCCTAAATACCCCCCCCCCCCCCCCTGATGATGATGAGGATATTATTGTACTAAATTGTTTTGAATGTTTTCAATTCCTAAGCGATTGGGCATGATTCTATAAATTTACATGTTTTCCATATACTGTATATACTATATTTTTTTCCTTAGTCATACTACTTTTCTTGTTACCTACACTTTTCTGACTATCTTTTAAATTTGCTTTATACATTGTTAAACACTTTACCTCTTCTTAATTTCCTGTGTTCTTAAGTATCTGTCCTTTCTTAAATTTACATGTTTTCCATATACTGTATATTATTTTTTTCCCTTAGTCATACTACTTTTCTTGTTAACCTACACTTTTCTGACTATGCTTCTTTTTACTTCACCCTTGAGGCTCGAGGACGAGCCTATAATGAAGGAGAGGGAAGTAAAATGCCCCAGAACGAGAAGCCCACCACAGAAGCCATGAACGAACACCACACAGAAACACCAAAGGAAAGGTCCACAGAACGAAAGGACCAGCTGACCGAGCCAGCCATTTCAGACAGGCCCAAGCCCGCAGGGCTAAACAGCTCCAGGACACACCCATTTACCTTTTCTAAAACTGACCATTTTCCACACCTCACGTACACTAACCCCCTCGTGTCCTACACTCCTAACTACAAAGATGATGAACAGGAATATACATTCATATTAAAA
Source organism: Paralithodes platypus (assembly GCA_032716605.1). Lineage (NCBI taxonomy): Eukaryota > Metazoa > Arthropoda > Malacostraca > Decapoda > Lithodidae > Paralithodes > Paralithodes platypus. The sequence goes on from CM064573.1 coordinate 3,566,497, forward strand.
ACATGCCCTGTCCCGACGTTGAGCCAATGCCAACACATCAGACAGCCATAAATATATCTATGTATGTTCTTACATCCGAGAAGTAGATGTTATATATCTTAGAAGTTCAAACACCCACGCTTGTCCCTAGACCTCGTATATCATTTTCCATGACGAGTATAGATATATGTAACCCGTGCTCAGTCGCCCCTTGCATTGCTCCTCTAGTAACTAAGTATTAATATTAACATTCCCTAACATCTTGTCTTGCCAGACTAAGCTTCTGAAGACCCATCGCCCCATAAATCTATGTATGCAATCCTTAGGTTAAGTATTTTTATCCGCCATTGTGTTCACCTTTTTCCATTTACTTTCCACAATTGTCATACGTCTTCCCCTTGCCTCCTTCGTATCCACAGCCCACACTACGCCAATTTATTTCGTGTCTTACACCTCTTACCCCAACCAGAGATTGTATAAGATAACCTGGTTACCAGTATCTGTCATAAGTACCCCGAAACAATAACTAAGTACCCCTACGAACTGCCGCTGTGGTTGGTATTTTATATTTAATAGAAAACGCAGTTCCCAGGGCCAACTAATAGTATCCATAACCCTCTGACTGATCACATAACTCTATCTTTTCCAGACTCATATACCACCCCATAGTTGCATTCCCCGGTAGCATTTGGCTAACGTATTCTACTGCCTTTTCAAACTTCCATATCAATTGTAGCCTAATGCCACCCCCACGCCCAGGGACCTTAGGGGCAAAATTTCCCTGTAGCCCTTGAACTCCCCCCCCCCTCTCATTAAGACACCCGCGCTTCTCGACTCTTGTCCGACCTAGCCTCTCTCTCATACCTCTTGAAGATCCTTGAATTGTCCGTTACTAACGCTCTCCAACCTTTTATATATATACTCCTATCCAGCCTACCTTCACTTAGTAGGCCAGAACAACATTAGAACTTTACTAGCCCCTTGCATGCCATCTATTCTCTTACAACACATTCACAACCCTGCACCCAATGGTCGTCGGTGCGAGGCTAGCCGCCCCGCCAGTAACTAACTTCTATTGCCATACTTCCAGATAAATGTGGCAGAGTTAGCAACCCAGTCTCCACCATATCCAGCAAACCCTACAATTAACAACCAGCCGAGTAAAACCAGCTAGCTAAGGCACCTTCGGTTTTGGTATTAAAGACACTCACATCTGTCTCATACACAGAGGGTTATTACAAACACTGGTGATATGGCAAGCCCCTAGCCACAGCCGCCGGACGACTATATCAGAGAGAGGGCGCCCAGCTCCCCCTTTTTGCCCACCCGAGGAGGGAGACCCCCACCCCCGCGGAGGTATACCTGGCCCCTGTTTTGACTTTCGAGTCATTGCCAGGTAGCACAGGAATTCTTCCTATCAATGAACTAACCATGAATGACTAACACCTTTACTAACCTCTATTAACTCACAATAAACCATTTACCTTTCTTGCATGCTCTGATCACTAAATTAGCACCTCAGCTATACCATAGAATGAAGATTGAACAATCTAGAGAGACGCTCCTATCACAGCTGTCCCCATCCTCCTCGCAAAGTAGATCCAGTCTCTCTCCCCTAAATACGTCCAGTATAGCCAAAATAGTACCTCTTACTAAGGCTCAGTTATATGAAAATATAAAGGCTTCCTATCGCCCTGTGCCACAACAGTAAATACCATCTTACCTAGTCCCCATATCTATTGAGAGCTCAATTAAGTCCATAAGACTCGAGATCCCTACTGTCTACAGGGTCCAGAACCGAGCCTATAAATCTAACTCCCGCCCCCAGTCAAATCAGTTGAAAGCTAGACACCAACCAGGGGTCACTACCCTGCAGTTAATTTCTAGCTCTGCCCTTGTGTTGTTCCGGAGTGAGATCCCAGAACCGGCAGACTCCGTGGCAGATTTGGATAGAAGGACCTGCCCACGTATTGAAGAACTTCACACATATGGCCCCCCTGGACGGCCGCGGAACCAGTCGTTAGCCCCCAACATCATGGACGCAAGATAACCAGGACCAGACCCATCAGATACTACCCAAGATTCCCTTTAGCAGTACTACATATTACTGTGCTGTTTTAGATTCACTAATTAATATTTCTACGAAGTGGCTAAGACCTTGCCCAGTGTAATTCATACTTAACCATTCCATTTGGGACGTACTAAGCGATCAGTGCTCTTTAATTAACAGGCGACCTTGACTCTCGTAATTACTTTATTCAGATATTAAAACTCTAGTGATATCTAACGTTCGCCCACTGATTTGCGTTCTATGTATTTCTGAGACAAGGATATAAAACTTAGATCAGTACCCCCTGAGGTTACTAGATTTCCCGTGCTCTAAAAATACGTGTGTCTAATCTAGTCTGTGAACTACTACTTGTGCACCAGAGCTACCAGTAATAAATCTAACAGTGAATATGAATCTATAAGTAACATTGATGGTCTTCGGTATATAAACCTGTGAAATCAAAGCCAGTGATCAGAAGATTAATACCTGAACGTTGGAAGTGGGAGACTAGGCTCCATCCAGATCCACTTATGCTAGTGTTGTTCAATTCTATTATATTGTCTTACACAAGTATGCTGCAGTGGTATATCAATAAACGTGATCATGTAACTTGCTACCATGTGTTTCTTTGTGTTCTCTATTCCTCATATCTTGTATTGTGCATGCAGCCTTATATACCCAGTCAATTTAGAACTCACATTACCCAAGTTAAACCTGTAGAAAAACAGGGCATAACAGTGATGATCTAGGCTGTGTGGTGGTGGTGGTGATAATTATGACCTAGGCTGTGTTGATGGTGATGATAGTGATGACCTAGGCTGTGGTGATGATAGTGATGACCTAGGCTGTGTGGTGATGATAGTGATGACCTAGGCTGTGTGGTGGTGGTGATGATAGTGATGACCTAGTCTGTGTGGTGGTGGTGATGATAGTGATGACCTAGGCTGTGGTGATGACCTAGGCTGTGTGGTGGTGGTGGTGATAGTGATGACCTAGGCTGTTTGGTGGTGGTGGTGGTGATAGTGATAACCTAGGCTGTGTGGTGGTGATGATAGTGATGATCTAGGCTGTGTGGTGGTGGTGATAATTATGACCTAGGCTGTGTTGATGGTGATGATAGTGATGACCTAGGCTGTGGTGATGATAGTGATGACCTAGGCTGTGTGGTGATGATAGTGATGACCTAGGATGTGTGGTGATGAAGTAGGCTGTGTGGTGGTGATGATGGTGGTAGTGGTGGTAGGTATGAACGTTCAATCTTAGTACACATGCACTGCTACTACCACAATCAACAAAAACAACAACAACCACAATTACCACCAATGCTCTTCTCACTTCTCCATGTAGCCTACACTGTTATTGGCTTCCTTCCTTCCATTTTATTTAGCTTAGGAATGATGTTTACCCATTAAAAAGTTTTTCCTGGCGAGCGACAGCGAGCATGTAGGCTAATAGAAAGCGGCCTTCGGCAGTCATTTTTTATCGAAAAATGTACAAATTTATCTTGAAGGGGGAATCTAGGGAGTGTTTTTTAAGCTTGATGAAGGTCTAGCGAGAAAACTTGTTATGCCACGTTTATAAGAAAACGTGAGATAATCTGATTGCAATTTCCACCTTAGGAATCAGCGCTAATCAACAACTTGGGTTCCTCTCCGCTGGGCAAAGACTGGCCTTGGCTCTATGAACTACACTTTAGTAATAAACAATGGACACAAAATACACAGTAAAGGTTCACAAGTTTTATTCCTTAATAGCTTGGGTGCATTCTCAATATGCTTATGGAAATAATGTGCATAATTTTCATATATAAATAATAATAGTTGTTAGTATTTGTTACAATGGAACATATAAATAATAATTGTTACATGGAACATATGAATAATAATAACACAGAGATGTTAAGTCTCAAATCACAATAAATAGTGTCCTGAATAAATATGCAAAAGCTCTCAAGATGGCTTCACTCAGGGTAAATAGTGGTTACTGCGATAGCATACACGCGGCACTGAAGTTATGGAAAATAGGACACTATTTGATCTCGGAACGAACAATAAGTTAATGCAACTTGATCTAGAGATAAAACTAATAACTCAGAGAGTAATAATTATGAATATAAATTCATGAATAATAATTTAGATAATAGTCATGTAGGCCTATGCATGACTGAGGTTCGAAACAAACAATAAGTTATTGTAACTTGAATATATCATTGAGCGGAAATAGTTCAGAGAATAAGTATATAAATTATACTTCAAAAAGATCTGATTATACAATAGTCATGAATAAGTGACTGAGGATAAATACTCTGTGAATGAACTAATCTATTTTAGTCCTGTACCCAGATGATACAAACATGAAAACTAGGTCTGAATAAGCGTTCACTGGTTGACATGTAAGTGAATGTATTTGTTCCCGGACAAACTTACCACATAAGGAATACAAGAGCCTGTGTTCAAGGAAGTATATAAACATTTACCCCACGATAGATATGTGTAATGTTCTCCCTTGACAGAGCAACGGATAATAACTAGGTAGGGAAGAATGGAAAATCTTCTATAATTACGTTAACACTATGAACCTCCACATACCTAACTTTATACCCTAATTGCAATCATCGTTACCATTACGAAAATAAAAAACACTCTAATGTTTGTGAAGAGGAAAGACACTGGTAAAGCATTTTGAAAAACACGTTTCTCCTGGCCAAGTTGTCCAACGGTTGACTATAGTGACCCGGGGATTTCACACATCCGTCCTAGGATCTGGGCCAAACAACTGTAGACGCCGGGCTCTCTCTTGGTCCTTCTTCCTCTTCTCTCTACACACTCGAGTACTACCTTCACTGAATCTGGAGGATGATGTACGTGAAGTATCGGGGCGGTACAGGGATACTAATTTAGGAACTAAATTAGCATCCAGGCTACCTGAGTTACCTAGAGTATCAGAACTTCCTGCTCGTGAACTGTTAAGCGCCCGACTAGCAGAACTTGAAGGCTAATTAGTTGCACAGGTAGTACTTCACTAGAGGTATCTCGAGTTGTTTTCCTTTCTGTCCTTGGAATCCCGATCTCCAAATCCAAAGGTGGATTTAAGCCAGTAGGCTGGTTGCTTAACTTCTCTCGGTTCAGTGAAGATAGTAACTAATTTTTGGTCGGCACAAGGGGGCTGTTGTCTCGGGGTAATAGGGGCGTGTGTGAGACTGATTTGGGGTTTATATAAGGAATGAGTTGCAGTAGAGTTTGTTTGTCTTTGGGGATTACTGGAGGATGATGTTCTGGGTGTTTTTACTTTCTTATTTACTCTTTGTTGGACTTGATGGGTATTTGGGAGTGACATGCTAGTTGGGGTAGTTTGCTTAGCATTATGAATCTAGGCTTATCGTTATTTTGGTACTCTACAGGGGTGCACTGGGGGGTTTGATAGTCATTTGCATAAGTACGGGGGTGTCATTGATGTTCACACGTTGGCTTGGGTAGTTCTCGTAGTTTGCCCTGGATGCCCTGGGAATCCCATTCTCCTCGTTTTCTATGGATGGTTTCCCAAGAGGCTCTCGATTTTCTTCTTGGTACTGGTGATGGTCCCTGGTCCTAGAGGGCCCGGGTTGTGACTCCTGACTTCTTATGGAAGCAGTGCGCCAGATTTGATTTGTGGTGTTATTTGTAGACGGGAACATGTGGCTGGAGGTATTTGGCATTTGTTGCTCAGACCCCATCATCTCAAAACTAAAATAATAAATGAATATATAAATAAATAGACCCCCCAAAAAATATCCACTGTCCCCTTAACCCGTATTGTAACCTACCGGTGACGTCTTTCTTATTTTATATCAGCTACATTTAGACGATTTTATAAAGCTTTGGAAGGAATTTATGGTAGCTAAAAGGATTAATTGAGATAGTCTGTAGCCTTTCTATAAGTAGACGTCCTTCCTAAGCGGAATAATATCGCTTTATAGATGTCAGACTATAATGAAAAGGACGTCACCAGTACAGAAGGGGTTAACCTTTAAACGGTGAGCTGTGTGTAATAAACACCCTATAACTGGGCGACGATATTAGGCCCCATTCCCACCTAAAATCGTAATTTTACGATAAATATCGTTATTACTTATTCATATGCGCCTATTTTACGTTCAATATGAAGATAGTAACATGTAACAACAATAAAACAAGTGGGAATAGTGTTTGGATGGTCAAAATCGCGAATTATTGCCGACCGGTCATTCATGAAATGTGGAGCACAGGCGAGGCACAACCTCCCCTCTCGATGCCTGAAGCCAGACTGAGTTACTCTCTTACACTCTCTGTTACACCACACACTCGCTAGTCACATGACCACGCCTTAGAACCGGTTTGAAGATATTGGCACGGTAAATACACCGATAAATATGGTAATAAGAGGAAACATAGGTGATAATTGAAAGAGGGGAAGGAGGGGATTTTGACACATGTGGAGGAGTGATAGAAGGTATGGAGGTGAATTATCTCACTTAACCCTTGTCTAGTGGGGGGTTTTGGGCTTATTTGGGCATATTCAGGCCCTCCTGAATGATAAATCAAGTATCTGCATGAAAAGAAATGTATTCAGCAAAAAAACTAGGCGCTAAAAGCTTCAAAATGAGACCAGAACGAGCTACGTAGCACTCGTGGTTCTCATACAGTGGTACCAGTAACATGGGAGTTTAGCGTATAGTGGTATATTTTTCCCAGCTATGCTCACTACTGGCTACACTGCCGGCCTCTCGAGAACACAGGGAGGGTGAGTCAGTGGGCGGCGGTAGGCCCTGGGAGTCGGACGTGTGGCCCGCTGCACTCCCGGCCATTTGCACTCGATTTTAACCCTTTAACCCGCTGAGCCCCGGCTAGTTATAATATTTTGTTCACCCCAGTCCCAAGCCATTTTCACTTATTTTTTTTGTTTGCTAAAATGGAAGACAAGGATGAGAAATGAAAAAAAAACAAAAAAAAATCACCTCTGACATTTTTTTTGGGGGGGGGGGGGGGGGCCGGTGGGGGGTTGGGGGGGGGAGCTTCAAAAAAATTTGTTGAGCCGAAATGGAAGAGAATGGTGAGAAATGAACACACAAATAAAAAAAAACTCATTTCGGTCATTTGGGGGGCGGGGGGGGGGGGGTTTCAATAGTTCGTCTCCCCCGCATGACCACCCGCCCGGGAGCACTAGGGTAAAAACTGAGTATGGCATTGTACGGCATACATCCTAAGGAGTATCTCACATAAATCTCAAGCCTCTAGCTCCCATACGACCGGAGTAATGAAGGTTCAAAGTGGCGGTAAACTAGGGGTGTAAACTATCCCCACTAAGCCCACCACCACCAGCCGCGCGGCTGTCTCGGCCCGCTCACACCTACTGGCCCGGCTCCCCCACACACTACGGTACCGCCCCCTCCTATTCTCCCGCCATTTCCTACCTTACGAGCCACGTAAGTGTTTTTTATATGTCGGACGCACGTGATGCGTCGCTGGGAGTTGGTGATCAAAGACTGCCGACGCAACACGTGCGACGCTGGGTCTCAACGGGTTAAAAGCCATAATAATGCTCCTAACTTGCTGCAAATTGGTTCCCGGCTATAGCCGGGCGCTGTTCTTTAAGGGTTAAACACCATTTTATTTTATTTTAAGTACTACTGGGGCCTTTTAAAAGTTTTTTTTTTAGGCCTTACCTCTTAAGAGTGTTCTTGCCCTTGCCCACCAAAACCTCTTAAGAGTGTTCTCGCCATTCCCGGGTTAAGGAGTATTGAGGCTGGTGTATAGAACTCTCCACTGGCCAAGCATCTAGTCTTAAAGAGGTATGGCCGTATAGGCCTATATTTGCTTATTTATCTTTTTATTATTTTTTAGTTTCCTCCCTACACCTCCATCAACCTGTAAAAAACACCCCCTAGACCCCCTTCAAGATAAATGTGTACATTTTTCGGTAGAAAAATGTCACGGCTGAAGGCCGTTTCCTCCACAATTACAGGCTCGCTATCGCTCGCCAGGAAAACAAATCGACATCTAAAGGGCTTAATATTGACAAAGAAATGGGGCGAAAGGTCTTAAAATCTACAAACTAATGAGGCAAACGTCTTAAAATCTCAAACCTAATCGGTATAAACACGAGGAAGAAAGGGGACCAGAAAAAACACACACAGATGAAAAGGAAGTATTGCAATAATCTTGTTCTCAATATTCCAGAAGTTCGTAGGGAATTATTATAAGCATATTCTTTTATTATTATTTATTTAATTATTTGATATAGTCCTATATTTATTTTGTTTTGTCTATTTTGTAAGATTGATATATCCCTAAAACACCCAACCGATGAACTGGTTGAATGAAAGTGGGCGGGGTTAGTAGACTTGCGCAGAATCTCGGAAACTGGAGTGATAGGTCGGTTACACATGGGATACTCAGTCGTGTTGTGGAGTGCGAGGGGGGAGGTTGTTGTGAGAGTGACTGGGGAGATAGCTGGCTTGGGGTGTTGAAGAATTGAAGTTGTAATTCATGGGTTTTATTGATTTGTTGTTTGTTTAAAGGCGAGTTTCTTGTGTTTTTGCCAATATTATTAATTGTTATATATACAGTATATATATATATATATATATATATATATATATATATATATATATATATATATATATATACAGTATATATATACCGGTATATATATATATATATATATATATATATATATATATATATATATATATATATATATATATATATATTCAATCACACATACGTGTGATCAAATTATGTAGTAAAACTCGCTAGAAAAATTTAATCAATGGAACACCAAGCTGTCGTCTATTCTCTCAAGACATCTTCAGGGTAATACCTATTACCCTGAAGATGTCTTAAGAGAATAGGCAAAAGCTTGGGTTACATTGTATCAATTTTCCTAGCGAGTTTTACTACATAGGCATATATATATATATATATATATATATATATATATATATATATATATATAAATAAATATTTCGTAAGTCACTATTTTTGCCACACATAAGATAACGGAGTGAGTATGAATGTATGTAGGCAACTGTACCCTCTCATTCTTCAACGAATAACCACCCTCTCTCTTCTGAGTCTTCTTTGCTATCCTTTCCTTCCATTTCCCTTACTATCGGGGGTTTCTATCTAATATGCTAGACAAAACAAGTTGTGTGGATTCACCATACGGGGAGAACAAGGTATTAAATATAGATAGGCTTACATGTAGGCTACAATACAGGGACAAGGCAATTCATACACTCAGAGCCTAGCTGGGGTGTTGGCAGCGTCAAGCCTACCTCTAGACTCTCTAGTAGCGTCAAGCCTAGGGCTACTGCTCGCTTTGGGCCTTGCTGGTGTTTTGGCAGCATGCTTGGAAACCCTCCTCTAGTAGCGTCGCGCCCAGGGTGTTAAATCGGAGAAATGTTGTTTGAAGACGAATGAATATGAGATGGAATACAAGAAAATTAACTTGAAATAGCATTTTTTGGCCATTTTATCACTTCCAAACTATCACTACAATTTTAGCTATAGGCCTAGCCTACACATATACAGTAATAAAGACTAAAACGAATGTACTCGGCTTTCGTTTGACACCCTGGTCACGCCTACTTTTGCTAGCTTTGAGCCTAGCTGGTATTCTGGCAGCGGCAAGCCTACTAGGTTCTGTTACCTTTGAGCTTAGCTTGTGTATTAGTAGCATCGAGCCTACCTCTGCTAGCTTCGAGCCTATCTGGTGTGTTGGTAGCGTCGAGTCTACTTCGATTAAATATAGGATTTCTCTTAATGTGTTTGATAACTTTATCTAGGCAGCGTGGAGTGCGTTTGCTGCTATCCCTGTGTTGGTGATGTTGAGGGTTAGAAAGGTTTGCTGACTTTAACCCTTGTCTGGCGGTGGTGGACTTAAGTCGGGCTAGAGAACCATGGACTATGTGGCGGGGCCCAACTTAAGTCTGTGTGCAATTTTGGCGCAATATTGGCTCTGAGAGAGAGACGAGCGACGGGAGGAGCGTAGGTTGCCTCATTACCACTCGCCACGGTTGCCGTGGGCCTACTGACATGTACGCCACCCTCCCTCCCTCGCTACACACGTAATTATGTAACGAAATGACCGTATTTTAGCGATTTTGCCATTCGGTTGCACGATCGTTGCAAGACAACCAGTGATCGTAGAAGGATGGTTCTGGTGTCATTGGAAAGCTCAATTTACACCCTTTCAGGGATACATAATTGTATTACGCTCCGGCTCTTGTTTATGCATGAAAAAGAGCACGGAAGTAAGGCCATTTATGGTAAAAACCCCCCACTGGGCGGCACAGTGAAATATACTCCACCACCCGCTCTTTGAGTGTTAAGAGTTTGAGGTCTTCTTGGGGTGTTAGTCGTAACCGCCTCGCTGGTAGTGATGTCGGGATGGGCGACGTTCCGGTTCAAAAAGGCATGTTGTGGCTGGTGTTATTGACGTCTTGTGCCCTTGTTGCTCATCACACACTATTAGACTAGGCTATATTATAAGGTTAATATATATTGGAAAAAAAAGACTTACAACAATTTTATTATAGCCTAGCTTGATGGAGGTCTAGGGGATATGCGCCGTTTTTTGGTCTATTAATTCATGTATTCCTTTATTTCTTAGTTTCCTCGCTAAACCTCCATCAAGCATAGAAAAACACTCCTAGACCCCCTTTAAGATAAATTTGTACATTTTTCGGTAGAAAAATTTCCCGGCCGAAAGCCGATTCCTCTTATAATTTCAGGCTTGCTATCGCTCGCCAGGAAAAACTCGACACCTAAAGTGGAACGAAGTCTTTAAATTGACAACAAAATGGGGCGAAAGGTGTTAAAATCGCCAAATTAATGGGACGAACGTCTTATAATTCAAACAAAAATGGGGCTTAACACTAGGGAGAAAAGGGTCCAGAAAAACGACCCATCTCCCCTTAAGAATATACGACGTACGCGATGCATAATATTTCAATGTTTTCACTCTCCACACATAGGGTCAGCTGAAATACAAGGTTGGGCAAAATTCAATGTGGAACTTTAACTAACCTAAATCAATCAGTCGGAAGAGTTATAGAACAGCTCCGAGCTCCTAGGAAGGCCACGGCCGAGACCGAGTTTTCCCACAAAGCTCTCAATGAATGTAGGCCTATTAGCCGCCTATATATTGTGTTGTTGACGTATGTGGTTGTGTGTTATGCAGTGCTCCATAATGTGTTTAATAGTATGTGGTGTTGTGTTACATCCTGGACGGAGTCATCCAGCACTGAGTGATGTCTTTTGAGTGACTGGATGGATCGGTGGGTGATTTGAGTATGGATATGCTTCCAGAGGCTGGTTTGGGGTGAGCGAGTGGGGAGTGATGACAGTATTTGTGTATGCTAACGAGTGCTAGGTGTTGTTTTGATGTTTCTTGGTGTTGGACTACAGTTGTATTGCATGGTTAATTCACAAGCCAATGTACAGTTCCCAAAACATCCCCCTGATACACAGCTATTTTTGATTATATGACTTTTACCTACGGTACTAAATGGAAAACTAGAAAAGCACTTTAACAATAAAAAAATAATTAAAGTTTGTACTTTTGGTTTGTCATTATATACACAAAAATAAAAATAATAGCCTAAATAAATCTCTGCCTGTAAAAGTGCGTGGGTTGATTAAGACGGTATTACACGAGAGCTTTTTTAGTGAACATTTGATTGTCAACATTTCTGGAATATTTGGCACTGGTATCGGAAACTAGACTGACGATAGAATGAGTTAAGGCGACCGAAATATTTTAAATGTTAGCCTCATAAGCTGCCAGACCAGTGTTGAGGATAAATGTTGAGTGAAAAAGTGTTCGTGTGATACCGGATTTAGTAGACGTCACCAGAGATCGTACCGGTAAGTGCACTGGTCATGTCACTCATGTTTATAGCATGTACTAGTTCTCTATCTTTCTTGCTTTCAACTCTCTTTCTCTCTCTCTCTCTCTCTCTTTCTCTTTTTTTTCTTCTCTCTCTTACACTCAATTTGTTTCTCTCTAAGTAGAAAATAAAGTGTGTGAGATAGATAGCCTTTTGTAAATATGTTCAATGTGTTTCAGTACATATGATAGTTACTTATATAAATTCGTGGACCCCCTCATGTTTTTCTTTATGCAATTAACCAATTGCGAGTTTCGTTCTATAAGGCAGTTGGAGTTGTAGACATAAATATTTAACAGAATTACCAGCTAAATTACGGTTATAGTTCATATATAAATACATAACATCCAATTCAACATACTCTTTAGCCATCAGAAACCTACATTATTATTGTATTTCTATTTACTATCGATGTCTACAGCTCCAACTTCCTTATAGAACGAAACTCGCAAGTGGTCAATTTATGGGTGGATTTATAGGTAGGCTTTTAATTGCTAGAAATTCTTCCTAAGCTGAATACAATCATCTAATAGTTGCCAGAATATAAGGAAAGGACGTCACCGGTACTGAAGGGGTTAATCAGTTCGAGTGTTCAATATGTATCAGAATTATTATACGTCCACGACTATATGAGAGAGACAGAGAGAGTTTACGAGTATGTGTGAGTTTATGAGTTTCCGAGTGTGTATGTGTGTGTGTGTGTCGCCTGGAGGTGGTGAGGTCGGTCAACTCTGGGTATGTGTACGTGTGTGTGTACCATGAAGTGTGACGAGCTAAAAGTACACGTACACACACACGCACGCACATGGGCACATCAGATATACATTCACTCAAGTTATACATACACTTATTCATTCAGTGACACACACATACACACACACAAACATACACTCGCAAACTCACTGTCTCTCTCTCTCTCTCTCTCTCTCTCTCTCTCTCAAAACTAACCTATTCTAACAACCTATTCCTTATTCTAATTCATAGTATTCATCTGATCTTAACAATATTGAAAGCCAATCTTTGTATCAACACAAGTTACATAAGTTACCGGCAACACCCTTGTCTTGCTATTCTGGCAACTATTAGACGGTTTTATTCAGTTTAAAAAGGGTAACCAGTAATTAAGAAGCTTCGAACTATCTCACGTCACCCTTTGTACTACCACAGGTCCTTCTTAAACTGTACAAAATCGTTTAAATATAGATAGAGTACAACTAAAAAGACATTTCGGTTTTTAGTTGGTTCCCTAGACCTCCATGATCATGCTTATAATTACACCCCCTTCAAGATACATTTGTAGTCTACATTTTTCGGTAGAAAAATGTCCCGGTCGAAGTCCGGTTTCTCCTAAATTACAGGCTCGCTATCGCTCGCCCGGAAAATATCGACACCTAAATGGCACGAGAGGTCTTTAAATTTACAGAAATTGTGCGAAAGTTCTTAAAATCGCCAAACTAATGGGGCGAACGTTTTAAAATCTCAAAAGCAATGAGGCTAAACATGAGAGAGAAAGGGGTCAAGAAAAAAAAATCCCTCGGTTGGAAATCTCCCCTTAATTAACCCTTTGAGGATCATGACGCCTTTTTGACAGTTTCTTCTGGCTATCATTTAGACGATATTATACAGCTTAGGAAGGATGTGTGGGAGTTATAAGGGTAAAGACTATCTCAGTTAACCCGTTCAGTACCGGTGACAGCCTTTAATTATAACCTGGCAATGATTAAACGATTATATTCAGCTTCGGAAGGACCTCTACCAATAATAAGGCTTCAAACGATCTCAACCAACCCTTTTAACTACCACAGATCCTTCTTAAGCTGCGTAATATCGTTTAAATAAAGGTAAACAAATGTATAAGACACGTCGCAGCTGGTACTCAAAGGGTTAACCGTCTGACTTCCATATACCCTTCCTAATCTGAATAAAATCGTGTAATAACAGCCAGAATACAGAACAGTAATGCGTAATGGTTTCCTGAAAGAGTAAAGAGGAGATGGGCTGGTTTTTCTGACACCCTTCTCCCTCGTGTTTAATCCCATTAGTTTTGATATTTTAAGACGTTCGACTTATTAGTTTGGCAATTTTATGACTTTACACCCCATATATTTTTCAATTTAAGACCTTTCGTGCCATTTAGGTGTCGATTTTTCCTGGCTAGCGATAGCGAGCCTGTAATTTCAAGAGAAACCGGCCATTGGCCGGGAATTTTTTTCTGTCAAAAACAAAATTACAAATTTATCTTGAAGGTCTAGGGAGTGTTTTTTTAAGCTTGATGTAGGTCTAGTGGGGACACTAAAAAACAAATGAATATACACATAAATAGACCCCCAAAACAAGCCACTGTCCCCTTAACAGCGACAGAGTGATAGAAGGAATAATTCAACAGCAATACACTAAAATAATCTAGGGTTTAAAAAGGGTATGGTATATAAGATTATTGGGTATATTGATGGTGATTTACCTTTCTAACTGGTATAAGATGTGTTTATTAATACCAATATACCAACAAAAGGGTACGTTATGAAAAAGGTGTATAACATCATTGGGTATTATTGATGGAGATTTACCCAAGTTCTAACTGAAATAAACTGGGTTTATTACCACCAATATACCAATAATAGGATATGAAAAAGGTATATAAGATCATTGGGTATATTTATGGTTATTTACCTTTCTAACTGGTGTAAGATGGGTTTTTTTTACTACCAATATACCAACCATTTCTGTACCGGCGAAGTCTTTTTAATTCTAATCTAGCTATATGTAAACGATTTTGTGCAGTGTAAGCAAGATCTGTGGAGATGAATTAGAACATTTGTCGGTAGATAAAAGTTCGGGCCGAAGGCCGATTCCTCCTAAATGACATGATCGCTATAAATCGCCAGGAAATTATCGACACTTAAATGGCACAAAAGGACTTAAAATTGACAGAGATGAGCCGAATGGTCTTAAAATCGCCAAACTAGTGGGGCGAACGCCTTGAAATATCAAAACAAAGATCTAATCAAACGTTCCTGGAAAAACTTGCTTGTGTGCATTGGTGTTTGTTACGTCAGAAGGCATTATAGTGACGTCATGGTTGGAGTGACGCACGAGTGAACAGAGGCAGCGTTTACATTATGGCTTAAATAACGTCTACTGTTGTCTGTGTCGGGTAAGTGGCCGGAAGGTGTATGGAAAGCTTCGTTCATGACGTGTGGTTTTCCTGTCTTCCTTTTTTTTTCTGCTTTGTCTTCTATGTCTTCGTTTCTTCGTCTTCGTTTTCTTTGTCATTGTCTTCATTATCTTCGTCTGTTTTGTCGTTATCTTAGTTTCTTTGTCTTAGTCCTATTTGTTTTCGTCTTCTTTATCTTTGTCTTTTTTTTTTTGCTTTGTATTCGTCTTTTTTGTCTTGGTTTTCGTCTTTTTGTCTTCGACAAATCGGCCCAATTTGACCACACATCCCAATTTGACCACTCATCCCAATTTGACGATTCATCCCAATTTGACCATTCATCCCAATTTGACCACATCCCAATTTGACCACTCATCCAAATTTGAGCACACATTCCAAATTGACCATTCATCCCAATTTGACCATTCATCTCAAGTTGACCGCACATCCTAATTTGACCACATCCCAAATTGACCACTCATCCAAGTTTGACCACTCATCCCAATTTGACCACATACCATTTTGACTACTCGTCCCAATTTGACCACATACCATTTTGACCACTCGTCCCAATTTGACCACATACCATTTTGACCACTCATCCCAATTTGACCACACCCCATTTTGACCACTCATACCAATTTGACGATTCATCCCAATTTGACCACATACCATTTTGACCACTCATCCCAATTTGACCACATACCATGTTGACCACTCGTCCCAATTTGACCGCATACCATTTTGACCACTCATCCCAATTTGACCACATACCATTTTGACCACTCGTCCCAATTTGTGCCTTTGTCTCTAATTTCCTTTCCGGCCGTTCCATAGCCGCGGTTGTGGACGGCCATTGTTCACTTCCTCACCCTATAAACTCCGGTGTTCCTCAGGGCTCTGTCCTATCTCCTATTCTCTTTCTAATTTTTATAAATTATCTCCTTAACTGTACCTTAATTCCCATCCATTCATACGCAGACGACTCAACCTTACACTACTCCATTAGTTTTTCAGAACGCCCCAGCCAGCAATCCCTCAACGACAAACGTAATGAAGCCATAGAACTCTTAAATTCTGATCTAAATACTATTTCCAATTGGGGCAGAGAAAACCTTGTTAACTTTAATGCTTCCAAAACCCAATTTCTCCATCTATCTACCCGTCAGGATCTCCCAGCGGACTATCCCTTATTCATCAACAATACAAAAATCAACCCTTCATCTTCTCTCAATATTCTTGGTGTCTCTTTTTCTTCTGCTCTCATTTGGAAGGACCATATTACCAGTCTTGCTAAGGCAGCCTCCCAGAAGCTGGGTGTGCTCAACCGCCTTAGGGGGTTCTTTTCCCCTGTACAGCTTCTTGCTCTGTACAGGGGCATAGTGCGCCCTTGTATTGAGTATTGTTCACATGTGTAGGGAGGTTCCTCTCCCACCGCTCTCCTAGACAAAGTTGAAAGGAAGGCCTTTCGTATCATTAACTCCCGTCCACTCACCAACTCTCTGCAATCTCTCTCTCTCCGCCGCAATGTTGCATCTCTCTCGCTATTCTATCGCTACTATAATAATCAGTGTTTCTCAGAGCTATCCCAGTGCATACCACCTCCTTTACGTAGGGCACGTGGTACCCGTCTTGCAACTCAATCCCGCCCCTACTCTGTGCAACTCTCCAACCCAAGAGTGAAACGTTACTCTCAAACTTTTTTCTACTCAACAGCTGAGCTCTGGAACTCTCTCCCACAATCAGTCTTTCCCTCTTCCTATGACTTAAATTGCTTCAAACTCCGTGTGTCCAGGCATTTTGGCTCGAACGTCCCTTGATTTTGGCCCTGTCACTCTTTCAACTATGGGGGAGGCACTCGCTATAGGCAGTTATGCCTTTTGCCTCCCTCAATCACATAGAAAAAAATATATATATATTTTGACCACTCATCCCAATTTGACCATTCATCCCAATTTGACCACTCATCTCAGTTTTACCACTCATCCAATTTGACCACTCATCTCAGTTTTACCACTCATCCCAATTTGACCACACATCCCAATTTGACCACCCATCCCAATTTGACCACTCATTCCAATTTGACCACTCATCCCAATGCAACCGCTCATCCGAATGTTTATTGCCGTATTACGTGCAATGCTTGTTCAAACATCCTAGGCAAAAGTGTCCTATTAGCAAAATTGCTTAAATATTGTTATAAAATGAAAATACAACTAATAAATAATCTGTAACTTGTATATTCAATCCTTTAAAAAACGTTTACCAGTACCGTTATTATTGCGCTATTGTAAGTACCGTATATAAGAGTTCATTGTTTACTAACTCCTTCAGCCAGAGGACGATTTTTTAATTATCATTAATACCGCAATTTAATTTAGCTTAGTAAGGCCCTCTAGAAATCAATGGGCTAAAAACAAACTAATTTAATTTCAAACTTTTAGCATCATATTTCACTACACAATCTGCAAAATAACTACAAAATCTAGATGGGAACTTTGCAATTTACCGTTAGTTGAAAAAAAAAAATCTTCTAGAAGAGTTTGGTTATAACAAGTTACCCTTTTACCTTACAGATTATCGACCCCCTCTGAGGCTGATGTATGGAAAAGTAAGAGGGGTAAATAAATTGGACTCCCTCTAAGGCTGATGAACGGAAAAAGAAAAGGAGTAAGACTGTAATTTGGACTCCTTCTGAGGCTGTTGATCGGAAAAGTATAATTTGGACTCCCTCTAAGGCTGATGAACGGAGACGGGAGAGGAGTAAGTAATTTGGACTCCCTCTAAAGGCTAATGAAAGGAACAGGAAGAGGAGTAAGTGATTTGAACTCCCTCCAAAGGCTAGTGAACGGAAAAGAAAGAGGAGTAAGTAATTTGGACTCCCTCTAAGGCTGATGTGCGGAAAAAGAAGAGTAAGGAAGACATGAATAATGGCCGTCACAAGTATTCAAATGAGCCAGCCGTTACAGGAAGAGGAAGCTAGGATGAGAGAAGAAGGCGTTGATAGTCCAGAGGAAGCCCTAGTTAATTCCCATGGGAGTTGTTATGTGAGGGCTGGTGTTAGTCCAGAGGAAACCCGAGTGAATTCCCCAGGGAGTTGTTATGTACAGCCTGGCGAGAGAGTAATCCCCCAAATGAATTCCCTGGAGACTCGTTATGCGAGGGACGGTGTTAGTCCAGAGGAAGCCAGAGTGAATTCTCCAGAGACTTGTTATGTGCGGGCTAGTGAGCGAGTAATCTACCAAGTGAATACCCAGGAGAGTTGTGATGTGAGAGCTGGTGTGAGAGAAGCCCGAGTGGATTCCCTAGGGGGTTGTTATGTGAGGGCTGGTGTGAGAGTAATCCCCCGAGTGAATTCCCTGGGGAGCTGTTACGTGCGGGCTGGTGTGAGCTGTTTGTTGATCCTGGCTACCCTGGGGGGACTACTGTGGCGGCCACCGGGACAACAACACCTCCGGGAAAGCACGTCGTCACGCAGGGAGAAGAGACAAGTGAGTCCACACATTGTTAAAATGAATACTTGATAGAATAAACATAAACACCATTAAGGGGAGATTTTTTAAATACGTTTATAAATTAATATATTTCATTTTGTTATTTGTTTCCTCCTTGGACCTCCATCGAGCTTAAAAAAATACCCCCAAGACCCCCCTTCCAGATAATTGTGTACATTGCTCAGCAGATTTTTTTTTTTCCAGACAAATGTCGGCTCTTAAAACTCAAGCGACCCCAAGTGGGGTATCGGAGTACATATTTTTACATTACAATTCATGAATTAAAACAATGCCAAATATATATAAGCTAAACATGATACGAACAACAATGACTGGTAGCCATTGGTATAAAACATAGCTATTAAGTTGGTGAACAATAATGAAAGAAAACAAATTATAAACAAGTTCCACAATTCAGTGCTCTAGATAATGGTATTTCAACTTTTGAACCCTTTGGGATTTGGTATTTCACAATCGCTGTTAAATAAAATAAAATTAATAATGTAATTGATACATTTGGCCAAGTTCATAGTGACTGAATAATTGTGTACTACCGGTACTGTTAAATAAGTGTTGGGATTATTGTAAAAATACCTCTTAAGGGGAGATTTCCACTTGAGGGATTTTTTTCCTTACCCCTTTCTCCCTCACGTTTAGCCCCATTGCTTTTGAGATTTTAAGACGTTCGCCCCATTAGTTTGGCGATTTTAAGAACGTTCACCCCATTTATGTCACTTTTAAGACCTTGAGTGCCATTTAGGTGTCGATTTTTTCCTGGCGAGCGATAACGAGCCTGTAATTTAAGAGGAACCGGCCTTCGGCCGGGACATTTTTCTACCGAAAAATGTACAAATTTATCTTGAAAGGGGGTCAAGGGAGTGTAATTTCAAGCTTGATGGAAGTCTAGGAAACACTAAAAACCTCCCCTTAACCACTTCTTTACCGACTGCCTCTTTGTAACTTAATTTTGGCTACTATTAGACGATTTTATTCAGTTTAAAAAGGGCCTCCAGCAATGAAAAGGCTTCGAACTATCCCACTGAACCTTTATTAATTAACACCACACATCCTTCTTAAACTGCACAATCGTTTATACTGTATATAGCTAGAAGCATATTAAAAAGACGTTGCCGGTACGAAATGGGTTAACCCCTTCAGCACCATGACGCTTTGTTGTCCATTGATTCAGGCTAAAACATTTACATTATTATATCTACCAGTTAGGCCTACCGTCAGTCATTATTATATCTACCAGTTAGGCCTACCGTCAGTCATTATTATATCTACCAGTTAGGCCTACCGTCAGTCATTATTATATCTACCAGTTAGGCCTACCGTCAGTCATTATTATATCTACCAGTTAGGCCTACCGTCAGTCATTATTATATCTACCAGTTAGGCCTACCGTCAGTCATTATTGTTATGCCCTGTTTTTCTACAGGTTTAACTTGGGTAATGTGAGTTCTGAATGACTGGGTATATAAGGCTGCATGCACAATACAAGGTATGAGGAATAGAGAACACAAAATAAACACACGGTAACACGACACAAGTTCACGTTTATTGACGGAAATAAATAAAGAGTATAGAAAGATAGTAATTCTCGCACAAAACAAATAATAGAAGGGAACTGCTAGCATTAGCGGATCTGGATGGAGCCTAGTCTCCCACTTCCAACGTTCAGGTATATTCTTCTGATCACGGGTTTAATTAGCAAGTTTTTATTTTACTGGAAGACCTCAATATATTCGTATAATTCAATGTCACTGATTTGACCTCTTGCTGGCTGGTCGCGTGCCCAAGTAGCAGCTCACAGTTAGGGTTAGACACGCGTATATTGTAGAACACGGAATCTCTAGTAACCTCATGGGGGTACTGATCGAAGTTTTATATTCTTATGGCAGAAATACGTAGAACACAAATCAGTGGGCGAACGTTAGATATCACTAGAGTTTTAATATCTGAATAAGGTAATTACGAGAGTCAAGGTCGCCTGTTAATTAAAGAGCACTGATCGCTTAGTACGTCCCAAATGGAATGGTTAAATATGAATTACACTGGCCAAGGTTTTAGCCACTTTATAGAAAGTTAATAAGTGAGTATCAAGCTAGTACTATAACACTTAGTACTAGCAACATGAATCTTGAATAGTATTGGTAGATCTGGTCCTGGTTATCTTGCTTCCGGTGATGTTGGGGGCTAACGACTGGTTCCTCGGCCGTCCAGATGGTCCAAAATGTAGGAAGTTCTCAAGTCGGATCTCTTGACGATCGTTGCTGGCTACACACTTATATACCCACGAATTTGTGTGAAGGTTATAAGGTGCACGTTAGGACTTGTACATGGACAGATGCTTCTATCAGTCTTCTCTGCCACGGAGTCTGCCGGATCTGGAATCTCACTCCGGAACAACACGAGGGCAGAGCTAGAGGTAAACTGCAGGGTAGTGACCACTGGTTGGTGTCTAGCTTTCAACTGATTTGACTGGGGGCGGGAGCTAGATTTATAGGCTCGGTTCTGGACCCTGTAGACAGTAGGGATCTCGAGTCTTATGGACTTATTTGAGCTCTCAATAGATATGGAGACTAGGTAAGATGGTATTTACTGTTGTGGCACATGGCTATAGGAAAGCCTTTATATTTTCATATAACTGAGCCTTAGTAAGAGGTACTATTTTGGCTATACTAGAAGTATTTAGGGGAGAGAGACTGGATCTACTTTGCGAGGAGGATGGGGACAGCTGTGATAGGAGCGTCTCTCTAGATTGTTCAATCTTCATTCTATGGTATAGCTGAGGTGCTAATTTAGTGATCAGAGCATGCAAGAAAGGTAAATGGTTTATTGTGAGTTAATAGAGGTTAGTAAAGGTGTTAGTCATGCATGGTTAGTTCATTGATAGGAAGAATTCCTGTGCTACCTGGCAATGACTCGGAAGTCAAAACAGGGGCCAGGTATACCTCCGCGGGGGTGGGGGTCTCCCTCCTCGGGTGGGCAAAAAGGGGGAGCTGGGCGCCCTCTCTCTGTGATAGTCGTCCGGCGGCTGTGGCTAGGGGCTTGCCATATCACCAGTGTTCGTAATAACACTCTGTGTATGAGACAGATGTGGGTGTCCTTAATACCAAAACCGAAGGTGCCTTGGCTAGCTGGTTTTCCTCGGCTGGTTGTTAATTGTAGGGTTTGCTGGATGTGGTGGAGACTGGGTTGCTAACTCTGCCACATTTATCTGGAAGTATGGCAATAGAAGTTAGTTACTGGCGAGGCGGCTAGCCTCGCACCGACGACCATTGGGTGCAGGGTTGTGAATGGGTTGTAAGAGAATAGATGGCATGCAAGGGGCTAGTAAAGTTCTAATGTTGTTCTGGCCTACTAAGTGAAGGTAGGCTGGATAGGAGTATATATATAAAAGGTTGGAGAGCATTAGCAACGGACAATTCAAGGATCTTCAAGAGGTATGAGAGAGAGGCTAGGTCGGACAAGAGTAGAGAAGTGCGGGGTCTTATAATGAGAGGGGGCGGGGAGTGCAGGGGGGCTATAGGGGAGTTTGACCCTAAGGTCTCTGGGCGTGGGGGTGGCATTAGGCTGCAGTTGATATGGAAGTTTGAAAAGGCAGTAGAATACGTTAGCCAAATGCTACCGGGGAATGCAACTATGGGGTGGTATATGAGTCAGGAAAAGATAGAGTAATGTGATCAGTCCGAGGGGTTATGGATACTATTAGTTGGCCCTGGGAACTGCGTTTTCTATGAGATATAAATATACCAACAACAGCGGCAGTTCGTAGGGGTACTTAGTTATTGTTTCGGGGTACTATTGACAGATACTGGGAACCAGGTTATCTTATACAATCTCTGGTTGGGGTAAGAGGTGTATGACACGAAGTAAATTGGCATAGTGTGGACTGTGGATACGAAGGAGGCAAGGGGAAGACGTATGACAATTGTGGAACAGTAAATGGAAAAAGGTGAACACAATGGCGGATAAAAATACTTAACCTAAGGATTGAATACATAGATTTATGGGGCGATGGGTCTTCAGAAGCTTAGTCTGGCAAGACAAGATGTTAGGGAATGTTAATATTAATACTTAAACTAAGGATTGCATAGAGACACTTAGTTACTAGAGGAACAATGCAAGGGGGCGACTGAGCACGGGTTACATATATCTATACTCGTCATGGGAAATGATATACAAGGTCTAGGGACAGGCGGGGGTGTTTTAACTTCTAAGATATATAACATCTACTTCTCGGATGTAAGAACATACATAGATATAATTATGGCTGTCTGATGTGTTGGCATTGGCTCAACGTCGGGACAGGGCATGGGTGTTTTTAATATGAATGTATATTCCTGTTCATCATCTTTGTAGTTAGGAGTGTAGGACACGAGGGGGTTAGTGTACGTGAGGTGTGGAAAATGGTCAGTTTAGAAAAGGTAAATGGGTGCGGCCTGGAGCTGTTTAGCCCTGCGGGCTTGGGCCTGTCTGAAATGGCTGGCTCGGTCAGCTGGTCCTTTCGTTCTGTGGACCTTTCTTCCGGGTGTTTCTGTGTGGTGTTGCTCGTGGCTTCTGTGGTGGGCTTCTTGTTCTGGGGCATTTTAATTATTATATCTACCAGTTAGGCCTACCGTCAGTCATTATTATATCTACCAGTTAGGCCTACCGTCAGTCATTATTATATCTACCAGTTAGGCCTACCGTCAGTCATTATTATATCTACCAGTTAGGCCTACCGTCAGTCATTCAGTCGGTGAATCAGTCAGTTCTCTCCCTCTCTCTCTTTGGCTTGTATTCATTCGGCCCCATTCAGCCTACTGTTTTAAGACGTTTACCCCCATCCAGGTGTCAATATTTTCCTGGCGAGCGGTAGCGAGCCAGCATATATATATTTTTGTTTTGACAGCAAGCTAAATTTGTAAATTTTTCGATAGAAAAATGTCTCTGGGGAAGCCGGATTTCTACATACAATGCTGGCTCGCTATCGCTCGCCAGGAAGAAATCGACACCTGGATGGGGATAAACGTCTTAAAACAGTTGGCTGAAGGGGGCCGAATGAATACAATTTAAAATGTAAAACTTGCAAACTAAACAAACCAAAATTCGGACAAAGACAATATAAAGGCAAAATAACTAATGAAAATCGCTATCGCCTGCAGGGAAAGAGAGAAAAGGATAAAAAAAAAAAAAAAAAAAAAATCTTAAGGGGAGGTTTTTAGTTTGGTCTCTAGATATCTATCAAGCTTAAGATTACACCCCCTTGAGCCCCTTTCAAGATAAATTTGTACATTTTTCGGTAGAAAAATGTCCCGGCTGAAAGCCGGTCCCTCTTAAATTACAGGCTCGCTATCGCTCGCCAGGATAAAATCGAAAGGTTTTAAAATTGACGGAAATGGGGCGAAAGTTCTTAAAATCGCCACACTAATGGGGCGACTGTCTTAAAATCTCAAAAGCAATGGGGCTAAACATGAGGGAGAAAGGGGTCCAGAAAAAAATCCCTCAAGTCGATATCTCCCCGGCACCGGAAGTCCAGACTGTGGTGGCAGACACGTAACAAACACTCGAAAGGGTCGGTTATTTTTTGTGTGTTGGTCCCGTACACTGTTGGGGGGGGGGGGGTATTTATTTTCGCGTTTATATATATCTTTTTAATATTGTCTTAGTTTCCGCCATAGACCTCCATCAAGCTTAATCCTTTGAGTACTAGCGACGTGTGTTATATTTTATTCTAGCAGCATTTAGACGATATTTTGCAGCTTAGGAAGGACCTCTAGCGATTAATATGGCTTCAAACTGTCTCAGCCAACTCTTTTAACTACCACAGATCCTTCCTAAGCTGCATAATATTGTCTAAATGCTGCTAGAATAAAATATAACACACGCCGCTGGTACTGAAAGGGTTAAAGGGGATGGTTTTTTTTTTCTCTCTCTCTCTATATATATATATATATATATATATATATATATATATATATATATATATATATATATATATATATATTATATATTTATTTATCTTTTTCTTTCCTCGCTAGACCTTCATCAAGCTTAAACAAACATCCCCTAGACCCACCTTCAATATAAATTTGTAAATTTTTCGGTAGAAAAATGTCCCGGCCGTAGACCGGTTCCTCCTATTATGTCAGGCTCGCTACCGCTCGCCAGGAACAAAAATTGACACCTAATTGGCACGAAAGGTCTCTATATTGACAAAGAAATGGAGCGAAAGGTCATAAAATCGACAAACTAATGAAACGAAAAGCTTAAAATCTCAAAACTAATGTAGGCTAACCAAAACACAAACAAGTTGGTCAATATTATGTGTCTGTTTTATGGCGTTAGTCCCGTACACTGGTGGGGGGGGGGGGGGGGGTCTTAAGGCGAGGTACTGGTTTGCTGGACCCCCTATTCCCCCCTCGTGTTTATCCCCAGTAGTTTTTGAGATTATAAGACGTTCGCCTCATTAGTTTGACACCTTTATCAATTTTATGACCTTATGTGCGATTTAGGTGTTGATTTTTTTTTCTGGCGAGCGATAGCGAGGCTTTAATTTAGTTGAAACCGGCCTTCGGCCGGTAAATTTTTCTACCGAAAAATGTACAAATTTATCTTGAAGGAGGGTCTTGGGTGTGAAATTGTTAAGCTTGATGGAGATCTCGGAAGCAACTATAAACAAATATAAATAATAATGAAACAAGTGCAAACAAAACCAGACAACCCGGCTTAACACTCCTCGCGCTGCACACACTATTATTTGTACCTTTTATGGTCGAGTTCTCACCACCACAAACACCGGGTCCTTGGCCAGGGTCAGGATTCTTCATATAGCTTTTACTTTACTTTGGTGTTGAAGATATCTAGTTGTGTTTATCCATATTTACTTCTGTCAACGAAGTTAGATGAGGTTATGTTTTTGCCTCCGTTTGTTAAACACAAATTTTGTCTGTTTTTCTGTAAACAAAATAGGCTATCTCAAAAAAGTTATGAACAGATGTTCACGAAATTTTGTGGGTAGATAGGATATGCACGAAGGAAGAATTGATTCCATTTGGAAGGCGGCCGGTAGAGCGTATACTTCTGCCAGTGTAGGCAGAGGTATGCGCTCTACCGAGTGTCTCTTTAGTTGTCTTTAAGTTTGTAACGTACATAGCTCATTCTCTGAGTTTCTTATTACCTCTGCCTACGAAGTCGGAGAAGATAAATGTGTCTGTCTCCGTTTATCTGTTTGTTTGTAAACAAGATATCTCATAAAGTTGTGAACCAATGCTCACGAAAATTGGTAGGCAGATAGGATATGTGCCAAGGAAGAAGTTATTTAATTTAGTAGGTTATCAGTAGAGAGCATACCTCCTTCAGCGTAGGCGGCTCACAAAGCTATGAACCGATGGTCTCTAATTTTGGTGGGCAAATAGGATATGCACCAAGGAAGAAGTGTTCCATTTAGGAGGCGATCGGTAGAGCGCATACCTCCGCCAGCGTAGGCGGAAGTATGCGCTACGTATATTATTAACACTTTGGCTGCGGGCATATTTCCGCCATATTAGGGCTCATTCAGCACTCTTGATTAATTAGGCAGGTGTCTGAATGAAATTAAATGTATTCAGCCAAAAGCTAGAAGAAATTAGCTTCAAAATGACACCAAAACGAGCTTCGTAGCTCACGGGCTTCACCCGCAGCGCTACCATAAACATTTGATAAAATGAGCAATTATCGCTAATGTCGCGCTACAGTTGCCTTTGCAGAGGTGGGCATGTGCGCGCCATTTGGCGCTCTGCGATCCGGTGCGCATTACCAATATAGAGGAGCGCGGAGCGAGGAGCGGCAAAATTCTGAAATCGGAGTGCAGGCGGGGAGCGCAGCTAGAAATTCGCGCTCCTTTCTGGCGCTCCGGAGGCGATTTTTCCTGTCAACAACAGGTACAAGAACGTCATTATCGTGTACAGTCATCGTACCGTTCGTACGGTGTTACTCACGGTGTTAGTGAACTGTGATACAGTGATACTATGATAGTGACAAACTGACAGTGTTACAGTTGTTAACTTGTTATTTTTTTTTTTTTTTGGCTTTTGCTAATGCAAAGTAAACCTTACGGGCAAGTTACAGCTTATGAAGGGGCCTAAGGGTAAGTCTGGCAGTGGTATAGCCCGAGCCTGTCGGACTGTCTGAGTGTCTGTGGACAGTTGGACGGGTCCAATACCTGAGTACTTGAGTACAATGAGCCTAAAGAGCTGATGGAGCAGGAGTCGCAGGACTAAAAAATTGAAAATATAATAATAATAAATTAATAATAATATTAAATTTTAATCAATTATTAATTAATTTAATTATATAATCAATTAATCATATCATATTAATGATATGATATTAAATTATTATTCATTTAATCATGTAATCAACTAAATACTAATCATGTTGTATTGTTATTATTGTATTGTTAGGCTTGTTAGAATGTTAGCTTGATAAGTTTAACTGTTTAAGTTTCTCAGTTTGGACAGTTTCTGTAATTCTTTATGTCATATCATAGATATCAATGGACAGTCACAATGTCACAAACTCACAATGATATCAATCATATCATATCATTGACATTTGCAATGATATCAATCATATCATATCATTGACATTTGAGTCATTGATATGACATAAAGAATAACAGAAACTGAGAAAGTGAGAAACTTAAACAGTTAAACTTCAGAAAGACATCATGACTGGAGTTTTTTTTAATGTTTTGAATTCTTGGAATTTAGTGAAGTGAAAGACAAAGGACAAAGTGAAGGACAAAGGTAAATAATTAAATAACTTCTAGAAGCTGTTTTGTTTGTTTTGTTTTTTATATACCTATTTTTGGGAGCGCGGAGCAGGAAGCGCATCGGGTCTGCTGACAAAAGGAGCGCGTGGGCGCTGCCGCATTACCTTATGTCTGATGAGCGCGGGCGCTGCCGCATTACCGGTCCCACCGGAGCGCGCCCACCTCTGTGCCTTTGGCAGCACTGTATATCTCGCGAGACTCTGACTTAGTCTTCAGTGCCGCAGCCGGCTGGCCGGGGGAAGGACGTGTGGCCTGACGCGCTCCCACTCCCTCGCACTCGATTCTACAGGATTTAACCCGGGAACTGCCGGAAGACTCTTAAGAGTTCCCCCGGCGGACTGCGGGAAGACTCTTAAGAGTCAGAGAAAAAAAAATTAACTTTAACACCTTACGAGCGGCCTATGCGGTTTATTTATGTGTACCGCACAGCGGGGTGTTTTTAGCCAAAATAGGGCTGTTTACGTGATCATTTTCATGCCTAAATAAGACCCAGAACGTAAAACAAGTACCTATCCCTGAAAGGGCATAAACAGAGCTTTCGAATGACACCATAACGATCCTTGTATGATGGATAGTTTTCTTGCAATAACCGTGCAACGCGAGTGCAAAAAGCAGGTAATTCGGTACTTTCGGTACATAATTGAGTATGTAGCGAGTGAGAGAGGGAGGAGGGAGCTGAGATTTGTGTCAGTAGGTTCGCCGCGGTGGTCTGGAGCAGTCATACGCTCGCTAGTCTCCTGCCACCACTTGTCTCTCTCTCTCAGCCACATTACGTGCTGAAATTGCCACTCGAGTTATGTCGAGCGCCGCCACATAGTCCAGCTTTATTTAACTCGACTTATGTTGCTCGCCGCTAATTATGGGTTAAACATCGAAAAAAAAAAAAAAATTTGCCCCTGGGCCATGCAAAATATCACTCCTCTACCTCCCCTCCTTCCCCACTGTCCTCCCCTCCTTCAGTTATCACCTATTTTCCCTGTTATTCCCTTATTCTGAGGTATATTTTCGTGCTAACATTAGCGAGTTGCAAGCAGGGCATTGTCATCACTGTTAGCAAGCGAGTGCAAGAGAGAGAGAGAGAGTATCGATCGACTGTGTCTCAGTGGCCTTGGGGGAAATTGGCGGGAAAGCAGGTTGCCTCACCCATACATTATATAACTCGCGGCCTGTATCTCCGATTTTGACCATCCAAACGCTGTTTTCACTCGTTTTATTGTTGTAACAGGTAAATACCTTTATAATCAACCCATAATAGGCACGTATGGATAAGTATTAATGCTATTTATGGTAAAATTAATATTTTAGTGATGGAAACAGCTCAAATACATGCGCACAGGCAGAGGTGTCTAATTACCCCCATGCGCACTTAAGAGGTTAAGAGGCTTTAAAAGCCTGTAAATTACTGTAATTTGCCATGGCGTTCCGGAACGTCTCCCATCGGCAATGGGTTAAATCATTCCAAAACCAATGTAACATGTTCTCGCCAGATTATAATTATTATTATTAGTGTTAATTGTATTATTATTAATATATTTGATTTTATTATTATTATTATGATTATTATTATTATTATTACCGATATTGTTATTATTATTACAGGGCGTGTGTGAGGTAGACGTATGCCTGACAGAGGAGTGTGTACATGCTGCCTCCAGTCTACTATCAGCCATGGATACTGATGTTGATCCCTGCCATGACTTCTTCCAGTGAGTGTACTGTGTGTGTCTGTAATATTAATAATATTTAATATTTAATAATTGTCGGTTTATTGGGTAAGTTCAGAGATCTGTTGCCATTACTTAGTATGAAAAGACTCAAGACAGAGCCCGAATAGGGACTACACAACAGAAAACAATGAAGCCGTCCGGCTGGCTCAGTTGATAGCGTGCCTGCTTCCCATCTTACAGGTCTCGCGTTCAATCCCTGCTCAGATTGAAAGTTTTTCTGAGATATAGCCGGCGGTTACCATCTCCTCATGAGCAAGGGAGATGGGTAATGGTCTCTGGTTGATTAAAGATGTGTCAAGCGCTTGAGAATCATCGAAGGAGGAGATACGGGCGCTATATAAGTAACCAGACGATTATTATTATTAACACACAAACACAAAATACAATTTCACACACATCTAGGTCATCCAGGTGAAGACCCAGAGATCATGGTCACCAAGGTTCCTCCAGCACTCCCCCGGCCCCCGACCACCCGGAGAGGTTCCGATCTCAGCAGGCAGACATGCAGCGAAGAAATTTGTAAAACCAGGCAATTTATAAAATTACTAAAAAAATCAGGCAACTTATAAGTTGCCTGATTCATTCAGGCATTTTATAAAATTCCTAAAAATATTAGGCAATTTACAAGTTGCCTGGATTTCTGTATGATTTTCTTTACACATTGCCGAAATCCAACTTATTTCGAATATAATTAGCTTGGGTATCTGTGGTCATAAACGAACGTAGTTGTATTTGGCTGTATTCTGAAATTGAACGGTCCACTATTTTGTTTGGAAGAACTTTACAAACCATAATTTGTCAATGCAAAATTACAAGTTCATTTCATTCCCCCTTGCCGGACGTAGATTTATGCTACTTGTGATTGCTCATTTATATTAATTTGCTTATTGTTTTATCTTTGTATTGTTTTTTTCGAGCACCCAAGATCCTACAAAGTGAAAATGGAACAGAATTTACAGCACAGGTTATTTGGGAGTTGAAGGTAATGTGGCCTGAACTTTTGATGGTGCATGGTAAACCTCGCCATCCACAAAGTCAGGGTTCAGTAGAGAGACTCAACTGAAATATCAAAGACATGCTTGTAGCCTGGATAGGTGACAATGAGACACGTGATTGGCCAGTAGGACTGAAATTCGTCCTGCAGAAAGTACTCGACAAAACCAAATCAAAACTGAATACAAGATAGCTGCTGAAAGTCTGTTAAAAACAAGCATACCGTATGGTGAAACGCACAAAAGTGGTTCATACATTTGAAAAACCAGGTGAAAATATTATTGTTTCAATTCCACTAATCGATCGAGGAAAGGGCGATCCATGCAATATAATGGGTGTCATCTTGAACCGTGATGAAAATGATCTGTACGATATTACAGTGAAATCTGGTATATAAACCCTTTATTAGCGGCGCGCAACTTATGTCGTGTGAAAGAAATTTGGACTAAGTGGCGGTCCACAACTTATGTCGTGTGCCATTTTCAGCACGTAATGTTGCTGAGAGAGAGAGATTAGTGGTGGCAGGAGAGTAGCAAGCGTATGACTGCTCCAGACCACCGCGGCGGACCTACTGACATGAATCCCACCCTCCCCCACCCTCACGCACTCGCTACACAGGGAATTATGTAGGGAAACTACCTAATTACATGGTGTTTGCACTCGTGTTGCGCGATCATTGCAAGAAAACTAGCGGTCGTACAAGGATGGTTGGGGTGTCATTGGAAAGCTCTGTTTATGCCCTTTCAGGGATAGATACTTGTTTTACACTCTGGGTCTTATTTAGGCATGAAAATGATCACGTAAACAACCCTATTTAGGGTAAAAACACCCCGCTGGGCGGTACATATAAATTACCGCCTAGGCCGCTCGTTAGGTGTTTTAAGAGATCATTTTGCTCGGAATCAGTTTGATATTTGTCCTGAAAACCTCTACATTATTGATGGTATGTGCACTGAAAACAAACTGTCATTGCGTGAAGCAATTCATAAAGAGTCTAGATGTGGTGGCCAAGGTTATGTCAAATGTAACTGTGCAACTACGCATAAAATATACCAAACTGACAGATGAAAGTGTTTTAAGGAAAAGTTGAAATGCCATTCAAGATGTCATTCCAATTTGACGTGTTTCAACAAAACATACACAGTTTATGTTTTTTATGACTACTGGTTTTAGTATCAATACATTTTCAGGGGTTTTATTCTGCATTTCAGTAACAAAAAAGGTGTAAACCGCCTCGGGAAGTTCCAAGGTTCCAAACCAGATGTGCTGGGAGCAGGTGAGGGCATTATCTAGCAAAATTATATTTCAGGCAATATGTAAAGAAAACCATGCAGCAATCTAGGCAACTTGCAATATGCCTAATATTTTTAGGCATTATATAAAATGCCTGAATGAAACAGGCAACTTATAAGTTGCCTGAATTGTTTAGTAATATTATAAGTTGCCTGGTTCTACAAATTGCCTGTAACATATATACAGGTACGCTTGTGGGGGGTGGAACAAGCGGCACCAACACAAGCTAGACCGGGAACTATTCTACGCTGTGAATCAGAACTCTCTACAGGAGGAGGTGGACCTTACTCTGGGAGGTGGGTAACATACTGGTGTCTCGTCTCATAACTCATTCTCATTGTCACTCTCACTCTCTCTCTCTCTCACTCACTCTTAGGTGTGTTTAAGTTATAATTGTATGATTGCTGTATTATTTAACTTTAAGTTATATTATGTTACTTTAGAAGCGAGAGAATGACTAAGATACGAGAGCGAGGTGGAAGGATAGAGAGGGTGAGGTAAACGGAAAGAGAGGTGGAAGGTTGGAGTGAGGAAGTATATGGATGAAGGTGGTGCTGGTTGATAGGAGGGGCGTCGACTGACTGGGGACAGAGGTGCATGGGAGCGGTTCGTTCGTGGCCACCCCTTCGAGGATCGCAGCGTCAGGCAATAGATAGATAGATAAATGTTACTTTAGAGTTACTGGAGACTGGTTATGGTGTACTACAGAGACTTTCATCTTCATTACTAGAGGTCCCATACTAAGATCCTATTATAAAAACTACTTTAGAATACCAGTGGTGGGCGTGGGCGCGCCGATTTGGCGCTCTGCGATCCGGTGCGCACTACCAATATAGAGGAGCGAGGAGCGGCAAAAATCTGAACTCGGAGTGCAGGCGCGGAGCGCAGCTTGAATTTCGCGCTCCTTTCTGGCGCTCCGGAAGCGATTTTTCCTGTCAACAACAGGTTCAAGAACGTCATTATCGTGTACAGTCATCGTACGGTGTTACTCACGGTGTTAGTGAACTGTGATACAGTGATATTATGATAGTGACAGACTGACAGTGTTACAGTTGTTAACTTGTTACTGACTTTTTTTGGCTTTTGCTAACGCTAAGTAAACCTTACGGGCAAGTTACGGCTTACGAAGGGGCCTATTTTAATAAATTATTAATGATATCATCATATCAATCATATCATATTATGATATTAAATTATTAATCGTTTAATCATGTAATCAACTAATCATGTTGTTATTGTATTGTTAGGCTTGTTAGCTTGATAAGTTTAACTGTTTAAGTTTCTCAGTTTGGACAGTTTCTGTAATTTTTTATCATATCATTGATATGACATAAAGAATTACAGAAACTGAGAAAGTGGGAAACTTAAACTTCAGAAAGACACCATGACTTGATTTTTTTTTAATTTTTTTAATTTTTTTAATTTTTTGAATTTAATGAAGTGAAAGACAAAGGATTGTATTAATTTAGGTAAATAATTAAATAACTTCTAGAAGCTGTTTTTGACTTTTTTTTTATTATATACCTATTTTTGGGAGCGCGGAGCGCAGAGCGGGAAGCGCATCGGGTCGGCTGACCAAAGGAGCGCGTGAGCGCTGCCGCATTACCTTATGTCTGAGGAGCGCGGAGCGCTGCCGCATTACCGGTCCCACCGGAGCGCGCCCACCACTGTAGAATACTATAAGGTTATTATTCTACCACAATGTTATGTTATGGTGCCCCCCCTCAGAGTTGTTGAAGACTGGTTGTGGTGTACCTGCTGAGTTACTACAGACCAAACCATACAGGGACCTCTTACTCTTCTACACCACCTGCCTCAATGTTCAGC
This sequence comes from Paralithodes platypus, assembly GCA_032716605.1. Taxonomy (NCBI): domain Eukaryota; kingdom Metazoa; phylum Arthropoda; class Malacostraca; order Decapoda; family Lithodidae; genus Paralithodes; species Paralithodes platypus. The sequence goes on from CM064573.1 coordinate 3,599,727, forward strand.
ACCAGGAGGAGGCCGACACTCAACATGGTTAGTAGTATTACCTTAGTTGGCATTAGCCTCTTCTGTACCGGCGATGTCAGTAACACTCACATGCACACACCAAGACCCAGGCACAGCAACAGATCTCCTTCAACCCTATCTCAACACATTACATGACTGGTGCACTACAAACAGACTTAATTTAGCCCCAGCCAAATCCACTGCAACCCTCCTCACAAGCTGGACAGGAGATCACGCATACTCCCCGCAACTCACCATAAATTAAACAACATACCCCTACCACACACACACTCACCCAAAACCCTAGGAGTAACATATGATACTCAAATGACATTCAAACAGCACACCACAAACATTAAAAAGAAACTGACACCCAGACTTAACGCTCTCAGGTCACTTGCCCACACAAAACTTGGACACAACAAAGAAGCCACCACCACAGTTTACAAACATTACATAAGATCAGTGATGGAATACGCAAGTCCGGCCTGGGCTTCTAACCTAGCTGAAACACATCATAAGACCTTACAGACTATTAAAAAAAAAAAAAAAAAAAAATCATCACAGGCTGCACAGCTACTTCACCTACAGATCACCTACATCAAGAAACCAAAGTCCTCAAAGTCAAAGACCATCTGGACATGAGAGGCACTCAATTCCTGGCAGCAGCCTCCACGAACCAACACCACCCACTACACTACATGGCAACACATCCACAGACACCAAGAAATATTAAAACAATACCTAGCACACGCTATCACACACAAATACTATCTTCTCTCCTTCCCTGCCCACCCCAAAACAGCTTCCAGAAGCACATCCATACTCATATCTCTCGCCGTTCCATCCACTCACTCATAAACAACACGCAGCTGCAGGTACGACCTCCCGAAATCCATCCTTCTGAATCCTCCCTTGCTTGCGAGGACAGAGTCCACCTGGCCAGGCTGAGATGCGGACACCATCCAGCCCTTCTGAGCTATCAGAGGAGACTGGATGACTCCGTCATCGACTCCTGCCCAGGTTGTAACACAGCACCCCATACTATTAAACACATCATAGAAGACTGCATTTCACACAACCACTTAAGCTAACAACACAATCTACACTCCTTGAGAGCTCTGTGGGAAAGCCCGACCGTGGCCATGGCCTTCCTTAGGGACTCGGGGCTGTTCGGCCAGGCAGCTTAGGGAACAACAACAACAAATTTATTTTAGCTTTATTTATATGATTTTGTGCAGTTTTAGAAGCATCTGCGGTAGTTGTCGTTCCCTAGGGTGCCTGGCCGAACAGCCAAATTCCAGATTCGTTAAGGAAGGCTATGGCCATGATCGGGCTTTCCCACAGGGCTCTCAAGGAGTGTAGATAATGTTGTTGGCGTAAGTGAATGTGTAGAATGCAGTCTTCTATGACGTGTTTAATAGTATGGGGTGCTGTGTTACATCCTGGACAGGCATCACCGATGGAGTCATCCAATCTCTTCTGTGAGCTCAGAAGAGCTGGATGGTGCCCACATCTCAACCTGGCCAGGTGGACTCTGTCCTCGCGAGGAAGGGAAGACTCAGAAGGATGGATTTCGGGAGGTCGTGCCTGCAGCTGCGTGTTGTTGTTGAGTGATTGGATGGAACGGCGAGAGATATGAGTATGGATGTGAAGCTGGTTTGGGGTGGGCAAGGAGGGAAAGATGACAGTATTTGTGTGTGATATCGTGTGCTGGGTGTTGTTTTGATATTGGTGTCTGTGGGTGTGCTGCCATGTAGTGTAGTGGATGGTGTTGGTTTGTGGAGGCTGCAACCAAGAATAATAATAATAATAATAATAATAATAATAATAATATTTATTCAGTTAGCAATTTACAGAGTTGGTACCACATAGTATGTTACAAATATGACATGTACCAGCCTTGCATAATTCCAACTAAGGATAGCCCAATAAGGCTGTTAGGCATATTTCCATTGGGGTCCTTGTGGGATTAGGTTAGCTGGGGAAATGGGGAGGATAAAGAAATAGATACTTTTGAGAAAGTTTTTCTAGGGGGTTATTTTAAGATACCTTACATCCTATAGTAAATATCAGTAATCCGTAATCAGTAATAATTTCAGTTTGGTTTGTCTATCGCTTATCTCGTATTTAGTAGTAGACATAAGCTTGGTGCTCCCTTCTCGCAGCTGTCCGGTTCAGGTGTTCCTTCAGGCTACGTCTGAAGGAATACAGTGTTCTCTTTTCACGGACTGACTGGGGTAGGTCGTTCCAGTCTTTGATGGCAGTGAAGAAGAATGTTTGCTTACCCTGTCCTTGATTTCTCGGGACCTTAAAATTAAACATCCTGTTTCTTGTATTATGTCCACTCCTCTCATTTGCTTTAACAAAATCATTCTTTAGATACTCTGGAGCTCTGTCATAGAAAATGTTGAAGGCATTAGTGAGCCTGATTTGTTTGGCCCTGTCAGAGACATTGAGCATACCTAGTGACTAAAGTTGTTCCTGGCCAACATGTGATCTGGGTCCTAGGTTCACCATGAACCTAACCATTTTATTTTGAGTGACCTGAAGTTTGTGCTGTGCTGATTTAGATGATGCAGAGTACCAGGATGACACAGAATAGTCAAAATGGCATTGAACAAGCGCTTGGCAGAGGGTCTTTTTGGTCGCCGCGGGCAAGCATCCCACCTCTCTATACAGGTATTTTATACGTGCTCTACACTTACTCAGGATAGATTCCAAAATTGTTTCACCTGACAAACTCGCGTCCAGTTTTAGTCCGAGATATTTAACTTGTGACACTGTTGTTATAGGAATATCATTACAGTTGACCGAGAAGCTCACAATGTCTTTCAGTTTGCATTTTGTTCCACATAAGATGGCTTCCGTCTTTCCCAGGTGAAGAGATAGTCTATTGTCCACTAGCCATTCACTACATGATTCTAGTTCTTTGAAAAGTGAAGCGGCAATACTTATTGGGTCTTTTCCTGAAACCAGAAGCACGCTGTCGTCTGCATACATTAATAATTTACATGAGACGCTCAGTTCCATGTCGTTCACATAACAGAGAAAGAGTAAGGGACCAAGGATGCTTCCCTGCGGGACCCCACAGTTAATTGGCATAGGATCAGATATATTATCATCAATTTTGACTCTTTGGGTTCTACCACTAAGATAAGATTTAAACCAGTTCACAGACCCTATGCCCATTGCTTGTAGTTTATTACATAGGATATCATGGTCTCCTGTGTCAAATGCTTTTTGTAGATCAAGAAGAACCATACCGGTGTAGTTACCTTTAGACATTTCTTTACGAATGTGATCCGTTAAGTGGATGAGACAGGAGTCTGTCGAGTACATGCATCTGAAACCTGATTGAAACTTATAGAATATATCATTTTGTTTGAGGTAGTGTTCAATTTGGGTGTATACCTCTCTTTCAAGGATTTAAGATACAATACATAATATGCTAACTGGTCTGTAGTTGCCAACTTCTAGTTTATTTCCTTTCTTGAATAGAGGGGTTACAATAGCTTCCTTCAGTTCAGCAGGTGCAGTGTTGGTGTTAATTGACAAGTTGATAATGTGGGTTAGGGGGCCTGCTATACCAATGGCTCCATCTCGTAGAAATTTTGTCTGGACCTGTGCTTTTATGTACATTTAGGTTAGACAGTTCGTCAAAGGTGTATTTTGGTGTAACATTTTGCAATCCAAATGTGTTCGGGTGTATGTCTTTATCTCTGTAGAAATTTCGAAAGGTGGCCGTTGTTGTCGTGTATTTATTGAGAGGTTGAGGTAGGTTCTGTGCAAGTGTGTTTGCTATGGAGGTGAAGAAGGAGTTGAAGTAGGTTGAAATTTGTCGTTTATCGTGGCAAACCTGATCATTAATGGTGAGAGCAATATTAGTGTTAGACGAATCCCTTGTCTTGTTGCTGTAGCCTGTTGTTTTTAGGTGCCTCCATAGTTTCTTTGGGTTATTCTGATATTCCTCTGCCTTATTGTGAAAATAATTAGTTTTCGCTGATTTTATTTTCCTACTTAGTTTATTCCTGGCCCTGTTGAACTCATGTTTCAGACCTTGATCCTGTCTATGTTTCGCTAGCCTTTTTAACAGATTGTCTCTGTGTTCCAGATGGTGTAGTATGTCATTGTTGATCCATGGGTCTGACCTTGCTTTAATTCGTATGTCTTTCAGAGGAGCTATTTCGTCTAGGATGTCTGTGATGATGGTTCTGAAGCCAACCCATGCGTCATTAACGTTTGTACTGCCAAACACTGGAGACCAGTCTGTATTCCATAACATGTCCAGAAATGTTTCTTTATTGTAGTTTCTGAGTGACCTTGTTTTGATAACCTTGTGATTCTCTAGGGTCATTTTTGTGGTTTTCCGTGTGCAATATGTGACGAAGTGATCACTTATCCCAGTCTGTATAACCCCTGATTGGGATATTTTGTCCTCTCTGTTACAGTTTATGTGGTCTAATATTGTGGCAGTGTTCTCAGAGATACATGTTTAGGTGGTCTTTGACTTTGAGGACTTTGGTTTCTTGATGTAGGTGATCTGTAGGTGTAGTAGCTGTGCAGCCTGTGATAATTTGTAGGGCTTTGTTTTGAATGGTTTGCAAGGTCACAGTCAAAAAGGGTTAAGTTTGGCTTAAGTTAAGTTGGTTAAGTTAAACTTCGAAGCTTGTTAATTGCTGGACGCCTGTTTTAAGCTGAGTAAAATCGTATAATAATAGCCAGAATAAAGTGAAAAGACGTCGCCGGTACAGAAGGGGTTAAGGTCAGATTTGTATTGATATATTGAATATTTTTTTCTTCTTTTAGTTTTGCAAGTTTTACATTTTAAATATGATTCCTTCCATTCCCTCGACAGTCCACGAGCTCCTGAAGAACCTGAGGGAGTTCCAGGTAGGTCGGCGGTTCCAGGAGTCGTCTTGGAACCTGACGAAGGCAGTGGTGGAGCTCATGAGAGTGAATGGAGCGCCCCTCCTGGACGTACAGATTGACGTGGACGTAGAGAACACCTCCAGGTACTGACAAATGTTCGTTAGCTCTTGCGATTTGCTTTATACAAATATATCCATTTAGATTGCTGTTCATATCAAATCGTCTAAATATTTAAAATGCATAATATGTATTTATTTATTTATATATAAGTAATGCCCCATTCTTAACATTAATCATCAATTACAAACCCCAATGTACTTGATTAAACTTATATAGCTAATTTCATATGAACATCAATCAGGGTCCTATCCAGAGTGAGGTTTGGCATCCTATACCCAACCTTAGCCGTTTCTGTCTGTCTCTTTTACAGTCCTACTTTTCCTTCTGGGGACAGTAGGCTAGGAATCCTCTCCTTGTAAAATTCTCCTACTCAACGAGACAAAGAAAGGGGGGAGGGAATGCGAAAGTGGTCCCGGACCCTAAGCATTGGAACTTTACAGGTTCTGTTCAGGCTCTATATTGAGTCGGCTACCCCCAGCAATGAGGTACGTGCCTGAGTATTATTATACATAGGCTACATTTGACCACCATTCAAGATGTCATTTGGTACTGAGACTGATCCCCCCCCCTGGTAGGTACTCAGTGGTGGTGACGATACCGAGGCATTACGGACTACTACCGTCACTAGTCAAGAGGAACAAGGCCAGACACACACCCAACCTACGGCAGGTCAGTCTCAAACCATCAGGGATTTGATTAGTTTTTTTGCCTTTATATTGTCTTATCCTCATTTTGGTTTGTTTATTTTGCAATGTTTACATTATCATTTAAGAGGAGGTTTTTAGTTTGTTCCCTAGACCTCCATCAAGCTTAAAATTACACCCCCTTAAGACCCTTTCAAGATAAATTTGTACATTTTTCAGCAGAACAAAATTCTGGTTCCTATCTTGATGGGCTGTCTTTTTTTTTTTTTTTTTTTTTTTTTTTTTTTTTTTTTTTTTTTTAAAGGCTAACTAAATGAAATATTTATACTGGTAATAATATAAAATCCATAAGTAAACACTGTAAGATAACGACCCCTTACCACCTTTATGCATGGTCCTCCCAGCGGCCACTATCGTTAGGATTTGTTTACGTTGTGGTGTAGTTGGCTGTGTATTATTTATTATCCATTGCTTATTGCTTGTATAACTTTATAATTTAGCTTGTGTATGGAAGCAAGTGAGAGGATTGCATTAGGGTGTGTTGGTGCCGACATTGATGTATGGATGTGAAACTCTGGTATAGTGTAATAATGAAAAGTTACGAGTAAGAGTAGTTGAAATGGATTTGCTAAGAAATGAGTGTGCAGTTCGAAGAATAGACAAAGTAAGAAGTGTGAACATAAGGGAGGCATGTGGAGTTAAGAAGTTGGTAGAGCAAAAGGTTAAAGAAAGTGTTCTTAGATGGTATGGTCACATGAAAAGAATGCCTGAAGAAAGAATAGTTAAAAGGATCTACGTCAGTGAAGTTGAAGGAAAAAGAAGGCATGGAAAGCAGAGAAGAAGATGGTATGATATGGTGTCAGAATGTGTGTCAAAGTGTGAAAAGGGAATGGTTGAAGCAAAAGAATTAGCAAATGACAGGAATGAACGGAGGAGGTTTGTTCGAGAGAGTACATGAAGGTCTCTGGATCCTTTTAAATGACAAACCTGGAAGGTCTTTATCCTAGATGATGATGTGAAGAGACCTTGTCCGGAAGTATAACATCTGAGGTGAAGCTATTGATTTCGGGGGCTGTTGAGTGATGGTGCTTGTGTGCTTGCTTTTTGTGGCAAACTGTTATACTGTATGTGTTTTTCTCCTGTCGCCTCTTTTTCCTTTCTCGTGTCTCTTGCTGATCCTCCCTACCCCTTGTGGGAGTGACTGGCTGGCTGGCTGATATACCCAATGATCTTATATACTTTTATCATACTCTTATTATCCCCAAGATGTTTTAGGATGTAGACAAATTGATAAGCAAATGCCTAAATAAATAATATTCTAAATACGTCACACAGTTTTTCAGAGAGCAAGGTCGGTTGGCGGTTTTCGGAGATGGCCACAAGAGGGAGGAGGGAGGGGAGGACAGAAGACAAGCGCGTAACCGTGGGCGCACCAGTAGCCGCTCTAGTCAACTTCATGGGCGTACCAGTGGCCGTTCTAGTCAACTTCACACCAGAACCATCAAAATCCATCCGAAAAACATTGATGTTTATCCGAGAAATGATGGAAGTGGGCCAAGCGAAGTCGCCACAGAGCCGGGTGCCACCGATTCCAGTGTCGAAGATGTCAACAACGCCGACCCACACGCCATGCACATAATCCCGGATTATGTCGATGATATACCCGGCATCGATACTGGTGAAGTTGGTGGTAAAGCAGGAGTACAAAATAACACTATGATCAATTATTATAACCTACATAATAATACTAGCACCAAAAATTATAACCTACATAATAACACTAGCGTCAATGATTATCACCTCAATCGCCTTCTCAAGAATTTTGTGGTCGGAGCGAAGGAAAATGTAGTAGGAGACAAAAGTGGAATGGTGGATTCGAGTGTTTCTAGTACGGTAAACACTCTGCTCGCTGATACCTCCACCACCACGGCCACAAACACTGCTGCACTCGACAATCTATCGCTAGAGGATATTACCACAGCTACACCCACTCTACCACGCCTATCCCCCGCCACCACGCCCACACTAGCCCACCCGTCCCCCACCACCACACCCACTCTAGCCCGCCCGTCCCCCGCCACCACACCCACTCTAGCTCACCCGTCAACTACTACCTCGCCCACTCTACCACGCCCATCCCCTGCTACCACAACCCAGCCGGAGAGTATCACATCACTACCACAGCCCACGACCATTCAGAACCAGGAGGCCATCACCACAACTACCAGCCAGGACCAGATGGATTACTCTACTACCACTTCGGAATATCAGGGTAAATATGACTCTTGAGTTGTTGTGTTTAATATTGAGGGTTTTGATTGCTTTTGTGTAATGAATAGGAATGAATGGAGAATGCTTGTGAATAGATGAGTGTTAACACGGTCGTTGGGAAAGGGGGTCAGGCGCCAGTTGGACTAGATAATAGTCCGTCAGGTGCCTGGCTCGGGGAGCCGGTATATATATGAAGGGCCATGCCTAGATGTGAGGTGGGCAGGCATTGTGGTGGTGGGGCTTCGCTGTGTGTCTGCCTGCTGAGACCGGAACCTCTCTGAGAGGTCTGCGACCTGGGAATCTTTTGCTGGAGACTCCAAATGGGCCTAGTGTAGGAATTGGTTTTTACACCATACCCGAAAGAGGATTTATGGAGCTCCGATCTTACTCTCAACCATCTGAACAATTTTACCAACACACCTAAACTTCGTTAGATGCGGGAATAGCCTAGGTCTCTGGTTCTTTTCCTGGGCGACGTAGATGTGTGTGAATTTATTTATTTATTTTTATTAATTTTGTTATTTTTTATTATTTTAATGTTGTGTTGTGTTGTCCCTGTTCGGGCTCTGTCTCAAGTTGGCCACCCTCAGCTCCAACTTCGGCTCCAACTTCCTTATAGCCTGAAGCTCACAAGCGGTCATTTGCCAGGTGTTAAACCCTTTGAAGATCATGACGCATTTTGACAGTTTATGCTGGTTATCATTACACGATTTAATAGAGTTTAGGAAGGATATGCGGGAATTATAAAGGTAAAGACTATTTCCATTAACCCTCTGACTTCCATATACCCTTCCTAATCTAAATAAAATCGTCTAAAAATAGCCAGAAAACAGCAAAGTGGGTAATTGCTGTTAATGTATTCTTGCAGATGTTGTGAGTGGCAGCCCTATGGAGTATGAACCACCACCACTCAGTCGGAGGATAGTCTATGAAGTATTCAAGGTAAGCTTTATTTCAGGCTTTAAAGGGAACCGGTGAAAGGCCGGTTCCCAGGGAATAAACTGATGTATGGAAATATAAACTTATGGTTTAGACAATACTTTAATCATTAATTACACATAAAGTCAGGAACTCATATGAATATTAGAACAATAAATAACATGGAAATAGTCTTCAGGACACTGAGCATTAATTATTTACTTTCTAGAGTGAATGTATAGTTTACGCACAAGAGTTGAGACAAAAGAGAATGGGGAATGCTCGTTTTCTATATTACCCAAAGACGGATTACCATGACGGATTATAGTAAAATCCCAGCGAGTCTGAATTACGTATGGAAGTCGTGGATATGGAAATTAACTTTTAATATTAAATTAGTTTTGGTTTGTTTGGTTTGCAAGTTTTACATTTTAATTCTTAATATTATCTCGATCATAGAAGAACTGAGAATAACACTTAAAATTCAATAATAGAGACATGCCCAGCAAACGTGTGTATTGTATTCCTAAGTGGAAAGTTAAAAAGTTTCAAGAAGGGACTCGAACTTACGAGACTGATTACTTTAATTGATTTGTCAGGGATTTTCCGGGTGTCGGGGTAGAGCTCTTAGATTCTCCTGAAGTGGTTTATTTTCTGGCATAATATTCTTGCATATTCTTGGGTCGTCAATCTTTGTATCCTCAGCAGCTGATGATGGGGAGAGTCGCAAACCTCTTTGGACTTCTGTATTGTTGGGAGAATCACGAACCTTCTCTGTAAGTTTTGGGGTCTGGCAACTGGTTATTGCAGAGTGGCAGCATCAAGCTTACTTTTGGTAGCGTCAAGCCTATCTATGAAAGCATTGAGCCTGTCTGGTTTCGTCAAGCCCACCTTTGGTAGTGTCAAACCTACCTTTGGTAGCGTCAAGCCTACTGTACCTGTGACAGCATTGAGCCTGTCTCTGGTTTTGTCAAACCTACCTGTGACAGCATCGAGCCTGTCTTTGGTGTCGTCAAGACTACCTCGACCAAACTTAGGATTGCTCCTACTCTTAGCACAATTGATAATTTGGTCAGGGTGGCTCAGGTAGTCTGTCTTTTCTCTGCTACATTTAGATTGTTGGTTTTGAGGTCTAGAAAGTCTTTTTAGGTGTGAGGTCACTTTTGGTGGCTGGCGGTAGCAATCTTGACGGTTGCCACGTTGAGTTTGAATGGCTTCTGGGTAACAAGGGCGTGTCACGGTATGGATAGACAGTCTCTTGTGCCAGTGTTGTTCTGGTATTCTGATGGCGGCTGCTGGTTGTACTATTTGTGTAACGTGCATCATAAATATATCTATCTATCTATCCATCCTCCTCTATCTATCGCTCTATTTACAGAACGGCTCTGACATGAAACGAGTCAATTCCATCATCTCCACCTTCTATGACTTCTTCCACAACCTTACCCTGCAAGATCCACATAAACCGGGGGGCCAGGGAGCGGATGGGGAGGTGGGAGACGAGGAGGAGGAGGAGATGGACGAAGGGGAGCTGGAAGAATGGGAGATAAACGAAGAAGAAGAAGAAGAAGGAGGAGGAGAGGACAGTGATGATGAAGAAGATGGAGATGATGGGGAAATGAATATGGAGGATCTCTTCACGTCTGACATCTTGACGTTCATCAGTCTGTTGGAAGAGGTAAGGCTATAGTCCGTTCATTCTAGGTTGGGCAGAAATTGTAACTTCTAACCTCTGTAACTCAAAAAGGGCTAGAGCAAATGAGCTGTCCATTTTCACACCTATTCCCTTACCAAGTCTTCCTATGTGGCAGAAATATTAGCTCGATTACTCTAGTCCTTTTTGAGTTATGAGAGGTTATAGGTTACGATTTCTGCCCAACCTAGAATGAACAGACTATAGTGCAATATATATGAAAACCAGGGAAACATTCCACTGCATGTTTTTTAAAGTACGGGTATACACAATTAATTTTACCCCTTCTGTACCGTCGACATCCCTTATAATTTATTCTTGCTACTACTAATTGATATTATTCAGTTTAGGAATGATTTCTAGCAATTATAAGGCTTCGAACTACCTCAATCAATCCTTTTAACTACCACAGAATAAAATCGTCAAAATATAGCTAGAATAAAATATAACACACGTCACTGGTACAGGAAGGGTTTAGTAGTTACTGTCAATACAATGAATGTGTTATAGGTAACGCCAACAAACTTGACAATTATCTTGATCCCTAGCCTCTCTGTAATTTAAAAGGGTCTGGAGCAAACTGGCTGTAAATATCCACACCTGTTTCCTGGTGGACTCTTCCCAAATGATAGAAACGGCAGCCCGATTGCTTTCATTCATTTCGAGTTATAAGAAGTTAAGGAGTCAAGATTATTGTCAAGTTCGCTGGCGCTACCTATAGTTGTGACTGTTTTGGTATGTAACTGTTTTGGTTTGTGGCCGATTTGTTGTGTGGCCATTTTATCTTTATTTTGTTTTTTTCCCTCAGATTCTTCCCGACGACCGAGAGCAAGTGGAGGCCCAGGCCCAGGGGGACCTCTTCCACTCCACCACCCTCAGTGATCTGGTACAACGGTTCCCCATGGTCAGTCTAAGAGTTTATTACTTTGTTATGGGGGTAGTGGTTAGTTTTGAGTCTATATCTATATTTATTTATCTATTTATTGGTCTTCTTTTATCAAATTTACTTATTTTGTCTTTATATTGTCTTGTCCCTGTTTTGGTTTGTTTATTTTCCAAGTTTTACAATATATTTGTTATAGTATCCTCGCTAGACCTCAATCAAACTTTAAAAAACACACCCTACACCCCCTTTAAAGATAAATTTGTACATTTTTCGGTAGAAAAATTTCCGGGCCAATGGCTGGTTCCTCCTAAAATTTAAACTAGTCGTTTGTGAGTTAGAGGTTATTGTTCAACAGTTGTGGACTACTTATTTGGAACAGGGTATAGTACATTAACGTAAGCATTGTAATAGTAGTAGTAGTAATAATAATCATAATTTGTTCCTTGTTAACAGATAGAGTGGGAGTACCTATTAGGAGAGCTGTTCAACTACACGGTGACAGCCGAGGACAACATCTACCTCTACTACCCACAATACTTCCACAAACTAAACTACCTCCTCGCGTACACCAATCCAGGGTCAGTTTGCTATTAACCCCTGCTGTACCGGTTAGTTAAAATTTAGTTAAACTAGGACTTCAGAGGCTATCAATTCCCTACTGGATTATTAAACCAGCACACTGTAGGCTAAGTCAAGAATAACGTCAGGACTGGAGCCCTTTTTCAAGAACTCCAGCCCCTTGACTGTACCGGCGATTTTTTTTTTTTTTTTTTCCTAGCTATATTTAGATGATTTTGTGCAGCTTAAGAAGGATCTGTGGTAGTAAAAAGGGTTATTGTTGTTCCTCAGGCTGTCTGACCGAGCAAGGCCAAGGCCATAACCGAGCCCCTCCACAGAACCCTCATTGTTTTAACACTAAAAATGCCCAGGTGACCGAAGCTGATCCCAGGCGAGGAGCTGAGGAGGGTGCGGAAACGCCCAGGACACCGAACCCCCACCCAAGGCCCTGTGCCTCTCAGCAATTATGAAGGGAAAGTTAAGGGGCAAAGGAAAAAAAGTGACGCTTTGGCTCCCAATCTGCCAACCTCTAGGTTGGCAGTATTTTATTTTATTTGTTTTTCCTATATTCCCACTACTCCCTCCCGGGCATAGGCTGATAGCCTTTACACTCTACCGCTGAACACAGTGAGGCCCGTGAGGTCTTGTTCCAGCCTAGGGAGTGAGACATGCGAAGCACCTACTCACGGCTTAAACCCAACTCCATCTCTGAAGCTGCTTCGCCCCCACGCTTCACAGTCTCACTCCCCGACTGTATTGAGGTCAATCCACGGAAGAGACACCGCCACTTGAGATCTAGAAAATGTATAAGTAAAAGGAACAGTCAGAGCAAGCTATGGGTATGGCAGAGAACGCTCAACTCTCTCTCTGATAGACCAGCCCATCACGACAGTAAAAAGGGTTAAGATAGTTCGAAGCCTGTGAATTGCTGGAGGCCCTTCCTTAACTGAACAAAATAGTCTATTAGTAGCCACAATAAAATTAAAAGGACGGAACTGGTTTATGAATGGGTTAATCCAGGTCCTTTATCCTGAATATTTGGCCCTCTAAAGTCCTATTTTAACCATCTAACTAACTCAACGACATAAGTTAAGCCGGTGTCACACGAGTGCTTTTTCCCTCAACATTTATCCTTAACACTGGCCTGGCAGCTTATGAGGTCAATATTTAGCATATATATTTTTGCCAAAATTTATCCATCATAAGTCTAGTTTCCGATAACAGTGCAAAATATATCCATAAATGATGCCAGAAAAATTTTGATCATCAAATGTTGACTATAATTGCTCTCGTGTGATACCGGCTTTAGGGCCTAAGTTTTCGAAGCTATCCTGAACAGAATCAAATCTTCTCATTACTGTATGCCTATTTTGTTTACAGGCAAGAGAAGTGGTAATAAATAGGAATGAATGGAGAATGCTTGTGAATAGATGAGTGATAACGCAGTTGTTGGGGAGACGGGGTCGGGTGCCAGTTGGACTAGATAATAGTCCATCAGGAGCCTGGCCCGGGGAGTCGGTATATATGAAGGGTCATGCCTGGATGTGAGGTGGGCGGGCATTGTGGTGCTCTGCTGCGTGTCGGCCTGCTGAGACCGGAATCTCTTCAGGAGGTCTGGGGCCGGGAAACTGCTTGAGGCCTTATTGATCCTGGGACTCTTGGTCTTCTCCTGGGCAACCTAGATGTGTGTGAATCTATATTTTGTTCTTTATGTTGTGTTGTCCCCGTTCTGGCTCTGTCTCGAATTGGCCACCCCCAGCTATGGGGTATGTGCCTGTGTATATACATACATTCATACTTGTTTACCTAATATTTTCATTTCGGAGGTTCATTTTACAGTTCGAGAGTTAATATTGGGCCCGGACTTTTCGTCTCATTGGAGTCGTTGATGGTACCTCCAATGTTCCCCAGGGCAGATAGGCAGACGAATAGACAGATAGACAGACATAAAGACATATATCTAGGTAGATTAATATATAAATAAACAGCTATATATACACTGCAGTACAAACCTCCATTTTTCCTCCCCAGGGCAGTCCACTATGATCTACTGACTTTGTACAATAAGTAAATAGATAGGTGGATAGACAGATAGATAGATAGACAAATGGATAGACAGATAGACAGACAGATAGCTAGGTAGATCAATATATAAATAAACCGCCATACATACGCTGAAGTACTGTACCTCCATTTTCCCCCCTCAGGGCAGTCCACTATGGTCTACTGACGTTGTACATCTATGACGTTCTGCTGGAGGCCATTACTGCTCACCCGGATACCGACAGGAGCGACTTCTGCCTTCAGGTGAGGACTAGCTACAAGAAATTTCAAAGGAGATCAATCAACAACAGATATACTGCTCCTTATGAGGTTGCTTGTAACTCTTCTAGCTTAAACCCATCCACTACCATTACGAATTATTCATCTTATGCTGGTTATGATGATTTTCTTTAGTTTATATTCTACCTCTACGACACAGATGAGTAAATACAATTTCAATAAACCTTCTTAATAACCTAGGTCCTACTTAAACTTCATAGAATTGTCTAATTTTAGTAAGAATCAAAGGTAAAAAGTTGTCATGGTGTTGGCCAGGTTAACCCGGCCCTGCACTGCGGGCATGATGCTCCCCCCGTACATCTGTCTGCGGGCATATTTCACGATTGAATGATCATGGAATGTACCCATATATCTATCTATCTATCTATATGGTGCTTCATAGAATTTAGCACTTTTGATAAGTTCTTTTGTCTTTATATTGTGTCGTTCCTGTTTTGGTTTGATTATTTTGCAAGTTTTGCATTACAACTTAACATTATTGACGCAGTGTGACTAGATGACTGATGGTATCTATTAACCTCTCTCCCTCCAGGTCAGTAAGAACGCCTTCGGTGACGTGCTGTCCAACATGTACCTCCACCACATCGGTAACACCACCCTTAGGAACCTACGCACACACGTTAGTACAACACTTACTATAAGTTGACACTGAGTATAGTTTCTGTAACTCAAAAATAACTAAGTCATTGAGCTATTATTTGCTACAATTTGGGAACAGTCAGCCAAGGAATAGCTGTGGAAATTAGCAGCTCATTTGCTCTAGCCATTTTTTAGTTATAGAAGATACAAATCAAGATTTATGGCCTAACTATGTTTAAGGTCTGTATGTGGTAACCCAGGTTCGAATCCCGGGTGGATCATATACAGTACTTTCATTAATTTCATTGGGAGGTGTTTCGTGTTGGGAGTGAAATTTATAAATCAGGTATATATTGGCGACTATATTAGTTCTCTACCCCCAGACTAACTCGATCCTGGGGGTGCTGCGGGAGGAGGTGCAGGAGTCGGTGAAGGGCGCGGCGTGGATGACGGAGAGTGACCGGTGGGAGGCGCTGCAGAAGGTTCAGACCATGGGGGCGGAAGTAGGGGCCTTGGATAGACACTGGAACATCACCTTTGTTAATGAAAGTCACTGGCAGGTTAGTAGGGAGAGAGAGAGTCAATAAGATGGATAGAGAGATATATAATTATACAGTAGAAGGACGATTGAGAGAGAGTGTGTGTGTGTATGTGTGTAATAAGAAAATTGGATAATAGTAATGTGGGATAGTCATTGAAATCCAGTTAATTAGTTGAAGAAAGAGTGAGGGAGGGTAAATTAGGAACACGATCAGATAGAGAGTTACAAGGAATAGTTAGTATCTCAAAGACCTTGTGATCCATTCTGGGGAGATAATCCAAGAAGGAAGAGAGAGATTATATATTGCATTACACTCATTTCAGAGTGTACAAAATACTATGTTCTACTCATTTTTTGAACTGCTCTACTGCTTTATTTAAAACTTTTGAGGGAAGTTTGTTCCATGTAAAAGAGATCTTATATGTGCATAAAGCTCCACAAATACTATTTGCTGAACCTTTTTCAATCTAACTTCCCGTCATGATTGCGTGTTGTATTCATATTTAGACTAAACATTTTGCTATAATCCACATTGTGGTGGCGGATTCTGAGGAGAAACTGCAGCGGGTAGTCAAAGAGTTTGGTGTGGTTTGTGGAACGAGGAAACTGAAGGTGAACGTCAATAAAAGTAAAGTAATGGTGTGTAATAGGGATGATCATAGGGTAAATCTAGATGTGAGGCTGGATGGGGAAATATTGGAACAAGTAGAGTGTTTTAAATATCTAGCAGGATTGGAGGTATGGAAATGGAGGTAAAACAGAAAGTGTGTGAAGGAAGGAAGGTTTTCGGAGCAATGGGAAGTATGTGGAAGACAAGAAATCTCGGAATGAAAGTAAAAAGTGCAATGTATCAAGGAATTGTTGTGCCAACAGTGATGTATGGGACTGAGACATGGGCTCTGAAGGAAAAGGAGAGAAGAAAAAGCTGGATGTGATGGAGATGAGCTGCTTGAGGAGTATGTGTGGAGTTACTCGTAGAGACAGATTGAGGAATGAAGAGATACTAGGAGAGTGGGGCAGCAGGAACATTTGTCAGCCAGAGTGGACAGAAGGGTGCTGAGCTGGTATGGTCATGTTGAACAAATGGAAGATGAAAGGCTTACAAAGAGAATATGTGAGTCAGATACAAGGGGAGATAGAAGGGCAGGAAGATCCCCATTGAGATGAAGAGACTGTGTAAGACAAGCTTTGGATGATAGAGGAATGACTATAGATCAGGCAAGAGGAGTGGTAATAAACAGGAATGAATGGAGAATGCTTGTGAATAGATGAGTGAACACGTGGTCATTTGAGGGAAGGGGTCGGGGGCAAGTTGGACTAGATTATGGTCCATCAGGCGCCTGGCCCGGGGAGACGATTAATATGAAGGGTGCGCCTGGAAGTGTGGTGGTAGGGCTTCGCTGCATGTGCCTGCCGAAATCGGAACCTCTCCGGGTGGTCGGGGGAGTGCTGGAGGGACCTTGGTGACCCTGGTCTCTGGGTCTTCTCCTGGATGACCTAGATGTGTGTGAATTTGTGTTTTGTCTTTGTGTGTTCATTGTTTTCTGTTGTGGTTTGTGTTGTCCCTGTTCTTGCTCTGTCTTGAGTCGGCCATTTCCCCCCCCCCCCCGACAAAAAAAGGGAAAAGTGGGGATTGGGCCTGAGTAAATAGATAGATAGATAAACTTCAATGAGAGAGAGAGTGAGTGAGTGGGAGGGGGGGGGGGGGATTGCTCTTAACATATTCAATACAAAAAATAGGCCTACTCATATTTCATGATATTCACATTCATAAATATCACTAAAATTACTATTTGTTTCCAGTTAGTGTTCAACGAGGAAATGAGCTTCATGGAGTTGGTGTTAGAGGTATATAGAGTGTTCAGGCTAGAGCTCTACTCCCTCTACAGCTCTACAGTCGACAAGCAAACATTTATGTGAGTTCTATAACAAATATAAATAAAACAAACTTACTAAACTAACAAACTAAAACCAGAAACTGCACAATATTAACCCCTTCTGTACCGATGATGTAGCCTACTATTCATTACATTCTGGCAACTGTTAGACGATTTTGTTCAGTTTAGGAAGGACGCTTTTTTTTCTGTAGATGAGGGAGACAAAAGGCAAAACTGCCTGTGCCGAGTGCCTCCCCCAGAGTTGAAAGAGTGCCAGGGCCAAAATCAAGGAGCAGTTGAGCCAAAAAGCCTGGACACACGGAGTTTGAAGCAATTTAAGTCATAGGATGAGGGAAAGATGGATTCAGGGAGAGAGTTGTTGTTGCTGTTCCCCTGGCTGTCTGGCCAAGCAGCCCCAAGGTCCCGAGCAAGGCCAAGGCCATAACCGAGCGCCCCCACAAAACCCTCCCTGCTTACCACTAATAAAGCCCAGGTGACCGAAGCCAATTCAAGGCGGGGAGCTGAGGAGGGTGCGGAAACGCCCGGGAAACCAAAGCCCCACCCAAGGCCCTGTGCCCCTCAGCAATTATGAAGGGAAAGTTGAGGGGCAGGGAGAGAGTTCCAGAGCTCAGCTGTTAAATAGAAGAAAGATTGGGAGTATCATTTCACTCTTGAGTTGGAAGAGTTGCACAGAGTAGGGATGGGATTGTGTTGCAAGACGGGTACTACGTACCCTACATAGAAGAGGTGGTATACACTGGGAGAGCTCTGAGGAACACTGATTATTGTAGTAGCGATAGAATAGCAAGAGAGATGCAACATTGCAGCGAAGAGAGAGAGATTGTAGAGTTGGTGAGTGGACGTGAGTTAATGATACAAAAGGCTTTCCTCTCTATTTTGTCTATATTTGCCTTGTGAGAGGATCCCATTAAAAGGTTACGGACTATCTCATTTCATCACTTTAGCTACCATATATCTTTCCTAAGCTTCATAAAATTGTCTAAATGTAGCTGAAATCAATTATCTAAGACGTCGCCGGTACAGAAGGGGTTAAGACAAACGAACTTATGAAAGTCACTATGTGGAAATATCGTATTGAATATTTAGCAAAGCAATATTTGTGTTCTACATGATTGAAGGAGACTAAAGCCGGTATCACACGAGAGCTTTTATAGTCAACATTCGATATAATCAAACATTTCTTGCAACATTTCTGAAATATTTTATACCGGTATCAGAAACTAGACTGATGATAGATGAATTTAGGTGACAAAAATATATTAATTGTTGCCCTCATTAGCTGCCAGACCAGTGTTAAGGATAAATGTTGAGGGAAAAAACGCTCGTGTGATACCGGCTTAAAGGTAAAGCTGCTTCTAACACATGATACCATATACGATCTCTGCCCTCTTACAGCTGGTCCTTCACAATGCAGCCTTTCTTGGTCAACGCCCTACACCTTCCTTCTACCAACAATATAGGTCAGTAGTCAACGTCTACGGTTATTCGTGTGGAATTTTATAAAGTATGGAATGAAATTTAACGCGATTGCATTAGAAGTGGCTTTTCGGATTAATTCTAGTACTGTATATAGATTGTTGGATAATGGGTAAATACTAATTTCTGATGGTCCCATGTACTGTATATGAACGAAAATAAAATCCTTGCCAAAACCAACATATTTTCTTTTGAAGTGCAAAATTATTCTTGTGAGTCAAACATACCATATTTCCTTCCATGAATAAAACCACGGAGTGGACCCTTATAACTGTCTTCGTAGCGCAATGGATAAATGCACTGAATTTCGGTGTGACCATCCTAGGTTCGAATCCCTGGACTTTGTTGATTTAATTAATTGAGTTTAGGAGTAAAGTCGGTTGGTGGAGGTAACATAATAATTATGTAGCCTACTGTACAGTTACCAAAACATGAACCTGGCTCCCTTGAACAAATGGTATGGAGAGTTGGCTGTACCTGACCACGATATTAGGTTAATACTATCTGGCCCAACGTCTAGTGGGATATTAAGATATTTTGTTTATTATTGAGGATTTTGCTTGTTTTTGCCATTTTCGAGCATTGTATATTTTTAGTTTGTCACCTTAGCAAGCTTAAAGGTGAATTAAACAAAGATGATAAAATGATGAGATAAGTTATCTAGCAGAATGTTAAATGCTCTAGTAGTAGGCTACACCATTATCAGGAATATCCTTCAATTTGACCCTAACATATAAAATAGATTGGGTCAAGTTAAAGGTAAATTTCTGTTGACTGACAACTATCGGATTCTGTGACGTCATCACAATACTGGCTGGCACGAAATTTGCAAGATAGTCAACTCAGACGCCGCCAGATATATAAATTTTGAATATTTGTTTTCTTTACTGACATAAATTTACTTTATTATACACAAACCTCAGCATCCTTAATATGTATTGATGCATACAAAATATACATCTTACTAGGTATGCTGCATATGTAGTTCACCTTTAAGGGGCTTTTACCCATTTACAAGTAGGGCCAAGAGTTAAACAGAGTTATACAACCCTCCAACTCGTCGCATATTCTGGGAAAAATGGCTCCAAGTCCATCAACCGACAAGTGTGCCGTAAGACTTGGCACGCAAATTGACAAGTTTGTACGTAGCCACAAGGAGTTATTACGAGTCGCCACGCAATGGGTGAATTTCAAAATTTAACAATCATTAATGGTACACTGCCATACGAATAGTTACAACTGTTCTACTATCATCAAGAGTGTGCACGACTATGTTAAGAGTGTCAATGAAGGAATTTCCCTGGCCGCACTCTTGGTGGTCCATGGCAACTCCAGCGTGCGGCACTGCCAACTCTTGTGTATGTGTTTACACTTGTCGATGCGTGGTATACATGGCCACTCTTAACATATTCGTGGTGGTGTAATGGTTAGATGCTTATGTTCTGGGTGTGGTGTCCCGAGTTTGAATCCCGGGAGGACCATATGCTTTCATTAGTTTATTTAAGTACATTGGGGTTTGTAATTGATGATTAATGTTAAGAATGGGGTGTTCCTTAACACCTTAAGAGCGGCCTATGCGGTTTATTTATATGTACCGCCCAGCGGGGTGTTTTTAGCCAAATTAGGGCTGTTTACGTGATCATTTTCATGCCTAAATAAGACCCAGAACGTAAAACAAGTATCTATCCCTGAAAGGGCATAAACAGAGCTTTCGAATGACACCATAACGATCCTTTTATGATGGCTAGTTTTCTTGCAATAACCGTGCAACGCGAGTGCAAAAAGCATGTAATTAGGCACTTTCCCCATACAATTCCGTATATAGCGAGTGAGAGAGGGAGGAGGGAGGTGGGATTCGTGTCAGTAGGTTCGCCGCGGTGGTCTGGAGCAGTCATACGCTCGCTACTCTCCTGCCACCACTTGTCTCTCTCTCTCAGCAACATTACGTGCTGAAATTGCCACACGACCTATGTCGAGCGCCGCCACATAGTCCAGCTTTATTTAACTCGACTTATGTTGCTCGCCGCTAATTAAGGGTTAATTATATAGAAAGTATACCCAAAGACCAAGCTATATACGCCATACCAGTATGGCCAAATGATTATTATGGTAATGGAGATAATTATCTGAGTGTAAAGAGAGGACAACATCACCAGTGGCACCAACATGGCGTAGGTTGGCACACAAACTATTTTATTCCCCTTCATATCAACCCACTCAGCTACCCACTGATTGACATTCTTACCCACCTACCTACCTACCTACTTACACGTATACTGACCAACCACCTATTTACCCACTTACTTACTTCTCTCCAGTGTTCCCCGAGGCGTTCTTCCGGCCCCCTACTACTACGTCAGAGGGCCGAAGTACCTCAACTATGGCGGCACTACTTCAAATTACCCACCGACCATCCTACTTACACATACTGACCAACCATCCACTCACCCACTTACTTACGTCCTTCCAGTGTTCCCCGAGGCATTCTTTCGGTCTCCCTACCACTACTACGTCAGAGGGCCGGAGTACCTCAACTATGGCGGCACTCCTTCAAATTACCCACCGACCAAGCTACTTACATAAACCTATTTACCAACCACCTACTTACGTCCTTCCAGTGTTCCCCGAGGCGTTCTTCCGGCCCCCCTACTACTACGTCAGAGGGCCGGAGTACCTCAACTATGGCGGCACTGCCTCACCCATGGCGCACGAACTATTCCACAGCCTCGACTTCTTGGGTGAGATGTTCTTTTGTTTTGTTTTGTGTTTTTATACCGATGTTAGCTGGTAATGAAGGATACACCTGGAAGCATTGTGGGCGGGCTTGTGGTGGCTCCACTGCAGGTCTGCCTGCGGAAATTGGAGCCTCTCCGGGGGATCTGGAACCTGGGAATCTTTTGCTGGGGACCCCAAATGGGCCTGGGTCTCTGGGTATTTCTCCTGGACGACCTAGATGTGTGTGATTTTGTGTTTTGTTTTGTTTTGTTTTTCTGATGTGTCGTGATGTCCCTGTTCGGGCTCTGTCTCGAGTCGGCCACCCCCATAAAAAAAGGAAAACTGGGGTAAGTGCCAGAGTATATACATATATACATACATACATACATACATACATACAATACTGTACATACATAATTCATAGTGCAGTTGGGTGTAGTACATGATTAGATTGATATCCAGTATTCGATAAATGGATATAATCGTGGTCATGAGCTGAACCTTTTATGCTGGGATCACACATTCCTGTATATGCTCCCGACTGGTCCCGTACAAAGGTTTATTGGTAGTTGGCAACCGATTACATAAAACGTAAGGGCATATTACGCAAAACGTAAGTGAAATTGTGTACAGTCTGGGGGGTTGGTACGCATGACGGGAGTAGCCACGCGGGTCGGGGAGGTGCAGGGCGCGGGCTAGGCCGCACCGTTTCTTTTGAAATTCAAATCACGGTCGTGGCTCGCGCTCCCGTATGTCAAAAGTCGGGAAATTTTACGACCGTCCGGGCCATCACGGCCATCTGACGGGAGCAGCCCCGTCAGACGTAAAACGCTCTGCCGTCAGACGTAAGCGGCTCCCGTCAATCGTAAAAAATTCCCGTCAAACAGGAAAGTTTACGTTCATCCGGGCGCATCTGGCAACAGCGCCGCACTGCGGGTTGGCGGGAAGACGCGGCAACGTTGTACGGGGGGGTATATAAGGACCGGCGGGACGCATTGCCGTCACACCTCTCACCACACCGCAAGAAGCAACCACCACCACCTCCAGCCAACCCTGCCACCTTACCACCCTGCCACCCTCTGCACGCTTCACCTGCCCTGCCGTCCATCACCATGCTGAAGAGGAACATGACGAAGGCCAGGAAGCCTTCCCCTGCCCCCTCGACACCTGCCGCATCGACGCATGCCACCTCTCCGCCTGCCCCCTCGACGCCTGCCACCTCTCCGCCTGCCACCTATCCGGCTGTCTCCTCTCCGCCTGCCACTTCCCTTCCTGCCACCTCGTCCACCTCGGCTGACCCCGATGAAATTGTGATCAACGTCGGCGAGAGTGCAGAGGTCATGGAGGATGTCGTCGAGGATGAGGTGGACAGTGATGACGACGACAATGAGGTGGACGACCATGCCGTTGCACCTTCCGGCGGCGAACAGCAACAACAACCGGCAAAACGCCGCCGGAAGAGCACCAACATTATCCTGCCGGAGGAGACGGAGCGAATGCTCGGGCAACCCGAAAGGAGTATTGCAGGCTCTTATAGGATGCACCCGTAGCGAGGAAACGTAGGGTGATGGCCACCCGCAGACCAGGAGGAATGGGTTTTCGCCAGAACGTAGGTTTCCTCTGAATGAGGGGGGTGACATGTTCCACTATCTCATCAAAAAGTTTTTTGTCTACCCGGGTGAAGTTCCTGTATAGTTCTGGACATTCTCTGGCCAACTCTTGCATCAGGTTCTCATAATGGCCATGTTCAAGCTTTCGTTGCAGATATGGCCACACCCACACTCTCCTCTTGCTCCTTTCCTTCTTCTCTTGTTCCTCTTGATAGATGAAGTTTGCTATTGCAAGTACTGTAGTTCCAAGATTTCGATGTAGGAAAGGATACATTGCATTAGCCGCGTGTTATGCCTGTTCTCCGGTTTTATTAGGGAGTTCACAAAATTGAACTCCTCCAGGATGAATTCCGCGATGTTGTTCATGGTGCCGATGAAGGACTGGGAATGGGAATGGTGTGGCCATTCCTGCCCTTTTGTAGTCCCCAGATTCCAACCCAGACCTACGTAGTTGACAAAGACTGTCTTTGTCTGTGTTTGGACAGACGGGGTGTGCCAACGATTGTCCGGAAACGGTCGAGGTAAGTCCTAAAAAGTCCCAAGACATACGGCCTCAGCTACGCAGGTCTTGTGGGGGCGTGGCATGGGCGTGGCCTGTGTTTCCGCAAATCGGGCAGCCCATGCGGACTAGCGGGGACATGCTTACGCAAGTCGCAAACACGTACGTAGTTCATTACGACTACATTACGACTGACGCAACAATGGCCCCGTCACGGTACGTCTGTCGGGAAAATGCAATAATCGTGGTGATACGGGCGTACACGGCCGGACTACGCCCGACAGAACAAAAAATTGGCGATTACGCCTGACGGGAGCTGTCGGGAGCAATATACGGGAATGTGTGATCCCAGCATAACAGTCTTGATGGTGTAAGTTCTGTATTAGATATCCTAGGTTCGAATCCTGGGATGATCACATGCTTTCATTAACTTTATTTTGGGTGTTATTGGTGTTAAGAACAATGTTAAAAATGGTATGTTTCATTATTCATAGTGCAGTTGGGTCTATACCCTATTCCAAATAAGTAGGCCAAAACCCTTGACCACTGACCTCTATAACTCACAAACGACTAGAGTAATCGAGATAATAGTTTTACCGTATGGGAGGGGTCAGCCAGGGCATAAGTATAAACATTTACAGCCCATTGGCTCTAGTCCTTTTAGAGTTGCAGAGGGGTCACGATTTCTGGACTATCTATTTGGAACAGGTATATTATATATATGATTAGATTGATATCCAGTATTCGATAAATGGATATAATCGTGGTCATGAGCTGAACCTTTAAGTCTTGATGGTGTAATGTTTAGAGCGTGTAAATTCTATATGAGCTATCCTAGGTTCGAATCCTGGGATGATCACATGCTTTCATTATTTTCATTTGGGGTGTTATTGGTGTTAAGAACGATGTTAAAGCTTTTATTTAATTTATTCATAGTGCAATTGGGTCTATACGCTATTCCAAATAAGGAGGCCCAAACCCTTGATCGTTGACCTCTTCAACTAAATACCTGTACGACATAAGAAATAGGCAAAACAAACTGAAATGATTACTGATTACGGATTACTGATATATACTATAGAATGTAAGGTATCTTAAAATAACCCCCTAGAAATACTTTCTCTAAAGTATCTATTTCTCTTATCCTCCCCTTTTCCCCAGCTAACCTAATCCCACAAGGACCCCAATGGAAATACGCCTAACGGCCTTATTGGGCTATCCTTAGTTGGAATTATGCAAGGATGGTACATATCATATTTGTAACATATTATGTGGTACCAACTCTGTAAAATGCTAACTGAATAAATATTTGTATTATTATTATTATTATTATTATAACTCACAAACGACTAGAGTAATCAGGGCAGAAAAAACACTCACCTCCCCTTAAGTTGTTTGAAATTTAAATCGTAGGCTTGTCCACCTTTCTTTAACTGTCTTCGTGGTGCAATGCATAAGTGTGTTGATTTACGATGTGAGCATCCTAGGTTCGAATCCCCGGACTGCCACATGTGTTTGTTAATTTCATTAATCGAGTTTAGGAGTAAAGTTGGTTGGTGGAGAGAACATAATAATTTATATACATGCCTGAAGATGGATTTTACCAGTGCAGTGTATGACCAGTCAATGCAGATCCATCCAATGTTGTTGGGATGAAGGATGTTGTGGCTAAACTGAAGAGTGGGATGGCTGCATAGTGCCTGTGACATGTATGGAAGAGTTGTTGAGTGGTACTTGAAAAGTAGACAGAATGGATAAAAAACACCATCTGAGGAAGAGCACTTTATTGGCAACGTTTCGCAGATAGCTTCATCGGGTCAGTGACCTGATGAAGCTATCTGCGAAACGTTGTCAATAAAGTGCTCTTCCTCAGATGGTGTTTTTTATCCACTATGGAAGAGTTGTTGAACTCTTGCCCAGAAGAATCTCCGGGTGTGGAATTAACACATTGACTGCGAATTAATGGGCCCCCCGTAGGGTATAAAGGGTGGGGAGGAGTGCAGGATGCGATATAGAGAGATATTACTACTTTCTATGTGTCACCTAATTTTGAGATATTTCCCGGTACTAGCACGATATTTGATGGGTTCTTTTTACACATGTTAAAAGACCGTGGGAAAGGCTTATCACAGTTCCTTGGTTAAAGGATGAGTGCGGCTACATTCCATCACAGCATAATCCTCCATTGATTAATTGACTGGGACTTTTGAGTCATAATACCCTACCTAATCTAATGTAAACTCATGATTCCTATGATTGAAGGCATGTAACCTACCTAATCTAACTCGTGATTCCTCTGATTGAAGGCATGTTATTCGACCACCGTGGGACCCTGACTCGACCGTTCAGTGAGAGGGCCCTGGAGCACCTCAATACCACAGCCGAGTGCTACCATGACCTGCTCACCCGGGCGTTCTACCAGGAGGTCGAGTTTGAGTATGGCACCGTGGCTATGGAGGTCAGTTCAAATATCGTATATGTACCGTCGGCCGAATAAGTGATTTTGCGGCACCAAGTATATTTCGATCAATAATTGGTATCAGTACTATCTAAGCATTAATTGATCGTTTCGAGTGAGATATACAAACATGTTTCTATCTTTACACACCCTATTCAACATCTGACAGCAGCGACTCAACTTATTTGGCCGACCAATTAGGTCATTTGAATCTTTTAACCTTTATTGATAGCTTTAGTGGATACAGTAACAGACTCTGATACACATTCACTGTTAAAATGACATGTGTAACAGTGGCTTTACTCCGAGAGACTACAAATTTCTAATAGACACTCTTTCTATCACTTTAACTTTCCCATCAACTAAATAATATACAATTTCTTTCCGCGCACCATCTTTTCTAGATGTCATTCATATTCTCATAAACTGTCTTGATAGCTTACTGGTTAGTGTGTGGAATTTCGGTGTGAGTATCCTAGGTTCGAATCTTTTGAGTACCACATGTATTCATTAGTTTCATTGATTTCATTACTTAGAATTATTTGTAAGTTAATTGGTGAGTTGGTGATAATATAAATTTATCTTGTACTAGATTGACCGTGGGGTTACGATGAACGAGAATCTGGCAGACACAGCGGGCATCATCCACGCCTACAGGGCCTACCAGCGGTGGGTAGAGCGACACTACAATGAACCCCGTCTGCCAGCCCTCCCTCACACACCAGCACAGCTCTTCTTCCTCGCTGCTGCACAGGTAGGAAGAGAGAGAGAGAAACAGAGAGAGAGAGAGATCGAATGTTTGTGTGTGAGTAAGTGAATGGCAAATGCGACGATATACAGAACCCTACCTGCCACTACCCTGAACCACATATCAAACCAGCACTTACTCTCTGATGCTGATTCGAGACATATTGAGTCTTTGGAGCTGGTGAACAAGTTTTGTTACCTAGGAGATACCATCTCTGCCGGTGGTGGGGCCGTGGCTGCCACTGTTGCTAGAATTAGGTGTGGATGGGGGAAGTTCAGAGAACTGATGCCAATCCTGACCATGAAAAGAATGCCTCTCCCCCTGAAGGGAAAGGTGTATGCCTCATGTGTTAGAAGTGCAATGACGTATGCCTCAGAAACATGGGCCGTTAAAGTAGAGGATGTCAACAGAATGGAGCGTAATGAGATGAGAATGGTGAGATGGATGTGTGGGGCCAGGCTACAGGATAGAATAACAAATGTTGAGCTGAGGAGACGTTTAGGTATAAAGAGTATTAGCGAAGTGATGCATACAAGTAGACTGGATGGTATGGACATGTGGAGAGAATGGATGAACAAAATTGGGTGAAAAAATACAGGTCTGTGATTGTGGAGGGAGCTGCACCAAGGGGTGGACCGAGGAAGACCTGAGATCGGACTATACGCGCCGATCTCAAATCCAAGAACTTGACAAGTGAAGCAGCCCTTAACAGGGTTGCCTGGAACGCTGCCATTAGGACAAGAGACTGAAACTGCACTTATGTGTGGAACACTCAGTCTTCAAATTTTATGTATGTTTATGTATGTATTGGATGCATATTCCGTGAGCGCCAATTTCGGCTATATGGGCACGTGGCATGCCTCCCTGAAGTCATGGTGACCCTGCTAAAGTGCTCATGCGGTGGTTATGATTGATGACAACCCTGAATGGAGGAGACCTCGAGGAAGACAATGTGACCTTTGGTTGAGGAAAGTCTACCATTTATGTCGGGGATTACTTGGGGTGGTCTGTGTCGTGGCATGGGAAGTTGCGCAGACAGACCCCCTGTGAAGGGAGTCTGAGGGTGAGTGCAGACAATTTTATGGAGCTTAGGAAGGATGCGATAGCTAAAAGGATTAATAGAGATAGTCTGCAGCCTTTTAATTGGTAGACAAAACAAATACCTCCCCTTAATAACCAAAAGGTCATTAATTCTCCTTAGTTATGTTGTTGTTAAGTGTTGGTTTGCAGCCGTACTGTTCCGTTATCCCCGACCTGGCCAAGATAAGTCAAGACGGTATAAATTTACCACTTGCGAGTTTCAAGCTATAAGGAAGTTGGAGCCGTGAACATCGATGAACATCGAGAGAAATGCAATAATAATGTGGATTTCTGGTGGATGAAAAGTATGATCAATTTGGTTTTATGTATTTATAAATGTATTATGACCGTATTTTAGCTGACAATTCTGCTAAATATCAATGCCTACAACTCCAACTTCCTTATAGCCTGAAACTCGCAAGTGGTCAATTACTGTCTTGATGGTGTAATGGTTAGAGTGTTTAAGATCTGTATGTGGTAACCCAGGTTCAAATCCCGGGAGGATCACATGCAATCATTAATTTCATTGGGAGGTGTTTGGTGTTGGGAGTTAAATTAATAAATTAGATTAACCCTCTGACTTCCACGTACCCTTCCTAATAGTTCAAGTGCTTATGTTCTGGGTGTGATGTCCCGAGTTCAAATCCCGGGAGGACCATATGCTTTCATTAGTTTATTCAAGTACATTGGGGTTTGTAATTGATGATTAATGTTAAGAACAGGGTGTTAATTATATATAAGATTGTCTAATAATAAAAAAAAAAAAAAAAAAAAAAAAAAAAAATGGGTAATCGGTTGTTGTTGTTGTTCCCCAGGCTGCCTGGCCGAACAGCCCCAAGGTCCCGAGCAAGGCCAAGGCCATAGAGCTCCCCCACAAAACCCTCCCTGCTTACCACTAACAAAACCCAGGTGACCGAAGCCACTCTAAGGCAGGGAGCTGAGGAGGGCGCGGAAACGCCCGGGAAACCAAAGCCCCACCCAAGGCCCTGTGCCCCTCAGCAATTATAAAGGGAAAGTTGAGGGGCAAGGGAAAAATGTGACGGTTATGTTGTTTGTGTTTGTTCGCAGCCGTATTGTTCCGTGATTCCCGACCTGGCCAAAATCTTCCTGATGGAGGTGGACGAACATCTACCCAATGATATCAGGTACGGTGGTATGTTGTTTTTAGCTTATGGCGAGGGCTGGATTTGGATTAGTGATTTTGATGAGTGATAGTGATATTGATAAGTCTTTTGTCTTTATATTGTGCGGTTCCTTTTTTAGTTTCCTCCCTAGACCTCCAACAAGCTCCCCCCCCCCCCCTCCCCCCCATCCCCCCTTCAAGATAATTGTGTACATTTTTCGGTAGAAAAATTTCCCGGCCAAAGGCCGGTTCCTCCTAAATTGCAGGCTCGCTATTGCTCGCCCGGAAAAAATTGACAGCTAAATGGCACGAAAAGTTAGATAAATTAGTAGAAAGGCCTTAAAATCGCCAAAATAATGGGGCGAACATCTTAAAATCTGAAAACTAATTCAGGTTAATACGAGGGAGAAGGGGAGGCCAGAAGAAAATAGTGTTTATTATCAGTCGTAGTGTTCCTGGCCAAGATATTCCTGATGGAGGTGGATGAACATCTACCCAATGATATCAGGTACTGGGGTGGAGAGAGGCTTTATTTGTTAGGTTGTTTTTAGCATATGTTTAGGCAATGTTCAATTGTTCATGTTTGTTTGTATTATTATTATTATATATTTATTTTTATTTATTTATTTTTTTTTTGGGGGGGAGAGACCTTCATTAATGTTGCTTTCATCATATGTTAAGGGCAGATTTGTATTTATCATATTTATATATCAATATATATATATATTTATTTATTTATTTATTTTTTATTTTTTTGGGGGCCCCATGAATGTTGTTTTTAGCATATGTTAAAGGCAGATTAGGATTAACTTGTTTATTCACTTATTAATTTAATATGCTTTGTTTTAAGTGTCCTCCCTAGACCTCCACCAAGCTTAGTCAAATAGCCCAAGACCCCCATTCGAGAATTTGTTTTACAAATTTTGGCTTATTTGTTTATTTACTTATTCATTTATTATGATGCTTTTTTTTAGTTTCCTCTCTAGACCACCATCAAGCTTAAAATTGCTGAATATCTTAAAATCTCAAAACTGATGGGGCTAAACATGATGGAGAAGGGGGTCCAAAATAAAAAACCTTGACAACATTAAGTGTTGTTGATCTTTGTTTTAAGCTATAGTAAATTTTTATATATATCGCTGACATAGGATAATACTACTATAAAATAATATAGTTGATTGTTTACCCTTTGAGGATCATGACGCATTTTAGTAGTTTTATCTGACTGTTGTTAGACGGTTTTATACAGCTTAGGAAAGATCTCTAGCAATGAAAGGGATAAAGTTTATCTCAATTAACCTTTTGACTCGTGCAGATCCCTCCTTTTTTTTCTATATAATCGTCTAATAATAGCCATCCAGGTACTCAAAGGTCGCGTGAAGAGGCCATGGAACGCATATCTTCTGATCTATGAATTATTTCTAATTGGAACAGAGATAAACTCTTGTTACTTTTAATGCATCCAAGACCCAATTTCTCCCTCGATCTACCCATCGCATTCTTCCACAAGATTATCAATTGCTCTTCAACAATACACAAATAAACTTTTCATCTTCTCTCACTATTCTTGATGTATCTCTTTCATCCGACCTTTCCTGAAAAGATCATATAACCACTCGTGCTAAAACAGCTTTCCAAAAGTTAGGTGTGCTCAACTGTCTCTGGGTCTTTCACCCTCGCACAGCTTCTTGCTCTGTATAGAGGCACGGTACGCCCATGTATCGAGTATTGTTTAGCATGTGTGGGGAGGTTCCACCCATAACGCACTTCTCGAAAGAGTAGAGTCAAAAGCATTTCACCGCATCATCTCATTTCCTCTAACCAGTCCCTAAAATCTCTTTCTACACGCCGCAATGTTGCATCTCTTTCACTCTTCTATCGCTATTACAACAATCGGTGATCCTCAGAGGTCTCTCAGTACATGCCCCCTCCCTTGCGGCGAGTGTGAAGCATCCGCCTTTCAACACAGTCCCACTTCTATTCAATTAACACTATTCATTTGTCCATGTGATATTTTCCAGAGTGAACGCCTTCCTGATGAACACACCTGAGTTTGGCCAAGCTTACAACTGTAGTGCCCAGTCCCGTATGGTGCCTGCCAACACCTGTCATCTGTTTCCATGACCTGCCAATATGTATACCACCTGCCTACACCTGCCAATACTTCTGCCAAGACCTGCCAACACTTACACCACCACCTGTCCACACCTGCCAACACCTGCCATCTCTTTCCCTGACCTGCCAACACCTTTTACCACCACCTGTCCACACCTGCCAACACTTGCTGCCACCACTTTTATCAACACCTGCCATTAGGCGGGTGCCCAACCCCGAATGGGGTTGAAATAGGGGAGCTATCCCCCCGCCAAAGGCGGCTTTCTAGGGCCTTTCCTAGCTGATGCTGAGAGGATTGGGTACTAGTCATGTGGTGATGGGCTGGTCTATCAGAGTGAGAACTGAGCGATCTCTGCCATACCCATAGCTTAATCTGACTGTTCCTTTTACTTATATATTTTCTAAATCTCAAGTGACGGCATCTCTTCCGTGGATTGACCTCCCAATCTACCAAGATTGGAAGCCAAAGTGTCACATTTTTCCTTTGCCCCTCAACTTTCTCTTCATAATTGCTGAGAGGCACAGGGCCCTGGGTGGGGCTTTGGTTTCCCGGGCGTTTCCGCACCCTCCTCAGCTCCCCGCCATGGAGTGGCTTCGGTCACCCAGGCTTTATTGTGGTCGGCAGGGAGGGTTCTGTGGGGGCGCTCGGTTATGGCCTTGGTCTTGCTCGGGGCCTTGGGGCTGTTCGGCCAGGCAGCCTGGGGAACAGCAACAACAACAACAACAACAACACCTGCCATTTTTTCCCCTGACCTGCCAACACTTATACCATTTTCTGACACTTCTACCACCACCTGCTACATTTGTAACCATCTACCAACACCTGCCAACACTTCTGTCATCACCTGCCCACACTTATACCACTTTCTAACACTTCTAACTTCTAATACACTTCTAATACTTCTACCACTTGCCACCATTACCCCCAAACTGCTGCCACCATTTATTCCACTATTTCCTACGACTTGCCTCAATTTTAACTGCCACCACCTCTGCCAACTCTTCGATTTACCTACTGCCTGTAATTGCCAACACCTCTGCCACCTCTTCTCTCTATACCTACTGTCTGTAACTGCCAACACCTCTGCCATCTTTACCTCTACCACCATCTGTCAACTCTTCCCTTTACCTACTACCTGTAATTGCCAACACTACTGCCACCACCTCCGTCAACTCTTCTCTTTACTTATTCTCTGTAATTGCTAACACTTCTGCC
The DNA here is from genome assembly GCA_032716605.1 of Paralithodes platypus. Classification (NCBI taxonomy): domain Eukaryota; kingdom Metazoa; phylum Arthropoda; class Malacostraca; order Decapoda; family Lithodidae; genus Paralithodes; species Paralithodes platypus. Next base: position 3,632,090 of record CM064573.1, read on the forward strand.
ACCATCTCTGCCAACTCTTCCCTTTACCTACTGTCTGTAACTGCCAACACCACCACTGCCAACTCTTATATTTACTTCCTGTGTAATTGCCAACACCTCTACCACCTTTTATTACCACCACCATCTCTGCCAACTCTTCCCTTTACCCATTGTCTGTATTATTGCCACCATCTGTCAATTGACCGCTTGCTAGTTTCAGGCTATAAGTAAGTTGGAGCCGTAAACATCGATATAAAACAGAAAGACAATAATAATGTAGGTTTCTGATAGATAGGAAGTATGATTATTTTAGTTGTATGTACTCATAAATATATTACGACCGTATTTTAGGTGGAAATTCTGCTTATTATCGATGCCTACAGCTCCAACTTCCTTACAGCCTGAAACTCGCAAGTTGTCAATTCTTCTACAGTATTTTTCTATCTATCTATCTATCTCTTGCCTGACGCCGTGATCCCCGAAGGGGTGGCTACGAACGAACCGTCCCCATGCACCTCTGTCCCCAGTCAGTCGACGCCCCTCCCCCCAACCAGCACCGCCTTCGTTCATATACTTCCTCACTCCATCCTTCCACCTCTCTTTCGGTCTACCTCTCCCTCTCTGTCCCTCCACCTCGCTCTCGTACACCCTCTTAGTCATTCTCTCGCTTTCCATACGTTCCATATGGCCGAACCATCTCAAGTTGTTCCTTTTCACACTTTCCAGCACATCTACCTCCACACCACACCTCCTTACTTCCTCATTAGTCTGTCTATCCCTCCATGTAACTCTGCACGCACTTCTTAAGTAATTAATTTCTACTGCTCTCACTCTTGGTCTGAGTCTCTCAACCAACGTCCATGCTTCACTTTCGTAAGTCAGTGTCGGGATTACCACACTGTCATGCAAGGACTTCTTCACTTCCATACTGACCACCCTATTTCTTGTTACTGCTTTCAGCGTACCTACAACCCTCTTCCCCTGTTGTACCCTCTCCCGCACTTCTTCATCCATAGTCCCATCTTTACTCAACACACTGCCCAGATACTTAAAAGAGTTGACGATCTCCATAGCCTGACCGTTCAGCTTCATCTCACACTCTGTGACTTCACCCCTTTCGAAGACCATAACCTTGCTCTTCCCCGCATTTACCTTCAAATTCCGTTTTTCGCACACTGTTCCAAACTCATTTACCAGACCCTGCAACTCCCATTCATTATCACTCATCAGAACTGTATCATCCGCAAACAGCAGTATAGGTAGCTTCCACTCAATTCCCTCCCTTTTCAGCGATACACCAACATCCACTGCTCTTGATAGTATTTCTTTCATGACTCCATCCATATATACAGTAAACAACCACGGGGACATCACACACCCCTGTTTCAAACCAACATTCAGGTCAAAGAACTCGCTCTGCTCACTCTCCACACGTACTGCCGCCTTTGCACCCTCATACATGCTCTTCACTGCTTTCAGCAACTTGCCATCTACTCCGTATATTCTAAGTACTTTCCACAAACCTTCTCTATCCACTCTGTCATAGGCCTTCTCCAAGTCCATAAAGGCAACATACACTCTCTGTAATTATATTTCGCTAAAGTGTAACTTCCACATAGTCATTTTGATAAGTTCTTTAGTCTTTATATTGTGTCGTCCCTGTTTTGGTTTGTTTATTTTGCAAGTGTTACATTATAATTGCTGCCACCACTGCCACCATCTCTGCCAACTCTTCTATTTATCTACTCTCTGTAATTGCCACCACTACTGTCCTATATCTGCCGCCCTTTGCCATGATTTGCCAACACTGCCATTCTCTCTCTCTCTCTTTCATGTCATATATATATTGTATATACATAATCTGAACAATACATTAATTAGTCCCATAAGCCCCTATGAGATGTATCAATAAAGGTCTTATAGGAGATGGGTCGTTTTTCTGGTCCCCCTTCTTCCTCGTGTTTAGCCCCATTAGTTTTCAGACCTTATGACGTTCAGCTCATTAGTTTGGCGATTTTAAGACCTTTTACCCCATTTTGTTTTTTCAATATAAAGACTTTTTGTGTCATTTAAGTGTCAATTTTTTTTCCTGGCGAGCGATAGCGATCCTGTTATTTATCTTGATGGACGGTCTTGGAGTGTTTTTTATAAGCTTGATGGAGGTCTAGGGAGACAACTAAAAAAATATATAAAATTATATATAAATGAGCAAATAAATACGCCCATCCCCCCTTAACCTCTCAGCTGCGCATGGGGGGTATGAGACCACACGCCTGTGCGCACGTATTTGAGCTGTTCCCATCACTAACATCGTTATTTTACCATAAATATTGTTTATACTTATTCATATGCGCCTATTTTACCATTAATATGAAGATATTAACCAGTTACAACAATAAAACAAGTGGAAACAGTGTTTGGCATGTCAAAATCGCGAAATGAAAGCGAGAGTGTTTGTGAGTGAGTGTGAGCCAACCTTCCACTCACGAAGCTTTGAGAGACACTGGAGGTACCTCTCAATTCTCTTCCTGACTTCTCCCCTAATTCCCACGCTTGGTAACACTGATGACAACGCCCTGCTAGCAACTCGCTAATGTTAGCACGAAAATAGACCACAGAATAAGGGAATAACAGGGAAAATAGGTGATAATTGAAGGAGGGGGGGGATGTGGAGGAGTGATATTTGGCATGGTCCAGGGGCAAAAAAAACAAAAAACAAAAAAAGGGTTTAAGTTTTTTTGGGGTGTTTTAAATGGATTTTTTTAGGCCCATGATCTTAAGAGTCTTCCCGCAGTCGCCCGGGGAAACTCTTATGAGTCTTCCCGCAGCTCCTGGGTTAATGTCCAAAATATTTTACAGTGTAGGTGTATCTGTCAGTATTATGACACTATAGGTAGCACCAACGAACTTGACAATCATTTTTACCCCTTAACTTCTTATAACTCAAAATTAATGACAGCATTCGGGCTGAAATTCCTATAATTTGGGAAGAGTCCACCAGGAAATAGGTGTGGATACTTACAACCACTTTGCCCTAGCTAAGACCCTTTTAAGTTACGAAGAGGTCAAGGATCGAGATGTTTGTCAAGTTGGTTGGCGCTTCCTATAGTATTCACTATATTCTGGCTAACAATAGACGATGTTACTCAGCTTTGGAACGCTCTTTAGGAACTGAAGGGATAGTACAGTATTTATTTATTTTTATTTTTTTCTATGTGGATGAGGGAGACGAAAGGCAAAACTGCCTGTGATGTGTACCTCCCCCAGAGTTGAAAGAGTGACAGGGCCAAAATCAGGGAATGTTCGAGCCAAAATGTCTGGAAACACAGAGTTTGAAGCAAATGAAGTCATAGGATGGGGGAAAGATGGATTCAGGGAGAGAGTTCCAGAGCTCAGCTGTTGAATAGAAGAAAGATTGGGAGTATCTTTTCACTCTTGAGTTGGAGAGTTGCACAGAGTAGGGGTGGGATTGTGTTACGTACCCTACATATACACTGAGAGAGCTCTGAGGAACACTGATTATTGTAGTAGCGATAGAATAGTGAGAGAGATGCAACATTGCGGCGAAGAGAGACATTGCAGAGAATCGGTGAGTGGACGGGAGTTGATGAAGCGAAAGGCTTTCTTTTCTACTTTGTCTAGAAGTGCTGTGTGAGAGGATCCTCCCCACACATGTGAATAATACTCAATACAAGTAAGTATTGTGCCCCTGTACAGAGCAAGAAGCTGTGCAGGTGTAAAGAATCCCTTGATGCAGTGGAGCACACCCAGCTTCTGAGAAGCCGTTTTAGCAAGAGTGGTATCTATTTATATTAACCCTCTGACTCCCACAATACCTTACTAAGCTGACCATATTCGACTAATGGAAGCCATAATATATGGGAAAAAAGTATCACTGTATAATGAAAGAATAAACTTAGATACGACACTGAAGAAAGCGAGACACCATTGTAAAACTACAGTAATATAAGAGGGTAGTTCGCACCAAGTGGGTGGAGAAATACTATACCCTGTTAGAAATAGGTAGACCAGAAATCGTGAACCCTAACTTCTGTGACTCAAAAAGGGCTAGAGCAAATGAGCTGTAAATGTCCATACTTATTCCCTCACTGACCCTTCCCAAATGGTAGATATATTAGCTCGATTACTCCAGTCGTTAGTGAGTTATAGTGGTTAACCCTTTCGTTGCGGGTGACGTCCTGGCAAGTTACAGCAATTTCCAGGTTTTAAAAGCCTGTAAAAACCGTAAAAATCGAGTGTCAGTGGGCGGGAGCGTGAGGGGCCCACCTCCGACCCTCAGAGCAGCGAGTGGCTCACTGAGGTACACTGTGTCTCGCGCGGGTCTCTCTCTCTGTCGCACAGCAGTGTAGCCAAGCGAGCGTGTGCTACCAAATAGCGGGTTTCCCGCGTTTCACTGGCACCATTGCGGGTGAACCAGACCATGTACGGGTCCCGTTCTGGTCTCATTTTGAAGCTATTTTCGTCTAGTTTTCGGCAGAATACACTTCATTTAATGCAGATGCTTGAGTTATCATTCAGGAGTGCCTGAATATGCCCTAAATAGCCCAAACATAGCCGCAGCAAAAGGGTTAATGTTCAAAAGTTTCGGCCTACATATTTAGAACAGGGTATAGTGTAAGACGTATCTGGCTGTGGCGAAGGGGGCACCAGGTATAGTTGCTGTGGATGGTGTGGGCAAGAGGGTCATTGACCACTTGCGAGTTTCAGGCTATAAGGAAGTTGGTGCCGTAAACATCAGTATTAAACAGAAATACAATAAAGTAAATGTCAAATGGATAAAACATATGTTGAATTTAGTTGTATGTATTTATATATGTAGGCCTACACTCGACCAAGAAACAATCTTTACACTGGTGAGCTGTAAATAATCTAGTGTGAACGGAATGAATCGGATGAAACATAGGTCTGTGAGGTATTATCATAAGATTACGACTCACTTCCACAATGTTTAGAGCGTTAGTGTAAAGATTGTTTCTTGGTCGAGTGTACTACAACAGCATTTTAGCTGGTAATTCTGCTAAATATCAATGTAAAAAACTCCAACTTCCTTATAACCTGAAACTCGAGCAAGTGGGCGATTGGAAGGGTAGTGTCCAGGTCACACAAGCTTTTGAATCCAGATGTCGCCAATGTAAAATTAAACATGGGGGTGGCACTATCGAGATCCTTTTGTTACATAGCCTACTATAGGTTATCTAGGTGGCACGATGGCCTGACTAACCTTGACTAACAAAAGCCCATGGAGTGTAGGCCTACAGTAATGAACAAACTCTCTCTCCTTGGTGTTCGTGTCAGTCAGACGTTAATGAGGACCAGCAATGTAATATATCTGTGGCTCAGTAGTATTCCAAGTTAAGTTTGATTATTTGTCTCACCTTTCCTATAGTCATGTCAGGTTATGTCAACATGTCTAATAATAATGAATAGACTATAGAAATGGAATATAATCCTTCGACATGCCCCAGGCCCACAACCTCGGCACATCAAGTTAGTAACATCATGCTCACCAAGAAATGAGAGAGCAGCAGTTCAGTTAACCCATGTACCTGCGACGTTTTTATAATTATATTCTAGCTATATATAGACGATTTTGTGCAGCTTAAGAAGGATCTGTGGTAGTAAGAGGAGTTAAGTGAGATAGTTCAAAGCCTGTTAGTTGTTGGAGGTCCTTTTTAAACTGAATAAAATCGTCTAACAGTAGTCAGAATGAAGTTAAAAGGATGGCACAGGTACTGAAAGGGTTAAGTTTTGTTTAGTTTGCCCCTTAGACTTCCATCAACCTTAAAAGAATACCCCCCAAGACCCCTCTTGACATAGACCTAAATGGGGCGAAAGTTCTTAAAATCGCCAAACTAACGAGGCGAACTCTCTTAAAATAGCCAAACTATAATGGGGCTAAACATAAGGGAGAAGGGGGTCCAGAAAAAAAACTTGGGACCCTATATTCCCTTGAGAGATCTGGCAACATGAAGTGTGGGGTATGTATAGAGGAAGAGAACTCAAGAGAACTCAGATTTTAAACTGTTTACCCCATTAGTTAGTAGATTTTAAGACCTTTCGCCTATTTATTTCGTGCTATTAAGGTGTCGATTGCTTTCCTGGCGAACGATAGTGAGCCTGTAATTTTGGAAGAACCGGCCTTTCGCTGGCACATTTGTCTACCGAGAAATGTATAAATTAATCTAGAAAGGGGATCTAATGGATGTTTTTTTAAGTTTGATGGAGGTCTAGGGAGGAAACTAAAAAAATAATAAAACAAATACATAAATGAGCAAATAAATAAGCCCATCCCGCCTTAAGTATAATGTAATAACATAACATAACATAGGCCGACACTATAAAGGTTATAGCCATTATCCTACATAGTCTATATTCATTATAATGTACTATCATTGCCATATAATAATGATTTTATTTGTATCCTTAGTATATTCCTTTTAATATTAAATACTGATCTTAATGTCTGCTGATTTAAGGGGAGATTTCCACACGAGGGACTTTTTTCTTGACCCCTTTCTCCCTCATGTCTAGCCGCATTGCTTTTGAGATTTTAAGACGTTCGCCCCGTTAGTTTGGAGATTTTAAGAATTTACGCCCCATTCTGTCAATTTTAAGACCTTTCGTGCCATTTAGGTGTCGATTTTATCCTGGCGAGCGATAGCAAGCCTGTAATTTAAGAGTAACCGGCCTTCGGCCGGGAAAATTTTCAACCGAAAAATGTACAAATTCATCTTGAAAGGAGGTCAAGGGGGTGACATTTTTAGATTGCTGGAGGAGTAGGAAACAAACTAAAAACCTCCCCTTAAGTAGTACATTGAGAATTTGAGGATTGAGGCTTGAACTCTATCTGTAAATTATTGGTGTTTAAACTTGCAGGCTGGTTGTATTGTATTCTGGCTATGATTAACATGAACCAATTAACCCCTTCTGTACCGCCGAGGACTTTTCAATTGTATTCTAGCTATATTTAGACGATTGCATACAGTTTAAGAAGGATCTGTGGTAGTAAAAAGGGTTAAGTGAGATAGTTCAAAGCCTATTAATTGCTGGAGACTTTTTTTAAACTGAATAAAACCGTCCAATAGTAGCCAGAATAAAGTTAAAAAGACGTTGCCGGTAAAGAAGGGGTTAAAAGGCTTCACAGTATCTCGAGTCAGCCTTTTATCTATCACAGATCCTTCCTTAGCTATATAAAAACCTCTAGATATGTTTGAAATAATAGAACAAGTCATGCTCGGTAATGAAGGGGTTAATTTATAAATAGGTAAAACATCTTGACCACTAACATCTATAGCTAAAGAATGACTTGAGTACTCAAGCTCAAAATTACTGTCATTTGGGAAAGGTCAACTAGGGAAGAGGTGTGCAAATGTACTGGCCATTTGCTCTAGCCCTTTTTGAGTCACAGAGGTTAGGGTTCGCGATTTCTGGCTTAGCTATTTGGAACAGGGTATAGCCACGGCTATTATGAGTTTTGAAATGCTAGGTTTTTCCAGGTTAAATAGGAATGGAAATATCCCCAGGTCCACATTTAGGATCCATTCCTGGTACCTGGCGCGGGGTACGAACCTCTGAAGGGAATTTAACCCCCCTAAAAACCCACAGGTTTTGAGATGCCTTGGGTGGGGTTCGAACCCTGGTTAGTGATGCACCACCATCACCACCAGGCCCGCGCGCTAACCCACTGTACTACCACGGACGTACTAAAAGTATAGCAACCTTAGTCCGATTTTTAAGAACCAGGTGATAGTCTTGTGGTGTTTTTCATGTGATGAGTTTATTGGACTTACCATCTACGACTATTTTACGCTATACCTGGCGTCAACTCGGGTTAGTATTATTGTGGGTGCGGGACATTTTCGAGGGCATTACAAGTTTTTTTTATGACCACAGCTAACAAAATTTAATACTATCAGTACAGTCGCGCTGATAAGTGATGTCTCGGCACCAAGTATGTTTTGATCAATAATTGGTATCAGCGATATCTTAAGCTTCATTTATTCATATTGAGTGAGATATACAAACATGTTCCTATACATTTACCCACCCTAATCAACATCTGACACATTAATACAGCACAGAGCGAGCCAAACGTAATGACAGCTGGGACATGACTATTATTAGCGTGACCGTACATATCAATGATTATATGACACATGTGTCCCTGTCAAAGAACAGTAGCGTACTTAAGGGGGGATGGGCTGATTTTTCTGGTCCCCCTTCTTCCTCGTGTTTAGCCCTTTTGGTTTTTAGATTTTATGACGTTGGGCCCATTCGTTTGGCGATTTTAAGACTTTACGCCTTATTTCTTTGTCACTATTAAGACCTTTCGTGCCATTTAGGTGTCGATTTTTTCCTGGTGAGCAATAGCGAGCCTGTAATTTTAAGAGTAAGCGGCCTTCGTCCGGGACATTTTTCTACCGAAAAATTTAAACATTTATCTTGAACGGGGTTCTAGGGGTTTTTTTTTTACGGGTTGATGGAGGTCTACAGAGTAAACCAAAAAAATAATACTGTAATAAGATGCCTAAATGAGCGAATAAATGCGCTCATCCCCCTTAACCCGGGAACTGCCGGAAGACTTAAGAGTTCCCCCGGCGGACTGCGGGAAGACTCTTAAGAGTCAGGGGGAAAAAAAAATCAATTTAAAACACTGATTTTTTTTTTTTTGCCCCTGGGCCATGCCAAATATCACTCCTCCACCTCCCCTCCTTCCCCAGTTTCCTCCCCTCCTTCAGTTATCACCTATTTTCCCTGTTATTCCCTTTTCCTGTGGTCTATTTTCGTGCTAACATTAGCGAGTTGGTAGCAGGGCGTTGTCATCACTGTTAGCAAGCGAGTGCAAGAGAGAGAGAGAGAGTATCGATCGACAGTCTCTCTCCAGAGGTGGAGGAAAGTGGTGGGCTGGGAGGTTGCCTCAGCCATACATTGTGTAACTCCCGGCCTGTATCGCCGATTTTGACCATCCAAACGCTGTTTCCACTTGTTTTATTGTTGTAACAGGTTAATACCTTTATAATCAACCTATAATAGGCACATATGGATAAGTATTAATGCTATTTATGGTAAAATAAATATTTTAGTGATGGGAACAGCTCAAATACGTCAGCACAGGAGTGTGGTGTCTCATACCCCCCATGTGCACTTCAGAGGTTAAAGGTGAACTACAGGGATGAACGAAAAAACGAAGATTAATGCAGGGTCATAACTTGGCATGAATATACTGAAATATGTATATGGGCAATATCGATATAATTCCATTAAACTCCAGAACAAAATACAAATATACATAGTCGTTGGTGACGAATTGGCATTTTCAGCCAGCTGGAGTGACTCCATTGTGCTGAGAAACCGTCTGCAAAAGATCGACCAACGTCCTGATGATGTGGTGCACATCAAGAAATAATCCCATCTCGCCAACAATAAACATATAGCCAATGTTTGTGAGTGTTTTAGCCTGGTCCAAAGTTGAGGCAGCTCGGTTCTAAGGCCTATTTCGTAATGATAATATAGTTTTCTGTTCAATTTATATATCGCGGTCCCTTGACCAGACAGTGGTGAAGCCAAATGTTGAGCTGTAAACATGCATACAAATTATTAGAGTTTCTCACATAAAAAAACACACAGATTCACCCATTTCCCATGTCAAGAGGTTCCCGCCATTGCACAAAATGACATCATGGTAAACACGCCAGTTCGCGCCACATAAAATAACTTAGATAAGCTATATTTCTATGTTGTTTAAACAAATTGATGAAAGTTCTTCAGTATCATGTACCTAAAACCAAGCAGATCCCAATGGACATTGTAGTTTGAATAGGTTTCATCCCTGGAATTCACCTTTAAAATTGCACATTTAGTGAGCGAGGTTGTCAGCGAACTATTGATACAGTATATTTTCCGCCTATATAGAACCATCTGCGGCCACAGTCCCCTTAGTTAGTTAAAATAGGACTTCAGAGGCTATCAACCCTTCAGGATTATTGAGCCAGCACACTGTAGGCTAAGTCAAGAATAATATCAGGACTATAGCCCCTTTTCGAGAACTCCAGTCCCTTGTCTGGGGCCACAGTCATCTACTGAACTATTGACTATTTGACATAAGGTGGGTGTGGGTGTGTGTGTGTGTGTGACTGTGTGTTTAGCAAAGTCACAAGGATCGGGGCAACCACTGAACTGTGTCAGGGTAAACCTTTAAAATAAAATGTTCTCTCCTATCACTTTTTTTAGTCTATACGAAAACCCCGTCTGTAGTGCTAAAAGTTATATTTACATCGTAGCAATGATAGATTTTGAATAGATGGGATGGGTTCAGTGGGCTAAGCTCATTTGAATTTGGCTCGCAGCTGAGTTTAAACTTTTAGTTGATCCAAATATTGTATATGCGATCCTACATTTGAATTAAGTATATATTCCTAAGTTATATAGTAATGATATAATAATGTAATCTAAAGGTATTTTATCATACCCAATTGAATCTTATTTATATATATGATAACCCGGAAGGTCATTTGACTCTGGCAGTCCCTTTACTATTTTCCCTCCCTGAACGGCACCGCTGATTGGTCGAGAGTTTAAACTGACTTGTTTTCTTCACTTGGCGCGTTTGTCCAGCTGATTTCTACTGTAATCTCGTGTTTTTATCACTAATTTAGCCGTGTAGGGGTGCACCGAGGAGTATACAAGTGCCAGAAGATCTCATATTGTCCGTAAGTATGAAAATCAACCAAGTTATGATAAATGGGCGCGCACATCTATGGAATTAGGCGGCTAATGCCCACCAGTTTCAATTTCAACGTATGCTTGTGTTATCATAATCTAACCTTTGTAAAGTTCCCCTGTGGTTATTTGACTTGTTATGAGACTTAGTACTAGTGTAAGGTGTTAATGCTAGGCTAGGCCTATATATAATAGGCCTATACTAGGCCTATTAGGTTAACCTATAGACTAGGCTAGACCTAGGTTATTTTAGGCCTAGGATAACATTAACTTGTAGAAAAGTGCCTAGCCTAGCCTAGTTCTAACCTATATCATCCTAGGACCTAGCCTATTTGACTTTAGAAGGAAGAGCATAGGCCTATTTGCTCTAGTCAAATGACAATGGTGGTTAGTGGAAGTTATTCTAGAATTTCTAGGCCTATCTTGGCCCTATCATTTTATATTCAACTAGGCTAGGCTATTGTCTTTACATCTAGCCTATACGAATACCGTCCAACTCGGCCCATTACCAACTCGGCCCATTACCAACTCGGCCCACATGGTCCATTACCAACTCGGCCCATCAAACACCAACTCGGCCCATTATATACCAACTCTGCCCATTAAATACCAACTCGGACCACATGGCCTAATGCCCTTGCTTATGGTCTTTATTCCAGGCTACTCTACGAATCGTAGGCTAAATAAACAGAGTATACAAAATTTGGAAAAACTAAATGGCCTAGGGCCTAAGATGGTCCCCAATTTTCCCATGGATTTTTTTATTTTTCCATGTTAGTTTTCATCAATAGGCCTATAGTGTTTGGAAATAATTACGACCCTCGGCGAAACCGTTTTCCCCATTATACAACGATCTTAAGACACGCCGCCCGATAGTGGGGAGGGCTATGAAGTACAGGGAAAATGAGGGGTTAACCCGTCCAGCCCCGGCTAGTTTTGTAATGTTTGTTCAGAACCCGGCCGGTTTTCAAAAAATGGTTTTATTCCAGAAACAATAGCGAATGGGTTAGGAATGAAGGAAAAACCACGAAAAACCGCTCAAAAAGCTTAAAGAATGGTCCTACAGAGCCCCCGAAAACGTATTTTACAAGAGTAAAAAATTGAAGGCAATTACCCCAAAAAAACAGGTTATTGCGCGCTCACGCGCACGCACGTGGACTTTGAGAGTTTTCAACCATCGGCACGGTTGCGTGGGATACGTACACAGTTCCCATACAAATCTGAGCCCTCTTGAGTGGCTACACCTGAGGTTACGGTCGGCGCAATTAGGGTGACGCGCCAGGCGCGTCTCTGGGGCTGTGCGTTACATACATCGCCGACGCGTCAGGCGCGTCGCTGGGGCTGTACAGGTTAAATGCGTAAAACGGCGATTAAAACATATTTTTAGCAAAACTTGGGGTCAATATTTACGAGTCACACCACAGCTGGAATCTCATTTCTAATGGTAGTTTTGGGTTCCTATCATTCTATGCTTCATTACTATATACTTTTTATCCACCGGAAAATATTATTTTTTCTTGTTTTTTTATTTTTATTTTTATTATTATTATTTTTTTTTAGCATCAACCTAACCTAAAAACCTAACCTAACCTAACCTAAATGTATTTGGGGGCTATTAGGTTAGGTTAGGTTAGGTTTTTTGGTTAGGTTAATGCTAAAAAAAAAAAAAAAAAGCCAAGAAAAAAATATATTTTCCGGTGGATAAAAAGTATATAGCAATGAAGCATAGAATGATAGGAACCCAAAATTACCGTTCAAAATGAGATCCCAGCTGTGGTGTGACTCGTAAATATTGACCAAACTTGGCTCGGGTTTTAAGGTATTTCTAATGCCTAAAACCCAATACTGTATTTCGAAAACCCGAGCCAAGTTTTGGCCAAAGCTGGCTCGGATTTTGAGAGTTTGTAGACAACAAAATGACAGTAGCCTAACCTCATTTAGAAATTTGGCTCAGGTTTCCCGAAATTGCAAAGCCATAAAACCCGAATTTTGGAAAACCCGAGCCAAGTTTTGGCAAAACTTGGGGTTCAATGTTATTTTAATACCACAAATTTTATTGATATATTTGAAGATAAATATTGAATCTATATGCTCTAAAGATCATAAGAAAATTTGTTTTAACCCTCGGCAAAACCTAATAAAAAAGTATGGTACTAACATTTATTTTTCGTAACAAGGTTGTCAATACGGTACTTCCAGTTATCGACAGCTCTAAAGATCATATGAAAATGTGTTAAACCCTCGGAAAAACCTAATATAAAAGTATGCTACTAAAATTTAATTTTCGTAACAAAGTAGTGGAGGAGGAGGTGGGGATCAGGAGGTCAGAAGTGTGGGAAGCCATGAAAAGAGTGAAGTTGGGGAAAGCACCAGGAACAGATGGAGTGTGTGGGGAAATGTTGAGGTATGGTGGTGAGATAGTGATAGAATGGGTATGGAAAATGTGCAAACTAGCATGGGAGAAGGGGAGTGCACCCGATGACTGGAAGACTGGCATAATAGTCCCCCTATATAAGGGCAAAGGGGAAAGAGGAGTGTGTGGTAACCACCGAGGAATATGTCTTCTAAGCGTAGTAGGGAAGGTATACAGTAGGGTAGTGATTGAGAGAGTGAGAGTGAGAACGGAGAAATGGATAGGCGACGAGCAGGGAGGTTTTAGGAAGGGAAGAGGATGTGTAGATCAGATTTTTACCCTGAATTGTGTTGTGGAGAAGTATCTGGAGAAGAAACAAAAGGTGTATGTTGCCTTTATGGACTTGGAGAAGGCCTATGACAGAGTGGATAGAGAAGGTTTGTGGAAAGTACTTAGAATATACGGAGTAGAGGGCAAGTTGCTGAAAGCAGTGAAGAGCATGTATGAGGGTGCAAAGGCGGCAGTACGTGTGGAGAGTGAGCAGAGTGAGTTCTTTGACCTGAATGTTGGTTTGAAACAGGGGTGTGTGATGTCCCCGTGGTTGTTTACTGTATATATGGATGGAGTTATGAAAGAAATACTATCAAGAGCAGTGGATGTTGGTGTATCGCTGAAAAGGGAGGGAATTGAGTGGAAGCTACCTATACTGCTGTTTGCGGATGATACAGTTCTGATGAGTGATAATGAATGGGAGTTGCAGGGTCTGGTAAATGAGTTTGGAACAGTGTGCGAAAAACGGAATTTGAAGGTAAATACGGGGAAGAGCAAGGTTATGGTCTTCGAAAGGGGTGAAGTCACAGAGTGAGGTGAAGCTGAACGGTCAGGCTATGGAGATCGTCAACTCTTTTAAGTATCTGGGCAGTGTGTTGAGTAAAGATGGGACTATGGATGAAGAGGTGCGGGAGAGGGTACAACAGGGGAAGAGGGTTGTAGGAACGCTAAAAGCAGTAACAAGAAATAGGGTGGTCAGTATGGAAGTGAAGAAGTCCTTGCATGACAGTGTGGTAATCCCGACACTGACTTACGGAAGCGAAGCATGGACGTTGGTTGAGAGACTCAGACCAAGAGTGAGAGCAGTGGAAATGAATTACTTAAGGAGTGCGTGCGGAGTTACATGGAGGGATAGACAGACTAATGAGGAAGTAAGAAGGAGGTGTGGTGTGGAGGTAGATGTGCTGGAAAGTGTGAAAAGGAACAACTTGAGATGGTTCGGCCATATGGAACGTATGGAAAGCGAGAGAATGACTAAGAGGGTGTACGAGAGCGAGGTGGAGGGACAGAGGGAGAGAGATAGACCGAATATGAGGTGGAAGGATGGAGTGAGGAAGTACATGAACGAAGGCGGTGCTGGTTGGGGGGAGGGGCGTCGACTGACTGGGGACAGAGGTGCATGGGGGCGGTTCGTTCGTGGCCACCCCTTCGGGGATCACGGCGTCAGGCAATAGATAGATAGATAGAACAAGGTTGTCAATACGGTACTTTCCCGTTATCAATGTACAATCAAAGCTGAACATTGCAGAGTAAACACCGTAGACTTCATCGACTTTTCTTTCACCTTCGTATAATCGACAGCCAATATTTTTTTTTTTTTTTTTTTTTTTACTAAGGGGTACTCCACCAACGGGGTTGTGGGGGCGGCAGCCCCCCACCCATAATAGTAGGTTAGGTTAGGTAAGGTTGTTAGGGTATTATTCTATAATTGCACCTATACACTTAGTTACACTTAGTTACACTTAGTTACACTTAGTTGTATTCCGTCCGTTAGTGACACAGTTGAGCTGGGGCTCCACTGCGACCAGGCAGCTCCCTTTCTTCCACTCTCCATTCCAGAAGTCGGTTGGAGTTGGTGCTGGGGTATCCTGGTGTTGGTGGCCGGTCCGGTATTTTGGCCAGCCACATGTCCAAGTGTTTCTTGAAGGTGTCTGGAGACACCCCGGTCATGTTCCTGAGAGGGGCTGGTATACAGTTGAACAGTCTGGTTCCATTGTATGTAAAGCTGTGATGGATCAGGGATTTGATTTTTTGTGTTGATCCCGGCGTAGTCCTCACATAGCACAGCCTCCCTCGCCTTTGGTGCCGAGTCTCTTGGATGTTTGGATTTGGTACCTTTTTTTCCCAAAATCTTCCAGACGTAGATGATGATGTACGAGCTAAACAAATTATTATTCTATTTAACAGGAAGGTACGACGAGGTAAGTGATGTGGTATAGGTGGCAATATGCGGAAATGGATTATAAGGGCATTCTGCCCCCCTCTTACCCCCTTACGAAAATCTACGGTTATTCACTCCACCCTAACTGAATTTCTACCGTTTTACTCAACCAGCGGGGGTGTGGGGGCGGTAGCCCCCTCCCATAATACATAAGAACATAAGAACATAAGAAAATGGGAGTCTGCAGAAAGCCGATTGGCCTAAGCAAGGCAGATCCCTGTCCCACACAACCCCAAATCAATTACAAAGCCCAATTATAGGCTCAACACTCTAATACCCTGAGGATCATCCTACCAAAACGGTTAGAGATTAACGCAGGATTATGGGGGTCTGCAGAGCGCTGATTGGCCCAACCCGGCTGATCCCCCTTCACACCCAACCCTTCTCGTCCATATGCTTATCCAATTTTATCTTAAAGCTCCCTACAGTTTTAGATCCCACTATAGCACTTGGTAGTCCATTCCACCCATCTACAACTCTGTTACCAAACCAATATTTGCCTATATCTTTTCTGAAACAAAATTTATCTAATTTGAAACCATTGGTACGAGTTCTTTCGCTATCACTGAGCTTTAGTACATTTGTCATGTCCCCTTTGTTAATCCCACTAACCCACTTGAACACCTCTATCATATCCCCTCTAACTCTGCGTCTCTCTAACGAATGTAAACCTAATTTCTTCAACCTTTCTTCATACGGAAGATTTCTAATATTATGGATCATTTTTGTCATTCTATGCTGTACTCTCTCCAATGAATCTATGTCCATTCTGTAATAAGGACACCAAAATTGGACAGCATAATCCATATGGGGTCTCACTAATGACAAGTAAAGTTTTAAGATAACATCAGCAGTTCTGTTACTCACACTCCTAGAGATGAACCCGAGAATCCTGTTTGCCTTATTACGAACGCCTATACACCGTTTTCTAGGCTTCAAATCATTGCTAACAAACACACCTAGATCTTTCTCGCAGTCTGAATTTTCTAATTCTAAATTAGCTAGTTTATATTTAACATTTGTTTGCATCTTCCCTATCTTTAATACCTTGCATTTGTCAATGTTAAACTTCAATGTTAAACTTCATCTGCCAATTTACTGACCATTCATGTAAGGTATCTAGATCCCTTTGGAGGCACTCTATATCGCTATCTGAATCAATTGATCTCCCCATTTTAGTATCGTCTGCGAATTTACTTATCCTACTAGTTATACCTAAATCTAGGTCATTTATGTATATAAGAAACAACAGGGGACCTAATACCGATCCCTGGGGGACACCACTTTTGACTGCTCCCCACTCTGACTTGGTACCATTTATGCTGACTCTCTGTTTCCTACCAATTAGCCATGACCTAATCCATCCCAACAACGCCCCACCTATTCCATGTGCCTCAACCTTTCTCATCAATCTCTCATGAGGGACTCTGTCGAAAGCTTTACTGAAATCTAAATATATAATATCGTATGCCTTGTCATTATCTACTGCTTCATATACCTCTGAGAAAAAACTAAGCAAATTAGTAAGGCAAGAACGTCCCTGTGTGAATCCATGCTGAGAAGAATTGATTAAGTTAAATGTTTCTAAGTGGTTTCTCATTTTCCTAGCAATAATTGACTCTAGTAGCTTTCCTATGATTGAAGTGAGACTAATGGGACGGTAATTGGATGCTATTGATTTATCACCTTTTTTGAAAATCGGAACTACATTTGCAAGCTTCCAAGCTTCTGGAACTATACCTGTTTCTAATGAATTGTTAAAAAGAAATGTTAATGGGTAACTTAACTCATCTCTGCATTCTTTTAATACTCTGGCATATACCTCATCGGGACCAGGCGATTTCTGAGGTTTCAGTCTGTCAATTTCCTTAAGCACATCATTTCTACTTATAGTAACCGTACTTAACCTATTTTCTATACTATCTCTATACACCTTACGGACTTCTGGAATCTGTGCCAAATTTTCATTTGTGAAAACGGATAGAAACTGACTATTTAATGTACTGCACATTTCTAAATCACTTTGTCATTTCTCCTATCGAAGTTTTAAGGGGGCCTATTTTATCTCTAACTTTAGATTTATATAGCTGGTAAAAAGCCTTAGGGTTATTTTTTGAGTCATTGGCTATCCTGATTTCATAATTTCTTTTGTCTGTCCTTATACATTTTTTAACCTCTCTTGATAGATTCTGATAGTAAGCAAGTAGGTGAATTTCGCCTTTCTTTATTTTTCGATATATTCCTCTCTTTTTTCCTAGAAGGTCTAATAGTCTATTATTCATCCATTTGTGTTGGTTCTGTGTTGATCTAAATTTTCTTTTGGGGATATATTTATTTTGCGCATTGTGGAGTGAAGAAATAAAATTATTATATGTAGCTGTCAAATTATCCTGAGTTAAGACAGGTATCTGAGAGAGAGTATGTTCATTAGCGCACCTGGGTCCACATAATAGTTTAACCATAGGATCGACTCTTAAGGCTCGTCTTAATCCACCATAATTGGCTTTTCTGAAATCTGGGATAAGTGTCGTATTCTCTTTAGCCTTTCCTGTCCATTGTATGTTAAAATAAATTGATTTATGATCACTATTTCCTAGTTGGTCTCCTATCTCTACATTATTTATCATTTGTCCATCATTACTGAGAACTAAATCGAGGATATTATTACCTCTAGTAGGCGAGTCTATGAATTGAAATAAAAAACTATCCTGTACCGCCTCAATAAACTCTGTTGAATCTGAGTCGCCGATTTGATGCTGCCAATCAATATTCGGAAAATTGAAATCCCCTATAATACACATATTGCTAAACCTTGATGCTATTTTCACTTCCTGCCATAAAGCTGTACCTTCGTTTCTACTCATATTTGGTGGTCTATAAATAACTCCAATAATTATGGTCTCACTACCTTCGCTAACCTCAACCCAAACACTTTCGTTATCAGTATTTAGTCTAATACCTGATTTAATACAGCTTTTTAAAGAACTCCTGACAAACACTGCTATTCCGCCGCCCCTCCTACTTGTTCGGTCGCGTTTAAACAAACTATATCCTGGTATATGGAATTCTGCTAAAAAATGTCTTGATTCTGTATTAATCCATGTTTCAGTCAGTGCTATAATGTCTATATTTTCGTTGCTAACAAGTGCTCTAAGTTCATCCATTTTGTTACATAAACTCCTACAGTTTGTATAATATAATCGCAATGAATTTATTTTACTGGTATCGGATTTACCTTTATTTCTAACTGAATTCCCATCTTCTGTTACACCTTTAATATTTCTACTAGCAGTACAATTAAAATCCTAAAATACTAGGTTAGGTTAGGTTAGGTTAGGTAAGGTTGTTAGGTTAGGCTAATGTCTCTCTGAAACATTGTAAATCCGTGTCACATCTAGATTGATAGACTTTTGTCAGAGGGGGCGGAATGCCCTTATAATCCATTTCCGCATATTGCCACCTATACCACATCACTTACCTCGTTGTACCTTCCTGTTAAATACAATAATAATTTGTTTAGCTCGTATAGGTGCAATTATAGAAATTTACCGTTGTTAGGTTAGGCTAATGTCTTTTCAAATCCCTATCGGGGGGGGGGGGGTCTCAACATCGATCGATAGGCCTTATGGGGAAAATAGGTTTTCCCGAGATTTCTAATTAATTACAAACACTATATATTGATGCAAATGAACAATTTTGTTTATAAAAAACACTCGGAAAATTCGTGGTATTAACCCTTCAGCTCCGGCTACGCATTACATAAATATTCCCCGAAACCCGGGTGTTTTGGCCGAAAAACGTCTAGGCTAGGCTACCGTATATTTGTTATTCTGACTACTTCCCGCATTCCCACGCATCCCCAAGCGTAGCTGTGTTATTTACCTGTAGAATGGCGTTAAGTAGAGCTCTCTAAGTCAACTGGTTGAGTTGTGATGATGATTTAATTGGAGATAACTTTATGGCAAAAACAGCCACTTTACACTACTTTTCGATATTTAACAACAACATACAGGCACACACGAACAAGCGACGCTCTCCTTCTTGTGGCCGGAGATGCGGGGCGTCGGTCCAGCCGGCTGTTGTTTACATGCGTCGGACCGACGCCTCGCACGCCAAGCTCACAGGCTTTGACCTCAGGGTGTTTAAGAGCCCTTCCGGGTAGCTCGTGTATGCTTTTTTATGGGCGTTCAAGAGCCCTTTCGGGAACAGAGGGTTAAAATAAAAAAAATCCAAACTTGGCTCGGATTTTGGGAATTTTAAGAGTAGGCTAAACAAATTACAGTAACCTAATTTAGATTTTTGGCTCTTGTTTCCCTAAATTGCAAACCCCAAAAAGCATAATTTTGGAAAATCCGAGCTAATTTTTGGCAGAACTTGGATCGTATTTTGAGAATCGAAAAAGACTAACTAAATGTCGGAAATCGGCTCATGATTTCGTAATTGTTTAGTTTATGTCCTCTTTTTCTAGTTATTAATTAAAAACGTATTCTATGGTGTATTATATGATATATAGTAGCAATAGAACTGTTCAAATGACCTGGGAAGTGTATATTAAACCAAATACAAAACTTTGAGTAGTGCGCGGTATTAGAGTAAGTCCACGGATGTGTTGTTTACATTTTGGGTTTGGAGCGACCTGTTGCCTACTCTAAATGCTCCGTTGGTGGGTTAAGAAGAGCCCTATTAGCTGACCCTATGGTCAAAAAATTAAGTCGATCCAGGTGTCCAAATGAGTGTACCCCTTCTCAGGCACCTGTCATCTTAAGTCAGGAAGAGACGTCAACCTTGGTAGATACATACGATAATTTTATCAAGTCAGTATTCAATGCACAAAATAAATACATCCCCAAAAGAAAATTTAGATCAACACAGAACCAACCCAAATGGATGAATAATAGACTATTAGATCTTCTAGGACAAAAGAGAGGAATATATAGAAAAATTAGGAAAGGCGAAATTCACCTACTTGCTTACTATCAGAATCTATCAAGACAGGTAAAAAAGGATATTAGGAAAGAAAAAAGAAATTATGAAATTAAGGTTGCCAATGACTCAAAAAATAATCCTAAAGCTTTTTACCAACTATATAAATCCAAGGTTAGAGATATAATTGGTCCCCTTAAAACTTTGATAGGAGAAATGACAGAAAATGATTTAGAAATGTGCAGTACATTAAATAGTCAATTTCTTTCCGTTTTCACTAATGAAAATTTGGCACAGTTTCCAGAAGTCCGTAAGGTATACAGCGATAGTATAGATAATAGGTTAAGTACGGTTACTATAAGTAGAAATTATGTGCTTAAGGAAATTGACAGACTGAAACCTCATAAATCGCCTGGTCCTGATGAGGTATATGCTAGAGTATTAAAAGAATGCAGACGAGTTAAGTTACCCATTAACATTTCTATTTAACAAGTCATTAGAAACAGGTATAGTTCCAGAAGCTTGGAAGCTTGCAAATGTAGTTCCGATCTTCAAAAAAGGTGATAAATCAATAGCATCCAATTACCGTCCCATTAGTCTCACTTCAATCATAGGAAAGCTACTAGAGTCAATTATTGCTAGGAAAATGAGAAACCACTTAGAAACATTTAACTTAATCAATTCTTCTCAGCATGGATTCACTCAGGGACGGTCTTGCCTTACTAATTTGCTTAGTTTTTTCTCAGAGGTATATGAAGCAGTAGATAATGACAAGTCATATGATATTATATATTTAGATTTCAGTAAAGCTTTCGACAGAGTCCCTCATGAAAGATTGATGAGAAAGGTTGAGGCACATGGAATAGGTGGGGCGTTGTTAGGATGGATTAGGTCATGGCTAATTGGTAGGAAGCAGAGAGTCAGCATAAATGGTACCAAGTCAGAATGGGGAGCAGTCAAAAGTGGTGTCCCCCCAGGGATCGGTATTAGGTCCCCTGTTGTTTCTTATATACATAAATGACCTTGATTTAGGTATAACTAGTAGGATAAGTAAATTTGCAGACGAAACCAAAATGGGGAGAACAATTGATTCAGATAGAGATATAGAGTGCCTCCAAAGGGATCTAGATACCTTACACGAATGGTCAGTAAATTGGCAGATGAAGTTTAACATTGACAAATGCAAGGTATTAAAGATAGGGAAGATGCATACAAATGTTAAATATAAACTAGCTAATGTGGAATTAGAAAACTCGAATTGTGAGAAAGATCTAGGTGTGTTTGTTAGCAATGATTTGAAGCCTAGACAACAGTGTATAAGCGTTCGAAACAAGGCAAACAGGATTCTCGGGTTCATCTCTAGGAGTGTGAGTAACAGAACTGCTGATGTTATCTTAAAACTTTACTTGTCATTAGTGAGACCCCATATGGATTATGCTGTTCAATTTTGGTGTCCTTATTACAGAATGGACATAGATTCATTGGAGAGAGTACAACGTAGAATGACAAAAATGATCCATAATATTAGAAATCTTCCGTATAAAGAAAGGTTGAAGAAATTAGGGGAAATTGGGGGAAAGAACTGGACGAAGTAAGATGGCTAGGAAGATATAAAAAGGGTGAGATGAGACCGATAAAAGCAGAGTTTAAATCTAGGTCAGTGGTTGAAGCATTAACCATTGTAAGCTGGAGGCTAAATAGTTGTACTGGAATAAGAACATAAGAAAATGGGAGTCTGCAGAAAGCCGATTGGCCTAAGCAAGGCAGATCCCTGTCCCACACAACCCCAATTACAAAGCCCAATTATAGGCTCAACACTCTAATACCCTGAGGATCATCTTACCAAAACGGTTAGAGATTAACGCAGGATTACGGGGGTCTGCAGAGCGCTGATTGGCCCAACCCTGCTGATCCCCCTTCACACCCAACCCTTCTCGTCCATATGCTTATCCAATTTTATCTTAAAGCTCCCTATCGTTTTTAATCCCACTATAGCACTTGGTAGTCCATTCCACCCATCTACAACTCTGTTACCAAACCAATATTTGCCTATATCTTTTCTGAAACGAAATTTATCTAATTTGAAACCATTGGTACGAGTTCTTTCGCTATCACTGAGCTTTAGTACATTTGTCATGTCCCCTTTGTTAATCCCACTAACCCACTTGAACACCTCTATCATATCCCCTCTAACTCTGCGTCTCTCTAACGAATGTAAGCCTAATTTCTTCAACCTTTCTTTATACGGAAGATTTCTAATATTATGGATCATTTTTGTCATTCTACGTTGTACTCTCTCCAATGAATCTATGTCCATTCTGTAATAAGGACACCAAAATTGAACAGCATAATCCATATGGGGTCTCACTAATGACAAGTAAAGTTTTAAGATAACATCAGCAGTTCTGTTACTCACACTCCTTGAGATGAACCCGAGAATCCTGTTTGCCTTGTTTCGAACGCTTATACACTGTTGTCTAGGCTTCAAATCATTGCTAACAAACACACCTAGATCTTTCTCACAATTCGAGTTTTCTAATTCCACATTAGCTAGTTTATATTTAACATTTGTATGCATCTTCCCTATCTTTAATACCTTGCATTTGTCAATGTTAAACTTCATCTGCCAATTTACTGACCATTCGTGTAAGGTATCTAGATCCCTTTGGAGGCACTCTATATCTCTATCTGAATCAATTGTTCTCCCCATCTTGGTATCGTCTGCAAATTTACTTATCCTACTAGTTATACCTAAATCAAGGTCATTTATGTATATAACAAACAACAGAGGACCTAATACAGATCCCTGGGGGACACCACTTTTGACTGCTCCCCATTCTGACTTCGTACCATTTATGCTGACTCTCTGCTTCCTACCAATTAGCCATGACCTAATCCATCCCAACAACGCCCCACCTATTCCATGCGCCTCAACCTTTCTCATCAATCTCTCGTGGGGGACTCTGTCGAAAGCTTTACTGAAATCTAAATATATTATATCATATGACTTGTCATTATCTACTGCTTCATATACCTCTGAGAAAAAACTAAGCAAATTAGTAAGGCAAGAACGTCCCTGAGTGAATCCATGCTGAGAAGAATTTATTAAATTATATGTATCTAAGTGGTTTCTAATTTTACTAGCAATAATTGACTCTAGTAGCTTTCCTATGATTGATGTAAGACTAATGGGACGGTAATTGGATGCTATTGATTTGTCACCTTTTTTGAAGATCGGAACTACGTTTGCAAGCTTCCAAGCTTCTGGAACTATACCTGTCTCCAATGACTTGTTAAATAAAAATGTTAATGGGTAACTTAACTCATCCCTACATTCTTTTAATACTCTAGCATATACCTCATCAGGACCAGGCGATTTATGAGGTTTCAGTCTGTCAATTTCCTTAAGCACATCATTTCTACTTATAGTAACCGTACTTAACCTATTTTCTATACTATCGCTATATACCTTACGGACTTCTGGAAACTGTGCCAAATTTTCATTAGTGAAAACGGAAAGAAATTGACCATTTAATGTACTGCACATTTCTAAATCATTTTCTGTCATTTCTCCTATCGAAGTTTTAAGGGGACCAATTACATCTCTAACCTTGGATTTATATAGTTGGTAAAAAGCTTTAGGATTATTTTTTGAGTCATTGGCAACCTTAATTTCATAATTTCTTTTTTCTTTCCTAATATCCTTTTTTACCTGTCTTGATAGATTCTGATAGTAAGCAAGTAGGTGAATTTCGCCTTTTCTAATTTTTCTATATATTCCTCTCTTTTGTCCTAGAAGATCTAATAGTCTATTATTCATCCATTTGGGTTGGTTCTGTGTTGATCTAAATTTTCTTTTGGGGATGTATTTATTTTGTGCATTGAATACTGACTTGATAAAATTATCGTATGTATCTACCAAGGTTGACGTCTCTTCCTGACTTAAGATGACAGGTGCCTGAGAAGGGGTACACTCATTTGGACACCTGGATCGACTTAATTTTTTGACCATAGGGTCCGCTAATAGGGCTCTTCTTAACCCACCATAATTGGCTTTTCTAAAGTCAGGTATTAATGTTGTATTCTCTCTGGTATTACCTTTCCATTGTATATTAAAATACACAGAATTGTGGTCACTATTTCCTAGGTGGTCCCCTATCTCTACATTATTTACCATATGTTCATTGTTACTGTTGTTACATATGTTCATTGTTCATTGAATGAAACATATTAGGGTGAAAAAGGACTTAAGCATAGAGGAAAGGGAAAAGTTGAGAGAAGTTCAAGCAAGGGCTGACGATGAAAATCGAAAATTGTCAGATGAGGAGAAAAGGATTTTTTTTTGGAGAGTAAAGGAAGGGAAACTAAAGAAGTGGTACACTCAGAGTCAGAAAGAACGGAAAATACGAGGAGAAATGAACAAGGAGACAGTGAGTCAGGTAGTGGATCAAATCTGGGACAAGGAGATAGTGAGGGAGGAGCAGGAGATAGAGACAGTGAGTCAGGTAGTGGATCAAACCGAAGACAGAGAGATGGTGAGGGAGGAGCAGGGGATGGAGACGGTGAGTCAGGTAGTGGATCAGCCCGAGGACGGAGAGATGGTGAGGGGGGGGAGGAGAATAGAACTAGCAGGGAAGGGATGGAGGAGGAGGTGAACCTGATAGGAGGCAGGGAGGGAAGAGAAACAAGGAGGAGGATTCCAATATACTGTGCTACTACACTAATATAGATGGAATAAACAGTAAAAAGGTAGAATTGGATGGTGGAGTGGTCTTGCCACTGGCCTGGTAATCCAAAGGTCCCGGGTTCAAATCCCGATATATCAATGGGAAGATATTATTGGGATGGAATTTGTGCTGTACCTAGTATCAGTGCATTACCACAAGCCCACCGAAACGTCAATAAAATACCCTCATTGTTCCCTGATTAAATAGCAGTGTATGAATATTCCCATATTCAAAATATGCTATAGGGGTGCAATGCCTGGTGAGTTATCTGCTCAACAGGTGGCGTTGTGTGTGTGTGAGAGTCCGAGTGTAGGGGGTGAGACAGTGAAAAACGGGAACGAGATGGCTTCAGAGATGGGGTCGTTTCGGGCCATGAGTGAGCACCGTGCCTCATGTGAAGGCAAGATGGCAGGTGCTCGTTGTACTCTACGTGCTTCACATGTCTCACTCCCTAGACTGGAACAAGACCTCACAGGCTTCACTGTTCATTGTAAAGCGGTTAATGTTAAGGCTCTCAGCCTATGCCCGAGAGGAAGTAAGTTGGAATATAGAAAAAAAAAAAAAAAAAAAAATAGTCTGTTTGACGGAGACAAAGCTGAACCAGGACTTTGACAGCAATATAGTGTTTAGTGAAGGATATAATATATGGAGATATGATAGAAAGGGAAAAAGGGGAGGTGGAGTGGCAGTATTAGTTAAGAACCCTATGACAGCAAAGCAAGTGGAGTTAAATAATGACAAGGCAGAAATAATGGCAGTTGAACTCAATGATATAGAAGGAAAAAAGCTAGACATAGCAGTAGCTTACATGCCACCAAAGACCAGAGCATGGAGGGAGTTGGAGTTTGAGGAGATGGTCGAGGATATGATTCAGTCGTTGAGAAGATTGCTTTTAAGGAAGAATCGATTGATCTTGGTAGGAGATTTCAACTGTAGTGAGGTTGATTGGGAATCGGGTGATGCAGGGCCAAATCAGAGATCTTGGGGAAGTCGGCTAGTGGAGTTGGTTACGGAAAATGTACTTGCACAACATGTGAAGGAAAATACAAGAATGAGGGGTAATAACGAACCTTCTAAACTCTATCTGATTTTTACAAAGGATCCTCACGAAATTAGTGATATAAACTATCTATGTCCTGTAGGTAAAAGTGATCACCTATTACTAAAATGGAAGTTGACCTCGAGTAATGCCAATAGATTAGACAATAGCTACATAAATGACAGATTAAATTATAGTAAAGCTGATTATGTATCCTTGAAAAGATATTTAGAGGGAGTAGATTGGGATCTTATTTTGAAGGAACAGGACGTACAAGGTAAATATAGTAGATTCCTCGAAATTTGTAGAGTAGGAACCTATCTGTTTGTCCCAAGATATAAAACTGGAAATTTTACTAAGCAGAAAGATTGGTTTAATTTGAAATGCAAAAGGGCTTTGGGTAGGCGTGATGCAGCTTGGGCTAGATTAAGAAGAAGGAACACTGAGAGTAATCGGAATAAATATAAACAGGAGAGGAATAGTTATGTTAACATAATTAGGCAAGTTAAAATTAACTATGAGAAGAACATAGTAAATAAATGTGAAAGTGATCCTAGATTATTTTATAAATATATAAACAGTAAGTTGAAGGTAAAGAAACAAATTACTAAATTAAGAGTTGATGCTAGGACGTATGAAAATGTATCGGACATGTGCGAGGTAATGAATAACAAATTGGGGTCAGTTTTTACTAGAGAGGAAGGTTTTGACGAACCACAGGCGGGAGTACTGGAGAGTGGTCTTAGTAAGATTGAAATAACTAGAGATGAGCTGTTATCTGCGATGAGAGGACTTGAAGTAAGGAAAGCTATGGGACCGGATGAAGTATCTGCCTGGGTTTTAAACAGGCTGGGAAATTAGGTATAGCCCGGCAGCCCGGACTAGCCCGGACATGTAGCCGGGCTAGTGATTTTCAATGTTAGTCAGCCCGGCAGTTGCCCGGGGGACAAGTGAAAGTTTGTAATACTAACTTACATAACGGTGCAATAAAATATATACATACATATATAATATCAAATACCGGTATATAATTAATGTAGGAAAACATCGCTGCGGTAACCCTTTAGTAGACTGAGTCTGAGACCGACGACACTCGGTGTGCGGTGACCCTTAAGTAAACAGTAAACAGCTAATCGGTTGTCGAATACTATACTGTCAATATTGATTTATATCCGATGCAATAACAACACAAGAATCAATAAATAGATAAAGAAAACAAAAACAGGAAAATTGAAACAAGTTAGGCTAAAATAATGAAGCCGTGTAAATCCTATGATAACATTGCCTAAGAATTGTTGCTATTGCTTTGCCGTGAATCTCGTAATGTTACGAACTTGAATTGCAAGGGATACTAAAGCTTGTTAAGGGGGGATGGTTCACTTTTTGGGCGTTTTTTGCATGTATTCATTCTTTTTCTAGTTTCCTCCCTAGACCTCCATCAAATTTAAAAAAAACATCCTTTAGATCCCCCTTCTAGATTAATTTGTAGCCTACATTTTTCGGTAGAAAAAATTCCCGGCCGAAGGCCGGTTCTTCCAACATTACAGGCTCACTATTGTTCGCCAGGGAAAAAATCGACATCTAAATAGCACGAAAGGTCTAAATATTGACGACGAAATGGAGCGAAAGGTTTTAAGATCGACTATCTAATGGAGCAAACATCTTAACATCTGTAAACTAATGGGGCT
The DNA here is from genome assembly GCA_032716605.1 of Paralithodes platypus. Taxonomy (NCBI): domain Eukaryota; kingdom Metazoa; phylum Arthropoda; class Malacostraca; order Decapoda; family Lithodidae; genus Paralithodes; species Paralithodes platypus. The sequence goes on from CM064573.1 coordinate 3,659,811, forward strand.
AAACATGAGGGAGAAAGTGGTTCAGAAAACAGGCCCATGTCCCCTTAAGCTTGTAGATGGTGTTGGTGGCATAGTTAGTGGTCAGTGGTCAGTGTTATACTATAATCCATAGATGCTGGTTGTAGGGTAGCAGATTGGCATCGTCTGCACTTACCCGATATCGGTGTCCAGTTTTATTATTTGTTCTATTTCTCCCCATTTTAATGTTAATAATTCCAATCTTCAAAAAATCGGGCTATTTGGGAATTTTGGATTATTCGTGTTCGAATTATCATAATTTTGCTGTAACAGACTATTTGACAGACAGACACATCTTCCTTAACCCCTTATGTACCGGCGACGTGTTTATAATTTCTTTCTAGCTAGATTTATACTATTTTGTGCAGTTTAAGAAGGATGTGTGCTGTTATAAAAAAGGTCAAGTGAGATCATTCGAAGCCTGTTAATTGCTGGAGGCCCCTTTTAAACTGAATTATATAATTTAATAGCCAGAATATATTGAAATGGACGTCACCGGTAATGAAGGGGTTAAGTCAGTGTTGTGATTTAATATCCAGTATAGCCGTAAACACACTCTCTCTCTCCCCGGTATACGTCAATAATGAACTATGAATTTGTAATGTGATGCCATAGATCAAGGCTGCCTGTTCCTAGAAATGTTATTCTTGTATTCAACTTATTAGGTCTGCGCGTGAAGCGAAGGAGGCTGTTGGTGTTCTGGAATTGAAGATTATTTTGGATCGACGTCCACATCGACACCCTATTTGGGGGAAGCGAAGGATCTCAAGGGCTTACACAGTCCTTCTTCTTCTTCTTGTTAGGGCAACGCTTATTGAAAATTGCAATATTTCGGTTATTACTGAACCAAATTTAATTATTGTTCTCGTGCATAATATTATACAGTACTCTGATTTATCCCCTAGGCCCTAACGGAGCCCTTTTTGTTTTATTTGGTCCTGTGCGTCGCGCTACGCACCTTGGAGTTAACACGACCACACGGACCTATACTGTAGTCTGCTTGGACTTGTAAAATTAAATATTGCTAGTCGTGAAGTTATTTATTGGGGAGATTGTAGGCACCAGTCGAGCAGGACAGTACCCAGGGGAGGTCACATAGCCATATGATAACGAGTTACTGGAACTCCTGCTTCATTTGCCAGGCTTCCCCCACTTTTTCTATAGGTGCCTCACCTACACAGAGAGTAATCCAGCTAACTCTCATAGACACTTACTATTCATTGAATCATTTCACTACACTTAAAAATCACACCACACTTCTTTCCAACACACCTAAATTTCCTCTAACGTACTGTACCGTGATTTTAGGTGATATGTTTGTGAATGTATGTGGTACTTAGCGAGCGAAATGTCTTACAGTGTATCAGGGCAAGTACAAGATATGTCAGGGCAAGTAAATTTCAGAAGTCACTAGCCCGGGGCAAGTAGATCCGCAACACTAATTTCCCAGCCTGGTCTTGTTGTTGTTCCCTAAGCTGCCTGGCCGAACAGCCCCGAGTCCCTGAGGAAGGCCATGGCCACGATCGGGCTTTCCCACAGAGCTCTCATTGAGTGTAGGTTGTGTTGTTGGCGTAAGTGGTTGTGTGAAATGCAGTCTTCTATGATGTGTTTAATGGTATGGGGTGCTGTGTTACATCCCGGGCAGGCGTCGACAACGGAGTCATCCAGTCTCTTCTGATAGCTCAGGAGAGCTGGATGGTGTCCGCATCTCAGCCTGGCCAGGTGGACTCTGTCCTCGCGAGGGAGGGAGGATTCGGAAGGATGGATTTCGGGAGGTCGTGCATGCAGCTGCGTGTTGTCTGTGAGTGAGTGGATGGATTGGCGAGAGATATGAGTATGGATGTGCTTCTGGAAGATGGTTCGGGGGGGGCAGGGAGGGAGAGAGGACAATAACTGTGTGTGATACCGTGTGCTGGGTGTTGTTTTGATATTTCTTGGTGTCTGTGGGTGTGTTGCCATGTAGTTTAGTGGGTGGTCTTGGTTTGTGGAGGCTGCTGCCAGGAATTGAGTGCCTCTCATGTCCAGATGGTCTTTGACTTTGAGGATTTTGGTTTCTTGATGTAGATGATCTGTGGGTGCAGTAGCTGTGCAGCCTGTAATGATCTTCAGGGCTTTGTTTTGGATAGTTTGTAAGGTCTTATGATGTGTTTCAGCTAGGTTAGAAGCCCAGGCTGGGCTTGCGTATTCCATTACTGATCTTATGTATTGTTTATATACTGTGGTGGTAGTTTCTTTGTTGTGTCCAAATTTTGTGTGAGCAAGTGACCTGAGGGCGTTAAGTCTGGGTGTCAGTTTCTTTTTAATGTTTGTGGTGTGCTGTTTGAATGTCATATGAGTATCATATGTTACTCCTAGGATTTTGGGTGTGTGTGTATGTGTTAGGGGTGTGTTGTTTATGGTGAGTTGAGGGATGTATTCGTGTTCACCTGTCCAGCTTGTGAGCAGGGTTGCGGTGGATTTGGCTGGGGCTAGATTCAGTCTGTTTGTAGTGCACCAGCCATGTAGTGTGTTGAGATAGGGTTGAAGGAGATCTGTTGCTCTTCTTGGGTCATGGTGTGTGCATGTGAGTGTTATGTCATCTGCATAGGAGGCTAAGTTTATTTGGGGAGTATTGGGTGTAGTTATATCGTGCATGTACAGATTGAAGAGTGCGGGCGATAGGACGGATCCCTGTGGGACTCCGTTTGGAAAGTTTCTGATTTTAGATGACTGACGGCAAAAGATACGTGTGCACATCTGCCTGCTAGGAAGTTGGCCAGCCACCTTTTTGTGTTGTTGTGCATGTTTGTGTTGTAGATTTTGTTTGTTAGGTTGTGGCGGGGGATGGCATCGAAGGCTTTACTAATGTCGAGTGTGGCTAATAGTGATCTGTGTGGTGGTCTAGCTGAGTTGATGCCGTCAAAAGCTCTTTGTGTAAGGTCTGTGAGAAGAGTGTTTGTGGAGTGCAGTGGCCTAAAGCCATGTTGTGTTGGAGCTAGGGGTAGGTCGGGTGTAATTAGTTGTAATACTAGGCGTTCAGCCTGGTTTTAAAGGAGTGTGCAGAGCAATTAGTGGAGCCAGTGAGGGACATAATTCAAGCTTCCTTAGATAAAGGACAGGTTCCTGTTGAATGGAAAAGAGCTAATATCATTCCGATATACAAGAATGGAAACCCTGAGGACCCTCTAAACTATAGACCAGTTTCACTTACTAGTATTGTATGCAAGATTTGTGAAAAGCTAATTAGGAAGAGATGGATGAAAATGTTGGAGAGAAAGAAGATAATAACCCCAAAGCAATTTGGATTCAGAGAAGGGACATCTTGTGTTACCAGTTTGCTATGTTATTACAGTAGGGTGATAGATGTACTCCAAGAAAGAGGCGGATGGGTGGACTGCGTCTACTTAGACCTTTCCAAAGCATTCGATAAGGTACCACATAAGAGATTGTTATCTAAGCTTGAGACGCTAGGATGTGTCAGGGGGAGTTTGCTGAAATGGATGGAGAGCTATTTAACAGATAGGGAAATGAGGACCAACATTAGAGGAACTTACTCATCGTGGCGGAAAGTTGAGAGTGGTGTGCCGCAGGGATCTGTGTTGGCACCTCTCATGTTCCTTATGTACGTGAATGACCTGCCGATAGGCATAAACTCCTACATGTCAATGTTTGCAGATGACCTAAAAATTATGAGACAAATAACAAATAAAAGTAGTTGTGAGGAGCTGCAAGGGGATTTAGATAAAATATACGAATGGAGCACCAAGTGGAAAATGAAATTTAATATAAGTAAATGCCATGTGTTAAATATGGGAAGAAGTGTGAATAGACCAAATTGGGAGTACAGGATGGGAGATAATATAATTAGCAAGGCCGAAAAAGAAAAGGATTTAGGGTTGATTATACAAGATAATTTGTCGCCAGAGAAACATATTAACAAGCTCTTTAGCGGAATGTATGCAATGGCCGGGAATATGAAAGTTGCTCTGAACTACTTGGATGAGACCATGGTAGCTAAAATTATGAAGAGTATGATTAGACCAAGATTGGAGTATGCAGCAGTGGTGTGGTCCCCGCATCTAAAGAAGCATATTCACAAGTTAGAAAGAATCCAGAGAGCAGTTACTAGATTGGTTCCAAGTCTCAGAGAACTGCCATATGAAGGGAAGCTAGACAAATTAAATCTACCGAGTCTAAAAGAGAGGAGAGAAAGGGGAGACATGATAATGATGTACAAATGCACCCGGGGGCTGGAGAGGCTGGATAGGGAGGATATATTAATTATGGATACAGGAATAACTAGAGGCCACAGCTACAAAGTAAAAAGACCTACCTGCAAGAACGATATCAGGAAGTTTAGCTTCCCCTATAGATGTATTGACAAATGGAATGGGCTGGAAGAGGAGGTGGTAGGGGCAAGGAATATCCATATTTTCAAGAAAAAATTGGATAAAAAGTAGACTGAGAGACGGGACAACACGAGCTTAGCTCAACTCCTGTAAACTACAATTAGGTAAATACATACTGGGGCAGTGCGTTCCACTCATTTACCACTCTATCACAAAATGAGTTCTTTGCCTTCTCAAGCCTATTTCTTTCTTTGTCAATTTTCTTAGTGTCCTCTCGTTCTTGTTCCCTCCCGCATCAAGAAGATACCTTCACACACATCCTCATCGTACTTTCCTGACACTATCCTAAAAGTCTCTATCATATCCCCTCTCTTTCTCCTATATGCCAGTGTCGGAAGCCCCAGTGTCCTCAACCTCTGCTCATAGCCCGCGTTCTTCAACGTTGGTATCAGCTTGCTAGCTCTCCTCTGCACTTTTTCCACTACTTCTATATCCTCTACCATATATGGAGCCCACACCTGGTTCGCATATTCCAGGTGCGGCCTAACCAGCGCTGTATAGAGATTCCTGAAGATTTCTTCGTCAAGTGACACAAATGTCCTTATCAGCCCTACAATTCTATTGGCTTTGTTTATCTTTTCCGCTAGATGTTCTGAGAAATTTAACTTATTGTCTATCACTACTCCTATATCCTTTTCTGCATTCACTTCATCCATTGCTTCATACATACTGTATCCTACCTTGTCTATCTTGCTTGTCCCAATCCGCATGTACTTGCATTTTTTTGGATGAAAAGGCATTACCCAATCTTTGATTTTGTGTGCAATAAATGTCTCTAATAGTTTGCCTACAACTGATATCAAACTAGTTAGACAATAATTTGAAGCGATAGATTTATTACCTTTTTATGCTCAGTTATGTTTGCGTCTAATTTGACTTTTTTTGTTTTGTTTTTCTAAATGACCCCATGACCAGCTGTTATTTGCCCCCCTGCTGGTAATATACTGTATATGACGATGACAATAAGTTATTACAGTTTTCTTACAGTAGATCCTCTGGAAAAAGGCAAACTATGCCGGTGTATCCAGCTCAGTACCAGTACTTGCACTGCTGCGGTCGTTCACGGTGTTGGCGGCGGCGGTAGCAGACGCAACATTTTTACTATTCTGTATTTTTGTTTTATAATCAAACTTCAAATCTTGTCTTCCCCATGCTTTATCAAGATTACTTTCAAACTCCCTTTTTGATTCGGAATCGACTACATACTGGGGCAGTGCGTTCCACTGGGGGCTTGGGGGCTGACAACCTATTATTTTATCCCACAGCCGGTAACAAAGCAGTTTACTCAGCAGCTATCTGTGTGATAAGCTCACCTCACCCCCTATGATTTATTGTCATCATATATATTACCAGTAGGGGGCAAACAACAGCTGGCTGTGGGATAATTTTGTAAAAAAAAAAAAAAAAAAAAAAAAAAAAACGCGTATTTAACTGTGAGCGTACAACTTTGTTAACAAAGTGACGGTACGCGCACTAACACAACCCTTACCGACATATCCCCCTTTCTCCCCTTTTCCCATATAAAGGGGGACTATTATTCATGATTTCCAGTCTTCGGGTACACTTCCCTTTTTCCATGCTAGTCAACACATATTCTATTCCCATTCAAGCATTATATCACCACCATACCTCAGCATCTCCCCACACACACTATTTATCCCTGCTGCTTTACCCATTTTCACCCTTTTCAAAGCCTCACACACTTCTGACCTGATTTTTAATGTGGCATACTTAATTAGCCTACCCTAACCTAAGCCTATAGCAGTCCTACGGTAGGCCTAGGTATATACATCAAAATGGACCCACAAAATGTGAAACTGATATACTGTACTGTACATGAGAGGCACTCAATTCCTGGCAGCAGCCTCCACGAACCAAGACCACCCACTAAACTACATGGCAACACACCCACAGACACCAAGAAATATCAAAACAACACCCAGCACACGGTATCACACACAATTATTGTCCTCTCTCCCTCCCTGCCCACCCCGAACCAACTTCCAAAAGCACATCCATACTCATATCTCTCACCGATCCATCCACTCACTCACTGACAACACGCAGCTGCATGCACGACCTCCCGAAATCCATCCTTCCGAATCCTCCCTTCCTCGCGAGGACAGAGTCCACCTGGCCAGGCTGAGATGCGGACACCATCCAGCTCTCCTGAGCTATCAGAAGAGACTGGATGACTCTGTTGTCGACGCCTGCCCGGGATGTAACACAGCACCCCATACCATTAAACACATCATAGAAGACTGCATTTCACACAACCACTTACGCCAACAACACAATCTACACTCAATGAGAGCTCTGTGGGAAAGCCCGATCGTGGCCATAGCCTTTCTCAGGGACTCGGAGCTGTTCGGCCAGGCAGCTTAGGGAACAACAACAACAACAACAACAACTGTACTGTATTGTTGGTGATGGGCTGGTCTATCAGAGTGAGACCTGAGCGATCTCTGCCATACCCATAGCTTACTCTGACTGTTCCTTTTACTTATATATTTTCTAGATCTCAAGTGACGGCGTCTCTTCCGTGGATTGACCTCCCAATCTACCAAGATTGGAAGCTAAAGCGTCACATTATTCCTTTGCCCCTCAACTTTCTCTTCATAATTGCTGAGGGGCACAGGGCCCTGGGTGGGGCTTTTTTTGGTTTCCCGGGCGTTTACGCACCCTCTCAGCTCCCCGCCATGGAGTGGCTTCGGTCACCCAGGCTTTATTGTGGTCGGCAGGGAGGGTTCTGTGGGGGCGCTCGTTTGTGGCCTTGGCCTTGCTCGGGGCCTTGGGGCTGTTCGGCCAGGCAGCTTGGGGAACAACAACAACTGTACTGTATTGAGGTAAATGCCTAAATGGACACTCCATTATATGAAAATGACAACTTTAAGTATAACCGACCTTAAAATATGTGAACCATAGTCAGAGTCTAGACGTAAATAGTACAAAACGGACCAACAACATGCATAAAAGACACCTGGTTGATTGTTTCATTATGAAATACAATTTTTATAAAGTTTGACACCGGATCCGAAGTCGTCAATGTTATTGTGGCCTATAAGAATCTAATATCATGTACCATACTTCATTGCTATATACAGTACAGTATATGTATGTGTGATATTTCTGCTCAGTTGTGTCAGAATATAACATTATTTTTGTGTATGTGTTTGTTCTTATTTTTGTTTCGTCCGTACTTTGCACTTAACCATGTCACAATATGAAATACCGTTTCCATTTCATTGTCTTGCTGTTTTGTCCGAAATTCCTGCTCGATCATGTTAGAATCATTTGTCAGAATATAGACGTCATACCGTATAGAATATCCTTCTTCTTGGTGGGGTGTCTCGCTTCGGGTTCAGATCCTTCAAATTCCCCCCGCCGACCAAGTCTTTGTACTGGCTTTGCCCTAGTGGAAAAGAAAGTGATACCTAAGAGGCAAATGCAATATATTTCTTGAGCTGCTCTAATGCGAATCTCGGTATCTTATTACGTCCGCCACACTCAGGTCACTTCGCCGCTCGTCCGTTCGCCACACTCGGGTCACTCTCGTTGAATGTAAAACCCGTAGAATGATGAAGAACAACTCGTTGTTTCGCTTGAGAGTTAACTTGACGGTTGTTGTTGTACTCCCCTTCTCCATCTCAAGTGATATCGAGGTCACCTTACGCTTTGGGAGGCATTTTAAACGGGAATATGCATGGAGGATATGTTTAACACAGCAACAACACAAGATACCGCACACCGACGCCCGTGACGTCACGTCTCGTCCAAGCGGGTGACTCAGAGCCTAGCCTTTATACCGGCGCTCCGACGGATCCCCGTTTTGACGGACATAAAACCTTATGTTTTGGGGACGGGAGCGCATCATCCGACATTTTCGAGACTGACGGACACATCTCGGGAACATAGGAGATATCAGACTACTGTATGTACATTGGACGGTTATGACTGACATTTGCCCTTATTTGTCCAAAAACTGTTAGAATCTTCCGATACTGTTAGAGACTGTCGGAACCCTGCTCACAAGCTGGACAGGAGAACACGAATACATCCCTCACCTCACCATAAACAACACACCCCTATAACACATACACACTCACCCAAAATCCTAGGAGTAACATATGATACTCACATGACATTCAAACAGCACACCACAAACACGATAAAGAAACTTGACACCCAGACTTAACGCCCTCAGGTCACTTGCTCACACAAAATTTGGACACAACAAAGAAACCACCACCACAGTTTATAAACAATACATAAGATCAGTGATGGAATACGCAAGCCCAGCCTGGGCTTCTAACCTAGCTGAAACACATCAAAACACTTTACACAGACTAAAGACTATTCAAAACAAAGCCCTAAAAATCATTACAGGCTGCACAGCTACTACACCCACAGATCACCTACTGTACATCAAGAAAGCAAAATCCTCAAAGTCATAAACCATCTGGACATGAGAGGCACTCAATTCCTGGCAGCAGCCTCCACGAACCAAAACCACCCACTACACTATATGGCAACACACCCACAGACACCAAGAAATTTCAAAACAACACCCAGCACACGGTATCACACACAAATACTGTCCTCTCTTCCTCCCTGCCCACCCCAAACCAACTTCCAGAAGCGCATCCATACTCATATCTCTCGCCGATCCATCCACTCACTCCTAGACAACACGCAGCTGCAAGCACGGCCTCCCGAAATCCATCCTTCCGAATCCTCCCTTCCTCGCGAGGACAGAGTCCACCTGGCCAGGCTGAGATGCGGACACCATCCAGCTCTTCTGAGCTATCAGAAGAGACTGGATGACTCCGTCGTCGACACCTGCCCGGGATGTAACACAGCACCCCATACCATTAAACACATCATAGAAGACTGCATTTCACACAACCACTTTCGCCAACAACACAATCTACACTCAATGAGAGCTCTGTGGGAAAGCCCGATCGTGGCCATGGCCTTCCTCAGGGACTCGGGGCTGTTCGTCCAGGCAGCTTAGGGAACAACTATAACGATGACGGAAATGTCCGAAAAACTGAAGTACGTATCCGGGAGGCCGTGCGGATCCGGCTAGTACGGGTTTCCGACAATTAGAGATCCGAAATAGCGAGGGGTTACTGTAATAACAGTTGATCAGGAACTCAGGAAATGGGTAAACTGGTAGTGTAGGTAGCTCTTCAAAAATTTAAGGTCTGTCTCCACACCCAAATTTTTTGGATGAGGACTGCCACTGATACCACCATGTAAGGTACAAAGATGATGTAACCTTGTAAGGAGGTGTTATGAAAGTGTGAGCAGGTAGATATTGTTCTTGGTTGATTGTAGACTGGTCAATTCTGGTAGGTTCTCTGGTTTATACTAATTTACTTCTAATTATTTAAGTTGTACCGGTAATAATGCCGCACCTTATCCCAAATTATCACAAATATAATTTTGATACTTATTGGTAAATGGGTAATTAATAAGATCTTCTATACCAGCCACAGGATCTTTATTCAGGAACAAAGTAAAAGTTGCAGGAACAAAATTTGATAACTGGAACAGAGTTGAATTGTACGGTAGTATTAATATTAACTATGTCATATGGACGAGAAGGGTTGGGTGTGAAGGGGGATCAGCCGGGTTGGGCCAATCAGCGCTCTGCAGACCCCCATAATCCTGCGTTAATCTCTAACCGTTTTGGTAAGATGATCCTCAGGGTATTAGAGTGTTGAGCCTATAATTGGGCTTTGTAATTGAATTGGGGTTGTGTGGGACAGGGATCTGCCTTGCTTAGGCCAATGGGCTTTCTGCAGACTCCCATTTTCTTATGTTCTGATGTTCTAACCCGGCAACGGCAAGAAAGCTCATAAGAAGTTTTACTGGGCGAGGGTGGCAAAGCTCTTAAGAGGGAGGCCTAAAAAAAAACATTTAAACGCCCCCAGTAGCACTAAACAATTTTTTTTTTTTCCTATACTGTACCTCATATCACTCCTCCACATCCCTTCCTTCCTCCCTTTCCCCTCCCTCTTCAATTATCACCTATTTTCCCCGTTATTCCCTAATTCGTTGGTATATTTTTGTGCTAACATTAGCAAACTGTGTGGAGGATGTGCTTACGTGCCTAGCGGGTGTGTTACATAACCGAGAGTGTGTATGAGTAGGCTCAGTGTGGCTTGAGGCCTCGTGGAGGGAGGGGTTGCCTCAATTTGCTCCATAATTCATGAATGGGCTGGTCCATGTATATTCGCGATTTTGACCAGAAAAATGATATTTTCACTTGTTTTATTGTTGTTACAGGTTACTATCTTCATAGTGAAGGTAAAATAGGCTCATATGAATAAGTAATAACGATATTTATCGTAAAATGACGATTATAGGCCTGAATGGAGCCTCTATGCTCACCCATGGGCATCGAGTTCAATACCCCCTGCTCGCCGTTTATAGGTTAACGGAGTATTCCCTATGTCGGGAGAATAACTCGACCCTGTACAGTATTAGGCCTACTCTTTCAAAGCCCCGTGTGTACTGTGTAAGTGTAGGTTAAATGTTCAAATCACCTCAAACCTCACCTTAGCTTCTGGTCAAAAAGTCATTTGTTGCTATTGACCCGGTTCTTGCCATAGATAATAATTTATTTCAATTTTACATCCATTTTTACTTTTCTATTTTACTTACAGTATGTGATGCTTAATATAGTCAGTAGCTTTATGAATATACTGGTATATAATTTTATTGAAAATATAATTTTGTTCACAGATTGAAACCATGGCGAACAATGAAGACCGATATGAATTTAATGCACCACAGCATTTCTTTGACTTCACGGAGAAAGATAGCATTGAAGTGGATGAATCATATTTTGGTAAGTTAATACTGGAAATGTAGGTACTGATAGCTAATAAGAATATAGTTACTGGTACATTGTCTTTTATATTGGTAATTTTTCTAGGATTACCCTTTTGTCGGATACAGTATTTTCCCATCTAAATTTCTTCATATATTGTACATTATTTTATATTCTGTATACTTGCTACAAACAATGATGTAAAAATGTAATAAGATGATGATGTTGTTCCACAGCTCTTAGAGTAATATGTACAGTGTATTGTATTTTAATGGTTGTCCTCTCATAGGATGGGGGTTGCTGCTCAATAAACTGACTCTTTGGGTCAAAGTTCAGTCAATGTGGGAGACTCTGGATTGGCATACAGTATAACAGGGTGTCAAACCAAACCTGAGTCCTTTCTGTTTACAGTAGTTTTTATTATTGTCTGTAAAGATTAAATTGGAGCCTATAGTTCAAAATGGGTCTGTGGAATTCATAAAATGGCATCAATAATGCTATTTCAGGTTATTTTTTTGTTTTCCTTCTCGTATTCTTTCAAGTCTTCAAACAGAATTGCTCTGGTTTGACACCCTGCAGTATAATATTCTCCCTGTATCTTAAAATATCATAAAGAGGCAACTAATCTATGAAGTGCATCTGGCCTTGAAAAATAGCACACTTATGGATCTTTGTAACTCCTGGCCACCATTGTACTATCTGTCCTTGAGAGGTAAAACAAACACTAACCTTATGATGGATCTGGTTCAGTAGGATAGAATAAATATACTTCATCAACAACCGACTTCTGAGGAGAAATTGCAGCGGGTAGTCAAAGAGTTTGGAGTGGTTTGTGGGAGGAGGAAACTGAAGGTGAATGTCAATAAAAGTAAAGTGATGGTGTGTAATAGGGGTGATCGTAGGGTGAATCTAGATGTGAGGCTGGATGGGGAAATATTGGAACAAGTAGAGTGTTTTAAATATCTAGGAGGATCAATAAGCAGGAATGGAGGTATGGAAATGGAGGTAAAACAGAGAGTGTGTGAAGGAAGGAAGGTTTTCGGAGCAATCGGAAGTATGTGGAAGACGAGAAATCTCGGAATGAAAGTAAAAAGTGCATTGTATTAAGGAATTGTTGAGCCAACAGTGATGTGAAGAAAAAGGAGAGAAGAAAGCTGGATGTGATGGAGATGAGCTGCTTGAGGAGTATGTGTGGAGTTGTTGTTGTTGTTCCCCAGGCTGCCTGGCCGAACGGCCCCGAGCAAGACCAAGGCCATAACCGAGCGCCCCCTCAGAACCCTCCCTGCCTACCACAATAAAGCCTGGGTGACCGAAGCCACTCCATGGCGGGGAGCTGAGGAGGGTGCGGAAACGCCCGGGAAACCAAAGCCCCACCCAGGGTCCTGTGCCCCTCAGCAATTATGAAGAGAAAGTTGAAGGGCAAAGGAAAAATGTGACGCTTTGGCTTCCAATCTTGGTAGATTGGGAGGTCAATCCACGGAAGAGACGCCGTCACTTGAGAATTAGAAAATATATAAGTAAAAGGAACAGTCATATTAAGCTATGGGTATGGCAGAGAGCGCTCAGTTCTCATTCTGATAGACCAGCCCATCACCACATGACTAGAACCCAATCCTCTCAGCATCAGCTAGGAAAGGCCCTAGAAAGCCGCCTTTGGCGGGGGGATAGCTCCCCTATTTCAACCCCTTTCAGGGTTGGGCACCTGCCCTGTGTGGAGTTATCCGTAGAGACGGATTGAGGAATGAAGAGATACTTAGGAGAGTGGGGCAGCAGGAACATTTGTCAGCCAGAGTGGACAGAAGGGTGATGAGCTGGTATACATACATACATACATACATACATACATAACATTTTAAGACTGAATGTTCCACACATAAGTGCAGTTTCAGTCTCTTGTCCTAATGGCGGCATTCCAGGCAACCCTGTTAAGGGCTGCTTCACTTGTCAAGTTCTTGGATTTGAGATCGGCGTGTATAGTCCGATCCCAGATTTTCCTCGGTCCACCCCTTGGTGCAGCTCCCTCCACAATCACAGACCTGCATTTTATCACCCAATTTTGTTTGATCCATTCTCTTCACATGTCCATACCATCCCAGTCTACTTGTACGCATCACCTCGCTAATACTCTTTATACCTAAACGTCTCCTCAGCTCAACATTTGTTATTCTGTCCTGTAGCCTGGCCCCACACATCCATCTCACCATTCTCATCTCATTACGCTCCATTCTGTTGACGTCCTCTCCTTTAACTGCCCATGTTTCTGAGGCATACGTCATTGCACTTCTAACACATGAGGCATACACCTTTCCCTTCAGGGGGAGAGGCATTCTTTTCATGGTCAGGATTGGCATCAATTCTCTGAACTTCCCCCAGCCACACCTAATTCTAGCAACAGTGGCAGCCTCGGCCCCACCACCAGCAGAGATGGTATCTCCTAGGTAACAAAACTTGTTCACCAGCTCCAAAGACTCATTTCCAAAATTCACAGCCACAGGATCATCACTTAACACAAGCTCGCCTTTGCACACTACGCACTCAAATTTCTCTATTTCTGACTTATCCTTCGGCAGGGGCCCCTTTATTCTACTACAGCGCTTACTCCCATGGTGTACCCAACATCGACAGATGCTACATTGAATTGAGTTAACGCCCACTCCCTTTCCACACACTGCACATGGGTATGCACCGCTCTTTTCCACATTGCCTCGTCTCAATCTACAATGCATAACATTGGTTTTGTTAATATTGACTCTTAAACCCTTGCTCGCCATGGTCATGTTGAATGAATGGGAGATGAAAGGCTTACAAAGAGAATATATGAGTCAGATAGAAGGACAGGAAGACCCCCATTGAGATGGAGAGACTGTGTAAGACAAGCTTTGGATGATAAAGGAATGACTATAGATCAGGCAAAGGAAGTGGTAATAAACAGGAATGAATGGAGAATGCTTGTGAATTGTTGAGTGGTCATTAGGGGGAAGGGGTCGGGCGCAAGTTGGACTAGATAATAGTCCATCAGGCGCCTGGCCCGGGGAGACGATTAATATGAAGGGTGCGCCTGGAATTGTGGTGGGCGGGCTTGTGGCTTTGGCTCCGCTGCATGTCTGCCTGCCGAGATCGGAGCCTCTCCGGGTGGTCGGGGGCCGGGGGAGTGCTGGAGCGACCCTGGTCTCTGGGTATTCTCCTGGGTGACCTAGATGTGTGTGAATTTTGTGTTTTGTCTGTGTTTGTTCGTTGTTTTGTCTCGTGTTTTCCTGTTCTTGCTCTGTCTTGAGCCGGCCACCCCCAAGAAAAAACAAAAAACAAAATAATAATAATAAAAGAGGAAAATAAAAATAAAAAATAGGAAAAGTGTGGATTGGGCCTGAGCATATAGATACTGTATATATATAGAACAACCTTCAGAACAATAACTGTCTGACCCCTGGAGAACTGTCATGGGACATACACAGGGGGAACCATGCTATAATGGATGTAAGTTGTTCCCTAGAGTTTCATTGCCTATTGGGCTGCATAGGCTTATAATTTCCTAGGGTAAAAGGTATCGGTAGGCCTAGTATTGGTGGTGAGTAGAGTAACTGTGTGTAGCATTCAGGTGAAATGAAAAACACTAGAAATAGTTTATGTAATGATAAATATATTTTAGCCATACATGCACATGTGAGCCTTGGTCACCCAGAGGTGGTGGAATAAGAGAGGGGAATCTCCAACTGTAATACTGTACACCAATTACTTTGAAGCCCCCAACTCCAGCAACACCTTACCACCTCTTAAATAATATAGAACAGTATGGTATACAGTGGTCCTTTGTAGGGCCACTGTTTACCATTTAGGTAACTTGTGTTGTATTTGTACGGTACCTAATATGTTTACCATCCACCGAAGGCCAATTGTTATCAGGCTAAATACTGCAAACTTTTTGTGTTGTCGCTTTATTCAGAGCTCCACTAGTTTATAGGGCAGATCTTCACATAATTGGCTAGTGGTTGTTGCGCGAAATTTTGGTGTGAGTATCCTAGGTTCGAATCCATGGAATACCACATTTATTAATTAGTTTCATTGATTTAATTAATTAGGTTTATTTGTAAGTTAATTGGTGGGTTGGTGATATGAATAAATAAGCATTTGCTTCTAAACCACCAGATTGCCCCAAAAGTGCCGAGTTCCTGCGAGAGGAAAGCCAGACATTGAGGGAACTGGATGAAGCCAAGGAAAAGGTGAAGGAGGAAGCCAAGGAAAAGGTGGAGGAGGAAGCGATCAAAACCCCCAAAGAGTCCGCCCAACCGGAGAAAGAGTCCACCCAACCGGAGAAAGAGTCCACCCAACCGGAGAAAGAGTCCACCCAACCGGAGAAAGAGTCCACCCAACCGGAGAAAGAGTCCGCCCAACCGGAGAATGAGTCCGCCCAACCGGAGAATGAGTCCGCCCAACCGGAGAATGAGTCCGCCCAACCGGAGAATGAGTCCGCCCAACCGGAGAATGAGTCCGCCCAACCGGAGAATGAGTCCGCCCAACCGGAGAATGAGTCCGCCCAACCGGAGAATGAGTCCGCCCAACCGGAGAATGAGTCCGCCCAACCGGAGAATGAGTCCGCCCAACCGGAGAAAGAGTCCGCCCAACCGGAGAAAGAATCCACCCAACCACACAAGCCAGCAGCAGTACCTGAGGAGACTCCCAAGAGGCACCCCCCTTCACCCCAGCAGGAGAGGAACGAGGAACACCCACATGAAGGTAAAACTATGAGCCAGGATGACAAACTGGGACGATTTGGTTGTGAGACTGGAATGAATGTGAGAAGGAATTTATCATAATTTATCTGATCTTCTCTTTAAAAAAAAAAAAGGGTTACCGGTAGGCCATTTCATTGCGGAGATATGAATGTGAACATAACTAAACTGTCGAAAAAGCCCCGGATACGAATGGTGCAAAAATTCAAAGCTGGCTGGGTGACGTGGGTTTAACTTTCACAGTCACCCAAGTCTGAAGAGGTATCATTATTTGAAGGGCCTTGATGAACATACAGTAGAATCTCAAATCCAGACGCTCTGAACGTTACGTATCTTTACGCTACTTTGAATGTTTACCATGTGGAGAATCTCAACACAATTTATTGTCTTGATACGGGGTGGGGGGTGCCAGGAGTTACGTAATATCCATGCGATCAATACAGTAATTACGTTCGTGCGTATGTGTGTGTATTTACCTATTTGTAGTTTACAGGAATTGAGCAGCGCTCGTGTTGTCCTGTCTTAGTTACTTTATAATCAATCCATTTTACTTAGACAAGTATCGTAATGGATATTCCCAGTTCCCAGTATTTTGGACTAACATATCATAACTTAAGTTGCCCTATTTCCGTATTTACTTTTATCCAACCTAGATTTGAACATGTTAATGTTCCTCGCTCTCACCACCTCCCCCTCCAAGTTGTTCCAAGTCTCTATACTCCTATATGGGAAGCTGAATTTCTTTGTGTCCTTACGACATCTGCCCTTCCTCAGCTTAAACTCGTGCCCTCTTGTCCTTCCATTATCCCTCACGAATAGATCTTCCCTATCTACTCGTTCCAAACTTTTTACTCCCTTGAACATCGTTATTAACCCCTAACTATCGGCGCGCAACATAAGTCGAGTATAATAAATCTGGACTATCTGGCGGCGCTCGACATAGGTCGTGTGGCAATTTCAGCACGTAATGTTGCTGAGAGAGAGAGACAAGTGGTGGCAGGAGAGTAGCGAGCGTATGACTGCTCCAGACCACCGCGGCGAACCTACTGACACGAATCCCACCTCCTCCCTCCCCCTCTCACTCGCTACATACTGAATTGTATGGGGAAAGTGCCGAATTACATGCTTTTTGCACTCGCGTTGCGCGGTTGTTGCAAGAAAACTAGCCATCATAAAAGGATCGTTATGGTGTTATTGGAAAGCTCTGTTTATGCCCTTTCAGGGATAGATACTTGTTTTACGCTCTGGGTCTTATTTAGGCATGAAAATGATCACGTAAACAGCCCTATTTTGGGTAAAAACACCCCGCTGGGCGGTACATATAAATAAACCGCCTAGCCCGCTAATCTAGTGTTAAGTCGCCTCGTTCCCTTCTCTCTTTCAAGGTAGGCAGTTGTAGTGTCTTAAGTCTTTCCTCATATGTCAACTCCTTCAATCTTGGGATCATCTTCGTTGCTATCCTTTGGACTTTCTCTAATTTGTTTATATGTTTTTTCAAATGTGGTGACCATATCACTGCTGCATATTCTAATCTTGGTCTTATCATAGTCATTATCAGTTTTCTTAACATTTCTTCATCCAAATAGTTAAATGCCACTCTCATATTGGTTATTATTCCATATGCTCCTCCAATGATCATGTTAATATGCTTCTCCGCCGATAGATCATCTTGTATTATCACTCCAAGGTCCTGCTCATGCCGTGTTTTGCCGATTATTTCAATTCCTAATTTGTACTCCCAGCTTGGCCTTATCTCACTTGTTCCCACTTCCAAAACATGACACTTTTCTGCATTGAAACTCATTTTCCAGGTTTGGCTCCATCTGTGCAACTCATCTAGGTCCTTTTGAAGATCCTGACAACTTTCTATACAGGTGACCTTCTTCATGATCTTAGCGTCATCCGCAAACATATTCATATGACTATTCAAGTTTTCTGGCATGTCGTTTACATAAAGTAGGAACATTATCGGACCCAACACTGATCCCTGTGGTACTCCGCTCGTCACACTCCTCCACTGTGAATATTCGTCTCGTATCGTGGTCCTCATTTCTCTTCCTATTAAAAAGTTTTCCATCCATTTTAACATCCTACCATGTACACCTCCAACAACCTGCAATTTCCACAATAACCTTTTGTGAGGCACCCTGTCAAAGGCCTTTTTCAGGTCCAGGTAAACACAGTCAACCCATCCCTCTCTCGCCTGTGTAACATCTACAAATCTGCTATAAAAGCTTAATAAATTAGATACACAAGATCTCCCTTCCCTGAATCCAAACTGTTTCTCGCTAAGCACCCCCTGTCCCTCAATGAAGTGTGTCCACTTTTTTCTTATAATTTTCTCACAAATTTTACAAACAATGCTGGTGAGGGACACCGGTCTGTAGTTAAGCGGATTTTCTCTCTCCTCCTCTGTAAATTGGTACTATGTTAGCTATGTTTACTATATGTGTGTGTGTGTGTGGGGGGGGGGGGGGGAAGGTAAGGTTCCAGGAAGTGATGTAACATCCACGCGATCGATAATCAGTGTATGGTGGTTGTTGTTGTTCCCCAGACTGCCTGGCCAAACAGCCCTGAGCAAGGCCAAGGCCATAACCGAGCGCCCCCACAGAACCCTCCCTGCCTACCACAATAAAGCCTGGGTGACCGAAGCCACTCCATGGCGGGGAGCTGAGGAAGGTGCGGAAACGCCCGGGAAACCAAAGTCCCACTAAGGGCCCTGTGCCCCTCAGCAATTATGAAGAGAAAGTTGAGGGGCAAAGGAAAAAAAAAATGTGACGCTTTGGCTTCCAATCTTGGTAGATTGGGAGGTCAATCCACGGAAGAGACGCCGTCACTTGAGATCTAGAAAATATATAAGTAAAAGGAACAGTCCGAGTAAGCAATAGGTATGGCAGAGATCGCTCAGTTCTCACTCTGATAGACCAGCCCATCACCACATGACTAGAACCCAGTCCTCTCAGCATCAGCTAGGAAAGACCCTAGAAAGCCGCCTTTGGCGGGGGGATAGCGCCTCTATTTCAACCCTTTTCGGGGTTTGTGCATATGATTGTGTGTACTGGGGGTTCCACTGTTTTAAGCTGTGTATGTATTATGTTCATAAGTACCCAGTATTTAAATGTTTCTGGTGTTATTCTGTATAATAGTGTAGGGGGGTTAGTCATACTCGTCCGTACCAATTTAATTTATATTTCCTTATGTTTTATAGTTGTACAGTCAGTATCGATAACGACTTGCCCACCAAACACCTTGACTCGCCTACCGTTTCTCCCGGTGATAATGTCCCAAGCTTTCCTACCCGTGCCATCCAGCTACTTGATCCTACTGGTTTAGATCCCTGCTTTCCTCGTCCTGTCTCATCCAATCCCCCGTGGACTTTACATTTCCCCCAAATTTGTACATATTTATCCTACTTAACCCTTTCCCTCAGGGAGACGTTCCCGAATTCCATGGCAATTTACAGGCTTTTCTATCTATCTATCTATTGCCGGACGCCTTACTCCCCTTACGAGGGTTGCCATACACAGAATGCCCCCAAGTGGACCTATTCCCTGTGAGAGGGACAACCCGAGCCAGTTTAGTAAAGGACTTGCAGGATTGACCACTCAATTTACGATCCGTCCGACTCCGAGGCCCTCTGTGTATCTTGTTAGCACTATTTTTCTACAGTGGTGTTCGGCTAATCCATCCACTAACCTGCCTTACCCTTAGGTAAGCAGTACGGATTTGTATCAGGTTTACTCCCCTAGACAGATTGCCAACCAAGGCTGACGAGTCCCATCCACTCGGATTTGTATAAGGTTGTCTCCCCTAGATGAGTTGCCGACCAAGGCTAACGAGTCCCATCCACCCATGGATGGGTAGATGGGGCTTTTAAAGCCTCTAAAAACCTGTAAAATCGAATGCAAGGGAGCAGGAGCGCGACAGGCCACACGTCCGTCTCCCAGCCAAGCGGCTGTGGCACTGAAGGCTCTGAGTCAGAGTGTCGCGAGATATACAGTGCTTCCAAAGGCAAATGTAGCGAGAATTGCTCATTTTAGTGAATGTCTATGGTAGCGCTGCTGGTGAGCCCCCCGAGTTACGAAGCTCGTTTTGGTGTCATTTTGTAGCTTTTTTCTTCTAGTTTTCGGCTGAATACATTTAATTTCATTCAGACAGACAGCAGCCTAATCAATCAGGAGTGCCTGAATGAGCCCTAATTTGGCGGAAATATGCCCGCAGAGAACGTGTTAACAAAATGGTAATTTTCTACTGCTGATGTCTTGCACCAACACATTTTGGAACACATGCGACGTAAAGATGCACATACAGTACTCCCTCGAATTTTGCGAGAATATGGTCGACATTGCAGCCCGCAAAATTCAAAATCGCAAATTTCAAATAACTAACCTTATGGGATTAATTGAATATGGTCGACATCTCATCATCGAGGGCCTATTTTTTGGTGATTTTCGTCCTTGTTTGTACACACATTATGACACATACACTTAATTATACATCCTACAATAAAGAAAAACACAGAAATACAGATTCAGGGGACCCAGGGTACAGGTAACACTTCAATTTTGCCCAAGGAAGTCGATTATGCGAGAGCGTGAGAACATATAGGAGCGTGGGAGAATCTATAAACAGTAAACAATGGGCCGCAGGGCGGCCCGACGTCACGACCCTGCTACCCCTCCCCTCCGAAAACTAGTGCGGAAACCCCGTATCATTTGGCGCCACCCGCAAAACTTGCACATATCAAGTCCCGCAAAAAAGGTCAAATCTTGGGTCCCGTTCGCAAAATCGTAATTTCGCAAATTTGAAAGACGCACAATTCGAGGGACTACTGTACCACTATATACACTGATGGCTCAAAATCTGATTCTGGAGTTGGGTGTGCTGCAGTCTCCTCCGGACGTTGTATCCAGATCTTTTTTTCCACCGCAAGCTTCCGTTTTCACTGCTGAGTTATATGCTCTTCAAGCTGCTGTTGATCTGGTCCTTTGTTCTCCATCAGATCATTATGTTATTCGGTATATAGCGATTCCCACAGTGCTGTTGAAGCTCTTGGGTCCTATAAGCCTCGACACAAACTTGTTACTCGCATTCAACATTCCCTTCATGACCTCCATGTTACTGCCTGCTGGGTTCAAATCTGTTGGTTACATGCCCATGTAGGGGTTGAAGGTAATGAAGAGGCTGACCACTCTGCGAAAGCTGCTGTTGCTTTGCCAATCTCTCGGACTCGTCTTCCGGTGGAGGACTGGTTGGCATCCTTACATTGTGTTATTCTGCATAAATGGCGATTGCTATGGGCAGCTCAATTTCCTGATAACAAATTACGTTCTATCAAAGACTCACCATACTTATGGCACTCTTCCCTACAACCCTCCCGTGCTCTAGAAGTTTTGCTGACTCGACTACGCATTCGTCATACTAGATTAACACATAGGTACTTAATGTCGTCGCCCCATGACCCTCGTCCGGACTGTCATTCTTGTACCGCCCCTCTAACAGTTCGCCATATTCTTATTGAATGCCCACTTTACGCTCTGTCACATACTCTATATTTTGGCAGGAAGACTTACTCTGACATTTTAATGGACTCGCCATCCTTCTCCATCTATCGTGTTGTTCGTTTCCTAGCATCCTGTTCACTCCTTAATAAGATCTGATTTTTATGTCTCATCCTGTACAACTTCTAACATTCCCTAAGAGCTCGTGATTTCTCCCTAATATTGTCAAATCCTTAGCTTTGGCTGAGGCTAGTCCTATAAGAGTTACATTTTGTAGCTCAATGGTCTGGTTAATTTACTACGATTTATTTATTTATTTTTGTTTTTTTCAATCTACAGTAGTCATATTTTTTGGGTACCAATTAGCAACAAGATTGGAGATCTTACTGTGCATGTTTGGTGTATCTTTGTGTTTCCTACAACAAATTTAGGGTGAGGGCTGGTCCTATCCAGAATGAGGTTTGGCATCCTCTATCCAACCTTAACCGTTTCTGACCGTCTTTTACTGTCCTACTTTTCCTTCTGGGGGCAGGGGGCTAGGAATCCTCCTCCCCTTGTTAAATTTTCCTACTCATCGGGACAGAGAAAGGGGCGAGGGAATGTGAAAGTGGCCCCGGACCCTGAGAATTAGAACCCTTGAATGTTATTTCTGGTTGGGCTCAGTCTCGAGTTAGCCACCCCCCAGCAATGGGGTATGTGCCTGATTATATATATACTGTACAGTGTACAATCGCGCTAATAAGTCATGTCTCGGCACCAAGTATATTTGGCTCGCTCTGTGCTGTATTAATATCTGTCAGATGTTGAATGGGGTGGGTAAGTGTGGAAACATGGTTGTATATCTCACTCAAAAAGAAGAAAGCATGTGTAAATATTTCTGATACCAATTATAATTATATCAAAACATAATTGATGCCGAGACATCACTTATTAGCGCGACTGTACATAGTCCATGGTCTATGTGGTATATATTATGCCTTTTTATACTGAACTATAATCTATATTTTGTTTTAACCTGATGAGTTCAACTTGAAGCTGATTGGCTGTGAGTTTTGTGTAGTACAGTACTGGTATGTTTCTTTTGTTTTTGCAATTGAAAGATGTTATTTAGACTTGTACCATCAGTCAATCAACTCAAAGTAGAGTTTTAGCTCAAAGTGATCAAATGCAAATTTGCCAGGTTGAAAATAATAGACTTGAGTACGTAATACTATTGTCCCCTGAAAAGCCTGTTTTCTATTTTTTTGCTATAATTATTGAATGTGTTCTTAATTTTACGCTGTTTTTCTTGCTCAGAAACCAAGAAGGCTGTGATTGTGAAACCAGTGAAGAGTCGTAAGAGTGATATGAGGACGCCTGGAGTGAGACAGTCACCACGTCTGGCAGCCATCAGTAAGGTAAGTACACCTTGCTATATTTTTAAGCATATTCAGTTCACTATAAGTTGACAAAAAGTATTTTATGTCTTGATAGTGTAATGGTTAGTGCACTGGATTTCTGTGTGAGTATCCTAGGTTAGAGTCCTGGGAGTGCCACACGTGTTCATTAATTTCATTGATTTAATTAGTTAGATTTATTTGTAAGCTAATTTGTGGCTTGGTGATATTACAAATGTATATAATTATTTGTTTACATTCTGTGCATCATGTTATGCAGGGCTATGAGAAAACTTGGCGTAGAGTAGTGGCTGGAGTGAGTGATAATGAAGATGCATGGAAACTCGCAAACAGCAGTGAGGGTGAAAGGTGTACTGATTGAGGATTTTACAGTTAGTTTTTGAGTCCACCGGGGCTCTGTGTTAAGCTCCCTCCTCTTTGTTAAGGTTCTGGAGGTACTATCAAGATTTTGGAATTGGGTTCCCTTGGGAACTGCTTTGCACAGATGTCCTAGTTCTTATTACAGAAAATGTGAAGGATGCTGAGGCCAAATTCAGTAGGAGGGCATGGCAATTAAAGGGTTAAGAGTTAAATAAAACCTAGGTTATATGTACACCCTATGTGGTGGTTTTGTGTTCTTTTATTTAATTTGATTAAAGTGTCATTTCCACAGCGATTTTGATAAGTTCTTTTACCTTTATATTGTATCATCCCTGTTTTGGTTAGTTTATTTTGCAAGTTTTACATAATTATAAAAACTGTAGGTTCTGATAATGAGTGTGTCTTGGCCAGGTGAGTCTATAGTTTGAGACCTAATTAAAATAGTAATAATTGAATAAAATAATATAACTCGTTTCATTTTTGTAGGCTCTGCGTCGGAGTAATGCCACCCGTCGTTCCCTGAGTGTTGGGTCCAGTAGAAGATCCGCCAGTCCTCATGCTGCTGGCCAGATCTCCCGCAAGTCCAGGGGCCGCACCGCTCACAAGTAAGATAACCTTCCACGTGTAATACTTACTTGTGTTGAGTTCGCCACACTTCTAGCGGCACCGAGGAGGGTGCCGCCCCTCATTTTGGGTGGTGATTCGGTGCAGCACACTGTTCGAAGGTGCAGCACGCTCCCCTGCGAAGATGGGCTCGTCTGGCACTTTTTGCAGTTCGACATACTCTAATGGGCTGTAGGGGGGGGAAGGGTTTATTTAGTCTATTTATATTTACTCAGGCCCAATCCCCACTTTTCCTATTATTTATCTTATTTTATTTATTTATTTATTTGTTTTTAATCTTTTTTTGGGGTTTACAGTATTTAGTGGTCAATTTAATTATATATTTAATATTGTTTTAGCTTCTTCCCTAGACTTCCATTAAGCTTAAAAGAACATCCCCAAGACACCCCTTCTATATAATTTTGTATATTTTTCTATAGTAAAATGTTCCGGTCGAAGGCCAGTTCCTCCTAAATTACAGGCTTGCTATCGCTCGCCAGGAGAAAAATATGACCTCTAAATCGCACGAAAGGTCTTAATTTTGACAAAGAAATAGGGCGAAAGTTCTTAAAATTACCAAACTTGGCTATTAGGCCTAACGTCTTAAAATCTGAAGACTTAAGGGGACCGTCTGCCATTTTTACCCAAAAATCGTAAATGTTTTTTTTTTTTTTTTTTTTTTTTTATACATAGAAGGCTGGCTATATATTCCCTCAACCTGTCTGTAAAAGTTGAAGGCCGAAAATCGCTTCTAAATACATTATTTCGAGCTTTATATAAAGCTTTCGCAGGCTGAATATGGGCCTAATATACAGTATATACGGTACTGTATATGTATAAAAAAAAAATTTTTTTATATAGGAATCATTACAAATTAATTTCATGTAATAGGACTAATATATACGTTATGTATAAATGACTAAAATGTAAATAGAAATAATTAAAAATAAATTTCCTGTAATAGGGAGTTATTCTACTGAAAAACAGTTTTTGAAGTTTGCGAGGCTTTTTCTCAGCACGAAAATGTCAAAAAATTCCAACTCTGAAATACACATAATCGAAAAACAACTTGTCATACAGTAAAGATTCATATACCATATGAAAGTCCATAAAAAACTATAAAGTAGTCAGGGGGAATTCTTTTTAGCCACCCCCTATAAAGTAGTCGGGGGGGGAATTCTTTTTAGCCACCCCCATTCATGCACAACACATCTTTAACCCTCTCACCACGGAAGGGCTCTTGAACGCCCATAAAAAAGCATATAACAGGTACCCGGAAGGCCTCTTGAACGCCCAGTGGTTGAAAGCCTGTGAGCTTCGTGTGCGAGGCGTCGGTCCGACGCATGTAAACAACAGCCGGCTGGACCGACGCCCCGCATCTCCGGCCACAAGAAGGAGAGCGTCGCTTGTTCGTGTGTGCCTGTATGTTGTTGTTAAGTATCGAATAGTAGTGTAAAGTGGCTGTTTTGGCCATAAAGTTATCTCCAATGAAATCATCATCACAGCTCAACCAGTTGACTTAGAGAGCTCTACTTAATGCCATTCTACAGGTAAATAACACAGCTACGCTTGGGGATGCGCGGGAATGCGGGAAGCAGTCTGATTAACAAATATACGGTAGCCTAGCCTAGACGTTTTTCCGCCAAAACACCCGGGTTTTGAGGAATATACAGTAAACCCTCGCTATCTCGGACCTCTAGAAGTCGGAAACCCGGACTACTCGGACTGGCATCGGCCTCGGAAAGTTCGCCGTATAACTCGGAAAATTCCGAGATGTAAGGGGAAAACTCCGAGGGCCCACATGGTCTGTCGGACAGGTGTCATATATCTCGGAAAATTCCGAGATCTAAGGGCAAATTCCGAGATCTAAGGCTACAGTGAGGTGGAGAAGGACAGTGAAATGGAGAAGGAAAGTGATATTTATAATATATGTCTGCTGGATACTGTACAGGTACTGTAATTTATCTTGAATCAACGTTGTTAGTGATAGGGAAGTCTCCGTTTTCTCTGGTGGCTCGGACTCCCTCTTCCAATTCGGACATTTTCCTCTCTTAAGTCGGACATAAGTCGGACTTCGGACATCTCGGATTTTCGGTCATCTCGGACTGGGTCTCCCCCCAATTAGTCCGAGATAGCGAGGGTTTACTGTATATATAATACATAGCCGGGGCTGGAGGGTTAAAGTTGCAAAACAAGTGAACAAATTTCAACCTTA
This sequence comes from Paralithodes platypus, assembly GCA_032716605.1. NCBI lineage: Eukaryota > Metazoa > Arthropoda > Malacostraca > Decapoda > Lithodidae > Paralithodes > Paralithodes platypus. Next base: position 3,685,861 of record CM064573.1, read on the forward strand.
AAAATATATAGGAAAAAATAAAACTAGATGAGATATACAAAAAATGGTTGACTAGATTGTAGAAACACCTTTTGTGAGTTGATTGAACACAAAAAGAAAGACAATACACTAGATTCTTGAGTACAGTGTCAATTACTCAATTATTGTAGTGTGTAATTTTGTCTAATTTGACCCTAATTTTTGACATATATAAAAAACTATAAAACCAATTTTAAACATGATGGTACCAAACATTAGCTCTCATAGTCCTCTAAACGTGTGCCAAATCTCATTTAAATCAGAGGGAGTTCACCGACACCCTGGGAGTAAAAGGCGGACGGTCCCCTTAACCCTCCAGCACCGGCTACGCATTCTATAATATATCCCCGAAACCCGGGGGATTTGGCCGAAAAAACGTCTCGCCTAGGCTACCGCATCTTTGTTATTTTGACTGCTTCCGCATTCCCGCGCATCTCCAAGCGTAGATGTGTTTCGTACCTGTAGAATGGCGTTAAGTAGAGCTCTCTAAGTCAACTGGTTCAGTTGTGATGACGATTTCCGTGGAGAGAACTTTGTGGCGATGTCAGCCATATGAGCCACTTTTCACTACTGAAACAACAACATACAGCCACACACAAACAAACGACGCCTCTCCTTCTTGTGTTCGGAGGTGCGCGGCGTCGGTCCAACCGGCTGTGTTTATATGCGTCGGACGGATGGCTTTCAAGCTGCCGGAGCCTCAGAGCCCTACCGTGTTCCTGGCCCTAGTTTGTTATGGGTGCCTCAGAGCTCTACCGGGTCTGAGGGGTTAAAGGAATAAACATGAGGGAGAGGGGGGTCCAGAAATAAAAACAAAATCTCCCCATAATCCATGGGTCCGATCCCAAAATTTGTCAAATCGGTACAATCTAAAGAGGCAAAATTCCATCATAAGCTTGAATACTGTACACTGGTGTTAAGGGGGATGGTTCACTTTTTGGCAGATTTTTGCATGTATTCATTATATCTCTAGTTTCCTCCCTAGACCTCCATCAAATTTATAAAAAACATCCATTAGATCCCCCTTCTAGATTAATTTGTACATTTTTCGGTTCTTCCAACATTACAGGCTCACTCGTTCGCCAGAGAAAAAAAATCGACACCTAAATAGCACGAAAGGTCTAAATATTGACGAAGAAATAGGGCGAAAGGTCTTAAAATCGACTAACTAATGGGGCAAACATCTTAACATCTGAAAACTAATGGGGCTAAATATGAGGGAGAAAGTGGTCCAGAAAACCGGCCCATCCTCCCTTGGATAACATAGATGCTCATTGACAATTATTACATCAGTGAACTACACCCTGTTCCAAGTAAGAGGGCCAAAACTCTTGAACATTAACCTCTATAACTCTCAAACAACCAGCGTAATCAAGGTAAAACTTATACCATTTGGGAAGGGTCAGCCAGGGAATAGGTGTTGAAATTTTCAACCTATTTGGGTTACAGAGGTTAGGGTTCACGATTTCTGGACTACCTATTTGGAACAGGGTATAAAACATCACCTTCATATAACGGAAGGAGAGGGTAAATTTTCAGCATTAACTTCAGTACAGTAAACCCTCGCTATTTCGGACTAATTGGGGGGACACCCAGTCCGAAATGTCCGATTTTCCGAGATGTCCGAACTCCGGCTGTGTCCGATCTAAAAGAGGACACAAATCCGACCTGAAAGAGAAAAAATCCGACTAATATGGAATAGTGAAACGGGAACAAATTGTCTGCCGGGGGCCGAGCTGGCTGTTAACCGGGAAACGGGAGCAGGAAAAATACGACGAATAAGAAATAGTGAAACGGGAACAAATTTTCAGCCGGGGGCCGAGCTGGCTGATAACCGGGAAACGGGAGCAAACTTCATGCAACCATGACAACGGAATAAATGCGACCTCGGCATCAACCTAGAAAACGGAAGCTACCCTATTCGTATCCTAGATTTCAATACAGTAAACTTCCGTTAATCCGAAGGGCAGCGGACCGGCCCTCGTTCGGATTAGTTGGTTTTTCGGATTATCGGACTTTACCCCTATGAACCAGTGGCCTGACGAAAACATTGAGGCATTAGGCCACCCAAATGACACAATGGTGCACACATATCGGCTCATATGTTCATGAAATCACTTCAAAAGTTTACCATTGTCATTGTAGCCTATTACCTACAGTACTTCAAAACATTCAGATTAATGGTCAAAGGAATCTGCTGATATAAATGTAAACCCCTTCTTCTTCTTCTTAGTGTCACATGTCCGCATCGTCTACTAGCGAGTTTGTCTTGCTCTTGAAGATCAGATCAGATGTGGTTCGGGAAGTAATGCCTTAACAACGGCACTTCCCTGAGAGGTTCTTGTAATTTTCCTTTTGTGATTTCCTTTTGTGACATGCTCTGTTATATTATATTGTATTGAAAGCACCCTTGTCTTGTTGTCTTGAAAGCACCCTTGGGACGCTCCGATCACTGAACTATAAATAGTAGCGTATCGGAACGTCCAAAGGTGCATTTTCAAGCTCAAGACTGAATGCGCTTGCAGAAAATGCGGTGCAAGCCAGTAGCGCATTGGAGCGTCCCAAGGATGCGTTCAAGAGCAAAACAAACTCTCTAGCAGACGATGTGGTGTTTACGTTTATATCAGTAGCTTCCTTTGACCATTAATCTGAATGTTTTGAAGTAGGTAATAGGCTACAATGACAATGGTAAACTTTTAAAGTGAATTCATGAACATATGATATGTGTGTGCTCCATTATTTGTCATTTGAGTGGACTAATGCCTCAAAAAGGGGACTTTGGGACTTCTTGAAATTCGGACCATCGGGTGAATTCGGATTTGGCCTCAAATTGAAAAATTCGGACTATTGGGAGATTCGAATCATCGGTCGTCGGATTAAAGGACTTTTACTGTATATTAATATAGTAGCACATGCAGTACTGTATAGTAGTTTATATGGTACAATAAGTAAGGAACAACACTCACCCCTTCATTGAAAACTGGTCCATTCACTGTCCTCCACCTCACTCCACTTCTCAATCTCACTGTCCTTCTCCACCTCACTCTCCTTCTCACTCTCCTTCTCACTCTCCTTCTCACTCTCCTTCTCCACCTCACTCTCCTTGACCACCTCACTCTCCTTGACCACCTCACTCTCCTTGACCACCTCACTCTCCTTGACCACCTCACTCCCCTTCTCCATCTCAAGTGATATCGAGGTCACCTTACTTACAGTTTCTTACAGTAGGTCCTCTGGAAAAAGGCAAACTATGCCTGTGTATCCAGCTCAGTACCAGTACTTGCACTGCTGCGGTCGTTCACGGTGTTGGCAGTGGCGGTAGCAGACGCAACATTTTTACTATTCTGTATTTTTGTTTTATAATCAAACTTCAAATCTTGTCTTCCCATGCTTTATCAAGATTACTTTCAAACTCCCTTATTGATTCGGAATCGACTACATACTGGGGCAGTGCGTTCCACTCATTTACCACTCTATCACAAAATTAGTTCTTTGCCTTCTCAAGCATATTTCTTTCTTTGTAAATTTTCTTAGTGTCCTCTCGTTCTTGTTCCCTCCCGCATCAAGAAGATACCTTCACACACATCCTCATTGTACTTTCCTGGCACTATCTTGAAAGTCTATCATATCCCCTCTCTTTCTCCTATATGCCAGTGTCGGAAACCCCAGTGTCCTCAACCTCTGCTCATAGCCCGCGTTCTTCAACGTTGGTACCAGCTTGCTAGCTCTCCTCTGCACTTTCTCCACTGCTTCTATATCCTTTACCATATATGGAGCCCACACCTGGTTCGCATATTCCAGGTGCGGCCTAACCAGCGCTGTATAGAGATTCCTGAAGATTTCTTCGTCAAGTGACACAAATGTCCTCCTTATCAGCCCTACAATTCTATTGGCTTTGTTTATCTTTTCCGCTAAATGTTCTGAGAAATTTAACTTATTGTCTATCACTACTCCTATATCCTTTTACTTCCTCCATCGCTTCATACATACTGTATCCTACCTTGTCTATCTTGCTGGTCCCAATCCGCATGTACTTGCATTTTTTTTGGATGAAAAGGCATTAACCAATGCTCAGACCATCCCTTCATGCCCTCCACATCTCCTTGAAGCAAACCCATATCTTCCTTACTCCTCACTCTTCTATACAGCTTAGTGTCATCCGCATACAGGTATACCTCACTTCCTTTAGTTATAACTTCAGGCAAGTCGTTGATAAATATAACGAACAGCAGTGGTCCCAACACAGATCCCTGAGGTACCCCACTTGTAATTTCCCTCCACCCCGAGCCTATTCCATTCACCAGTACCCTCTGTCTCCGATCTTTCAGGAAGGCTTCTATCCATTTCACACATTTCTCCCCTATATTATAGCTTCTAACTTTCTCTATTAACCTTTTATGTGGGACCTTATCGAAGGCCTTCATAAAATCGCAATATGCCACGTCTATTACATCACCATCTTCTAGAATTTGCATCCAATCATCTACCACCTTAATTAGCTGTAGTACCGTTGACCTCCCCGGCAAGAATCCGAACTGTCTCCCACTGAAAAGTTGGTTTGACTTCATATGATCCATTATTCCTTCTCTAATTACCGTTTCCATTAGTTTACACACAACACTTGTCAAACTGACTGGTCTATAATTCCCTGGGTCATTTCTCTTTCCCTTCTTAAATATAGCTGTTATGTTCGCCTCTCTCCAGTCCATCAGGATTTGTCCTGTATTAAACGATACCTCAAATAACATTTTCAATGGCTCTACTAACATCTCCCCTCCTTCCTTTATGATTCTTGGGTGTATCCCATCCGGTCCCGGTGACTTACTTCTGTTCATTTTTTCTATAGCCCTTCTTATTCTAGCATGGGAAAACTCTAGTTCTAGTGCCGGTGCCTGTTTTACGCTTTGGGAGGCATGATAAACGGGAATATACACAGAGGAGATGTGTAACACAACACCAGATAGATCATACTGACGCGTCTCGTCCAAGTGGGTGACTCAGTTCAGAGCCTAGCCTTTATACCGATTACCGGCGCTTCGACGGATCCCCGTTTTGACGGACATTCAGCCGGGGACGGGAGCGCGTTATCCGTTTCGAGACTGTCGGACACATCTCGGGATCATACGAGATATCAGACGACGTACATTGGACAGTTATGACGGACATTTTCCCTTATTTTTCCGAAAACTGAGAGAATCTTCCGACACTGTTAGAGACTGTCGGAACGATGACGGAAATGTCCGGCAAATGCAAGTACGTATCCGGGAGGCCGTTGCCGGTCTGGCAAGTACGGGTTTCCGACATTTAGAGGTCCGACGTAGCGAGGGTTTACTGTAATTGGTTAAAAGTACCGTAAACCTGGGTGAATTTGGAAACTTTTTAGGAATTTATGTCTTAACTCTCTGAAGAAAGGTCTGTAAGACATCATTTGGGTACGAATGTGTAGCTGAAAAGAGGTATGTGTATCACCATAAAAGAAATAATTCTATCTATCTATCTATTGCCTGACGCCGTGATCCCCGAAGGGGTGGCCACGAACGAACCGCCCCCATGCACCCCATGTCCGCAGTCAGTCGACGCCCCTCCCCCCAACCAGCACCGCCTTCGTTCATGTACTTCCTCACTCCATCCTTCCACCTCTCATTCGGTCTACCTCTCCCTCTGTCCCTCCACCTTGCTCTCGTACACCCTCTTAGTCATTCTCTCGCTTTCCATACGTTCCATATGGCCGAACCATCTCAAGTTGTTCCTTTTCACACTTTCCAGCACATCTACCTCCACACCACACCTTCTTACTTCCTCATTAGTGTGGTGATGGGCTGGTCTATCAGAATGAGAACTGAGCGATCTCTGCCATACCCATAGCTTACTCTGACTGTTCCTTTTACTTATATATTTTCTAGATCTCAAGTGACGGCGTCTCTTCCGTGGATTGACCTCCCAATCTACCAAGATTGGAAGCCAAAGCGTCACATTTTTCCTTTGCCCCTCAACTTTCTCTTCATAATTGCTGAGGGGCACAGGGCCCTGGGTGGGGCTTTGGTTTCCCGGGCGTTTCCTCACCCTCCTCAGCTCCCCGCCATGGAGTGGCTTCGGTCACCCAGGCTTTATTGTGGTCGGCAGGGAGGGTTCTGTGGGGGCGCTCGGTTATGGCCTTGGCCTTGCTCGGGGCCTTGGGGCTGTTTGGCCAGGCAGCTTGGGGAACAACAATAACAATACCAATCACAACTTCCTCATTAGTCTGTCTATCACTCCCTGTAACTCCGCACGCACTCCTTAAGTAATTCATTTCCACTGCTCTCACTCTTGGTCTGAGTCTCTCAACCAACATCCATGCTTCGCTTCCGTAAGTCAGTGTCGGGATTACCACACTGTCATGCAAGGACTTCTTCACTTCCATACTGACCACCCTATTTCTTGTTACTGCTTTTAGCGTTCCTACAATCCTCTTCCCCTGTTGTACCCTCTCCCGCACTTCTTCATCCATAGTGCCATCTTTACTCAACACACTGCCCAGATACTTAAAAGAGTTGACGATCTCCATAGCCTGACCGTTCAGCTTCACCTCATACTCTGTGACTTCACCCCTTTCGAAGACCATAACCTTGCTCTTCCCCACATTTATCTTCAAATTCCGTTTTTCGCACACTGTTCCAAACTCATTTACCAGACTGCAACTCCCATTCATTATCACTCATCAGAACTGTATCATCCGCAAACAGCAGTATAGGTAGCTTCCACCCAATTCCCTCCCTTTTCAGTGATACACCAACATCCACTGCTCTTGATAGTATAATTAAGGTTTGATATTAAGCACCCTATATATATTTGTAGTGTTCAAATTCACCTTGCATCAGGGGGCAATTCGGACAGGCCGGGGAATTCGAATACATATATACTCTACTGTCCCCCCTCCCCCCCCCCTTACTGACCTTATATGGTTGATGAGCATTGTTTCAAGGTCTGGGGACAGGAGACTGAAGACATACTGGTTGTTGTTGTTGTTCCCTAAGCTGCCTGGCCGAACAGCCCCGAGTCCCTGAGGAAGGCCATGGCCACGATCGGGCTTTCCCACAGAGCTCTCATTGAGTGTAGATTGTGTTGTTGGCGTAAGTGGTTGTGTGAAATGCAGTCTTCTATGATGTGTTTAATGGTATGGGGTGCTGTGTTACATCCCGGGCAGGCGTCGACAACGGAGTCATCCAGTCTCTTCTGATAGCTCAGGAGAGCTGGATGGTGTCCGCATCTCAGCCTGGCCAGGTGGACTCTATCCTCGCGAGGGAGGGAGGATTCGGAAGGATGGATTTCGGGAGGTCGTGCATGCAGCTGCGTGTTGTCTGTGAGTGAGTGGATGGATTGGCGGGAAATATGAGTATGGATGTGCTTCTGGAAGTTGGTTCGGGGTGGGCAGGGAGGGAGAGAGGATAATAATTGTGTGTGATACCGTGTGCTGGGTGTTGTTTTGATATTTCTTGGTGTCTGTGGGTGTGTTGCCATGTAGTTTAGTGGGTGGTCTTGGTTCGTGGAGGCTGCTGCCAGGAATTGAGTGCCTCATGTCCAGATGGTCTTTTACTTTGAGGATTTTGGTTTCTTGATGTAGGTGATCTGTGGGTGCAGTAGCTGTGCAGCCTGTAATGATCTTCAGGGCTTTGTTTTGAATGGTCTGTAAGGTCTTATGATGTGTTTCAGCTAGGTTAGAAGCCCAGGCTGGGCTTGCGTATTCCATCACTGATCTTATGTATTGTTTATATACTGTGGTGGTAGTTTCTTTGTTGTGTCCAAATTTTGTGTGAGCAAGTGACCTGAGGGCATTAAGTCTGGGTGTCAGTTTCTTTTTAATGTTTGTGGTGTGCTGTTTGAATGTCATATGAGTATCATATGTTACTCCTAGGATTTTGGGTGTGTGTGTATGTGTTAGGGGTGTGTTGTTTATGGTGAGTTGAGGGATGTATTCGTGTTCTCCTGTCCAGCTTGTGAGCAGGGTTGCGGTGGATTTGGCTGGGGCTAGAATAAGTCTGTTTGTAGTGCACCAGCCATGTAGTGTGTTGAGATAGGGTTGAAGGAGATCTGTTGCTCTTTTTGGGTCATGGTGTGTGCATGTGAGTGTTATGTCATCTGCATAGGAGGCTAAGTTTATTTGGGGTGTATTGGGTGTAGTTATATCGTGCATGTACAGATTGAAGAGTGCGGGCGATAGGACGGATCCTTGTGGGACTCCGTTTTTGAAAGTTTCTGATTTTAGATGACTGACCGGGAAAAGATACGTGTGCACTTCTGCCTGCTAGGAAGTTGGCCAGCCACCATTTTGTGTTGTTGTGCATGTTTGTGTTGTAGATTTTATTTGTTAGGTTGTGGCGGGGGATGGCATCGAAGGCTTTACTAATGTCGAGTGTGGCTAATAGTGATCTGTGTGGTGGTCTAGCTGAGTTGATGCCGTCAAAAGCTCTTTGTGTAAGGTCTGTGAGAAGAGTGTTTGTGGAGTGCAGTGGCCTAAAGCCATGTTGTGTTGGAGCTAGGGGTAGGTCGGGTGTAATTAGTTGTAATACTAGGCGTTCCATGACTTTGGAGGGGGAGCAAAGGAGTGTGATGGGGCGATGCGAGGAGGGTAGTGTGGGGTCTTTGTTGGGTTTGGGGAATGTGATGATGATACCATGCTTCCAAATGTCTGGTATTGTGTTGTGTGAATAGCTGTAGTTTGATATGTTAGTGAGTGCTTGTATGCCTTGTGGTCCCAGGTGTCTGAGGTGTATGTTGCTTATGTTGTCTAGGCCACAGGCGGGTGAGTGCTTGAGATTGTTGATGATATGCTTTGTCTGGTGAAGGGTGTATAGTCAGGGTCTGTGGGGTATTGTCTCTTACGTCGGATGACACGTCGGTCGTCTTTGTGAGGTTTTAGGTGGCTGACATGTGAGAAGTGATTGATGAGTGTTTGCTTGTTGTTTACATGAAGGAGTAGAGTCTGTTGTTGTGATTGCAGCATGTGATTGTGTTGTGTTGCTGTTGGAAAGTGTGATACTGTTTAGTGTTTTGTAGAGTTTTTTGGGGTTTGTTTTGTGATCAAGTGTTTGTAGGAAGTTATTCCAATTTAGTTTTTGTTGTTCTTGTATTTTGTTGTTAGTTTGGGTGTTGAGTGCTTGAATTTGTTGTGTGATGTCTTGTGTGTGGGGTGCTGGGGAGTGTTTCAGTGTGTCGCATTGTCTGATGAGGTTTTGAATTTCTGGTGTGAAGTTGGGGTTGTGTCTTTTTCTGTTACCTCTTGGAATGTGTTTCTTGTCAGCGTTTTGGATAGTTTTATTGAGTATGTGTACAGCATTGTTGATGTTAGTGATGGGTGTACTGTTTAGAGTTGTGAAGTGTTGTTCTGTCTCATTTGTGAATGCTTCCCAGTTAGCTCTTTTATAATTGGTGTATGTGTGTTTGTGGCTAGCTGGGGTGAGTCTGGTTTTGGTGGTGATAATGATCGGGAGGTGGTCAGAGCCTAAGGTTTTGACCACCCTCCAGGATGTTGTGGGGGCGAGTTCTGGGGAGCAAAAGGTGATGTCTGGAGATGATGGGTTATAGAGGGCTTGGTGAGGAATATGGGTATGTTGATGGATGTCGTTAAGGATGATGAGGTTATCAGTTTGGTTTTGTAGTACCAGCCCTCTGTCTGTGTCGGGGTTGTCGACAAACCAGGCCGACGTCTTGGCGTTGAAGTCACCACCCAGGATGATGTGTGGGGTGTTTGTGATGTGTTGTAAGTGTGGTCTGTATTCATTTGGTACTGTAGGGGATGTTTGGGGAGGGATGTATGTGTTTATGATGGTTATGTTGGAGTTGTTGCCAGTGCGTATTTTAATTGATTGTATTTCTGTTGTGTTATCATTTGGGGGGAGGAGGGATTTGGTTTGTACACTGGTTACTATGTATGATATTTCTTTGTGTACCAGGGTGATGAGTCCACCGCCCCCGCCGACAGCCCGGTCTTGTCTGATGGTGGTGAAATTATGAAATGTGGGTGTTTTTTTGTGTTGTGCAGAGTTTTGTTTCTTGTAAGATGGCAATGTGTATGTTGTGTTGTTTGATGAAGTGTGAGAGTTCGTGTTTCTTTGTGTTAATGCCATCTATGTTCAATTGGAGAATGTTAATGTTATGTGCACGATGTATGTTGGGTGCTGCTGCACGAGGATGGGGTGGGGGTTGGGATGGGTGAGGTGGGGGGGGGGATTGGGGAGCAGGAGATGGGGGTTGGAATGGATTAGGATGGGGTGTGGTGTGTTGAGTTGAGGATGTGGATGGTATGGGAAGGTTTGGTGGGTTAGGGAGGAGAGGTGGATTGGTTTTAGGGGGGGGAGTGGATGATATGGGAAGGCTAGGTGGGTTGGGGAGGAGAGGTGGGCGGGTTTTAGGCGAGGGATTTGACTGGGAGAGGGAGGGGCATGAGAAACAGGTCCAGGTGTTCGTGTAGTGTTTCTTGGAGGCAAGTGTTGTACAGGTGAAGTGGGTCCAGTTCCTGCATGAATTGCAGAGAACTGAACCCTTAGTGTGGCGACTCGAAGTGATGTGTTTTGAGCAAGTTGGATATATGTATGTGTACGTGGGTCCTGGGTTGCTCTCAATGTCTCCGGCTAGAAGAAGTTTTCGAGAAATGACAGCCGGAGAGTAATTTCTCGGTGTAGGAAAAACTGTGTGATGTGTGTGTGTGGTGTGAGAGGTGTGGAAATTCCCGGCACGACCGAAGCCGCTCCAAGGACCCGTGCCCCCAGGGAGGGGGCAGGGGATAGTTGTGACGGTTTGGCTCCCGAAACTGCTCCCCGCGGCCGGCATCCGGTTGTCCTCCACTGGTCGTTCATTTTGTCTCCGGCCGCGGAGGGTCGGCAGCCATCCGCGGTTGGCAGCTCTGGGAGGTGGTCCTACGGCGTAGATGCCGCCACATCAGGACCTCATACATACTGGTACCTGCTATTAATGACTTGATCTATAAAATGTTTGTTGCTCTCTTCTGTGGTTTCCAGTAGAAACACCATTGGCAGGTCACTCTTCATTGCCATAAATAGGGATGTTTTTTATATTCCAATGTTAGTTAAATATTATAGTAGTGAATTTTATACAATCATTAATTAATTATGTCTCGAGTTGGCCACCCCCAATAAAAGAAAAGGGTTATATGCCAGAATATATAGATAGATAGATAGAATTAATGAATTATTTTGTTGCAGGCCTAAAGTAGTTGGTATGCACGGCCTGAGTCCTGATGATCGAGCCCAGCTAGAAACCATCGCCATATTCAAGAAGAAAATTGCAGACCACAAGAAAAAGAATGATGTCGCCCTCAAATCCACCCGTACCGGCCCCACCAAGCCCCAAGAGTTCCACTTTGCCACGGACAGCCGACTGCGGCAGAAGAATGTGGAGGAAGAGGAACCAGAACCAGAAGTTGCGCCCAAGCCGTTCAAACCCGCAGGACCCACCAGGCCCAAGGAGTTCCACTTTGCCACAGACAGTCGTATTAAGACCTGCAAGTCGGGGCCAGCGGAGGAAGAGGAACCCATGGATTTCACCAAGTTTCTTCGCTCCAGCACCACTACTCTTGTGAGTACTGAATGCTAGATGTTTGCAAATGTAGAAATAACTTTACAGTACCGGTAATATAAACGAGTATCACACTAGGCAAAATGTTCTCCCTTCTGGTCCAACTCTCCGTTTGCAGTCAGTACGGTACCTTTGATACTATTCCGATACTGTAGCTACTATTACAAACACATTGGCTTTCTGCGGCCATAAGTGATCGTTATATTGTGTTCTTTCACCTAAAATAGACTAACATGGATTGATATCGACAAATGTAGTGTAATAGGACCTAATCTGTAAGCTTATAGAAGCAGCCACAAGGCACTTTTCGCAAAGTTTACAGCCTGACTTAACTTTTTTTTTTAAGGGATGAGGTCACGTGGAACAGAACCTTTTTACCCTGTCATAGACCTATTTTACTGTCAGGCAATCAGAACAGAGGCAAGGGGTGTGAGGAGATTGCCCAAACATCTCCACCAGCCGAGAGTAACACAGGTTGATATTGACAATTATAGTGCAATAGGACCCAATCTAAACGTTAGCATTTATATTTTATATATATGAGGTAATGTTAGTTTTCTTTAAGTTTTTCGCTATTCATACCAATTGCTTCAGCACAATGTGCTTTTTATGGAGTGGGCTTTTAGTATCTCAGGGCTTTAACAGGCTTTGAACTATCACACTTAACCCTTTTAACTACCACAGATTCTTCTAAATTTGCACAAAATCATCCAAGTAGGCCTACTGTATAGCTAGAAGAAAATGAAAAAGACGTTGCCGGTACGGAAGGGGTTAAATATATGATAGACACGCACACATACAAAAATACAAGATTATGGAATGCTTTTATTTTCAGAACAAGGATCCAGGTAACCGTCGAACTGTCCCACAGCCCTTCAACCTGACCGAGTCCCGCAAGATCAAGACTGACGAACCCAAGTTTGTCTCTATGGCCGAGCTGAACCTCAAGTTCCACACCAAAACACCTCAGAGGTTCAGGAGCAAGAGGGCCGGCAGTGTTGGTAAGGAGTTTGATTTGTCTATATTTTTCTTGTATTTTAATTTTCTTGCTGTCTTTTTTCACTCTTATCATTGTCTTTTTCAGTCTATCTCATTTCATTGTCTTTTTTTTTTTCTCATATCACTATCTCTCCTCTATTTTGTTCTCTTTGACCAAGACAGAAGAACACAAGTTTGTCTCTGACAAAGCTGAACACCAAGACATCTCAGAGGTTCAGAAGCTAATGGGCCAGCAGTGACGGTAGGTTAAAATGTAAAACTTGCACTCTAAACAAACCAAAACATGGACAAAGACAATATAAAGGCAAAATAACTTATCAAAATCGCTATGTGGACACAACGCTTACTACGTTTACAGTTGCATTATTTGTGGTTCACAGCTACATTATTTATCTTCTAATTATTCTCTCCTGTCCTGTCTCTCCTCTCTGTCCTGGTCAAGAGCTTTAACCCCTTCACTATCACTACATAATTTTTATCGTATTCTGGTTATCATTAGGCGATTTTCTTTAGTTTATAATCTACCTAGACTACGACTTGAAATGGGTCAATAAGATGTCAATAAACCCTCTTAGCAACATAGATCCTTCTGAAACTGTATAAAATCATCTAATTTTAGCCAGAATCAAAGGCAAAAAGGCGTCATGGTGCTGAAGGGGTTAATTAAAGTTGTATGTATGTATAATTATACTCTGGCCCCTTCCCCAGTTTCCTTTTATTTATTTATTTATTTTTTTATTTTTATTTTTTTATGGGGGTGGCCGACTCGAGACAGCCCGTACAGGGACATCAGAAAAACAAAACACAAAATCACACACATCTACTGTAGGTCGTCCAGGAGAAATAGCCAGAAACCCAGGCCTAACTAATAATTTCTTCAGTACAATTATGCCTTGGTTTCTTGCATTCTGCCTAACCTTCTAACTGATATTATTACATTATGTTCCTTCCAACAACCAACTATACTCCTAAAATCGATTAATGAAATTTACAAACATGTGGCAGTCCGTGGATTCGAACCCAGGACGCTCACACCGAAAATCAACACCTTATGTATCGCACCACGAAGACAGTTAAAGGATGGTGGACACTGCCTACGATTTATTATGCACCTTCGAATCCTGCATATCAATCTAAGCATGTACACACATCCCAACTGCAACTCACGTAGGCTATGCATATGTGAATGGAAAGCGCAATTAATGGGGCCTTAACTACTAGGGAAGTCCTCTCGATAAATTACCCCTGAACCAATATCAATTATTATGTTCCTTAATTATTATGTTAAGAATGGCCTCCCCGTTAATGAAAGGGTTAAACTAGTTATTGGTACCTATAGACCATTCGTTATAGCTTGGCCTAAACTCACACACTTTTCTACTTTCCCTGCTGCTTGAAATGAAAGTTGCCATTATCGCAATTTTTTTTTTTTTTTTGAAGTAACACCACTAGTAAAAAATACAAATAATAGATGGGATGTATATGTAATTTTGAAAGAGACTATTTGAATATACCTGTACAGGTATATTGATAAGACTCATAATTAATGCTTGTTGAGAATTATATCCTTTAACCCCTTCATGACTTTTTTTCTATTTCAAAAATATTTAGAGGCTTATATATAGCTAAGGAAGGATCTGTGGTAGTTAAAAGGGTGACTTGAGATACTGTGAAGCCTTTTTATTGCTTTATGTCCTTCCTAAGCTAAATATAACCGCCTAATCATACCCAGAATACAATGGAAAAGACGGTTCGGTAATGAAGGGTTTAATGGTTGGCAGGCTATGTTAATGGCCTGCATTCATCAGTGTCACTTCAGACGTCAACGATCGGAGACACAAAAATTATCACTGCAAGATCGTGTCATTAACCCGTTCAGTACCGGTGACGAGTTTTTCATTATATATATATTATGGGAACTAGTGGATAATTATATTTAGCTTTATAAGGACGTCCATCAAATTATAATGTAAAACTTGCAAACTAAACAAACCAAAACTTGGACAAAGACAATATAAAGGCAAAATAACTTATCAAAATTGCTATGTGGAAAACACTATCTCAATTAATCCTTTTAGCGACCATATATCCTTCCAAAACTTCATAAAATCGCCTAAATGCAGCTGAAGCAAAACAAAAATACATCACCGGTACTGAAGGGGTTAATGGAACTTATGCTCCATACTTTTACCAATATTCTCGGAGCTTCATATTTAACTCTGACAATGGGAGATGTTACTCAAGAAAGATCCCAAACATGGACATCACAACACAGCAGAAAAATAAAACAAACCACACACATCTAGGTCGTCCAGGAGAAATACCCAGAGACCCAGGCTAAGATATATAAATTTTGTCGACAGTATCCCTTCCTTTCCTCTGATGTTTCTCAAGATATTTTTGTTTGTTTCAGATGATATGGACCATGCCGGTGTTGAGACCAAGAAGACCCGTGGCAACCACCCAAGTATCACCATCCCCCACACCCCTAACTTCCAAACACGCACCCGCTCTCGTAACCTGCTGGTCATGACACACGAGGAGAAGGAACAGAAGGAGTTTGAGGAGGCACAGAAGTAAGTTGGTTTAATGGTATTGGGGTTAGTAAATTCAGTACAGTAATTCATATAAGTAGAATAGATATTCTTGGCAAGTGATTTTAGCACTTAAACCATAAATTTTACATACTCTGGTAAATCAGTATCATTGATTCTTCTGCAATACTTAACACATTTTGGGACACTGAGTACTGTTGTAGCGGCTGTGATACCTGCAGGGTTGAAATAAAATATATGAAACTCGACAATTAAACTGAAATGCAGCAAACAAAACAGTAACCAAAGTCTCAACACAAAAAACAAAAAATAGCAAAACTGAATCGCAATATGTGAAAAATTACAATTCTTAAGCATTTCACACAATCACTTACGCCAACAACACAATCTACACTCCTTGAGGGCTCTGTGGGAAAGCCCGACCGTGGCCATGGCCTTCTTTAGGGACTCAGGGTGGTTCGGCCAGGCAGCCTAGGGAACGGGGAAAAAAAAAAAAAAAAAAAAAAAAAGAGAGAGAACAGTAAAAGGCCGCCACCTAACCAGCGCAAAACTCCATGGAGAGCACCTCTTCTATCCCTATCATAGAAATGGTCTAGTACTCTCTACCGACCTAAGCGCTGTCGTCAATATCATACGAGAAATTCAGATGCGTGGATCATAGAGAGGCACTTTGTACTAAAGAGCAACGATTTATTGAAAAAGTATGGAACTACTTAATTAAGAGTTAAGAAATTACTCTACCAGAATATAGAGTTTTTTCATGTGCAAGTCAACAATATATAAATGATCATTTTACGATCAGTAGTTACTGACCCTATTGGCGGGGCTGTTTGGCCAGGCAGCCTAGGAAATGACAACAACAATTGAGCCTATCAATTACAAAGTTTTCTAAATAATGATTGTTCTTTTATTTATAAATTATTATTTTACTGAAGCGTTGTTTCCACATAGCGATTTTGATTAGTTATTTTGTCTTTTTACTGTGTTCATATAAGTTTTGGTTTGTTTATTTTGCAAGTTTTACATTATACTGTAATTAAGTTGTTTTTCCAATTACTTTGACGACACACTGTGCACGAACGGGGAGGGAATAAAGAGAATGGCTCGCATAGTTTATAGGGATTTGTACACGCTTTCCAATGGCATATGAATGATCCTCCTATGATCAATAGTTACCAAGTCTATCAATTTCAAAATTTGCTAACAATTATGTTGGGTGGATGGGACTCGTCAGCCTTGGTTGGCAACCAATCTAGGAGTAAATTTTATACAAATCCGTACTGCTTACCTCAGGGTGAAGCAGGTTAGTGGATGGACTAGCCGCACACCACTAGAAAATAATTGCTAAGAAGATACCCGGTACATAGAAGGCTTCGGAGTCGGACAGACTGTGAATTGAGTGATCAATCCTGTACTGGAAGTCCTTAACCAAGTTAACCCAGGGACTGCGACGGTCCTTCCGGAAGTATGGTTTTTAAACAAGTTTAAAAACAACCCTTCAAATACCATGCCAGTGCAGGGAAATGTCTCAAAATTGGGTGACATATAGACAGAAGTGGGATCTCTCCATACCACATCCTCCACTCCTTCCCCCCTTTATACCTCACCCCCCACCCTCGGTCAAGTTGCCTCAACTTGACCTTTTATTTTGCACAGGTTCTAGCAGTTCATGGGTTAAATATACTTGCATGGGTTGTCCTTCTCACAGGGGATAGGTCCGCTTGGGGACGTTTTGTTTATGGCCACCCTCATAAAGGGGAGTAAGTCATCTGGCAATAGCATCATGGATATACAGTACTGTACTGTACTGTATAATAAGACCTGAAAAAAACTTCTAGAACTTTGCGGGCCTTTTTCTCAATACGTATATTACTGTACCGACATTTAAAGTAAGTCAGTAACTACTGATCGTACAAGAATAATTCATATACCCTTGGAAAACATAAACAACTATAAACTGTGCATTCTATTTTCTTATACTCATGCACAGCATGTCAAATTCTGAAAATAATAATTAAACAAATTTCACCTGATTTTCTAACCGCCTGAATCCAAATCTAGACAAGATATACAAAAAAGTACATGCACAGATTCAAGAACCACCTTTTGTG
Organism: Paralithodes platypus; assembly: GCA_032716605.1. Lineage (NCBI taxonomy): Eukaryota > Metazoa > Arthropoda > Malacostraca > Decapoda > Lithodidae > Paralithodes > Paralithodes platypus. The sequence continues at coordinate 3,703,115 of CM064573.1, forward strand.
AGTTGATTTAACACTAAAAAAAGATGATGCATGGGATTTTTCAGTTTTATTTTTAAAAGTAGTCCATTACAACTTTTTTACCTTACTCAGAAACTAAAAATCCTATTTTCAATTGGGTGGTGCCGATCTTTATCTAGTCTGTGTGCCAAATTTCCTTTAAATCTTTACCCATGAAGGTAAACTTGTGTATCTATCCCCCCCCTCTCCCTCATGAATGAATGAATATGAATATATATAGAAAAGGTGGGTGAAGGTGAAAGAAGGGAAGTTTTTATTGGTTAAGTAGGAGAGACAGTGGTAATAGTGAGAGAAATAGGGTGTCGGGGCTTGACCCAACGTGCGTGAGTTGAGTAATTGGGTTTGCTCAGTATGGCTTGCCAAGAAGGGGGCTGGGGCTGCCGGATGAAGGTGGGAGATGGTGGTGGTGGTGAAGAAGCCGATGGTGTTATTCTTTGGCCAGACATTTAAGAAGGCTTCTCTGGTGCAGACACTTGGAGAACTGTTTCTTGAAGGCTGGTGAGAGAGGTTTTCCTTCTGCTGCAGCTGCCTTGATCTTCTTGGTCAGCTCGCTGAAGGTCTCCTGAAGCTCGCTGGCGGTGGCCCCCAAGTCGACATCTCCATCTTCCTCGATCTCCTCCACGTCGACATCTTCTATGGTGGACTCGGAATAGTCGGATGCAGAGGGGGAGGCTGCCACCGGATGTTCAATGGTGGCTGGTGGTGGAGTGGAGGTCGAAGCTGGTCCTGCAGAGGTGATTGGTGGTGGTGGTGGAGAGTCAGAGACTAAAGGTGGTGAGGTGGCCTTTGAGAGAGGCTTCTGGAGGTCCAGACGCCTTCTCGGGTGACTTCTTTGCCTCATAGCCTGAGTGGGAATGAGGTTGGGAGGTGAAGGTGGTCCTGGAAGAGTTGGGATGATGATGGGAGGGAGGTTGTTTGCCTTCAGGAGTGTAGGAAGATCCTCCCCCATGCAATGTGAATTAGGCTATTTAGGACTGGTGTTGTTCCTTGCTCCGGTTGCACTTTAACACCTTACGAGCGGCCTATGCGGTTTATTTATATGTACCGCCCAGCGGGGTGTTTTTAGCCAAAATAGGGCTGTTTACGTGATCATTTTCATGCCTAAATAAGACCCAGAACGTAAAACAAGTACCTATCCCTGAAAGGGCATAAACAGAGCTTTCGAATGACACCATAACGATCCTTTTATGATGGCTAGTTTTCTTGCAATAACCGTGCAACGCGAGTGCAAAAAGCATGTAATTAGCCACTTTCCCGATACAATTCCTTATATAGCGAGTGAGAGAGGGAGGAGGGAGCTGGGATTCGTGTCAGTATGTTCGCCGCGGTGGTCTGGAGCAGTCATACGCTCGCTACTCTCCTGCCACCACTTGTCTCTCTCTCTCAGCAACATTACGTGCTGAAATTGCCACTCGACCTATGTCGAGCGCCGCCACATAGTCTAGCTTTATTAAATACGACTTATGTGGTGAGCCGCTAATAAAGGGTTAAGGAATAGGGATAGGAGATTCTAAGCGTACTGGATTGTAATATTTGCCTCTTTTATTTTGCAGACATGCCTTCAAAGCACATCCAGTGAACAAGAAGGTGTTTGATCGTCCTAAACATGATTACCCCGTAGAGAAGAAAGTGACCGCACCAGAACCCTTCAACCTCACACACTCCAAGAAGGTACTGTACCAGGGGGGCTAACCGGGGAAATATTTACGGACTGGTTTGAGTGAGAGATGGAATACAGGATAATTGCTTTGTTTTGTCTATTTTATTGCTTCGAAAGACAGATGAGCTGCCTGAGGAGTATGTGTGGAGTGCCTTTTAGAGACAGATTGAGGAATGAAGAGATACCCATAACGAGGGGCGTCGCGCTCCTTGGTGCCGCTAGAAGAGCGGCGAACTCTTCTAAAGGTATCTAAAGGTAAAGGTAGGAGAGTGGGGCAGCAGGAACATTTGTCGGCCAGAGTGGATAGAAGGGTGCTGAGCTGGTATGGTCATGTTGAACGAATGGAAGATGAAAGGCTTACAAAGAGAATGTGTGTCAGATACAAGGGGAGATAGAAGGGCAGGAAGACTCATTGAGATTGAGAGCCTGTAAGACAAGCTTTGGATGATAGAGGAATGACTATGTATCAGGCAAGGGAATTGTTAATAAACAGGAATGAATGGAGAATGCTTGTGAATAGATGAGTGAACACTTGGTCATTTGGGGGAAGGGGTCAGGCGCAATTTGGACTAGATAATAGTCCATCAGGCGCCTGGCCCGGGGAGACGGTTTATATGAAAGGTGTGCCTGGAAGTGTGGTGGGCGGGCTTCTGGTTTCTGCTCTGCTGCATGTCTGCCTGCTGAGATTGTAACCTCCGGGTGGTCGGGAGTGCTGGAGGGACCTTAGTGACCCTGGTCTCTGGGTCTTCTGGATAACCTAGATGTGTGTGAATTTGTATTTTGTTTTTGTGTGTTCATTGTTTTCTGTTGTGTTCGGGCTCTGTCTTGAGTTGGCCACCCCCAGAAAAATGGGGAATGTGTCTGAGTATATAGATCAATAGACTATGAATCAAAATTAGGATAGAGTAATGATAAAAGAATCAAGAGTTAAAGTTTACTCTTAATACTTGTGTTAGTATAACCATTTGAAGATACAATTGGTCATACAGCTAATGTTAAACTGTCTTGATAGCGTAATGCTTAGTGTGCGGAATTTCGGCGTGAGTATCCTAGGTTCGAGTCTTTGGAGTGCCAGATGTATTCATTACTTTCATTGATTTCATTAGTTAGGTTTATTTGTAAATTAATTGACGACTTGCGAGTTTCGTTCTATAAGGAAGTTGGAGCTGTAGACCTCGATATTGAGCAGATTTACCAGCTAAAATACGTTTGTACTGCATTTATAAATATAAACGCAATTCAACATACACTTTAGTTATCAGAAACCTACATTATTATTGCATTTCTATTTACTATCGATGTCTACAGCTCCAACTTCCTTATAGCCTGAAATTCGCAAGTGGTCAATTGGTGGGTTGGTGAAAACTAATATGAAATTATTGTTACAGGCTGAGCCCCTTCTCCCGGCGTATAAGTTCCAAGAGATGTGTGAGAAGATGGGTGGTTCAGCGGCTTCCCTGGCATCCATTCCCCACGGTGGAGTGATGACCACGTGGAATAAAACATCCACCAAGCCTCAACCCTTCAGCTTTGATTCACGAGACAGATCCAAGTTCCAACACAAGCTGGAGATGATTCAGAAGGTACGTGCCTCTACAATTGTTGGCGGGTGCCCAACCCCGAAAGGGGTTGAAATAGGGGAGCTATCCCCCCGCCAAAGGCGGCTTTCTAGGGCCTTTCCTAGCTGATGCTGAGAGGATTGGGTTCTAGTCATGTGGTGATGGGCTGGTCTATCAGAGTGAGAGCTGAGCAATCTCTGCCATACCCATAGCTTACTCTGACTGTTCCTTTAACTTATATATTTTCTAGATCTCAAGTGACTGAGTCTCTTCCGTGGATTGACCTCCCAATCTACCAAGATTGGAAGCCAAAGCGTCACATTTTTCCCTTGCCCCTCAACTTTCTCTTCATAATTGCTGAGGGGCACAGGGCCCTGGGTGGGGCTTTGGTTTCCCGGGCGTTTCCGCACCCTCCTCAGCTCCCCGCCATGGAGTGGCTTCGGTCACCCAGGCTTTATTGTGGTCGGCGGGGAGGGTTCTGTGGGGGCACTCGGTTATGGCCTTGGAATTGCTCGGGGCCTTGGGGCTGTTCGGCCAGGCAGCTTGGGGAACAACAACAACAACAACAACAATTGTTAACCCCTTATTGGCGGCGCTCGACTTAAGTCGTGCACCAATTTGCAGCAAGTTAGGAGCATTATTAAGGCTTTTAAAGGGTTAAAATAGAGTGCAAATGGCCGGGAGCGCAGCGGGCCAGACAGCCGACTCCCAGGGCTTACCGCCGCCCATTAACTCATGTTCCCTGTGTTCTCGAGAGGCCGGCAGTGTAGCCAGTAGTGAGCATAGCTGGGAAAAATATACCGATATATGCTAAACTTCCATGTTCGTGGCATCACTGCAAGAGAACCACGAGTGCTACGTAGCTCGTTCTGGTCTCATTTTGAAGCTTTTAGTGCATAGTTTTTTTGCTAAATATTTTTTTTTCATGCAGATGCTTGATTTATCATGCAGGAGGGCCTGAATATGCCCAAAACACCCCGCTAGACAAGGGTTAAAGGGAGATGGGCTGGCTTTTTTGGTCTATTAATTCATATACAGTGGAGCCCCCATCCTAGCTGCTAATCGGTTCCGTGCTCATGCCAAAATTTGCGTCTTTTTCAATTTTTTGCCTATGAAAACATGTTTTATTGTACACAAATTAAATTTTATGCATTATACTGTATCATATAATACACCATAGAATAAGTTTTTAATAACTAGAAAAAAAAGGCCCAATATCTAAACAATTACCGCACTTTTTCCCAGTGTTAGGCTATGAAAACATGTTTTTTGTCTAGGCTACATCAACCTAGGCCTAAATCTTATGCATTGTAAATAATAATGTAGACCTGGCTAAATGACAGTCCTAACCATAAATACTGTAGATTGGGGCATTGTTTCTATCATGCAATTTTTTTTAGGCCTAGCCTAGGCCTAGGTTCTAAATTCGTCCAGCCACCCCTCAAGTACCCATTTCGCCCCAAATACATCCAATAAATACATATTATGAGGAAAAGACGTATAAATACGTATTATGAGAAGATTACTTACCACACAGATTTTATTATAAATCTTGTCATATTTAGCCTAGCCTAGGCTAACATCGTCTAGGCTAGGCATTTCAATCGCTTTCGTCCGACATGGACTGGTCTTTGCTCTGTGTTTTAAGCATGAAATTCCTTCATTGCTACCACCAGGCCAACCATCCCTATCACTAGATGTACTAGAGGTTATAATAAACGCGAGAGATAAGGGGTTCAGGCACAAAAAGGCTTGCAAACGGTTGTTTTGTCAACACAGATACTAGCTAAACTGCAAGCGTCTGCTTAGTGATGACGTCATACAAAGATGGCGGCATCTTGTGCATTTGACGATCGGATCTCGGATTCACTCGGATTTCGTCTCTAAATGGCAAGCCCCTGGCAGATTCTTTTGTTATGTTAAAACAAAATTATTGTTTTTGTTTGTTTTATAGTTTTATGTCGAGTTTTTCGTTATTTTTGCTATTTTTTCGGGTTTCGGCTGGGATTTTGATGCGAGAATTGAAATGGGGAATATTTGGTGTGTGGTGCGAGAATTGAATCAATGAAGACCAGTGTAGCGAAAATGGGGGCTCCACTGTATTTCTTTATTTCTTAGTTTCCTCGCTAGACCTCCATCAAGCTTACAAAAATACCCCCTAGACCCCCCCCCCTCCTCCCCATGATAAATTTGTAAATTTTTCGGTAGAAAAAATGTCTGGCCTTAGGCCGGTACCTTTAAAAATTTCAGGCTCGCTTTCGCTCGCCAGGAAAGAATTGACACCTAAATCTTACAGTTTCTTACAGTAGATCCTCTGGAAAAAGGCAAACTATGCCTGTGTATCTAGCTCAGTACCAGTACTTGCACTGCTGCGGTCGTTCACGGTGTTGGCGGCGGCGGTAGCAGACGCAACATTTTTACTATTCTGTATTTTTGTTTTATAATCAAACTTCAAATCTTGTCTTCCCCATGCTTTATCAAGATTACTTTCAAACTCCCTTATTGATTCGGAATCGATTACATACTGGTATGGGGCAGTGCGTTCCACTCATTTATCACTTATCACAAAATGAGTTCTTTGCCTTCTCAAAATTCTTTGTAAATTTTCTTAGTGTCCTCTCGTTCTTGTTCCCTCCCGCATCAAGAAGATACCTTCACACACATCCTCATCGTACTTTCCTGACACTATCTTATAAGTCTCTATCATATCCCCTCTCTTTCTCCTAAATGCCAGTGTCGGAAGCCCCAGTGTCCTCAACCTCTGCTCATAGCCCGCGTTCTTCAACGTTAGTACCAGCTTGCTAGCTCTCCTCTACACTTTCTCCACTGCTTCTATATCCTTTACCATATATGGAGCCCACACCTGGTTCGAAAATGGCACAAAAGGTCTTAGAATTGACCCTACCAAGAATTCACCTGAGACCTCTGGTGGACGCTTTGGAAGTAGCACCAGAGCTACGACTGTCGACATCAACTATACCTAACACCGAGGATATACACAGTTTATCTTAATTTTTTGTGATTCTACATGTTTTTATTATACAGTATACAACTACACTATGTGCTTATATAGTATAGTAATAAGGGGAAAGTCCATATGCATCTGATAATGACTACAAACATAATTATAAGCTGATTAATTATCATAACAAAATAGGCGCAAAAATACTTGCTGACTTTGTATTATAAATATACAGTATTTATGAATATGGGTGATTTTAAAATATATAAAACAACAGGCGGGTGCCCAACTCCGAAAGGGGTTGAAATAGGGGAGCTATCCCCCCGCCAAAGGCAGCTTTCTAGGGCCTTTCCTAGCTGATGCCGAGAGGATTGGATTCTAGTCATGTGGTGATGGGCTGGTCTATCAGAGTGAGAACTAAGTGATCTCTGTCATACCCATAGCTTAATCTGACTGTTCCTTTTACTTATATATTTTCTAGATCTCAAGTGACGGCGTCCATTCCGTGGATTGACCTCCCAATCTACCAAGATTGGAAGCCAAAGCGTCACATTTTTCCTTTGCCCCTCAACTTTCTCTTCATAATTGCTGAGGGGCACAGGGCCCTGGGTGGGGCTTTGGTTTCCCGGGCGTTTCCGCACCCTCCTCAGCTCCCCGCCATGGAGTGGCTTCGGTCACCCAGGCTTTATTGTGGTCCGCAGGGAGGGTTCTGATGGGGCGCTCGGCTATGGCCTTGGCCTTGCTCGGGGCCTTGGGGCTGTTCGGCCAGGCAGCTTGGGGAACAACAACAACAGGATGCATGGACCAAAATATGTGTTGGCTACATAAATTTCGACTAACTGCTTATAATAAAGAATTGTTGAAGGAGAGGGAGGGTGGATAGGTCCGCGATGTCGCCAATTTCTCACTATGCACTGCGGTGAACATTGCGTTCAGCGCCTCTATCAGCCACTGTAGGCATTTATTGGTAGGGAGAATTGACAACAAAATAGGGCGAAAGGTGTTAAAATTGCCAAATTAATGGCCACCCCTTTGGGGATCACAACATCAGGCAATAGATAGATAGATAAATGGACCGAACATCTTTTAATCTCAAAACAAATGGGACTTAACACGAGGGAGAACGGGATCTAGAAAAACTACCTATCTTCCCTTAATGACTGTTTTTATTTTAGGCAACCAGGTGACTGGTAAGGTTGGCAAGGTCATTCCACAGACAGGAATGTATACGGTATTGGTTAATTTCATCTGACGGTAAACTGAATCCCTTGGCAATTGATTTCTCGATAACTAACGGCAAAATATGAAACTAAACTACAGGCAGTCCCTCCAAAACGCGTCTATATGGGCGGCAGCGCGTCGTGTATTGTGAATTCGCGTAATAGGAATAACATTACTTATGGAGAAAAATACATATGGGTGGCAGCCCGCCTGAGACCCTCACATTTTCGGCAATAGACATAAATAAAGACTACGCTCAGCTGTTGTTGTTGTTATTGGCGCACTCTCGTATCCAGTAGTTCGTTCTTTGAACGATGGCAGTTTCATTTATTTTTTATTAACTTTCTTCATATTACTTGCGAGATGTTGCAGGGGGAAGATGTTTGTCTCTCGGTTGGCCTACCCAAAATACGACTGGGCGCCGAAAATATAAGTTTTCCAACACCCAATTGCTGTCCCAACTTCTATTATCAATCTTCAATGTTCATATGCTCAGGCGCCCACCGGCACACCATGGTGTAGTTGTGCGTCATGACAATGACCCTTTTCGTCTTGATGAACCAAGGGCTTTCCAGCAGTCTTCTTTCTTTGAGAGGTCATTCTCCTACATGGCTCCGAGGTTGTATAACAGGTTGCCGCTGTCCATGAGACAACCGAGTTCTGTTGAATGTTTCAAGAGACAACTTAAGACTTTTCTCTTTGAGAGAAGCTATGATCTTGAGAGAGGTGTCATGACAGATGGCTATAGAGTTTAGGCTATTTTGCCACTGCTAGTGATTGTTAAATGTGTGTTGTATATAAGCCTTCTTTTGATGCATTGATTTTGTTATTTTTTCTTTCTCTTTCCGAGCGCTAGTGAATTCTTCGGAAAAATTGGCGCTTATGAGAAATAAGTAACATGCTTATTATTATTATTATTATATAAGTATAAATAAACGCACATGGGAAAGAAATAGGCCTAATTCATGAATATTACGAATTCTGTTAGAATGGAAGGGTTGTACATATAGGCTATAATAGGTCTACAGTAATAGAAACAAACAATAGCCATTGCTTACCTTAAAATTAAATGCTTAGCAAGTGTCCAGGATACGCAATTAATAGGCTTACTTCGTATCCTTGACACTTGGGTTAAGGGGAGGTATTTACTTTGTTCCCTAGACCTCCATCAAGCTTAAAATTATACCCCCTTGAGTCCCTTTCAAGATAAATTTGTAAATTTTTCGGTAGAAAAATGTCCCGGCCAAAGGCCGCTTCCTCTTAAATTACAGGCTCGCTATCGCTCGCCAGGATAAAATCGACACCTGAATTGCACGAAAGGTCTTAATATGGGGTGAAAGTTCTTAAAATCGCTAAAGTAATGGGGCGAACGTTTTATAATATCAAAAGCAATGGGGCTAAACATGAGGGAGAAAGGGGTCAAGAAAAAAATCCCTCAAGTGGAGATCTCCCCTTAAGCATTTAATTTTAAGGTAAGCATTATATTTAACCCTTACAGTCCCAGGCCCGAGTATATTCGTCAGTAGATAAGTAACTCCCCAGTCCCAGGCCCGAGTATATTCGTCAGTAGATAAGTAACTCCCCAGTCCCAGGCCCGAGTATATTCGTCAGTAGATAAGTAACTCCCCAGTCCCAGGCCCGAGTATATTCGTCAGTAGATAAGTAACTCCCCAGTCCCAGGCCCGAGTATATTCGTCAGTAGATAAGTAACTCCCCAGTCCCAGGCCCGAGTATATTCGTCAGTAGATAAGTAACTCCCCAGTCCCAGGCCCGAGTATATTCGTCAGTAGATAAGTAACTCCCCAGTCCCAGGCCCGAGTATATTCGTCAGTAGATAAGTAACTCCCCAGTCCCAGGCCCGAGTATATTCGTCAGTAGATAAGTAACTCCCCAGTCCCAGGCCCGAGTATATTCGTCAGTAGATAAGTAACTCCCCAGTCCCAGGCCCGAGTATATTCGTCAGTAGATAAGTAACTCTCCCAGGCCCGAGTATATTCGTCAGTAGATAAGTAACTCCCCAGTCCCAGGCCCGAGTATATTCGTCAGTAGATAAGTAACTCCCCAGTCCCAGGCCCGAGTATATTCGTCAGTAGATAAGTAACTCCCCAGTCCCAGGCCCGAGTATATTCGTCAGTAGATAAGTAACTCCCCAGTCCCAGGCCCGAGTATATTCGTCAGTAGATAAGTAACTCCCCAGTCCCAGGCCCGAGTATATTCGTCAGTAGATAAGTAACTCCCCAGTCCCAGGCCCGAGTATATTCGTCAGTAGATAAGTAACTCCCCAGTCCCAGGCCCGAGTATATTCGGCAGTAATGTATTTGTCTTGTAACTGCCTGTACAAGGCTTTTTTTTTTTTAAAGGTGAGATCTAGTCTTGCCTCATCTCTTGAGGTGAAAAGATGGTCTCTCCTGCCATTTTTGCCACAGTGCTTGGGACTGCTGGGGACTTTTATTACTGTATCCTACGGTACTCAACGGGTTAATGGCTATTGTAGACCTATTATAGCCTTTATGTACAACTCTTCGATTCTAACAGAATTCGTAATATTTAGGCATTAATAATAATCGTCTGGTTACTTCTATAGCGCTCGTTCTCCTCCTTCGAGGATTCACAAGCGCTTGGCTTTCTTCACTCTACCAGAGACCATTACCCATCCCCCTTGCTCATGGGGAGATGGTAACCGCAGGCTATATCCCAGAAAAACTTTTCAATCTGAGCGGGGATTGAACGCTAGACCTTCAAGATGGGATTCAGGCACGCTATCAACTGAGCCAGCCGGACGGCTATTTCTATACGGCTATATTAGGCCTATTTCTTTTCCTTGTGCGTTTATTTGAACTTATATGAACATTGAAGATCGATAATAGAAGTTGGGACAGCAATTGGGTGTTGGAAAACTTCATATTTTCGGCACCCAGTCGTGTTCTGGGTAGACCAACCGAGAGACAAACATCTTCCCCCTGCAACATCTCTCAAGCAAGTAATACAGTATGAAGAAAGTTAATAGAAATAAATGAAATTGCCATCGTTCAATGAACGAACTACTGGATACGAGTGCGCGCCAATACCAACAACAACAACAACAACAACAGCAGCTGAGCGGCGCAGGCCTAGTCTGGCGGCGGAGTATGGAGGGAGGTGGCGGGAAATACAAAAAACTTTTTTTTTACACCACTCTTCAACCGCAATCCGGGTATTGTGGAGTAAATTAGCGTTTTAGGACTTTGGGTACCTTTTGGACCCCTCGACGTGGATTAGGGTAAACGCGGACTGAGGATACGTGTATTGGGGGGACTGACTGTATCTTTGCTTCTTATTAAGAGCTAAGTTTGTATAATTAGCACCATATTTCACGACACAATCTTCAAAATAACTGAGAAATCTTGATGGGAACTTTCCAATTTACCGTCAATTGAAAAGAAACTGAGTTATACTGTAGTTATGACTCTTGCCAGGAGACACACTACACAAATACAACCCACCCAGTTAGTTTCCCGGTCACCACTATGCTTAATGTAGGCTAGTTAGTTTACCCCTTCTGGCGGGTGCCTAACCCCGAAAGGGGTTGAAATAGGGGAGCTATCCCCCCGCCAAAGGTGGCTGTCTAGGGCCTTTCCTAGCTGATGCTGAGAGGATTGGGCTCTAGTCATGTGGTGATGGGCTGGTTTATCAGAGTGAGAACTGAGTGATCTCTGCCATACCCATAGCTTACTCTGACTGTTCCTTTTACTTATATATTTTCTAGATCTCAAGTGACGGCGTCTCTTCCGTGGATTGACCTCCCAATCTACCAAGATTGGAAGCCAAAGCGTCACATTTTTCCTTTGCCCCTCTAATTTCTCTTCATAATTGCTGAGGGGCACAGGGCCCTGGGTGGGGCTTTAGTTTCCCAGGCATTTCTGCACCCTCCTCAGCTCCCTGCCATGGAGTGGCTTCGGTCACCCAGGCTTTATTGTGGCCGGCAGGGAGGGTTCTCTGGGGGCGCTCGGTTATGGCCTTAGCCTTGCTCGGGGCCTTGGGGCTGTTCGGCCAGGCAGCTTGGGGAACAACAACAATAACAACAACCCCTTCTGTACTGGCGACGTCTTTTTAAATTTTATTCTAGCTATATTTAGACAATTTTGTGCAGTTTAAAAAGAATCTGTGTTAGTAAAAAGAGTTGTTGTTGTCGTTCCCTAAGCTGCCTGGTCGAACAGCCCAGAGTCCCTAAGGAAGGTCATGGGCACGGTCGGGCTTTCCCACAGAGCTCTCAAGGAGTGTTGTTGTTGTTGTTGTTGTTCCCTAAGCTGCCTGGCCGAACAGCCCCGAGTCCCTGAGAAAGGCCATGGCCACGATCGGGCTTTCCCACAGAGCTCTCATTGAGTGTAGATTGTGTTGTTGGCGTAAGTGGTTGTGTGAAATGCAGTCTTCTATGATGTGTTTAATGGTATGGGGTGCTGTGTTACATCCCGGGCAGGTGTCGACAACGGAGTCATCCAGTCTCTTCTGATAGCTCAGGAGAGCTGGATGGTGTCCGCATCTCAGCCTGGCCAGGTGGACTCTGTCTTCGCGAGGAAGGGAGGATTCGGAAGGATGGATTTCGGGAGGTCGTGCATGCAGCTGCGTGTTGTCTGTGAGTGAGTGGATGGATCGGTGAGAGATATGAGTATGGATGTGCTTCTGGAAGTTGGTTCGGGGTGGGCAGGGAGGGAGAGAGGACAATAATTGTGTGTGATACCGTGTGCTGGGTGTTGTTTTGATATTTCTTGGTGTCTGTGGGTGTGTTGCCATGTAGTTTAGTGGGTGGTCTTGGTTCGTGGAGGCTGCTGCCAGGAATTGAGTGCCTCTCATGTCCAGATGGTCTCTCAAGGAGTGTAGATTGTGTTGTTGGTGTAAGTGATTGTGTGAAATGCAGTCTTCTAGGATGTGTTATTGTTGTTGTTGCTGTTCCCCAGGCTGTCTGGCCGAACAGCCCCGAGCAAGGCCAAGGCCATAATCGAGTACCCCCACAAAACTTTCCCTGCTTACCACTAATAAAGCCCGGGTGACCGAAGCCACTCCAAGGCGGGGAGCTGAGGAGGGTGCGGAAATGCCCGGGAAACCAAAGCCCCACCCAAGGCCCTGTGCCCCTCAGCAATTATGAAGGGAACATTGATGGGCAAAGGAAAAATGTAACGCTTTGGCTCCCAATCTGTCAACCTCTAGGTTGGCAGTAGGGAGGTTAATCCACGGAAGAGACGCCGTCACTTGAGATCTAGAAAATATATAAGTAAAAGGAACAGTCAGAGTAAGCTATGGGTATGGCAGAGATCTCTCAGCTCTCACTCTGATAGACCAGCTCATCACCACTCTAGGAGGTATAGGGTGCTGTGTTACATCCCGGGCAGGTGTCGTCGGCGGAGACATCCAGTCTCTTCTGATAGCTCAAAAGAGCTGGATGATTCCCACATCTCAGTAAAAAGAGTTAAGTGACATAGTTTGAAGCCTGTTAATTGCTGGAGGCACTTTTTAAGCTGAATAAAATAATGTAATATTAGCCAGAATAAATATTAAAGCATAGGGACAATATTATGACCTTGCATGGAGGTTATGCATTTTCCCATAATCATAAGATAATTGCATTATATCAGCTTCTAATTTTTGTATATCATTCTGTGGAATTTTACAAAATATTTTGATTGATTGACAATATTGTTCACCAGACCCGATTGTATTCATCCATACGTTAAAGACTATGATCAATGTGTAAATAGGTCAGTCTTGTTCACCCTATGGCAGCGTTCGAAGCAGCTCGGTCTTTGGTGCCCCTCCTAGTCCATCCTTTGGGTGCGAGATCAATTTGTACTTACCTGATCCCACGTCTTTCTTGGTCTCCCTTAACTTTTACCTCTCCCTTTCCTTAGTCCCGATTCTATCTTATGATAATTATAGTATATGTATGATGAAGCACTGATTATTGCGTGAATAACTAGAAAACATAATGGTGTTTACCATGGTTCCCTAGTGTCTTACTCTCACAGCCCACTGGCACAAGTTGGCCTTTCTCTCTCTGGCGTAGGGATGCGGCGATCCCACCGCCCGCCACTATGGTGGTGCAATCAGCTTCTGGAGCAGTGGACCACCGGTTCATATCTTCAGAAAATTCCTGTGCTTGGTATGCTTCCAGCCAGGGCCTCACTGGGGTAAATAAATTAGTAAAACAGTGGTGTAACTGCCATCCGGGTGAGGGACTGCTCTGGGTCTGCTCCTTCAGTGCTAAGGGTCATAATCCACTTAGTGGAAATGGCACTGTGGAGTGGGTCAGTGGAGGCATGTCTGGGAGTCTGGAGGCAGTTTTTGCCATGGCCATCCTTTTTGGGGTGCTTCCTCTGGAAGCGAGGCGTCAGCTTGATGATGATGCCTAGAAAAAACAACAAAAGCAGTAATCGGTGAAGACTTTAGTTTCAAACCTTGTCATTACTACTGTATATACTGATAGGCTGGCTCGTAGAAAATGCGCGCATTCTTCTCTTCATAAACATATCTTACAGTCTTTAGGCAAGTGTGGTTAAGGGGAGATAGGTCGTATTTTCTGGTATCCCTTTCTCACTCGTGTTAAGCCCCATTTGTTTTGAGATTATAAGACGTTCGGCCCATTAGTTTGGTTGATTTTAACATCTTTCGCCCCATTTCGTTGTCAAATTTAAGAACTTTCGTGCCAATTAGGTGTCAATTTTTTCCTGGTGAGTGCTTGCAAGCCTGACATTTTAAGAGGAACTGGCCTTCGGCCGGGACATTTTTCTACCGAAAAATGTACACACTTATCTTGCAGGGAGGTCTAGGAGAGTGTTTTTTAAAGCTTGGTGGAGGTCTAGCGTGGAAACTATAAACAAAATTAATACATTAATTAATAGACCAAAAAAGCGGCCCATCTCCCCTTAAGCCAGAATATGGTAGAATAAGATCTAAGTAAATTTGAATATGTAAAGTAGGACACTTCTGTAAATTTCATATTTATTAAGTACAGTACAGTAATTGAAATAGATGTGTGTGAATTTTGTGTTTTGTCTGTGTTCGTTGTTCTGTCTTGTGTTTTCCCTGTTCTTGCTCTGTCTTGAGTCGGCCACCCCCAAGAAAATAAAAAACAACAAAATAATAAAATAGAGTAAAATAGAAAATAAAAATAAAAATAGGAAAAGTGTGGATTGGGCCTGAGCATAATACAGTACATACATATACTGTACATACCGGTACATACAATTGAAAGTGACAGCTGACCGACACTTATCGTCAGTGGATTGGAGTTAAGTCTAGCAATCCTTAGTAACAATATAGGTATTTTTCAAGTAATATCCGTTTAGTTTACTATATCGTGGCGCAATGCATAAGTGTGTTGATTTTCGGTGTGAGCGTCCTGGGTTCGAATCCCCGGACTGCCACATGTTTGTTAATTTCATTAATCGAGTTTAAGAGTAAAGTTGTTGGTGGAGAGAACATAATAATTAGATGTGGAGTTGGTTGGTGTAAAAAAAAGAAAAAAATAGATATTGGAGGATGAGAAAAAATACCAGTAGTTTACTTTTATTAACCCGGGAACTGCGGGGAGACTCTTAAGAGTTCCCCCGGCGGACTGCGGGGAGACTCTTAAGAGTGAGTGAAAAAAAAAATCAACTTTTGACATCGAAAAAAAAATATTTTGTTTATTTTTATTTTTTTATTTTTTTTTGGCCCCTGGGCCATGCAAAATCTCAGTCCTCTACCTCCCCTTCTTCCCCACTTTCCTCCTCTCCTTCAGTTATCACCTATTTTCCCTGTTATTCCCTTATTCTGAGGTATATTTTCGTGCTAACATTAGCGAGTTGCAAGCAGGGTGTTGTCATCACTGATGGCAAGCGAGTGCAAGAGAGAGAGAGAGAGTATCGATCGACTGTGTCTCAGTGGCCTTGGGGGAAATTGGCGGGAAAGCAGCTTGCCTCACCCATACATTATACAACTCGCGGGCTATATCTCCGATTTTGACCATCCAAACGCTGTTTTCACTCGTTTTATTGTTGTTTCAGGTTAATACCTTTATAATCAACCCATAATAGGCGCATATGGATAAGTATTAATGCTATTAATGGCACAATGAATATTTTAGTGACGGAAACACCTCAAATACGTCAGCACAGGGGGACGTTTCCAATTACCCCCATGCGCACTTGTTAGGTTAAGAGTCGGAGAAAAAATAATCAACTTTTGACATCGATTTTTTATTTTTTTTTAATTTTCATTTTTTTTTTTTTTTTTTTTTTTTCATTTTTTTTTTTTTTTTTTTTTTTTTTTTTTTTTTTGGGCCCCTGGGCCATGCAAAATATCAGTCCTCTATCTTCCCTCCTTCCCCACTTTCCTCCCCTCCTTCAGTTATCACCTATTTTCCCTGTTATTCCCTTATTCTGAGGTATATTTTCGTGCTAACATTAGAAAGCCGGTTGCAGGGTGTGGTCATCACTGATAGAAAGCGAGTGCAAGAGAGAGAGAGAGGGTATCGATCGACTGTGTCTCAGTGGCCTTGGGGGAAATTGGCGGGAAAGCAGCTTGCCTCACCGATACATTATACAACTCGCGGGCTATATCTCCGATTTTGACCATCCAAACGCTGTTTTCACTTGTTTTATTGTTGTTTCAGGTTAATACCTTTATAATCAACCCATAATAGGTGCGTATGGATAAGTATTAATGCTATTAATGGTACAATGAATATTTTAGTGACGGAAACACCTCAAATACATGCGCACAGGGAGAGGTGTCTAATTACCCCCATGCGCACTTGTTAGGTTAATATATTTTTTACTTAAAATTATGTGTGTTGCAGTTACAAATTTAAGGTCTAATGATAATTGCATAATGATACCTTACTAATTCAAATAATGTGTTGAATTTACTATAGGTGGTGGATGATGAGAAGAAGCTAGCCGAGTTCCACGCCAACCCCATGCCGGTGTTTGAGGAAGGTGTGCGCGGCGTCCCTGCTAAGAAACCCCCGACCCCCACCCGGGTCCAACCATTCAACCTCCAGTCAGACCAACGTGGGGCATGTAAACAGGAACAGATAAAGAGAAATGTAAGTCAAAGGGAGAGGAACGGCTGGTGATTTATTTATTTATTCCCCCCCCCCCCCCCCCCACATAGCGATTATGATAAGTTATTTTATCTTTATACTTGTATTGTGTCGTCCCTGTTTTGGTTTGTTTGTTTTGCAAGTTTTACATTATAATTATAACACAGAACACTCAATACTCCACTGGCCAGCACTTGCCCAGCACAGACATAACTTCAACATCACTTTACTCAGAGATCTCTGGACCCACCCAGGGGAGGTGGCAGACTAACTGGATACCGCGGGATTCCTGTAAAAGGGAATCTTGGTGCTACTACAACAACAACCAGCCTCGGAAGTGACATATCAAGACAGTGCCAATAACAAGTCTTGATTGTGTTCTTTTATTTCATAGATTTTATTTTAGTAAGGGGAGGTGTGGCGGAGTGGTCTTGCCACTGGACTGGTAATCCAATGGACCCGGGTTCGAATCCCAATATGTCAATGGGAAGATATTATTGGGATGGAATGTGTGCTGTACCTAGAGTATCAGTGCATTACCACAGCACACCGAAATGCCAAATAAAGATCCTCATTGTTCCCTGATTAAATAGCATTGTATGAATATTCCCATATTAAAAAATATGCTACAGGTGGGCAATGCCTAGTGAGTTAATTGCTCAATAGGTGGCGTTCTGAGAGTGAGGGTCCGAGCCTAGGATGTCTGGGGTATATTTTGCGATTCATTATAGTTTTCTGAGGTTTAGTATGAGAGTTCCGTATGGAGCTCAGTGGTCTGGTTAATCTGCTCTACATAACTAACTCTGAGGTTTAGTGTCATGAATAGTGTAATAAGCTATGTATTATATCCTTAACATTTGATAATCATAATACCATCTAGCTTACGTCTATCATGCAATTTACTCTTTACTCCTACAGGATATGATGACATCTTCATATTATTGTTGCTACCATTAGATCATTTTATTTTTACCCTAACAGTTGGAGGAGGAGGCCCAGCTTGATGTTGATCGTCGTAAGTTCCACGCCCAGTCTGATGATGTTGTCCACCGTCAACCCTTCTTACCAGAGAAGTCCACGAAGCCTCTCACGGACATTTCTGGCTTCACCCTAAACACAGAACTGCGGGCTGAGGAGAGGGGTGAATACGAAATACACCTCAAGAGGAAAGAAAATGAGATTCTAGCAGCTAAGAGAGAGGTAAGTTGTTCTTTGGTTATTCACATTAAAATAAATAGTATCTATGTACAGTATGTTCGAAGCAGTTAAGAATTTTTATGAAGGGAGCAGATCATGTGTTAGAGTAGGAAATGGTAAATTAAGTGAATGGTTTGAAGTAAATGTAGGTTTGCAACAGGGATGTGTAATGTCACCATGGCTGTTTAACATGTATGGATGGTGTGGTGAGTGAGGTGAAAATGAGAACTATGGGAAGAGGATTGGGTTTAGTAGGAAAGAATGGTAGAGATTGGGAGTTGAATCAGTTGCTGTTCGCTGATGACACAGCATTGGTGGCAGATTCTGAGGAGAAATTGCAGCGGGTAGTCAAAGAGTTTGGTGTGGTTTGTGGGAGAAGGAAACTGAAGGTGAACGTCAATAAAAGTAAAGTAATGGTGTGTAATAGGGGTGAATCTAGATGTGAGGCTGGATGGGGAAATATTGGAACAAGTAGAGTGTTTTAAATATCTAGCAGGAACGATAAGCAGGAGTGGAGGTATGGAAATAGAGGTAAAACAGAGTGTGTGTGAAGGAAGGAAGGTTTTCGGAGCAATGGGAAGTATGTGGAAGACGAGATATCTCGAATGAAAGTAAAAAGTGCAATGTATCAAGGAATTGTTGTGCCAACAGTGATGTATGGGGCTGAGACATGGGCTCTGAAGAAAAAGGAGATAAGAAAGCTGGATATGAGGGAGATGAGCTGCTTGAGGAGTATGTGTGGAGTTACTCGTAGAGATAGATTGAGGAATGAAGAGATAATAATAATAATTTTACTTGTTTAAAAGAGCGCTCAATCTTCAAAATGAATTGGCAAGCGCTATAACGCAAAACATCACATTTTTCCCTTACCCCTCAACTTTCCCTTCATAATTGCTGAGGGGCACAGGGCCTTGGGTGGGGCTTTGGTTTCCCGGGCGTTTCCGCACCCTCCTCAGCTCCCTGCCTTGGAGTGGCTTCGATCACTCGGGCTTTGTTAGTGGTAAGCAGGGAGGATTTTGTGGGGGCGCTCGTTTATGGCCTTGCTCGAGACCTTGGGGCTGTTCGGCCAGACAGCCTGGGGAACAACAACAACAAATTTCTATGAAAACATTGGTATTAATAAATACGCTCAATGTAATGATGCGTATACATAAAAACACAAACAATACGCTCAATGTAATGACAATGTAATAACAACAACAACAACAACAACAACATTTCAATAAAACCACATTAACATATTTACATAGTTTTAATACAATAATTACAACTACTAAACTCTATCTATAATCATGTCACTACACCACTCCCCTGGTCATAACACTTTTGAATCATAAAGGTCTTTAAATGCTTCTTGAAGGACTTGACAGATATAGACTGCTTAATACAGTCCGGCAACCGATTATACAACCTTGGAGCCGTGTGAGAGAAAGCACGAGATACAAAAGCCGACTGATAAGCAACGGTAGGCTCATCCAATCTTAAAAGATCATCCCCACTGCATAGGAGAGTGGGGCAGCAGGAAAATTTGTCGGCCAGAGTGGACAGAAGGGTGCTGAGCTGGTATGGTCATGTTGAACGAATGGAAGATGAAGGCTTACAAAGAGAATATTGGAGTCAGATACAAGGGGAGATGGAAGGGCAGGACCCCCCTGGTACTACTCTCATTGGCGCAGTTGGGGGGCTTAGGGGCCGGCGACTGGAGCTTGATAGCGGAGGGCTAGGGTTATTTCCCTCCTTCTTCCCTCGAGCTTTCGTCATCAGTTTGACTAATTTTGAGTAGTTTTTCTTTCCTCATTCTATGTTTTTCCCCATCTATTCTTATTCTGTCCCATTCGGCTGTCCTCAGGCAGCCTATATCTCATGTCTCCCTGGCTAGGTAGTTGACTCCTGACCCGTTTTGTTTCTTCGGTTGCTGATGTGGCCGAACTGACTTGATTCCCTTCGGTAATGCATTTTTTGCTTCTCACTGTGATTTTTTTCTACCTTCGACCTGATCTCTCATTCTTCGCCCTGATCACTTCTTGGTTGGTGTTGCAGTGTAGCAGTTCTTGCCTCATCCTTCGGCCCTGCCCTGATGTGGAGCTCATATGGTCCGGCTGAACTGGTGAAATGGCGAGAAATGTCTGTGTGTCTTCACCTTCCTTGATTTGTTCCCCTCCTGCCCTTCCCTATCTATCTTGACTTGTTTAGTTATATATCTTGATAGAATCCTTCGGGCCAGCCTATGAGAGTTCTTTTGTGGAGCTCAGTGGTCTGGTTACACTAATCAAAGAAAAAAAAAAAAGGGGGCAGGAAGACCCCCATTGAGATGGAGAGACTGTGTAAGACAAGCTTTGGATGATGGAGGAATGATTATAGATCAGGCAAAGGTAGGAAGTGGTAATAAACAGGAATGAATGGAGAATGCTTGTGAATAGATGAATGTAAATGCAGTCGTTTGGGAGAGAGGGTCATACGCCAGTTGGACTAGATAGTAGTCCATCAGGCGCCTGGCCCGGGGACACGGTGGTAATGAAGGGTGCGCCTGGAAACATGGTGGGTGGGCTTGTGGTGGTGAAGCTTCGCTGCGGATCTGCCTGCGGAAATCGGCGCCTCTCCAGGGGATCTGGGACCTGGGAATCTTTTGCTGGGGAGTGGGTATTTCCCCTGGGCGACCTAGATGTGTGTGAAATTTTGTTTTTGTTTTGTTTTTCTGATGTGTTGTGATGTCCCTGTTCGGGCTCTGTCTCGAATGGCAATTTACAGCAATCTACAGGCTTTTAAAGCCTCTTGAAGCCTGTAAAATAGAGTGCGAGGGAGCGAGAGCGCGACATGCCACCCGTCCTCCTCCCAGGCAGCTGCCTGGTATACTGAAGGGTCTGAGTCAGAGTCTCGCTAGCTATACAATGCTGCCAAAGGCAAAAATTCTGCAAAATTAGTGAGAATTGCTAATTTTAGCGAATGTCTATGGTAGCGCTGCGGGTGAACCTCACGAGCTACGAAGCTCGTTCTGGCGTAATTTTGAGGCTATTTTCTTCTAGTTTTCGCCTGAATAAATTTAATTTCATGCAGACACTTGCCTAATCAATCAGGAGTGCTTGAATGAGCCCTAATATGGCGGAAACATGCCCGCACCGTAAGTGTTAAGTGCCATGTGTCTCGCTAAAATTAGACCACACTCGCTTACTAAGGGGAAATAGCGGATTTGGCCACTTCTTCGCTCTCGATTCGCGTAGTAGTTATACTTCTCGTGTATTCAAAGTTTTTGGTTATTTTCAACCCCCCTTTGTATTAGGAAATTTGCGTACTCGGACCTCGCGTATTGAGCGACCTGACTATATTACTTGCCTAATCAATCAGGAGTGCCTGAATGAGCCCTAATATGGCGGAAGCATGCCCACACCGTAAGTGTTAAGTGCCATGCGTGTCTTTAAAATTAGACCACACTCGCTTACTAAGGGGGAAATAACGGATTTGGCCACTTCTTCACTCTCGATTCGCGTAGTAGTTGTACTACCCCTCGTGTATTCAAAGTTTTTTTGAACCCCCCTCGCATATTAGGAAATTTGCGTACTCGGAACTTGCGTATTTGGCGACCTGACTGTATCTATCCTCCAAAGGGGGTGCCATGAGCGAATCTTCTCCATCAAGGCAATTTTTTCATTTCTCTTGTTTTGTGGGAGGGTTTCTCATGCCCAACCGCCAATCATTGTGTATTCTTTGTGGAGGTGCATGTAGAGTGTAATCCTACTGTTGGAATGGAATTGGATGTGAATGTAGTTGTAACCAGTGTTATTGGCTGGCACATGCTGATCAGGTGCTAGCATTTACTTGTATACACGTGACGCTGGTCTTTATCTTGATTCTTGATTGAAGGGCTGTTTGGTCCAACAATCCCTGTCACAGTCCAGATGATGGTCTACCATATCTTTAATTTCTTTAATTTTAGGGGCATGGAAGGCCATGCCCACAGATCAAATATACCCATAAATCCATTTACGGTAACTAAAAGTCACAATCCTCCACAAAAATAACTTTCATTAATATCATTTTGGGTGTTATTGGTGTTAAGAACCATGTTAAAAATATATGTATTGTTTATAGCAAGAGGAGAGGCAGGCAGCAGAGGAAGCAGCAGAAGTTGCCCGTCTACGTCGTGAGGCAGTACACAAGGCTCATCCCGTCCGTAAATTCAAGCAGATGGTCATCGCACCGACCAGCCAGCCAGTCACTGCCCCTATCTCTCCTAAGTTTGCTACAGACTCACGAATGCGGTCTCGAGCAACTAGGGCCAATTCTTCGCTCAACATATCCTCGGCTACTTTCACTGCAGAGTAAGGTTTTTGCGGGAGAGAATACATTAATGATAAACCAGCTACTGACATGCTTTTCTACATTTTTAACCTTTTCTGTACCGGCAACATCCTTTTTACTTTATTTTGGCTACAACTATTCAATTTTAATCCGTTTATGAAGGATCTCAAGCAATTATAAGGCTTTGAACTATCTCAATCAATCATTTTTTAACTAACACGGATCCTTCCTAAAATATAATAAACTAAATATCGATAGAACAAAATACAACGGACGTCGCTGGTACAGGAAGGGTTAAAAAGTGAAAAGTATTATTTGCCCAGTACTGGTTATTGATAATTAGATTATAAATAGGATAGACTAGCTCATTTGTACGCAGTAGTCCAATTAGTGTACAAAATCGATAAAAATACTACCCCGAAAAAATATACAACTGTTATGATACATTTAAAGACTTCTGGACCCCCTTCTCCCTCAAGTTTAGCCCATTAGTTATGAAGTTTTAAGAAATTTGTCTCATTAGTTTGGCAATTTTAAGACCTTTCATGAGAACATTAAGTGCCAATTGTTTCCTGGCGAGAGATCGCGAGCCTGAAATTTAGGAGGAACCGGCATTGGGGCTGGGGCAGTTTTCTACCAAAAAATGCACAAATGTATCTCGAAAAGGGGTCTTGGTGTTATTTTTTTAAAGCTTGATGGAGGTCTAGGGAGGAAACTTAACAAAAAACATAAAAATATATGAATATTATCTCCATTTTACTAATTTTACTGCGAGCATTTGTTATCAATCTAACCTACGTATACTACCAAGTACTGTACAGCTGACCACTTTAACTTGTATCCACTACGTGTTTTTTTTTTTTTTTTTTTTTTTTCCCCCCCCCCCCCTCAGACGCCGTAATTCCCGAGAAGGGGCGGCCATGAAGATTAGGCGTTTGTCACAAATTGCTAGGTCAAGTTGCCCGGGTTTGATATTGAAGATTCGATCCGCCGACCCTTTGATCAGCAACCAATGCTCTACTGACTGGCACGGCATAATAATAAGAATAATTTGCTATAAAACTTACTGTCAATGCGGTATTTCTACAGAATTATTTTGAGAAGTTCTTTTATCTTTATAGGGTGCGGTTCTTGTTTTGGTTTATTTGTTTTGCAAGTTTTAAATTTTTAATTTGCTCAACCATTGCGTAAGAATATACGTACAGTATATTAATTTTCTTTCATTATATAAAATTATAATGGGTAGGCCTATACAGATTGATGTGGGCAACTGTACAAATTGGTTAGGCGTCATTGCATTACATATATTAATGAATAACAGAGGCTCCATAGTTACTGTAGCTTTCTAGATATTTTATTTAAAGCATAACATTTTTTTTTTTGTCCACTATCACTAGTATATAAACATAAAAATAGCATATCCTCAACATCTGTTAACCACTTCAGTAGGGGCGACACCATTGTTCCTTATATTCTGGGTATGATAGGCAATTTTATGCAGCTTAAGAAGGTTGTCTAGTAATCTGAGAGGTGTATTGTACCTCCATTAATTCGTTGGCTATCATAAAGCCTACCTAAATAGAGTAAACTCGTCTGATGATAGTAAAATTACTGATCTCCCTCGCTATGCGATTGGGTTACGTGCCTGAAAACCCGATCTTAAATAGAAACATCATATAGCGAACCCTAAAATTAATGGGGTAAATGGGGATGCGTTCTGGGACCAGCCAAAACCCAAACCCAAACACCTAAAAAACCCTATAATAATATCGTAAATTGGGGCATCGGATAGTGAGGCAGACCTGTATAAATATCTTCACCCGTACAGAAAGGGTTAAAGTACTGTATCGGGTATGAGTTTCCCGTGTGTAGCCCAAAAGAGTGGCCGGTAATTAATGAACTATGGTCTGATATTTTGTTTAGCTGGCGGGAATGTGTCGTCCCCATATTAACCCCTTCTGTACCGGCAACGTCCTTTTAACTTTATTCTGGCTACTATTAGACTATTTTATTCAGTTTCAAAAGGGTCTCCAGCGATTAACAGGCTTCAAAATATATCCCTTAACCCTTTTTACTACCACAGATCCTTCTAGAACAGCACAATATCCTCTACATTCTGTATAGCTAGAATAATATTAAGAAGACGTCACCGGTACAGAAGGGGTTAATTGTCCAGTTTTTTCGGAATCTATTTTGTTTACGAAAACTTGGGATTATTACGATGCAGAGACACGGCAGTTTATTATTAAAGATTTCATTGATTATCAAGATATCGGTTGCCAATGGATGAAACTTGCCACCTGGTGAAGAAAGATAGATTATAGCCAAGTTGTAATTGATGTCTCTGGTTTTGGAGATTTATTTTTCTGTTTGCCAAGTTTGTAATCCCTTCAGCACAATGACAGCTGGTTTGCCTTTTATTCCAGCGTTTATTTCCACATAGCGATTTTGACGAGTTGTTTTGGTTTTATAATGTCGTCCCTGTTTTGGTTGGTTAATATTGCAAGTTTCAATTTATATTAACAACTTTTTGCCATTTTTGAAAGAGCATGTTACTCAGATGGTATTTATAACTTTTGAGTCCTAGAGGTAGACAATAGGCAAAAGAAAATTGTGGAATTGTAAGCAGAATAAGACTAAATTAACCCCTTCTTGACCGGCAACGTCTATTCAGTTTTATTCTAGCTATATGTTGATGACACTGTGCAGTTTAAGAACAATATGTGGTAGTAAAAATGGTTATAATTATAATTTAAAACTTGAAAACTAACTCAAAAGCTACTGTTCAAATTAAGTGAGATCGATGGAAGCCTGTTAATTGCTGGAGGCCCTTTTTAAACTGAATACAATCATCTAATAGTAGCCAGAATAAAGTTAAAAGGACGGCACCGGTACAGAAGGGGTTAACTTCATTGTATTGAAAGGGTTACGTGATCCACTGCCAGTAGGTTAGGTCAAGATTACTATGCTAGAAATATAGGATTAATAAAGTTGGTCATTTACACTTCTGATATTTCTGTGACTAGTATTTAAAGATACTGATTATCTTCTTCAAAGTTTTTAATTTTTATAACTCAAATTTTTTACTAATTTTCTCTTAACCTTCGTACGCCAAGGTACCGGTATTCTAACTAAACTAAATATTATAATTTGGGGCTGGATACGTCAATAAATATTATGATTAATACACACACTTACACCTCATTTTGTGACGGTTACATCCTAAATGCCGGCATTGTAATATAGCACCATTATTACTATAAGACAAGACATAAGTGGTTATTATAACTAATGATAATTTACTTTGGCTGGGTATGAGCATTTTATTATTTTTAACATCGTTCTTAGCACCGATAACACCCCAAATGAAATTAACCCCATCCGTCAGTTAACACACGATCGCGTATATAAATGGTTTGGACCAAACACCGATTTTGACGCAATCGCATATATAAATTTGGGAAACTTAGTGTTAACTTAAGTTATTATATACGGTATGCAATCACGTATATAATCGTGTGCACATGCTCGGTGAAGGGCAACCCTAAATGTGGTGCTTCTGCCTACAACTTCCTACCGAGCCAGGCAGTACCATAAATAACAGTTCACCCAAATAGTGGCAAATAATGTGTTGTGTGTCCACAGATCAATAAGTTTCCCTGATTTGTCTGAGGGGGTTAATGAAAGCATGAGATTCTCCCAGGATATTACATACAGAACTTACACGCTCTAACCATTACACCATTAAGACAGTTAAAAGTACAGCACATGACCACGATTGATAATCATTTATCGAATACTGTACTGGATATTAATCTATGTTATGACATGAACAAATAATAAACACTTCAGGGGGCCCACCTCGCTTTTTTTCCTCTCCTTTTCTCGCTTTCTCTGGCTTGTATCCATTTGGCCCAATTCAGCCTACTGTTTTAAGACATTTACCCCCATCCAGGTGTCAATATTTTCCTGGCGAGCGGTAGCGAGCCAGCATTATATATACAGTATTTTTGTTTTGACAGCAAGCTAAATTTGTAAATTTTTCGATAGAAAAATGTCTCCGGCGAAGCCGGATTTCTCCATACAATGCACCTGGATGGGGATAAACATCTTAAAACAGTTGGCTAAATGGGGCCAAATGGATACAAGTCAGAGAAAGAGAGAAAAAGAGAAAACAAATCAGGTGACCCCCCCTTAATTCATTGGTTTGCCGGAAGTTGTGGCATCTTTGAGGATCCAGACCCAGGTTAAAATCAGTCTTGTTAAATAACCTCAATGAATTGATGTATTTAATATAGGCTTCAACTCCTAAGCCAAGGTTTGCACATTATTTGAAGTACAGTACAGTACCTGAAATAAACAACTTTTCATTATATCCTGTTTTGGTTTGTTTATTTTGCAAGTTTTTCATTATAACTACAGGTCTCCCTCGTAATCGGGTTACGTTCCCGAAAACCCGATCTTAAATGGAAAAAATCATCTAGCAAACTCTAAAATGTCGCGAGGTAAATGGGGATATACGTTCTCCGACCAACCCAAACACCGTCGCCTGAAAACCCCTACAATAATATCGTAAATCGGGGGCATCGGATAGTGAGGGAGACCTGTACCTGTACCTGTATCTGTCCTTACACTTTCTCAACATAGCATTGGTCTCCTAGTCTTTTAAGGGGAGGCAGACCGTTTTTATGGACCCCCTTCTCCCTCGTGTTTAGCCCCACTAGTTTTGTGATTATAAGACGTTCGGCCCATTAGTTTGGCGATTTTAGCACCTTTCGCCCCATTTCGTTGTCAATTTTAAGACCTTTCGTGCCATTTAGGTGTCGATTATTTCCTGGCGAGCGAAAGCGAGCCTGCAATTTTAAGAGGAATCGGCCTTCGGCGGGGAAATTTTTCTACCAAAAAATGTACAAATTTATCTTGAAGGGGGGTCTAGGCCTCTAGGGGGTGTTTTTCTAAGTTTGATGGAGGTCTAGGGAGGAAACTAAAAAAATATATGAATAAATGAATAAATAGACCAAACAAACGGTCTGCCTCCCCTTCAGTGGCTTTAGCTCAGAAGGTTGGTTTTCAAATGTTTACATCATCACCACCTTGCATTAATATCTTACAATAATAACCTTTGAGTATCCGGCCTCTCTCTGGTGATTGGTCTGGAGTACCAGCGACGACGTGCGTTATATTTCATTCTAGCTATAAGTAGACCATATTATGCAGCTTAGGAAGGATCTGTGGTATTTAAAAGGGTTGGTTGAGATAGTTTGAAGCCTTATTATTGCTAGAGGTCCTTCCTAAGCTGAATAAAATCATCGAACATACTTTCCTCATATCCTGATCTTATAAGGACAAATTAATGGGTTACTTTCCTCATATCCTGATCTTATAAGGACAAATTAATGGGTTACTTTCCTCATATCCTGATCTTATAAGGACAAATTAATGGGTTACTTTCCTCATATCCTGATCTTATAAGGACAAATTAATGGGTTACTTTCCTCATATCCTGATCTTATAAGGACAAATTAATGGGTTACTTTCCTCATATCCTGATCTTATAAGGACAAATTAATGGGTTACTTTCCTCATATCCTGATCTTATAAGGACAAATTAATGGGTTACTTTTCCTCATATCCTGATCTTATAAGGACAAATTAATGGGTTACTTTCCTCATATCCTGATCTTATAAGGACAAATTAATGGGTTACTTTCCTCATATCCTGATCTTATAAGGACAAATTAATGGGTTACTTTCCTCATATCCTGATCTTATAAGGACAAATTAATGGGTTACTTTCCTCATATCCTGATCTTATAAGGACAAATTAATGGGTTACTTTCCTCATATCCTGATCTTATAAGGACAAATTAATGGGTTACTTTCCTCATATCCTGATCTTATAAGGACAAATTAATGGGTTACTTTCCTCATATCCTGATCTTATAAGGACAAATTAATGGGTTACTTTCCTCATATCCTGATCTTATAAGGACAAATTAATGGGTTACTTTCCTCATATCCTGATCTTATAAGGACAAATTAATGGGTTACTTTCCTCATATCCTGATCTTATAAGGACAAATCGTATAGCAAACCCTAAAATTAAAATGGGGATGCGTTCTCGGACCAGCCAAAACCCTAACGCCTAAAAGCCTAAATAATATCATAAATGGGGGCATCGGATAGTGAGGGAGACGTGTACTGGTATGCAGTATTGTTTTACATAAGTGTTCAGAATACATATTTAGGATTTAAGCCGGTATCACGAGCATTTATAGTCGACATTCGATGATCAAAATGTTTCTGGTAACATTTCTGGAATATTTTGCACAGGTATCGGAAACTAGACTAATGATAGATGAATTTAGATAACCGAATATGAATGCTAACCTTATAAGCTGCCAGACCAGTGTTGAGGGAAAAAACACTCATGTGATACCAGCTTTATTGTCCTACCAATTTTGGGAATCGAGGATACAATTAGTGAATAGATGGATCAACTTCAATGCTTACCTTAAATATTTGTTAGTATAATGATGCATGTTATTTAATGCTTATGTCTTGCATATTATATTTGTTTTCTTTCTCTCATTCTGATTACTTTTAAGAGTTAGGGTCGGTTAATCAACTTATTTTTAATAGCTGTGAACCTTTTTTCATCACAATTTTTGTATATTTATTAGTTGAACAGTTAAAATAACAAATATTAACTGATTGTGTTTTGTATTAATACGATTCTGATGTTAGATAAGGGCTTGCTTAACTATATTCTATTACTTATGACGAGCCAAGAAATAACAACCCAAACTTGTAACTAAAAAAAAAACATAAACAAAAATACTTGAGCAATTGAGTTGAAATTCCTACCATTTAGGAAGTCAATCAGTAAATGGTTGTAGACATTACCAGCCCATTTGCTCCATCCCTCCCCGAGTTACAAGGGACTAGGGTCACCTTTTCTATTTTGGTCGTAATTAATAGACTTACCATGCACTTCTGTCTCTGTCCCTCCATACAAGTTTTAGTTATAAGGTTTAGCTGTGTGTTACTACATCCTCCTTGTACAGTTGCCCACGTAAGTTCTGTTCCTTGTAAGTTCTGTTCCTTGTTGTGATCTTGTGTACATACATACAAGTTTAAAGACCATTTTGTCCACAGAATGTGGTTAGTCTCTCATGTATGAAAGTAAAATACAGTATGAATGAATTGCGAGTAGTTTCTTACAATACAGTAGTATGAATGAATTGTGAGTGTAGTTTCTTACAATTTTGCTAAAGTGTTATTTCCACATAGCGATTTTGCTAAGTTCTTTTATCTTTATATTGTCATCCCTGTTTTGGTTTGTTTATTTTGTAAGTTGTACATTATAATTACTAGTTGATTAATCAAATGAGTTAACCACTGCATACGAAACTACACGTAATTCATTCATGCGCATTATATTTCCATGTATAAGATCACAGAGGAACATAACTTATGTGGGCAACTGTACATCCTGTTGTAAGTGTAGCAGCAGGACTTTTATTTTTGTTCCATTATACAGAAGAGTAATATTTTTAAGTTTATATCAAATATACCATATAAATATGTATCACTGCTTTTTGTGTACCTTTAACACTTCCTACCCGGGCTGCCTTACAAAAGGACGGAGGTCGTATCTGGGCGATCTGGCTGAAAAACGTCTAGGCCTAGGCTACCGTATCTTTGTTATTTTAACTGCTAGAAATGTCCCACGCATCCCTAAACGTAGGGCGGTTTCCAATCTGTAGACTGGCGTTGAGTAGAGCTCTCTAAGTCAACTGGTTCAGTTGTGATGACGATTTCCGTGGAGCGAATTTTTCCGCGATGTTGACAATGTCGGAGCTTTTCAGACACTAATTTCGTCATATCGTACAACAACAACATTGATCAGACGTCTCCTTGTTTTCGGAGGTGCGGTGACGCAATGAACGGTTTTGTTTACATGCGTCGGACGCACGGCGTTCAGACCAAGGTGAATAGGCTTTCAAGCTTACTGTCTGTTAAAAGGACACTCGGGTACCGGCCCATCTGCCGCGGTGTCCTTATAAAAGGACACCCGGGCTGGAAGGGTTAAGGGGAGGTATGTTGTTTTTTCTGGACCCCCCTATTCCCTCATGTTTGGCAATATTAGTTTGGAGATTTTAAGATGTTCGCCCCATTAGTTTGTTGAATGTAAGAGCTTTTGTCCCATTTCTTCGTCAATATCAAGACCTTTCGTCCGACTCTGATTTTACTGTATCCGAGCCCAAGAAAGTCCTACCAAAGATGACCGTTTTTGGTATTCCTGCCTCAGTTGTTGTTGTTCCTTAAGCTGCCTGGCCGAACAGCCCCAAGGCCCTGAGCAAGGCCAAGGCCATAACTGAGCGCCCTCACAGAACCCTCCCTGCCGACCACAATAAAGCCTGGGTGACCGAAGCCACTCCATGGCGGGGAGCTGAGGAAGGTGCGGAGACGCCCGGGAAACCAAAGCCCCACCCAGGGCCCTGTGCCCCTCAGCAATTATGAGGAGAAAGTTGAGGGGAAAAGGAAAAATGTGACACTTTGGCTTCCAATCTTGGTAGATTGGGATGACCTCCCAATCTACCAAGATTGGAAGCCAAAGTGTCACAAAGTGTCCACGGAAGAGACGCCATCACTTGAGATCTAGAAAATATAAAAGTAAAAGGAACAGTCAGAGTAAGCTATGGGTATGGCAGAGATCGCTCAGTTCTCACTCTGATAGACCAGCCCATCACCACTGATAGACCAGCCCATCACCACTCCTGCCTCAGTTAACCCATTCAATACCAGGGACTTCCTTTGTCATATTCTGGCAACTATTAGACAAAATTGTTCAGCATAGGAAGGACATCTAACCATAATCTCTATCTATTGCCTGACGCCGTAATCCCCGAAGGGGTGGCCACGAACTAATTGCCCCCATGTTTTAGTTAGGGGTCCAGACTATTAGGGTGCCTGGTTCGAAGTAGAGGGTGGAGGACTTCATTAGTCTTCATTTACAGGGAGGAGGACTTCGGCCCAGGCAGGCTAATAGTCCGGACAAAATAGACTGGTGTTTTATAGTTGTGTTGCAGTGCGCCGCAGGTAGGCTGAGTTGCCTACCTGGGTATTATTTCTCTACTAGCACGAGCACTGGCACAATTATAAAAACCTGTTGAGTTGAAGTCGGCTTAGGACGCCTCAACGATTATTAGGATAAGCTTAGGTGGGTGGTGGTTGATAAGTGTTTGTTTGATCCGGGATTAATTCGTTTATGCTTGATTAATTATTTTTGCATTTATTGTTAGCATGTATTTACCGTAATTTTATTAACGTAGATTAAATCAGAGCTTTCTCTTCTTTGTGCAGCTTAGAAAGGATCCTCCTCGGTATTGCCATTCGGTACCGAGTGATGATAGTTGTGGCTCAAGATATATTTTCACCACAACTAGGGGTTCCAGTTTTTGCATTGTTTGTATAACGGAACTAGTTTGAGGATTGTCTGCGCCTTTGGTCCCCAGAGAGCCTGGAAGTTGCGAATGAGCTCTGTTCTGTTGCGATAGGCTGCGTTACGAGTTGAGGCTACGGAGGTGCTGGGTATTTAATAGTCTGTTAGGTCAAGGGGTGAAGTCACAGTGTGAGGTGAAGTTGAACGGTCAGGCTATGGAGATCATCAGCTCTTTTAAGTATCTGGGCAGTGTGTTGAGTAAAGATGGGACTGTGAATTAGGAGGTGCGGGAGAGGGTGCAACAGGGGAAGAGGGTTGTAGGAACGTTGAAAGCAGTAACAAGAAATAGGGTGGTCAGTATGGAAGTGAAGAAGTCCTTGCACGACAGTGTGGTAATCCCGACACTAACTTACGGAAGCGAAGCATGGACGTTCGGGAAGAGACTTAGACCAAGAGTGAAAGCGGTGGAAATGAGTTACTTGAGAAGTGCGTGCGGAGTTACATGGAGGGATAGACGGACGAATGAGAAAGTAAGAAGGAGGTGTGGTGTGGAGGTAGATGTGCTGGAAAGTGTGAAAAGGAACAACTTGAGATGGTTCGGCCATATGGAACGTATGGAAAGCGAGAGATTGACTAAGAGGATGTACGAGAGCGAGGTGGAAGGACAGAGGGAGAGGTGGAAGAATGGAGTGAGGAAGTATATGAATGAAGGTGGTGCTGGTTGGGAGGAGGGGCGTCGACTGACTGGGGACAGAGGTGCATGGGGGCGGTTCGTTCGTGGCCAACCCTTCGGGGATTGCAGCGTCAGGCAATAGATAGAGATAGATAGAAGGACTAGAAGCCTCTACC
This sequence comes from Paralithodes platypus, assembly GCA_032716605.1. Lineage (NCBI taxonomy): Eukaryota > Metazoa > Arthropoda > Malacostraca > Decapoda > Lithodidae > Paralithodes > Paralithodes platypus. The sequence continues at coordinate 3,735,383 of CM064573.1, forward strand.
GTCAGTTGTAACATGTTTCTGATGGTACCAATGGCTTCATCCAGGAGGAGACTGCTGCTTGGGAAGGACAATACAAACATGGTAAGCTACTGATGATATAGTTTGGGTGCAAATAGTTATCATATTTAACCCCTTCAGCATGAGGACACTTTTTCACATTTATTCTGGTTAAAATTAGACTATTTTCTGCAGTTTAAGAAGGGCCTTTGTTATTCAGAGGGCTTATTGAGGTCCTATTAACCCCTTTGAGTCCCATAGGTAGATTATAAGCTTGTTGTTGTTGTTGTTCCCCAAGCTGCCTGGCCGAACAGCCCCAAGGCCCTGAGCAAGGCCAAGGCCATAACCGAGCGCCCCCACAGAACCCTCCCTGCCGACCACAATAAAGCCTGGGTGACCGAAGCCACTCCATGGCGGGGAGCTGAGGAGGGTGCGGAAATGCCCGGGAAACCAACGCCCCATCCAGGACCCTGTGCCCCTCAGCAATTATGAAGAGAAAGTTGAGGGTCAAAGGAAAAATGTGACGCTTTGGCTTCCAATCTTGGTAGATTGGGAGGTCAATCCACGGAAAAGACGCCGTCACTTGAGATCTAGAAAACATATAAGTAAAAGGAACAGTCAGAGTAAGCTATGGGTATGGCAGAGATTGCTCAGTTCTCACTCTGATAGACCAGCCCATCACCACAGATTATAACAACAGATATAAACAACGCTTACTAAAATGAAATCTATGAAATAAAAGAACACAATCCACCACATAGGGTGTACACTACTACACTACATATTCTGGTTACCATTAGACAATATTCTTTAGCTTATAGATTGTAAGCTAAAGAATATTGTCTAATGGTAACCAGAATATGTAGTGTAGTAGTGTACACCCTATGTGGTGGATTGTGTTCTTTTATTTCATAGATTTCATTTTAGTAAGCGTTGTTTCCACATAGCGATTTTGATAATTTAATTTGACTTTATATTGTCCTTGTCCCAATTTTGGTTTGTTTAGTTTGCAAGTTTTACATTTTAATGATGAAAGTTACATCATCGCGCTAAAGGGGTTAATGAGATACAAGTTCACTTTGTGAAAGATACCAAAATACCTATAAACCGTAATTTTGGCAATGATAATTCAGGAAAAAGGAAAGTTATACTTCAGTTCAAAGAGGTTGATTCTATCGTAATTTAGATTTTTATAATATAGTGGATTGTGTTCTTTTATTTATAAATTATTATTTTACTTAAGCGTTGTTTCCACACAGCGATTTTGATTAGTTTTGTCTTTTTACTGTGTTCGTATAAGTTTTGGTTTGTTTATTTTGCAAGTTTTACATTATAATTGTCTTATACACTGTCTTGGTGTAATGGTTAGTGTTTAAAAATCTGTGTGATAACCCAGGTTCGAATCCCGGTGGATCTTATAATTGCTTTCAGTAATTTCATTGGAGGGGTTTGATGTTGGGGTGAAATTAATAAAAAATTAGATTATATGGTACAGTACAGGATTCTATTTTCAGGGTTAAATTCTCAGTAGCTATCAATATTTTCTTGTATACTCATACCTCTACTATTACTATTTACTGTAAGTAGGCAAAAAATCATGACCTCTGTAACACAAAAATGACTAGAGTAATCAAGCTAATATTTCTACCATTTGGTCTTTAAACTTGTATGTATGCATGTAGTCAGTCAAGGAATAGATGTGGATATTTACAGCCAATTTGCTCTAGCCTTTTTTTAGTTATAGAGGATAGAGGTCATGATCTTTTGCCTACTTACAGCGAATAGACTATAGTAATGGGGTTAGAATAATCATAAAGGTGTCATTTAAAACTATAATCGTCCTTCATAATGTTTGTGATAATGTCCTAAGGATTTAAATATAACTAGTTTATCAATATATAATAATTTTCCACAAAGTACTGAAAGGGTTAATTACAACTTCCCTTTGATTTGCAGATGGTTCTCACCACGGTAGTCAGGGATCACGTGGCTCCCAGAGGTCCCGCACCAGCCGGCAGGGGTCCTAGGTCAGGTCACAAGAGCAGCTGGACACTGCCGTCACCCTTGCACAGACGGCCGAGAAACTACAGAACACCAACATTGAAATCTACGCCACACTGCCCAAGAAGACGGGAAAGGAGACCAGTGAAAAGATCTGCAAGAAGGATGAAATTGAGATTCCCCTGGAGAAGACTAAGGAGAAGAAGGGCACTGAGAGAAGGAGGGGGAGGAACGGAACAACGAAAGAATGCCCATATAAGGCAATGGGAGAGAGAGGAGGAGGGATTGGGGGAAGGGAAGGGTGGGGGGGGGGGCGACTGAACAAAGAGAGAGAGTATCCTATCGGGGGTCGCAGTTAAAAGGGGAGGGGATGGTGGGGTGGGGTGATTTAAACAAGCGCACGCTAAATCGAGTATCCTGTTGGTCGGGGAGGGGGGAGGAGCTCGACCAATGAGAGAGCGCCACGTCATCGCCCATCAACCAATCAGCAGCTTACCAACCCATCTACCAGGACGGGCCAGGTGAGCGGGTTCTTTTCTAGCTGGACTCCATAACGAGGTGACGTAAGTGTTTTCGTTCCCGATAAGGATATATTTTATGATTTTATACTCGAGGGACTTCTTATTTTTTTATTATCGGTATTCTGTATTTACGGTGTGCTTGCTTAATCCAGGATCATAATAGCCCGTGAAGTCTTCTCGTATGTGTCCGCGATTTTGACAAGGCTATTTAATTATTTTGTACTCGAGGGACATCAGTTTCACCTGTTGTGCCTGTGCCATATTTAGCGCGCTATATCTTCACTATCCCAGCACCTGTCATTCATCAACGTGCTCAATTAACCAGCTAAGTCGATCTATATTCACTGGTTGTCATTTAAAATAAATTTAGGCTATCATACAGCTTGTGAATTAACATAAAGGCCAGACGATACAAGGATTCTCCTCAGGGCCTAAGCTAATAATGAAACTCGCTTTACTGTCTTAACCCGGGAACTGCGGGAAGACTCTTAAGAGTTCCCCCGGCGGACTGCGGGAAGACTCTTAAGAGTCAGGGAAAAAGAAAATAAATTTAAAACCGATTTTTTTTTTTGTGTTTTTTTTTTTTTTCCCCTGGGCCATGCAAAATATCACTCCTCTACCTCCCCTCCTTCAGTTATCACCTATTTTCCCTGTTATTCCCTTATTCTGTGGTATATTTTCGTGCTAACATTAGCGAGTTGCAAGCAGGGCAGTGTCATCACTGTTAGCAAGCGAGTACAAGAGAGAGAGAGAGAGTATCGATCGACAGTGTCTCTCCAGCCTTGGGGAAAAGTGGCGGGAGAGGAGCTTGCCTCAGCCATACATTATGTAACTCCTGGCCTGTATCGCCGATTTTGACCATCCAAACGCTGTTTTCACTTGTTTTATTGTTGTAACAGGTTAATACCTTTATAATCAACCTATAATAGGCGCATATGGATAAGTATTAATGCTATTTATGGTAAAATAAATATTTTAGTGATGGAAACAGCTCAAATACATGCGCACAGGCAGAGGTGTCTCATACCCCCCATGTGCACTTCAGAGGTTAAGAAAACAAAAATGGAATGTGCCTGGGTAAATATATAGAAATATACCAATATCCACTATACGATCGTAATTCTTGACACTCTGAAGTCCTATTTTAAATTAACTTGCAATGTTTAACTATTTTGATTTAATAATCCAAAATAATATCCGATTTTAACGTATGTGTGCGATTTTTATAGTTATTTAATTATTTTATACTCAGGCATTTTTAATCTTTAAAGGGGCCTCTATTTCGGACTATTCTTTACTTACGGTGTGCTGGCTTAATAATCCTAAATAATAATAGCCTCTGAAGGCCTATTTTAACTTATGTGTGCGTTCTTTACATGGTTAATTTAGGGGAGCGTCTGTACAGCCGGATACCTTACCCTCTACGCATGCGCGAAAATGTAAGCCTCCCTTGGCCCTGCCCCCCGTTCCCCGCGTTTAAATAAACCGTTCAAACCGTTCCTGCCAGCTCGCTCTGTAGTACAGTCACTAGAGTTCCCGCCTGGCATTCAGATATCCAGTGTTCGATCCCACTCGAAGTTTAGTATATTTTTATATTTTTATTTGTGTTATGTTATATTATATTATATTATATTAGGGTTAGGGTTATTAGGGTTAGCCATGGAGTGGCTTCGGTCACCCAGGCTTTATTGTGGTCGGCAGGGAGGGTTCTGTGGGGGCGCTCGGTTATGGCCTTGGAATTGCTCGGGGCCTTGGGACTGTTCGGCCAGGCAGCTTGGGGAACAACAACAACAACAACAACAACAACAACAATATTAGGGTTAGGTTAAGTTAGGTTAATCTAATCTAATATAATATAATATTTGTACATTTTCGGCAGTGGGCGGAGCCTGGGGTAAGGTATCCGGCTGAGTACAGACCCTCCCTTAATTTAGGCTATACTCTTTATTTGTTTTCGGAAAACGGCTATTCCTGACTTTCGATTGCGGTGTGCAGGCTTAAATAATTGTTTGATCACCTGAAGTCTTATTGTAATTTAATTAGTGTAACTATCCAAATTTTTAGAAGGTAATTAGTTTTTGAATAGGTATATAAGTAATATTTGAAATTTTAATTAATGACATCTGGATCAAGAATTATTGCGCATGTCGAAGGTTAATTTGTTTACCGAGGTTGACGTTCGAAGAATCTTACCTATAAAGGGCCTCACTCCTCCAACGCCAGCCAAGCTGCCATCACCTACACCTGTTACACCATATTTATCATCTATGTTGATCATCCTAGCACCTGTCATTAATCAACATGCTCCATTAAAGCTGACGGCAAATATAATCCTTTAGTAGAACAATTTGATACTGTACAGTACTTATGGATAAATATTATCTTGCAAAGTTTTCATACTTGACTAAATTTAATTAAACAAACTTTCAAAATAGCAGAGTATTTAACCCGCTGAGCCCCAGCTAGTTATTAATAAATGTACCACCAGGGACCAGCAGGTTTTGATTTTTTGTTTTTCCAGAAACAGCCAATGGGTTAGGAATGAAGGAAAAACCACGAAAAACCGATCAAAAAGCTCAAAAAATGGTCGTACAGAGCCCCCGAAAACGGATTTTACAAGAGTAAAATATTGAAGGCAATTTCCCCAAAAAAACATGTTTCTGCGCGCTCACGCGCACACGGTTGGACTTTGAGAGTTTTCAACCATCGGCATGGGTGCGTGGGATACTTACACAGTTCCCATACAAATCTGAGCCCTCTAGGTGCCATAGGACCGAAGTAATTGGGACCGACGCAACTGTTGCGTCGCTGGGTTCTGGTGATCGAACATTGCCGACGCAACACGTGCGTCGCTGGGACTCAGCGGGTTAAGACATAAAATTTTAAAACTAACTCAAAATATACTTTTGAAACTTGTAACTACTCTTCAAGATTAAACATTATGGAAACTATGATGCAGTAAACAAAATCTGTGGAAAAATTCATTTAAATTAATCGGAAATTAAACTTTGAAATTTTTTTAGTCGGCAGGAAAGAACTTTAGTACAGTACGTTGGATACCAAACTAACCCTTACCTACCAGCTAGTATGTATCCCATGTACCGGTACCGTACATGTGATACAAACCTAACTCTTCCTTATTAGCTGGTACGTAACCTCGGTATCCAGTACATACTGTATATGCGGCTTTAGTATGTGGGAAAAGACTAACCTTGGCTTAACATGTAGTATTCGCTTATCATGTAGTATCTGTAGTATGTGGAATAAAGACTAACCTTGGCTTAACATGTAGTATTCGCTTACCATGTAGTATCTGTAGTATGTGGAATAAAGACTAACCTTGGCTTAACATGTATCGCTTGCCATGTAGTATCTGTAGTATGTGGGATAAAACTCTTAACCATTTTAGACTAACCTTGGCTTAACATGTAGTATCCGCTTACCATGTATCTGTAGTATGTAGGATAAAACTCTAACCCTTAACCAACCTCTTTATATATTACTTATTACACATCTCGCGAATCAAACTTATGTGCAGGTAGTATACAATGCAACTAATCTATTCGGTCGATAAAATGGATGCTTGAAACCCAGACATAATACTATCCTATTTGTTTTTTAAGTCTGCTTGAATAATAAATTTATATTCTATTTACTCAGGCCCATTCCATAATTTTTATATTTTTTGTAGCTTTGTTTTTGTTTCTATTTTATTTATACTGTATATTGTTTAATTACAAAGTGTGTGGGGAACGGCTTAAGTGCGCGAGGTCTATTGCCAGATTCCCTGATCCCGAAGAGGTGGCCACAACGAATCCCCTCTATGTACTAGTCTTGTCAGCCGGCTCTTCTCCGGGTGGTGTGTTGGCAGAGACTTGTATTGTCGGACTCTGCCCATCAAGTGGTGCATCCTCAAATTGTAAGTTGTCTATTTGTATTTGTCCACTTTCAGTTGAAAAAACTAATTGGTTGATATTTCAGTTTATACTGTACAATATACATATTATTTATTTTTTCCTTGCGAATTCTCTTCTCCGGGTGGTGTGTTGGCGGAGACTTGTGTTGATGGTTGCTGCCAGACTGCCCCGTGGAGGACTCTGCCCTGCTGACTCTGCCCCTGAAGTTGTAAGTACTGTAGTCTATTTGTAATACTGTAGTCCACTTTCAGTTGAAAACTCAAATTGGTTGATATTTCGGTTTATATAAATTTTATTTATTTTTCCTTTCTAACTCTAAAGCTTTAAATTCCCAAGACTCCCTTAGAGGTGAACTTGTGCAGTTTGCATTAGAAAAATGCTATCCTAAAGCAGGTTCCTAAATTGCGGGGTCGCTATCGCACTAACGTTCTCAAGAGTCGCTGTACTTCTGGGCGGAAACCTATAAATCTAAACTAATGGAGCTAAACATTAGGGAGAAGAGTCTAGAAAGAAAAAAAAATATTGTACAGTTTTTCATTTGTAGTACCGGTATAATTTTTACTCCTGGCAGAGAAGATGGATAGGCCTACTGCATAATCGGAGTGTAGGAGAAGCTGGTACCCTAGAGTGTTTGAGATCCTGGTCGCTGTCCTCTGTGATGGACGCTGCTGCCCTGTTGTCTGGGACCCGATCTGTTTTGGATGCAGCGTAGGGCTCGGTGACTGAACGTGGGACTCTACCACTCTACAGGACTAATCGGTTAGTATTTTGATGCATTTGGTATTTTAACTTTGGTGATCCTTGTACAGTTGGCCACATAAGTTATGTTTCTAGTTATGATTTTGATTAATTTTGTCTTTTTAATGTGTTCGTATATGTTTTGGTTTGTTTATTTTGCAAGTTTTAAATTATATTACTTTCTAATATATTATATTACTTTATTATTATATCTATCTTTATATTTATCTCTATCTATTATATTACTTTCATATTTCTACCGAAAAATGTACATGATAGTAAAATGAGTGCATGAATGGAGTAGTAATTTACACCCTATTTGGATAGACAAAAGCACTTGACTAAATTGGTATGTGAAAAAAATGCTTGCGCAAAATAATGATGCATAAATAAAAACTCAATCCACCACATTTGGATAGACAAAAGCACTTAACTAAATCGCTATGTGAAAAAAATGCTTGCGCAAAATAATTAGAAATAAAAACTCAATCCACCACATAAGGTGTACAGTAAATTACTACATGAACAACAAATTAGAGTATAAAATCTTAGGCTAGGAAATTTCACGGAATCCAATATAACTAATATATTTTTTCTACTTTTATTACAGTGCAAGCAGACCTAGGAGTATGGTACCTGGATTCAACGATGGTCTACCATCTACCGGTACTCTACAGGACTACTACTTCCCTACAAGACTATTAGGCCTATTCGGTTAGTATTTTGTTTATTTTAAGTTTAGCAGTCTTTGTACAGTTGTAAAAAGTTATTCCTCGTGATCTTTTTAAGTCTTGATGATGTAATGGATAGTGTTTAAAATCAGTGGTAACCTAGGTTCCAATCCTGGTGGATCACAGGGTTTCATTGATTTCTTGGGGAAGCGTTTGGTGTTTGCGTGATATTAATAAAGAAATCAGTAGAGTACCTGTATTCATCTTCATAGCGTAATGCATAAATACGCGGAATTTTGGTGAGAGTATCCTAGGTTATAAGTCCTTGGAGTGCCACAAGTTGGTTGGTGAAAAAATATGAATTAAGAATTGACCAATCTTGAGAGTTAACTACTGTATAATAAATCGTAAGGTGTACATTCAATTTCGATGTATAAGATCACATAGGACCAAAAGTTATTTGTGCAACTGTACATACTGTATTGTAAATAGTTTCATTGTTTAATGTAAAATAGGAAGTTTCAAGTGAAAGTATTAATTTAAAGTTTGATTAATATTTGATTAGTTGTTTTGCCTTTATGTTGTCGTCCGAATTTTAGTTAGTTTATTTTGAAAGTTTTGCAATTTAAGGAATAATAGTTTTAATGTATTTTATACTTTAAGAAGAGATGTACCGGTATATAGTTTGGTCCCTAGACCTCGAAGCTTAAAAATACTCTGACTGTTTGTAAAAAAAAAAAAAAAAAAAAAAAAAGCAAAAAAAAAATAATTCTATGGACATAGGCTATGGGCGGTTTCTATGGACATATTACAGTTTCTTACAGTAGATCCTCTGGAAAAAGGCAAACTAGGCCTGTGTATCCAGCTCTGTGCCAGTACTTGCACTACTGCGGTCGTTCACTGTGTTGGCGGCGGCACCAGACGCAACATTTTTACTATTATGTATTTTTGCTATATAATCAAACTTCAAATCTTGTCTTCCCCATGCTTTATCAAGATTACTTTCAAACGAGCGGTTTCTATGGACATATGGGCGGTTTCTGTGGACATATGTGCGGTTCCCCCTAAACTTCTCTATTGTCCGGCAGAAAAGCTGGATAAATGGCACAATGAGTCATAATATTGACTATGGGGTAAAAGTTCTTAAAATTGCCTAAGTAATGGGGTATTCTTGAGGGAGGGAGGAGTCCACTTAATAAAACGCGGAAAAAAAAGGTCGGTAGATAGTATTTAGTCTTATAATAATAGTAATCTATAGCCTGTTTATTATATAGGTAGGCTAGAAATTGTTTTATCTATCCAGTTACTGTACCATTCCCCTTCTATCTATTCTATATTTATTTTAGTTTTATTGAGTTGTATTGTCTGTAATTCAAAAAGGACTAGAGCAAATGAGCTGTAAATTTGTACCCATTCCCTGGCTGATGGTTTCGAAATATTATAATAATTATAGAGGTTAATGTTCAAGATCTGCATAGTTGTTTGGAATCCTGTATAGGTTATTATAGCTACCGGTATAATTTGACTTATTGAGCTATAGATGTTGATGGTAAAGAATTATGGGTCACTTTTAATGAAAATAAATATTTTAGAGTATAAAAGTTTTGTTTGTAATTTGAACGGTAACTTGTGAGTTGTTTTTTTAATTTTAAGAAACTTTAAAATCAATAATCAAAACGCCCTAAACAAAATCCGTGAAAAAAAATGTATTTGAATTTATCGGAAATTATGTTTTGGAAACAAAACTTATGATCGGACTATAAGTGGCGATCTCAAATCCAAAACCTTGACAAGTGAAGCAGCCCTAAACAGGGTTGCCTGGAACGCCGCCATTAGGACAAGAGACTGAAACTGCACGTATGTGTGAATCATTCGGTCTTAAAATTTTATGCATGTATATCCACATGTGTATACCATGGAATCCACTAACCTGTTTGTCTACGCTTCACAGCACAAGGATCGTACAGCCGACCAAGACCTTCCCAACGTCTCAAGATTGTCTCCAGCTCATCGTCTCAAGATCAGAACCTTCGCCAAATCAACGTTTGAAGATAAACGTCGCTACTCTCTCCAATCTACACGTCGCTTCTGTCACTAAGGTTGGAGTTTTAGATAGGATATATTATGTTATGTTGGATTTGTTGGTTGTAAATTAACGGCCCTTGTTGAAATTAGTCTGACAATGTTGGTTATGAATGATCCGCTCCCCCCTCCCCTCCTCCCCCTTAACTCACAAAGAGCGGGTGGTAGGGTATTTTACACTGTGCCGCCCAGCGGGGGATTTTTACCCTAAATATGCTCTTTCCATGCTCATTTTCATCCATAAACAAGACCCAGAGCGTAAAACAAGTATCTATCCCTGAAAGGGCGTAAACAGAGCTTTCCAATGACACCCGAACCATCCTTGTATGACCACTGGTTCTCTTGCAACGATCGTGCAACAAGAGTGCAAAAAACCTAAAATAAGGTAATTTCTGTACATAATTCCCTGTGTAGCGAGTGAGAGAGGGAGGAGGAGGGTAGAATACAGCTCAGTACACCCACCGCGGTGGTGGGGAGCGGTCATAAGGTTACTACGCTCGTCCCACCGCTCAGCTCTCTCTCAGAGCAACATTACGTGCTGAAAATGGCACTCGACATTATGTGGTGCACCGCCACATAGTCCATATTTATTCAACTCGACATATGTGGTGCGTCGTTGGTTAAGGGTTAATAAACTAAGTAATAATACTGTATAGATAAATATATAGATAATTAATTTTAAAACTTTAAAAATAATCAAACTAAAACTGGGACAAATTCAAATTAAAGTCAAAATGAGTAATATAAATTGCTATAGGAATAACGCTAAATAAAAATAGGAAAATTAAAAGTATAAATATATATGAAATTAAGAGTAAATGTGCACTAAAGTAATATTAAAATTGCTGGATAGTTTTGTATAGAATTGGACTTGTTTCTGGCAAAGTAAAAGTCGACAATATAATTAATCTCTATCTAAAGTGGGCAATCCAACAGTTTTTAACCCACTGAGCCCCAGCGACGCAAACAGTGCGTTGGCAATGTATGTAACACTAAACCCCAGCGATGCAGACGTCTGCGTCAGTGTCACTCCGGTCCCAATTACTCCGGTCCTATGGTACCTAGAGGGCTCAGATTTGTATGAGAACTGTGTAAGCATCCCACGCACCCATGCCGATGGTTGAAAACTCTCAAAGTCCAACCGCGTGTGCGTGAGCGCGCAAAAACATGTTTTTTTTTGGGAAATTGCCTTCAATTTTGTACTCTTGTAAAATCCGTTTTCGGGGGGCTCTGTAGGACCATTTTTTGAGCTTTTTGATCGGTTTTTCGTGGTTTTTCCTTCATTCCTAACCCATTGGCTATTGTTTCTGGAATAAACAAAAATTTCAGAATCAGCCGGTCCTGGGTGGTACATTTATAAATATTTAGCTGGTACTCAGCAGGTTAAATGGGGTGGTGCTTATTAGATTTATTACTTTTATTTTAATTATTTTTTGTAGTATATTCTTGGAGGGTGGGGGTGGGATTATACTAGGAAGGGTAACTTTAAATTTAATGTTTTTAGCTGTAGAACTTTTATCTTATTTGTTTTTTGAGTATATTCCGGGCCCACGACTGCAGCCTGAAAACTAGTAAGGTCATGAAACTGTCTCCTGCTAGCAAGCAACAAGGATGTCAACGAGTAGTGATTCCGAAAGTCAGGTCCTGCCCCCGTGGTGCCCGGGATATATGAATGAACGGAGAGAGCGAGATTTGTTTATGTAGACTTAGTTTCTGGGTATTTATTGTTCCACTGGTATCATTTATATTCCTTCGGAAGCAATGTTTGGGGAGTCTTGGCTCCCTCGGTATTAAGATGCGCATAAAGTTTATTCGATCTTTATATAATTTCTGTGTTTTAGGAAGGTCTTGGGCAACTCAAATCTACCCAATATATCGTAGCCTTGTGCACAATTCTTTAATGGTCTTGATAGCGTAATGCATAAATGTGCAGAATTTCTGTGTCTCCTAGGTTCGAGTCCTTGGAGTGCCACATGTACAGTATTTTTCATTAAATTTACTTTAGTAATATCCTTGGTTAGAGTCCTTAGAGTGTCCCATGCATTTTTCATTGAGTTTAGAAGTAAAGTTGGTTGGTAAAAAATATGAATCCATAGATTCTTCCTAAGCTGAATAAAAGCATTTAATGATCGAATAAACTGAACGCTTCCTATTCCTGAAGGTGTTTATTAACTTAAAAGAATTTCGATCCTGGTGTTTTGGAAATATTTTAAGTTTGTAAGGGTTCTGTAAACATTGCTAACGGAGTAAATTTATACAAACCGAACTTGGCAAGGTAAAAGTGAATGGGAGAGCTTTGGTTACTGATTAGAGTTGCTTTCGTTAACTCTCCTAAGTTAAGGAAAGGAATTTATCTGCAGTATCCAAGCTTTAACCTAATTTATTTTACCGACGCTGATTTTAATGCACTATTGTAAGTTTTTGACATTTTTTGCTCCATTGGTAAATAAAGAAAAATATGAGATGTGAATTGTATCTATACCATATAAGCCCTTTATACATCTTGATATGCTGTATTGTTCAATGGATAGGTTAGGCTGAAAATAGAAGTACCTAGTTTTAGTAGTGACTAGTTATAAATAGTAAAATATGCTAGGAATATGTTTGGTAAAAGATCTGATAATGATTGGTTCTATAATTATACTGTAGTCTTTAATGTTTTTGTAATTAGTCTGGCAGCTTAGTTAGAAATTTGAATGTAAAACTTGCAAAAGAAACTAAAACACAAATGACTATATAAAGACTAAGTAAATACTTGTCAAAATAGCAATTAGCAATAAAGTTTGAAGTGGTATAAAGCAAGAGCAAATAATTTTGGCGTAAGTGAAACTCCATTCTAGTTTGTGAGACTAATGGCAAATAACTGAAATAATTTGCAGTAAATGTTTTGATTTGATCGGGTTTAGTAAGCGTTGTTTCCACATAGCGATTTTGATAATTTAATTTGACTTTATATTGTCCTTGTCCCAATTTTGGTTTGTTTAGTTTGCAAGTTTTACATTTTAATTCAAGAATATACAGTACTATATAATTATTATAGTTGCAAATGCAGTATCCCTAAGTGAAATGTTGGTATAGAACTTTTAAATTATAAATTAAATGTATAAGTAAAAGATTTACGTAATGGTGTAATGAGTAAATTACCTGAAATAATTCAAAAATACTACGGGAATGGAAGCAAACTTTAATTGTCCATTTATAACTTTAGATCGTTCCTAAGCTGAGTAAAGTGGATTAATGGTCTCTATTAAATTTTGAAAATTAGTTTAATAGGCTGGAAGGCTAAGAATTCAATAACAAATGTTAGCCTGAAGAAAGTAACTGTTGCTAATTTATATAAAGTCCAGTGAAGTCTAAGAATAGTGTAATCTATATAATTTGGGCTGAAAATGTGACTGATGCTCTGAGGAATTTGCCTATAAAATAAGATACCCTGGCTGACTCTTCCCAAATGGTAGAAATATTAGCTTTATTACTCTAGTACAGTACCAGTTATGTGAAAGTCAATTTTTGGGCAGATTATTGTAGATTTGCGTAAACTCTAATTGGTCATTGGGAATATATATATGGGATATACAGTATAGCTGTATTTAGGAGTGAGGATTGAAAAATAGTTATAAATTTTACGGTATATATCCTTAAAATACTTGGAATCGGAAGGTTACATTTGTGTTATTTTTGCTTATGGCTCAAACTTGGTTATAGCTTATGAGAAGAGTAGTTATTAATACAGTACTGTACCTATATATGGTAATAAGGATTATCTTTTATGGTACTAGGGAAGATTGATGGAGATAGTGATGCCTTGGTCTATAGTACAGTATGAAAGTTAGATTTTAGTTTTAGGTATAATCGATAGGCTTTTATAGAATTACAATACTACTACATTAGGTATAATTAATAGGCTTTTAGTTAGTTCATAGTTTTATTGAATGATTAGTACAATTGGTATACGGTAGGTTTAGTTTATACATAGTTTTATTGAATGATTAGTACAATTGGTATACGGTAGGTTTAGTTCATACATAGTTTTATAAAATTATTACTACATTTGTAAAGGGCTTATTTGTTATATTTATGATTTATGTATTTATTTGTCTGTTTAACATGGAGCTAAAAATGTCACTAACCCATGGTGTATTAATGTTTTTGGAATGCAATATATTTTTCCATATTCTGGCTTTTTGACAAATTTGAGCAGTTTAAGAGAGACCTTGGAGAGTCTAAAGGGCAATGACTAGATCAACCTTCTAACTCTCACAGCCCCTACCTAAGCTGAATAAAATATCCATTAGCCAGAATAAAGGAAGTACAGTAAAAGTCCTTTAATCCGACGACCGATGATTCGAATCTCCCAATAGTCTGAATTTTTCAATTTGAGGCCAAATCCGAATTCACCCGATGGTCCGAATTTCAAGAAGTCCCAAAGTCCCCTTTTTGAGGCATTAGTCCACTCAAATGACACATAATGGAGCACACACTTATCATATGTTCATGAATTCACTTTAAAAGTTTACCATTGTCATTGTAGCCTATTACCTACTTCAAAACATTCAGATTAATGGTCAAAGGAAGCTACTGATATAAACGTAAACACCATATCGTCTGCTAGAGAGTTTGTTTTGCTCTTGAACGCATCCTTGGGACGCTCCGATGCGCTACTGGCTTGCACCGCATTTTCTGCAAGCGCATTCAGTCTTGAGCTTGAAAACGCACCTTTGGACGTTCCGATACGCTACTATTTATAGTTCAGTGATCGGAGCGTCCCAAGGGTGCTTTCAAGACAACAAGACAAGGGTGCTTTCAATACAATATAATATAACAGAGCACGTCACAAAAGGAAAATTACAAGAACCTCTCAGGGAAGTGCCGTTGTTAAGGCATTACTTCCCGAACCACATCTGATCTGATCTTCAAGAGCAAGACAAACTCGCTAGTAGACGGAAGAAGAAGAAGACGACGATGCGGACATATGGTGTTTACGTTTATATCAGCAGATTCCTTTGACCATTAATCTGAATGTTTTGAAGTAGGTAATAGGCTATAATGACAATGGTAAACTTTTGAAGTGATTTCATGAACATATGATATGTTTGTGTGCACCATTGTGTCATTTGGGTGGCCTAATGCCTCAATAGGGGTAAAGTCCGATAATCCGAAAAATCCACTAATCCGAACGAGGGCCGGTCCGCTGCCCTTCGGATTAACGGAAGTTTACTGTAATTGTATACTGAAAGTATAAGGTGCAAGTTCTGTTTGTATAGATGATTAAAGTTTACTTTTCCAGATGCAGTTGTAGATGATTCATAATTATTCTTTGAGTTTGAATATTGACAACTTGAGACTTCAATAGAAAGAAATTAATAACCAATTTGAAAAGTAAAATTATAAAAACTATGATTGAACAAAAAAAATATTGCTTGCAAAATAGACTTGGAAATTAAAGTAATTAAATTTATACTCTGGTACATACCCCATAGTTTGGGTTTGCCGAATTGAGACAGAGCCCACACAGGGAGTTTAACATTTAAATAAATAGCATTTTTGGAATATTTGAGCATTTGTCCAAAGACTGAAAAATGTAAGTAATGAAATTGGGTATTTATGTATATACTCAGGCACATACCCCATAGCTGGGGTTGGCAGACTTGAGACAGAGCCCAAATGGAAATTAAAATTGAATTAAATCTTAGTCTTTGTCAAAATACTTTGCAATTAACCTCTGAAGTGCGCATGGGGGTAATTGGAAAGGTCCCCCTGTGCTGACGTATTTGAGGTGTTTCCGTCACTAAAATATTCATTGTGCCATTGATAGCATTAATACTTATCCATATGAGCCTATTATGGGTTGATTATAAAGGTATTAACCTGAAACAACAATAAAACGAGTGAAAACAGCGTTTGGATGGTCAAAATCGGAGATATAGCCCGCGAGTTGTATAATGTATGGGTGAGGCAAACTGCTTTCCCGCCAATTTCCCCCAAGGCCACTGAGACACAGTCGATCGATACTCTCTCTCTCTCTCTCTTGCACTCGCTTGCCATCAGTGATGACAACACCCTGCTTGCAACTCGCTAATGTTAGCACGAAAATATACCTCAGAATAAGGGAATAACAGGGAAAATAGGTGATAACTGAAGGAGAGGAGGAAAGTGGGGAAGGAGGGGAGGTAGAGGACTGAGATTTTGCATGGCCCAGGGGCCAAAACAAAATAAAAAAATAAAAAAATAAAAATATATGTTTTTTTTTTTCGATGTCAAAAGTTGATTTTTTTTTTCACTCACTCATAAGAGTCTCCCCGCAGTCCGCCGGGGGAACTCTTAAGAATCTCCCCGCAGTTCCCGGGTTAAAGTAATGAATTTGGGAATTTGTATATACTCCGGCACATACCCCATAGGTGGGGTTGGCCAACTTGAGACAGAGCAGGAAAAATTCTATATATACTCAGGCCCAATCCCAATTTTCCTAGAAAATATAAATAAAATAGAAGTAGGCTACTAGAAATTTTGCAATATTTAAAAGTCTTGTAATTTTTCTATTATGTCGACTCCAAGTTGTCTTTATTAATACTGGATATAGAAGCTATGCATATTTGTCTACAACTGCATAATACAGTAATGAAATCTTTAATGGAATGATGGTTTAGAATGTGCATTATTTTGTATATGTTTGAAGACTTAATTAAGTATTGATTTATGAAGGCAATGTAATTCCCTCTGAAAATATAAGTCATGGTATATTTAAGAGGAAAATTATATATGCTTTCAAAATTATTCAGTTTTTACCACCATACACTCCTTGCTCAAGAGCTGGGGTAGGGTGGGTGTCCTGATGATCGGGGACTTAAATAATCGATACTTAAAATAATCTTTAATAAATATACAAAAATTAAAATATATGAAGTAGAAATGATTTTACTCCATATACTTTAGTAGATGTTGTCAAGGACTGTCTACTTGACATCACTAATAGTTTGCACATTCTAAAATTTATTCCGTTGAGATACTCTTTAGCCATAAATAAGTACATGCTATGGAATCTATTGAACCTATTTGAGAAAAAGTAATTTAGGGTACAGCATAAGATTTGTATGCAGTGTTGTAATGAGTTATATTAATAGAAAATGCCCACTGAAATCTAAGTTTGAGATAAAATATTTATGGAAATGTACTTGTGCATTTAGATATATATTAATGTCCCTTGATTTTTGTGTTGGTATTTATATTGATATTGCAAAGAAAATGGACTGCTTACAAATTTGGTTCTGTATTTTAATATATGATAGGCTAACCTTCTTGAAACTCTAAAAGGCTAGAAGAAATGGGTTGAAAGTTTTCTATCCTATTCCATGGCTGACTCTTCCCAAATTATGAAAATCCCATGCTTGATTCCCATTTATTGATGTTAATGTTAAAGAATATTTGGCAATTATAAAAGACTTCTATTATAATTAAGCCAGATATCTTTGCCACTAAGATTAATAATGGGTAATCACTTTATGTGAGATTTCTCTAACTTGGGAAGAGTTGACCAGGAAATAGGTGTGGTAATACAGTTATTTACTTTAGCCTTTTTAGTTAACCCATTGAGGAATATGAATCACTTAGTTAATTTTGGCTACCTGAGTATTATATGCAGCTTAGGAAGACTTGAGCAATGAGAGGGGTACCGTAACAGTAATGTATTAACCCTTGAGATTGATCTGGTACTTCGTAAGCTGAATATAATTGAATGCTAGCCAATATTCCCAAAGTGCATCATATTTGAATTGGTTTAGAATTTTGGCCTTTATATATTGACTGCTATAATTACTGAAAGTGATGATCAGCCCCTTCATAAATATGACTAAGTTAATTCTGGATATTTGATTATTTTATGTTTCGTTGGAATTATTTTGGCATTTATGCTCTTAATTATTCTTAAAGTGCATAGAATTTCTCTTAGCCAGCATGACTTGTTAATTCTGACTATTGGATGATTTTATAAAGCTTTGGAAGGATCTGGGTCTAATACTTTATTATACTTTATTATTCCTAGAAGTTTTCCTGAAGTGCATAAAATTTCTCCTTAGCCAGCATGACTTATTCTTTTATGAGAGGGTTAAAGGTTCATATGATTCCATTGGTGTACTTATTTTTGCTCAAGAGTGCACTGTATCATGTAAGCAATGGTTTGGCTGCATTTATATAGGTTTAAAACTGTATATCTTGGGTTTGCATATTTAAATGTTGGTTTGTCTATCACTGACTGAACAAATCTGCCAAAGTACCTTAAAGATTTAAAAATAGCTGGTCAATGTAAAGTATTTAAATTGGTACAAATAAATTATTTTACTATGCATATGCCATTTATGAAAGTACATAGTTTCTTTGCATGTTAAGTGAAAATATCACTTAACATGCAAAGAAAATAATATAGTATTTTCATTAATAACATTCATAATAAAAGTAATAAATTTGTTACTGTATACAGATATTTTACTAAGATTTGTTTACTGACTTAAATAAAAGTTTCTTTGGCTGTTATGTGATAGTTGACCATATTTATATACTGCACACTCAAGATATAAAGTTTAGCAACCTAGAATGAACAGTTTGACAACCAAAGATGATTATGAACTCTGGATATGTTCAACCATCATTATGAACTCTGGATATGTTCAACCATCATTATGAACTCTGGATATGTTCAACCATCATTATGAACTCTGGATATGTTCAACCATCATTATGAACTCTGGATATGTTCAACCATCATTATGAACTCTGGATATGTTCAACCATCATTATGAACTCTGGATATGTTCAACCATCATTACTAAAAGAGTTAAAAACCAAAGTACCTATTTATGGTAGCCAAGTTCTCTTAAGTAATGTGGTTGAATGTTCTAGAAGCATAATGATAAAGTTCAGAGCCTTCATTATTTGTCTGGTCTTAAAGTCTTAAGATTGCAAGTAATGTTTCTCTGAATGAGTCTTGGTTGTCTTTACTTCATTCTGGTTGCATAAGTGGTGTTTTATGGCTTTAGTGCATTTGAAACTTAACCTCTCGCTAGCCAATGCTTGTGATTGGTTCCATAAATCTTTCATTTGTTACAACTTTGATTTTGGCTAACCTCACAATATTTTAGTCTGCTTGAGAAAGATCTCTTTCCTAAGTTGACTAAAATATTGTGAGGTTGCCAGAAACAAAGTTGAAACTACTGAAAGGGTTATGGGACCAACAGCAAGCTGTGGCCAGTGTGAGGTTAAGTTTCAAATGCACAGGGTTTTTGGTAAAAAATGGAGGGGTATGAATCAGCCTAACTTAAAATTGAGATTTGAAATTGTTCTGAGGCCACCCCCTAGACTTTAGCACTGAAAATCCCCAGATTTTTTCTAAGTCCAGCCCTGGGGGTTTGGACTTGGGAAAAATTTCCCAAGTCCAAATGACTGAAATTTTTCAAAGTCTAGTGGAACTTAGAACAAATTCAGTGGTGTCAACTTGGGAACATTTCACAAGTCTAGTTCTCATAATCATCAGACTGGACTTGTGAAATGTTCCCAAGTTTACACCACTGAAATTTTTCTAAGTTTCACTGGACTTTGAAAAATTTCAGTCTTTGCCACTTTGCACAATTTTGCTGAACATATCTGAACTGTGGACTTGTAAAATTTTCCAAAGTCCAATCCAATTCAATTTTGTCCTGAGTCCAGTCTATGACGACTTTGAAATTTTTTGGATGTCCACAGTTCTGATATGTTCGGAGCTCTGACTGGCAAATTTTTGCAAAGTGACAAAGCTAACTGAATTCTAAATCCCATTCGTTGTTTTGACAAGTAATTTTGATTTTTTTTGCTGAATGGTAATACTTTCCCTCACCCCCCACCCCATCCTCGTGCAGCAGCACCCAACATACATTGTGCACATAACATTAACATTCTTCAACTGAACATAGATGGCATCAACACAAAGAAACACGAACTCTCACACTTCATCAAACAACACAACATACACATTGCCATCTTACAAGAAACAAAACTCCGCACAACACAAAAAACACCCACATTTCATACTTTCACCACCATCAGACAAGACCGGGCTGTCGGCGGGGGCGGTGGACTCATCACCCTGGTACACAAAGAAATATCATACATAGTAACCAGTGTACAAACCAAATCCCTCCTCCCCCCAAATAATAACACAACAGAAATACAGTCAATTAAAATACGCACTGGCAACAACTCCAACATAACCATCATAAACACATACATCCCTCCCCAAACATCCCCTACAGTACCAAATGAATACAGACCACACTTACAACACATCACAAACACCCCACACACCCCACACATCATCCTGGGTGGTGACTTCAACGCCAAGACGTCGGCCTGGTTTGTCGACAACCCCGACACAGACAGAGGGCTGGTACTACAAAACCAAACCGATAACCTCATCATCCTTAACGACATCCATCAACATACCCATATTCCTCACCAAGCCCTCTATAACCCATCATCTCCAGACATCACCTTTTGCTCCCCAGAACTCGCCCCCACAACATCCTGGAGGGTGGTCAGAACCTTAGGCTCTGACCACCTCCCGATCATTATCACCACCAAAACCAGACTCACCCCAGCTAGCCACAAACACACATACACCAATTATAAAAGAGCTAACTGGGAAGCATTCACAAATGAGACAGAACAACACTTCACAATTCTAAACAGTACACCCATCACTAACATCAACAATGCTGTACACATACTCAATAAAACTATCCAAAATGCTGACAAGAAACACATTCCAAGAGGTAACAGAAAAAGACACAACCCCAACTTCACACCAGAAATTCAAAACCTCATCAGACAACGCGACATACTGAAACACTCCCCAGCACCCCACACACAAGACATCACACAACAAATTCAAGCACTCAACACCCAAACTAACAACAAAATACAAGAACAACAAAAACTAAATTGGAATAACTTCCTACAAACACTTGATCACAAAACAAACCCCAAAAAACTCTACAAAACACTAAACAGCATCACACTTTCCAACAGCAACACAACACAATCACATGCTGCAATCACAACAACAGACTACTCCTTCATGTAAACAACAAGCAAACACTCTCATCAATCACTTCTCACATGTCAGCCACCTAAAACCTCACAAAGACGACCGACGTGTCATCCGACGTAAGAGACAATTTGCCACAGACCCTGACTATACACCCTTCACCAATCACCAGACAAAGCATATCATCAACAATCTCAAGCACTCACCCGTCTGTGGCCTAGACAACATAAGCAACATACACCTCAGACACCTGGGACCACAAGGCATACAAGCACTCACTAACATATCAAACTACAGCTATTCACACAACACAATACCAGACATTTGGAAGCATGGTATCATTATCACATTCCCCAAACCCAACAAAGACCCCACGCTACCCTCCTCGCACCGCCCCATCACACTCCTTTGCTCCCCCTCCAAAGTCATGGAACGCCTAGTATTACAACTAATTACACCTGACCTACCCCTAGCTCCAACACAACATGGCTTTAGGCCACTGCACTCCACAAACACTCTTCTCACAGACCTTACACAAAGAGCTTTCGACGGCATCAACTCAGCTAGACCACCACACAGATCACTATTAGCCACACTCGACATTAGTAAAGCCTTCGATGCCATCCCCCGCCACAACCTAACAAACAAAATCTACAACACAAACATGCACAACAACACAAAAAGGTGGCTGGCCAACTTCCTAGCAGGCAGATGTGCACACGTATCTTTTGCCGGTCAGTCATCTAAAATCAGAAACTTTCCAAACGGAGTCCCACAAGGATCCGTCCTATCGCCCGCACTCTTCAATCTGTACATGCACGATATAACTACACCCAATACGCCCCAAATAAACTTAGCCTCCTATGCAGATGACATAACACTCACATGCACACACCATGACCCAAAAAGAGCAACAGATCTCCTTCAACCCTATCTCAACACACTACATGGCTGGTGCACTACAAACAGACTTAATCTTGCTCCAGCCAAATCCACCGCAACCCTGCTCACAAGTTGGACAGGAGAACACGAATACATGCCTCAACTCACCATAAACAACACACCCCTAACACATACACACACACACAAAATCCTAGGAGTAACATATGATACTCATATGACATTCAAACAGCACACCACAAACATTAAAAAGAAACTGACACCCAGACTTAACGCCCTCAGGTCACTTGCTCACACAAAATTTGGACACAACAAAGAAACTACCACCACAGTATATAAACAATACGTAAGATCAGTGATGGAATACGCAAGCCCAGCCTGGACTTCTAACCTAGCTGAAACACATCAAAAGACCTTACAGACTATTCAAAACAAAGCCCTGAAGATCATTACAGGCTGCACAGCTACTGCACCCACAGATCACCTACATCAAGAAACCAAAATCCTCAAAGTCAAAGACCATCTGGACATGAGAGGCACTCAATTCCTGGCAGCAGCCTCCACAAACCAAGACCACCCACTAAACTACATGGCAACACACCCACAGACACCAAGAAATATCAAAACAACACCCAGCACACGGTATCACACACAATTATTGTCCTCTCTCCCTCCCTGCCCACCCCGAACCAACTTCCAGAAGCACATCCATACTCATATCTCTCACCGATCCATCCACTCACTCACAGACAACACGCAGCTGCATGCACGACCTCCCGAAATCCATCCTTCCGAATCCTCCCTTCCTCGCGAGGACAGAGTCCACCTGGCCAGGCTGAGATGCGGACACCATCCAGCTCTCCTGAGCTATCAGAAGAGACTGGATGACTCCGTTGTCGACGCCTGCCCGGGATGTAACACAGCACCCCATACCATTAAACACATCATAGAAGACTGCATTTCACACAACCACTTACGCCAACAACACAATCTACACTCAATGAGAGCTCTGTGGGAAAGCCCGATCGTGGCCATGGCCTTTCTCAGGGACTCGGGGCTGTTCGGCCAGGCAGCTTAGGGAACAACAACAACAACAACAACAACAACAACAACTTTCATTATTATTTTATTTTATTTTTATTTTTTAATACTAACAAAATAATGTTAGTTTACTGAATGGGATTTAGATATTCAGAGTCCAGCCATTGGTAAGAACCTAAGGTGAACTGTATCCTATTACATGTATTATAATAAAACAATAAAGATATTATGGTATTCAAAACTTTTACTGTATTTCCAAATATTACATGACTGTTGTTTGTGATAGAATTACTTAAGTCTTCAAGCACCTTTCAATGGAGCTTACTTATATTTCACTTAATGTACATATAGTAACTCTACTCGACTAGTTCCATCACTTACAAACATAAGGCTTTGGGATTATCAACAACTAAAGTCTATGCTGTTTTAAATAGATAACATTTGATCACTTTAAATACTTTAGTAATATCACAACAATTATAGATTTTTAAAGCATCGGTGACAATGATATTCTTTCAATTGATTATTATACAACTCAATCATAACGTTACAAACCAGCATTGACTAAAGTCATTGGACATGACAAATTCAAATTTAAAACTTCCAAAGACTAGTATATAAGGGAAAAATAACTTCGGAAACTGAACAGTTACTAAAAGGTTGTACTGTAATTTCTTTGGATACTGGATATTTTTTACGTGACAATGTATGTTTTATGAATGATTATTATAATGAACAACTATTATAAACCTTTAAAACTTATTGTTATTTCTGTCTAATAAAATTGACTTCGTATACTTATGTTTCTCAATAAACCTTGTAACCTTTGGCTTTGCCAAATTATAATTTAAAACTTTCAAAATAAACAAACCAAAACTTGGACTACACAAGATAGACTCAAAGGAACTAACTTAATAAAATTGCAAACTAGGATACAATGGACAACTGGTTCAAGTGACTGTTTGATGCATATCAATAATCATGGACTTAACAAGAATATAAATGTCTGAGTGGCTTAGAGACTGGCATCAGAGTACATGTACCAAAAATATGGAGTCTCATTTTAAACTGAGTAAAGATTAATAAAAGCATAAATAATATAAACTAAATAAAAGGGAATGTGCCTGAGCATATTCTGATAGTTAATTATACAAATATAAAATAAGGCATCAATTATTGGTACTGAGAAATACAACATAGTAAGGACCTAAGTAAATATGCCATACCTATATTTCTAAGCAATGTTTCATCAATAAACTAAAATGGCAAACTGGGACAAAGGCAAAATAACTAGGTGACTATGCTTGAGCAACAAAATTAAAGGGAAATCAAGCATCAACAGGTATCTAATGACTGGATGCTCAAGACAACTAAAGTAAAATTATAATAGGCTCTCATTTTTACAAAAATGAATATAATTTTCAACTGATTTCACCATTGGATTCAGCGCGTCGTGAGGATTCCAAAAGTATCCTCACATGTTCAAATCTATTTTTTCCAAAAAAGTTGTTATATTTTAACTTGTGACCATATCGTTGGAATCCTCTCGAAGCGGAGAGTTCCCAAAAATTAATTCAGGTGATTCCGACCCACAAAACAAATTTTTTGTTTGGAAATTCTTAAAAAGGCTCTCAAGGCCGCAAAAATGGATGGAATTAAAATCGGTTGGCGCCTAAAAATATGTCAAAATAAAATAAAAATTATACCGTTGAATCCGCAACGGCGAGACGAATCCAAATATGAAATAATACTGACAAGTCAAAATTCGACCAAAATCACCGATTTTCCTGTTTTTTTTTAGATTTTTTTTTTCGATTCTGGGCGAATGGCTGGGCGAAAATGAAATCGAAGACCATGTCTAGAAGCAGTTCGGCTAGAAAAATCGAATGGCACCAAGTAGAATTCCCTAGGACTTATAGTTTGGGCTACAGAGGACTTTTAAAGTCCAAAAAACGGTCCCCTGGGCCCTCCAGGAAGGCCCAGTCAAAATCGAAATCCTAAACTAATGGTCCGATTTTAATTCTGTTTGCGCCATTCGATTCAGCTTGCCAAACTGTACTAATGGTATAAATTTAAACAAAATCCGTTCATAAATAACTCGTCTATGGAGTTTTTAAACTTTAAAATAGGCCTAGGAGGCCTGAAATTAGGTCTAAATTAAAAAATAATTATACCGTTGAATCCGCAACGGCGAGACGAATCCAAATATGTAATAATATTGACAAGTCAAAATTCGACCAAAATCATCGATTTGCCTGTTTTTTTTTAGATTTTTTTTCTCGATTCTGGGCGAATGGCTTGGCGAAAATGAAATCGAAGACCATGTCTAGAAGCAGCTCGGCTAGAAAAATCGAATGGCACCAAGTAGAATTCCCTAGGACTTATAGTTTGGGCTACAGAGGACTTTTAAAGTCCAAAAAACGGTCCCCTGGGCCCTCCAGGAAGGCCCAGTCAAAATCGAAATCCTAAACTAATGGTCCGATTTTAATTCTGTTTGCGCCATTCGATTCAGCTTGCCAAACTGTACTTATGGTATAAATTTAAACAAAATCCGTTCATAAATAACTCGTCTATGGAGTTTTTAAACTTTAAAATAGGCCTAGGAGGCCTAAAATTAGGTCTAAATTAAAAAATAATTATACCGTTGAATCCGCAACGGCGAGACGAATCCAAATATGTAATAATATTGACAAGTCAAAATTCGACCAAAATCACCGATTTGCCTGGGTTAAAAGTTTTTTTGAGATTTTGTTTTCGATTCTGGGCGAATGGCTGGGCGAAAATGAAATCGAAGACCATGTCTAGAAGCAGCTCGGCTAGAAAAATCGAATGGCACCAAGTAGAATTCCCTAGGACTTATAGTTTGGGCTACAGAGGACTTTTAAAGTCCAAAAAACGGTCCCCTGGAGGCCCAGTCAAAATCGAAATCCTAAACTAATGGTCCGATTTTAATTATGTTTGCGCCATTCGATTCAGCTTGCCAAACTGTACTTATGGTATAAATTTAAACAAAATCCGTTCATAAATAACTCGTCTATGGAGTTTTTAAACTTAAAAATAGGTCAAAATTAAAAAATAATTATACCGTTGAATCCGCAACGGCGAGTCGAATCCAAATATGTAATAATATTGACAAGTCAAAATTCGACCAAAATCACCGATTTGCCTGGGCTAACCCAAGGTTTTTTGAGAATTTTTTTTTCGATTCTGGGCGAATGGCTGGGCAAAAATGAAATCGAAGACCATGTCTAGAAGCAGCTCGGCTAGAAAAATCGAATGGCACCAAGTAGAATTCCCTAGGACTTATAGTTTGGGCTACAGAGGACTTTTAAATTCCAAAAAAACGGTCCCCTGGGTCCTGTTTCTGTTTGCGCCATTCGATTCAGCTTGCCAAACTGTACTTACTGTACTTACTGTACTTACTGTACAAACTGTACCGATTAAAATCGGACCATTAGTTTAGGATTTCGATTTTGACTGGGCCTTCCTGGAGGGCCCAGAGGACCGTTTTTTGGACTTTAAAAGTCCTCTGTAACCCAAACTATAAGTCCTAGGGAATTCTACTTGGTGCCATTCGATTTTTCTAGCCGAGCTGCTTCTAGACATGGTCTTCGATTTCATTTTCGCCCATCCATTCGCCCAGAATCGAGAAAAAACATCTCAAAAAACCTTGGGCAAATCGGTGATTTTGGTCGAATTTTGACTTGTCAATATTATTACATATTTGGATTCGTCTCGCCGTTGCGGATTCAACGGTATAATCTTTTTTTAATTTTGACCTATTTTTAGGCCCCCTAGGCCTATTTTAAAGTTTAAAAACTCCATAGACGAGTTATTTATGAACGGATTTTGTTTAAATTTATACCATAAGTACACTTTGGCAAGCTGAATCGAATGGCGCAAACAGAATTAAAATCGGACCATTAGTTTAGGATTTCGATTTTGACGGCCTTCCTGGAGGACCCAGGGGACCGTTTTTTTGGACTTTAAAAGTCCTCTGTAGCCCAAACTATAAGTCCTAGGGAATTCTACTTGGTGCCATTCGATTTTTCTAGCCGAGCTGCTTCTAGACATGGTCTTCGATTTCATTTTCGCCCAGCCATTCGCCCAGAATCGATAAAAAAAATCTCAAAAAACCTTGGGTTTTGCCCAGGCAAATCGGTGATTTTGGTCGAATTTTGACTTGTCAATATTATTACATATTTGGATTCGTCTCGCCGTTGCGGATTCAACGGTATAATTATTTTTTAATTTAGACCTATTTTTAAGCCCCCTAGGCCTATTTTAAAGTTTAAAAACTCCATAGACGAGTTATTTATGAACGGATTTTGTTTAAATTTATACCATAAGTACAGTTTGGCAAGCTGAATCGAATGGCGCAAACAGAATTAAAATCGGACCATTAGTTTAGGATTTCGATTTTGACAGGGCCTTCCTGGAGGGCCCAGGGGACCGTTTTTTGGACTTTAAAAGTCCTCTGTAGCCCAAACTATAAGTCCTAGGGAATTCTACTTGGTGCCATTCGATTTTTCTAGCCGAGCTGCTTCTAGACATGGTCTTCGATTTCATTTTCGCCCAGCCATTCGCCCAGAATCGAAAACAAATTCTCAAAAAACCTTGGGTTTTAGCCCAGGCAAATCGTTGATTTTGGTCGAATTTTGACTTGTCAATATTATTACATATTTGGATTCGTCTCGCCGTTGCGGATTCAACGGTATAATTATTTTTTAATTTAGACCTATTTTTAGGCCCCGTAGGCCTATTTTAAAGTTTAAAAACTCCATAGACGAGTTATTTATGAACGGATTTTGTTTAAATTTATACCATAAGTACAGTTTGGCAAGCTGAATCGAATGGCGCAAACAGAATTAAAATCGGACCATTAGTTTAGGATTTCGATTTTGACAGGGCCTTCCTGGAGGGCCCAGGGGACCGTTTTTTGGACTTTAAAAGTCCTCTGTAGCCCAAACTATAAGTCCTAGGGAATTCTACTTGGTGCCATTCGATTTTTCTAGCCGAGCTGCTTCTAGACATGGTCTTCGATTTCATTTTCGCCCAGCCATTCGCCCAGAATCGAAAAAAAAAATCTCAAAAAACCTTGGGTTTTAGCCCAGGCAAATCGTTGATTTTGGTCGAATTTTGACTTGTCAATATTATTACATATTTGGATTCGTCTCGCCGTTGCGGATTCAACGGTATAATTATTTTTTAATTTAGACCTATTTTTAGGCCCCGTAGGCCTATTTTAAAGTTTAAAAACTCCATAGACGAGTTATTTATGAACGGATTTTGTTTAAATTTATACCATAAGTACAGTTTGGCAAGCTGAATCGAATGGCGCAAACAGAATTAAAATCGGACCATTAGTTTAGGATTTCGATTTTGACTGGGCCTTCCTGGAGGGCCCAGGGGACCGTTTTTTTGGACTTTAAAAGTCCTCTGTAGCCCAAACTATAAGTCCTAGGGAATTCTACTTGGTGCCATTCGATTTTTCTAGCCGAGCTGCTTCTAGACATGGTCTTCGATTTCATTTTCGCCCAGCCATTCGCCCAGAATCGAGAAAAAAAATCTCAAAAAACCTTGGGCCCAGGCAAATCGGTGATTTTGGTCGAATTTTGACTATTCAATATTATTACATATTTGGATTCGTCTCGCCGTTGCGGATTCAACGGTATAATTATTTTTTAATTTAGACCTATTTTTAGGCCCCCTAGGCCTATTTTAAAGTTTAAAAACTCCATAGACGAGTTATTTATGAACGGATTTTGTTTAAATTTATACCATAAGTACAGTTTGGCAAGCTGAATCGAATGGCGCAAACAGAATTAAAATCGGACCATTAGTTTAGGATTTCGATTTTGACTGGGCCTTCCTGGAGGGCCCAGGGGACCGTTTTTTGGACTTTAAAAGTCCTCTGTAGCCCAAACTATAAGTCCTAGGGAATTCTACTTGGTGCCATTCGATTTTTCTAGCCGAGCTGCTTCTAGACATGGTCTTCGATTTCATTTTCGCCCAGCCATTCGCCCAGAATCGAAAACAAATTCTCAAAAAACCTTGGGTTTTTTGCCCAGGCAAATCGGTGATTTTGGTCGAATTTTGACTATTCAATATTATTACATATTTGGATTCGTCTCGCCGTTGCGGATTCAACGGTATAATTATTTTTTAATTTTGACCTATTTTTAGGCCCCCTAGGCCTATTTTTAAGTTTAAAAACTCCATAGACGAGTTATTTATGAACGGATTTTGTTTAAATTTATACCATAAGTACAGTTTGGCAAGCTGAATCGAATGGCGCAAACAGAATTAAAATCGGACCATTAGTTTAGGATTTCGATTTTGACAGGGCCTTCCTGGAGGACCCAGGGGACCGTTTTTTGGACTTTAAAAGTCCTCTGTAGCCCAAACTATAAGTCCTAGGGAATTCTACTTGGTGCCATTCGATTTTTCTAGCCGAGCTGCTTCTAGACATGGTCTTCGATTTCATTTTCGCCCAGCCATTCGCCCAGAATCGAAAACAAAAATCTCAAAAAACCTTGGGTTAGCCCAGGCAAATCGTTGATTTTGGTCGAATTTTGACTTGTCAATATTATTACATATTTGGATTCGTCTCGCCGTTGCGGATTCAACGGTATAATTATTTTTTAATTTAGACCTATTTATAGGCCCCGTAGGCCTATTTTAAAGTTTAAAAACTCCATAGACGAGTTATTTATGAACGGATTTTGTTTAAATTTATACCATAAGTACAGTTTGGCAAGCTGAATCGAATGGCGCAAACAGAATTAAAATCGGACCATTAGTTTAGGATTTCGATTTTGACAGGGCCTTCCTGGAGGGCCCAGGGGACCGTTTTTTGGACTTTAAAAGTCCTCTGTAGCCCAAACTATAAGTCCTAGGGAATTCTACTTGGTGCCATTCGATTTTTCTAGCCGAGCTGCTTCTAGACATGGTCTTCGATTTCATTTTCGCCCAGCCATTCGCCCAGAATCGAAAAAAAAAATCTCAAAAAACCTTGGGTTTTATTTTAGCCCAGGCAAATCGGTGATTTTGGTCGAATTTTGACTTGTCAATATTATTACATATTTGGATTCGTCTCGCCGTTGCGGATTCAACGGTATAATTATTTTTTAATTTAGACCTATTTTTAGGCCCCCTAGGCCTATTTTAAAGTTTAAAAACTCCATAGACGAGTTATTTATGAACGGATTTTGTTTAAATTTATACCATAAGTACAGTTTGGCAAGCTGAATCGAATGGCGCAAACAGAATTAAAATCGGACCATTAGTTTAGGATTTCGATTTTGACTGGGCCTTCCTGGAGGGCCCAGGGGACCGTTTTTGGACTTTAAAAGTCCTCTGTAGCCCAAACTATAAGTCCTAGGGAATTCTACTTGGTGCCATTCGATTTTTCTAGCCGAGCTGCTTCTAGACATGGTCTTCGATTTCATTTTCGCCCAGCCATTCGCCCAGAATCGAGAAAAAAAATCTAAAAAAAACTTGGGTTTTAGCCCAGGCAAATCGTTGATTTTGGTCGAATTTTGACTTGTCAATATTATTACATATTTGGATTCGTCTCGCCGTTGCGGATTCAACGGTATAATTATTTTTTAATTTAGACCTATTTTTAGGCCCCCTAGGCCTATTTTAAAGTTTAAAAACTCCATAGACGAGTTATTTATGAACGGATTTTGTTTAAATTTATACCATAAGTACAGTTTGGCAAGCTGAATCGAATGGCGCAAACAGAATTAAAATCGGACCATTAGTTTAGGATTTCGATTTTGACTGGGCCTTCCTGGAGGGCCCAGGGGACCGTTTTTTGGACTTTAAAAGTCCTCTGTAGCCCAAACTATAAGTCCTAGGGAATTCTACTTGGTGCCATTCGATTTTTCTAGCCGAGCTGCTTCTAGACATGGTCTTCGATTTCATTTTCGCCCAGCCATTCGCCCAGAATCGAAAAAAAAATCTCAAAAAACCTTGCCCAGGCAAATCGGTGATTTTGGTCGAATTTTGACTTGTCAATATTATTACATATTTGGATTCGTCTCGCCGTTGCGGATTCAACGGTATAATTATTTTTTAATTTAGACCTATTTTTAGGCCCCGTAGGCCTATTTTAAAGTTTAAAAACTCCATAGACGAGTTATTTATGAACGGATTTTGTTTAAATTTATACCATAAGTACAGTTTGGCAAGCTGAATCGAATGGCGCAAACAGAATTAAAATCGGACCATTAGTTTAGGATTTCGATTTTGACAGGGCCTTCCTGGAGGGCCCAGGGGACCGTTTTTTTGGACTTTAAAAGTCCTCTGTAGCCCAAACTATAAGTCCTAGGGAATTCTACTTGGTGCCATTCGATTTTTCTAGCCGAGCTGCTTCTAGACATGGTCTTCGATTTCATTTTCGCCCAGCCATTCGCCCAGAATCGAAAAAAAAATCTCAAAAAACCTTGGGTTTTAGCCCAGGCAAATCGGTGATTTTGGTCGAATTTTGACTTGTCAATATTATTACATATTTGGATTCGTCTCGCCGTTGCGGATTCAACGGTATAATTTTTTTTAATTTTGACCTATTTTTAGGCCCCCTAGGCCTATTTTAAAGTTTAAAAACTCCATAGACGAGTTATTTATGAACGGATTTTGTTTAAATTTATACCATAAGTACAGTTTGGCAAGCTGAATCGAATGGCGCAAACAGAATTAAAATCGGACCATTAGTTTAGGATTTCGATTTTGACAGGGCCTTCCTGGAGGGCCCAGGGGACCGTTTTTTGGACTTTAAAAGTCCTCTGTAGCCCAAACTATAAGTCCTAGGGAATTCTACTTGGTGCCATTCGATTTTTCTAGCCGAGCTGCTTCTAGACATGGTCTTCGATTTCATTTTCGCCCAGCCATTCGCCCAGAATCGAGAAAAAAAATCTCAAAAAACCTTGGGTTTGCCCTATTGCCCAGGCAAATCGGTGATTTTGGTCGAATTTTGACTTGTCAATATTATTACATATTTGGATTCGTCTCGCCGTTGCGGATTCAACGGTATAATTATTTTTTAATTTAGACCTATTTTTAGGCCCCGTAGGCCTATTTTAAAGTTTAAAAACTCCATAGACGAGTTATTTATGAACGGATTTTGTTTAAATTTATACCATAAGTACAGTTTGGCAAGCTGAATCGAATGGCGCAAACAGAATTAAAATCGGACCATTAGTTTAGGATTTCGATTTTGACAGGGCCTTCCTGGAGGGCCCAGGGGACCGTTTTTTGGACTTTAAAAGTCCTCTGTAGCCCAAACTATAAGTCCTAGGGAATTCTACTTGGTGCCATTCGATTTTTCTAGCCGAGCTGCTTCTAGACATGGTCTTCGATTTCATTTTCGCCCAGCCATTCGCCCAGAATCGAAAACAAATTCTCAAAAAACCTTGGGTTTTATTTTAGCCCAGGCAAATCGGTGATTTTGGTCGAATTTTGACTTGTCAATATTATTACATATTTGGATTCGTCTCGCCGTTGCGGATTCAACGGTATAATTATTTTTTTAATTTAGACCTATTTTTAGGCCCCGTAGGCCTATTTTAAAGTTTAAAAACTCCATAGACGAGTTATTTATGAACGGATTTTGTTTAAATTTATACCATAAGTACAGTTTGGCAAGCTGAATCGAATGGCGCAAACAGAATTAAAATCGGACCATTAGTTTAGGATTTCGATTTTGACAGGGCCTTCCTGGAGGGCCCAGGGGACCGTTTTTTTGGACTTTAAAAGTCCTCTGTAGCCCAAACTATAAGTCCTAGGGAATTCTACTTGGTGCCATTCGATTTTTCTAGCCGAGCTGCTTCTAGATATGGTCTTCGATTTCATTTTCGCCCAGCCATTCGCCCAGAATCGAAAAAAAAAATCTCAAAAAACCTTGGGTTTTTTTTTTGCCCAGGCAAATCGTTGATTTTGGTCGAATTTTGACTTGTCAATATTATTACATATTTGGATTCGTCTCGCCGTTGCGGATTCAACGGTATAATTATTTTTTAATTTAGACCTATTTTTAGGCCCCGTAGGCCTATTTTAAAGTTTAAAAACTCCATAGACGAGTTATTTATGAACGGATTTTGTTTAAATTTATACCATAAGTACAGTTTGGCAAGCTGAATCGAATGGCGCAAACAGAATTAAAATCGGACCATTAGTTTAGGATTTCGATTTTGACAGGGCCTTCCTGGAGGGCCCAGGGGACCGTTTTTTGGACTTTAAAAGTCCTCTGTAGCCCAAACTATAAGTCCTAGGGAATTCTACTTGGTGCCATTCGATTTTTCTAGCCGAGCTGCTTCTAGACATGGTCTTCGATTTCATTTTCGCCCAGCCATTCGCCCAGAATCGATAACAAAAATCTCAAAAAACCTTGGATTTGCCCAGGCAAATCGGTGATTTTGGTCGAATTTTGACTTGTCAATATTATTACATATTTGGATTCGTCTCGCCGTTGCGGATTCAACGGTATAATTATTTTTTAATTTAGACCTATTTTTAGGCCCCCTAGGCCTATTTTAAAGTTTAAAAACTCCATAGACGAGTTATTTATGAACGGATTTTGTTTAAATTTATACCATAAGTACAGTTTGGCAAGCTGAATCGAATGGCGCAAACAGAATTAAAATCGGACCATTAGTTTAGGATTTCGATTTTGACAGGGCCTTCCTGGAGGGCCCAGGGGACCGTTTTTTGGACTTTAAAAGTCCTCTGTAGCCCAAACTATAAGTCCTAGGGAATTCTACTTGGTGCCATTCGATTTTTCTAGCCGAGCTGCTTCTAGACATGGTCTTCGATTTCATTTTCGCCCAGCCATTCGCCCAGAATCGAAAAAAAAATCTCAAAAAACCTTGGGTTTTTTTTGCCCAGGCAAATCGTTGATTTTGGTCGAATTTTGACTTGTCAATATTATTACATATTTGGATTCGTCTCGCCGTTGCGGATTCAACGGTATAATTATTTTTTAATTTAGACCTATTTTTAGGCCCCGTAGGCCTATTTTAAAGTTTAAAAACTCCATAGACGAGTTATTTATGAACGGATTTTGTTTAAATTTATACCATAAGTACAGTTTGGCAAGCTGAATCGAATGGCGCAAACAGAATTAAAATCGGACCATTAGTTTAGGATTTCGATTTTGACTGGGCCTTCCTGGAGGGCCCAGGGGACCGTTTTTTGGACTTTAAAAGTCCTCTGTAGCCCAAACTATAAGTCCTAGGGAATTCTACTTGGTGCCATTCGATTTTTCTAGCCGAGCTGCTTCTAGACATGGTCTTCGATTTCATTTTCGCCCAGCCATTCGCCCAGAATCGAAAACAAATTCTCAAAAAACCTTGGGTTTTATTTTAGCCCAGGCAAATCGGTGATTTTGGTCGAATTTTGACTTGTCAATATTATTACATATTTGGATTCGTCTCGCCGTTGCGGATTCAACGGTATAATTATTTTTTAATTTAGACCTATTTTTAGGCCCCCTAGGCCTATTTTAAAGTTTAAAAACTTCATAGACGAGTTATTTATGAACGGATTTTGTTAAATTTATACCATAAGTACAGTTTGGCAAGCTGAATCGAATGGCGCAAACAGAATTAAAATCGGACCATTAGTTTAGGATTTCGATTTTGACTGGGCCTTCCTGGAGGGCCCAGGGGACCGTTTTTTGGACTTTAAAAGTCCTCTGTAGCCCAAACTATAAGTCCTAGGGAATTCTACTTGGTGCCATTCGATTTTTCTAGCCGAGCTGCTTCTAGACATGGTCTTCGATTTCATTTTCGCCCAGCCATTCGCCCAGAATCGAGAAAAAAAATCTAAAAAAAACTTGGGGTTTTTGCCCAGGCAAATCGTTGATTTTGGTCGAATTTTGACTTGTCAATATTATTACATATTTGGATTCGTCTCGCCGTTGCGGATTCAACGGTATAATTATTTTTTAATTTTGACCTATTTTTAGGCCCCCTAGGCCTATTTTAAAGTTTAAAAACTCCATAGACGAGTTATTTATGAACGGATTTTGTTTAAATTTATTCCATAAGTACAGTTTGGCAAGCTGAATCGAATGGCGCAAACAGAATTAAAATCGGACCATTAGTTTAGGATTTCGATTTTGACAGGGCCTTCCTGGAGGGCCCAGGGGACCGTTTTTTGGACTTTAAAAGTCCTCTGTAGCCCAAACTATAAGTCCTAGGGAATTCTACTTGGTGCCATTCGATTTTTCTAGCCGAGCTGCTTCTAGATATGGTCTTCGATTTAATTTTCGCCCAGCCATTCGCCCAGAATCGAAAAAAAAAATCTCAAAAAACCTTGGGTTTTAGCCCAGGCAAATCGTTGATTTTGGTCGAATTTTGACTTGTCAATATTATTACATATTTGGATTCGTCTCGCCGTTGCGGATTCAACGGTATAATTATTTTTTAATTTAGACCTATTTTTAGGCCCCGTAGGCCTATTTTAAAGTTTAAAAACTCCATAGACGAGTTATTTATGAACGGATTTTGTTTAAATTTATACCATAAGTACAGTTTGGCAAGCTGAATCGAATGGCGCAAACAGAATTAAAATCGGACCATTAGTTTAGGATTTCGATTTTGACTGGGCCTTCCTGGAGGGCCCAGGGGACCGTTTTTTGGACTTTAAAAGTCCTCTGTAGCCCAAACTATAAGTCCTAGGGAATTCTACTTGGTGCCATTCGATTTTTCTAGCCGAGCTGCTTCTAGACATGGTCTTCGATTTCATTTTCGCCCAGCCATTCGCCCAGAATCGAGAAAAAAAATCTCAAAAAACCTTGGGTTTTAGCCCAGGCAAATCGTTGATTTTGGTCGAATTTTGACTTGTCAATATTATTACATATTTGGATTCGTCTCGCCGTTGCGGATTCAACGGTATAATTATTTTTTAATTTTGACCTATTTTTAGGCCCCCTAGGCCTATTTTAAAGTTTAAAAACTCCATAGACGAGTTATTTATGAACGGATTTTGTTTAAATTTATACCATAAGTACAGTTTGGCAAGCTGAATCGAATGGCGCAAACAGAATTAAAATCGGACCATTAGTTTAGGATTTCGATTTTGACTGGGCCTTCCTGGAGGGCCCAGGGGACCGTTTTTTTGGACTTTAAAAGTCCTCTGTAGCCCAAACTATAAGTCCTAGGGAATTCTACTTGGTGCCATTCGATTTTTCTAGCCGAGCTGCTTCTAGACATGGTCTTCGATTTCATTTTCGCCCAGCCATTCGCCCAGAATCGAGAAAAAAAATCTAAAAAAACCTTGGGTTTTTGCCCAGGCAAATCGTTGATTTTGGTCGAATTTTGACTTGTCAATATTATTACATATTTGGATTCGTCTCGCCGTTGCGGATTCAACGGTATAATTTTTTTTTAATTTTGACCTATTTTTAGGCCCCCTAGGCCTATTTTAAAGTTTAAAAACTCCATAGACGAGTTATTTATGAACGGATTTTGTTTAAATTTATACCATAAGTACAGTTTGGCAAGCTGAATCGAATGGCGCAAACAGAATTAAAATCGGACCATTAGTTTAGGATTTCGATTTTGACAGGGCCTTCCTGGAGGGCCCAGGGGACCGTTTTTTGGACTTTAAAAGTCCTCTGTAGCCCAAACTATAAGTCCTAGGGAATTCTACTTGGTGCCATTCGATTTTTCTAGCCGAGCTGCTTCTAGACATGGTCTTCGATTTCATTTTCGCCCAGCCATTCGCCCAGAAACGAAGACAAATCCTCAAAAAACCTTGGGGTTTATTTTAGCCCAGGCAAATCGGTGATTTTGGTCGAATTTTGACTTGTCAATATTATTACATATTTGGATTCGTCTCGCCGTTGCGGATTCAACGGTATAATTGTTTTTTTTTAATTTAGACCTATTTTTAGGCCCCCTAGGCCTATTTTAAAGTTTAAAAACTCCATAGACGAGTTATTTATGAACGGATTTTGTTTAAATTTATACCATAAGTACAGTTTGGCAAGCTGAATCGAATGGCGCAAACAGAATTAAAATCGGACCATTAGTTTAGGATTTCGATTTTGACAGGGCCTTCCTGGAGGGCCCAGGGGACCGTTTTTTGGACTTTAAAAGTCCTCTGTAGCCCAAACTATAAGTCCTAGGGAATTCTACTTGGTGCCATTCGATTTTTCTAGCCGAGCTGCTTCTAGACATGGTCTTCGATTTCATTTTCGCCCAGCCATTCGCCCAGAATCGAGAACAAAAAATATCAAAAAACCTTGGGTTTAAGCCCAGGCAAATCGGTGATTTTGGTCGAATTTTGACTTGTCAATATTATTACATATTTGGATTCGTCTCGCCGTTGCGGATTCAACGGTATAATTTTTTTAATTTAGACCTATTTTTAGGCCCCCTAGGCCTATTTTAAAGTTTAAAAACTCCATAGACGAGTTATTTATGAACGGATTTTGTTTAAATTTATACCATAAGTACAGTTTGGCAAGCTGAATCGAATGGCGCAAACAGAATTAAAATCGGACCATTAGTTTAGGATTTCGATTTTGACAGGGCCTTCCTGGAGGGCCCAGGGGACCGTTTTTTGGACTTTAAAAGTCCTCTGTAGCCCAAACTATAAGTCCTAGGGAATTCTACTTGGTGCCATTCGATTTTTCTAGCCGAGCTGCTTCTAGACATGGTCTTCGATTTCATTTTCGCCCAGCCATTCGCCCAGAATCGAGAAAAAAAAATCTCAAAAAACCTTGGGTTAGCCCAGGCAAATCGTTGATTTTGGTCGAATTTTGACTTGTCAATATTATTACATATTTGGATTCGTCTCGCCGTTGCGGATTCAACGGTATAATTTTTTTTAATTTAGACCTATTTTTAGGCCCCCTAGGCCTATTTTAAAGTTTAAAAACTCCATAGACGAGTTATTTATGAACGGATTTTGTTTAAATTTATACCATAAGTACAGTTTGGCAAGCTGAATCGAATGGCGCAAACAGAATTAAAATCGGACCATTAGTTTAGGATTTCGATTTTGACTGGGCCTTCCTGGAGGGCCCAGGGGACCGTTTTTTGGACTTTAAAAGTCCTCTGTAGCCCAAACTATAAGTCCTAGGGAATTCTACTTGGTGCCATTCGATTTTTCTAGCCGAGCTGCTTCTAGACATGGTCTTCGATTTCATTTTCGCCCAGCCATTCGCCCAGAATCGAAAAAAAAATCTCAAAAAACCTTGGGTTTTAGCCCAGGCAAATCGTTGATTTTGGTCGAATTTTGACTTGTCAATATTATTACATATTTGGATTCGTCTCGCCGTTGCGGATTCAACGGTATAATTATTTTTTAATTTAGACCTATTTTTAGGCCCCGTAGGCCTATTTTAAAGTTTAAAAACTCCATAGACGAGTTATTTATGAACGGATTTTGTTTAAATTTATACCATAAGTACAGTTTGGCAAGCTGAATCGAATGGCGCAAACAGAATTAAAATCGGACCATTAGTTTAGGATTTCGATTTTGACTGGGCCTTCCTGGAGGGCCCAGGGGACCGTTTTTTTGGACTTTAAAAGTCCTCTGTAGCCCAAACTATAAGTCCTAGGGAATTCTACTTGGTGCCATTCGATTTTTCTAGCCGAGCTGCTTCTAGACATGGTCTTCGATTTCATTTTCGCCCAGCCATTCGCCCAGAATCGAGAAAAAAAATCTAAAAAAAACTTGGGTTTTAGCCCAGGCAAATCGGTGATTTTGGTCGAATTTTGACTTGTCAATATTATTACATATTTGGATTCGTCTCGCCGTTGCGGATTCAACGGTATAATTATTTTTTAATTTTGACCTATTTTTAGGCCCCCTAGGCCTATTTTAAAGTTTAAAAACTCCATAGACGAGTTATTTATGAACGGATTTTGTTTAAATTTATACCATAAGTACAGTTTGGCAAGCTGAATCGAATGGCGCAAACAGAATTAAAATCGGACCATTAGTTTAGGATTTCGATTTTGACAGGGCCTTCCTGGAGGGCCCAGGGGACCGTTTTTTGGACTTTAAAAGTCCTCTGTAGCCCAAACTATAAGTCCTAGGGAATTCTACTTGGTGCCATTCGATTTTTCTAGCCGAGCTGCTTCTAGACATGGTCTTCGATTTCATTTTCGCCCAGCCATTCGCCCAGAATCGAGAAAAAAAATCTCAAAAAACCTTGGGTTTTAGCCCAGGCAAATCGGTGATTTTGGTCGAATTTTGACTTGTCAATATTATTACATATTTGGATTCGTCTCGCCGTTGCGGATTCAACGGTATAATTATTTTTAATTTAGACCTATTTTTAGGCCCCCTAGGCCTATTTTAAAGTTTAAAAACTCCATAGACGAGTTATTTATGAACGGATTTTGTTTAAATTTATACCATAAGTACAGTTTGGCAAGCTGAATCGAATGGCGCAAACAGAATTAAAATCGGACCATTAGTTTAGGATTTCGATTTTGACAGGGCCTTCCTGGAGGGCCCAGGGGACCGTTTTTTGGACTTTAAAAGTCCTCTGTAGCCCAAACTATAAGTCCTAGGGAATTCTACTTGGTGCCATTCGATTTTTCTAGCCGAGCTGCTTCTAGACATGGTCTTCGATTTCATTTTCGCCCAGCCATTCGCCCAGAATCGAGAAAAAAAATCTCAAAAAACCTTGGGTTTTTTGCCCAGGCAAATCGGTGATTTTGGTCGAATTTTGACTTGTCAATATTATTACATATTTGGATTCGTCTCGCCGTTGCGGATTCAACGGTATAATTATTTTTTAATTTAGACCTATTTTTAGGCCCCGTAGGCCTATTTTAAAGTTTAAAAACTCCATAGACGAGTTATTTATGAACGGATTTTGTTTAAATTTATACCATAAGTACAGTTTGGCAAGCTGAATCGAATGGCGCAAACAGAATTAAAATCGGACCATTAGTTTAGGATTTCGATTTTGACAGGGCCTTCCTGGAGGGCCCAGGGGACCGTTTTTTGGACTTTAAAAGTCCTCTGTAGCCCAAACTATAAGTCCTAGGGAATTCTACTTGGTGCCATTCGATTTTTCTAGCCGAGCTGCTTCTAGATATGGTCTTCGATTTCATTTTCGCCCAGCCATTCGCCCAGAATCGAAAAAAAAAATCTCAAAAAACCTTGGGTTTTATTTTAGCCCAGGCAAATCGGTGATTTTGGTCGAATTTTGACTTGTCAATATTATTACATATTTGGATTCGTCTCGCCGTTGCGGATTCAACGGTATAATTATTTTTTAATTTTGACCTATTTTTAGGCCCCCTAGGCCTATTTTAAAGTTTAAAAACTCCATAGACGAGTTATTTATGAACGGATTTTGTTTAAATTTATACCATAAGTACAGTTTGGCAAGCTGAATCGAATGGCGCAAACAGAATTAAAATCGGACCATTAGTTTAGGATTTCGATTTTGACTGGGCCTTCCTGGAGGGCCCAGGGGACCGTTTTTTGGACTTTAAAAGTCCTCTGTAGCCCAAACTATAAGTCCTAGGGAATTCTACTTGGTGCCATTCGATTTTTCTAGCCGAGCTGCTTCTAGACATGGTCTTCGATTTCATTTTCGCCCAGCCATTCGCCCAGAATCGAGAACAAAAATCTCAAAAAACCTTGGGTTTTAGCCCAGGCAAATCGGTGATTTTGGTCGAATTTTGACTTGTCAATATTATTACATATTTGGATTCGTCTCGCCGTTGCGGATTCAACGGTATAATTATTTTTTAATTTAGACCTATTTTTAGGCCCCCTAGGCCTATTTTAAAGTTTAAAAACTCCATAGACGAGTTATTTATGAACGGATTTTGTTTAAATTTATACCATAAGTACAGTTTGGCAAGCTGAATCGAATGGCGCAAACAGAATTAAAATCGGACCATTAGTTTAGGATTTCGATTTTGACAGGGCCTTCCTGGAGGGCCCAGGGGACCGTTTTTTGGACTTTAAAAGTCCTCTGTAGCCCAAACTATAAGTCCTAGGGAATTCTACTTGGTGCCATTCGATTTTTCTAGCCGAGCTGCTTCTAGACATGGTCTTCGATTTCATTTTCGCCCAGCCATTCGCCCAGAATCGAGAAAAAAAATCTAAAAAAACCTTGGGTTTTATTAGCCCAGGCAAATCGGTGATTTTGGTCGAATTTTGACTTGTCAATATTATTACATATTTGGATTCGTCTCGCCGTTGCGGATTCAACGGTATAATTATTTTTTAATTTAGACCTATTTTTAGGCCCCCTAGGCCTATTTTAAAGTTTAAAAACTCCATAGACGAGTTATTTATGAACGGATTTTGTTAAATTTATACCATAAGTACAGTTTGGCAAGCTGAATCGAATGGCGCAAACAGAATTAAAATCGGACCATTAGTTTAGGATTTCGATTTTGACAGGGCCTTCCTGGAGGGCCCAGGGGACCGTTTTTTGGACTTTAAAAGTCCTCTGTAGCCCAAACTATAAGTCCTAGGGAATTCTACTTGGTGCCATTCGATTTTTCTAGCCGAGCTGCTTCTAGACATGGTCTTCGATTTCATTTTCGCCCAGCCATTCGCCCAGAATCGAAAAAAAAAATCTCAAAAAACCTTGGGTTTTTTTTTTGCCCAGGCAAATCGTTGATTTTGGTCGAATTTTGACTTGTCAATATTATTACATATTTGGATTCGTCTCGCCGTTGCGGATTCAACGGTATAATTTTTTTTTAATTTAGACCTATTTTTAGGCCCCGTAGGCCTATTTTAAAGTTTAAAAACTCCATAGACGAGTTATTTATGAACGGATTTTGTTTAAATTTATACCATAAGTACAGTTTGGCAAGCTGAATCGAATGGCGCAAACAGAATTAAAATCGGACCATTAGTTTAGGATTTCGATTTTGACTGGGCCTTCCTGGAGGGCCCAGGGGACCGTTTTTTGGACTTTAAAAGTCCTCTGTAGCCCAAACTATAAGTCCTAGGGAATTCTACTTGGTGCCATTCGATTTTTCTAGCCGAGCTGCTTCTAGACATGGTCTTCGATTTCATTTTCGCCCAGCCATTCGCCCAGAATCGAGAAAAAAAATCTCAAAAAACCTTGGGTTTTAGCCCAGGCAAATCGTTGATTTTGGTCGAATTTTGACTTGTCAATATTATTACATATTTGGATTCGTCTCGCCGTTGCGGATTCAACGGTATAATTATTTTTTAATTTTGACCTATTTTTAGGCCCCCTAGGCCTATTTTAAAGTTTAAAAACTCCATAGACGAGTTATTTATGAACGGATTTTGTTTAAATTTATACCATAAGTACAGTTTGGCAAGCTGAATCGAATGGCGCAAACAGAATTAAAATCGGACCATTAGTTTAGGATTTCGATTTTGACTGGGCCTTCCTGGAGGGCCCAGGGGACCGTTTTTTGGACTTTAAAAGTCCTCTGTAGCCCAAACTATAAGTCCTAGGGAATTCTACTTGGTGCCATTCGATTTTTCTAGCCGAGCTGCTTCTAGACATGGTCTTCGATTTAATTTTCGCCCAGCCATTCGCCCAGAATCGAGAAAAAAAATCTAAAAAAACCTTGCCCAGGCAAATCGTTGATTTTGGTCGAATTTTGACTTGTCAATATTATTACATATTTGGATTCGTCTCGCCGTTGCGGATTCAACGGTATAATTATTTTTTAATTTAGACCTATTTTTAGGCCCCCTAGGCCTATTTTAAAGTTTAAAAACTCCATAGACGAGTTATTTATGAACGGATTTTGTTTAAATTTATACCATAAGTACAGTTTGGCAAGCTGAATCGAATGGCGCAAACAGAATTAAAATCGGACCATTAGTTTAGGATTTCGATTTTGACAGGGCCTTCCTGGAGGACCCAAGGTTTTTTGAGATTTTTTTTCTCGATTCTGGGCGAATGGCTGGGCGAAAATGAAATCGAAGACCATGTCTAGAAGCAGCTCGGCTAGAAAAATCGAATGGCACCAAGTAGAATTCCCTAGGACTTATAGTTTGGGCTACAGAGGACTTTTAAAGTCCAAAAAACGGTCCCCTGGGCCCTCCAGGAAGGCCCAGTCAAAATCGAAATCCTAAACTAATGGTCCGATTTTAATTCTGTTTGCGCCATTCGATTCAGCTTGCCAAACTGTACTTATGGTATAAATTTAAACAAAATCCGTTCATAAATAACTCGTCTATGGAGTTTTTAAACTTTAAAATAGGCCTACGGGGCCTAAAAATAGGTCTAAATTAAAAAATAATTATACCGTTGAATCCGCAACGGCGAGACGAATCCAAATATGTAATAATATTGACAAGTCAAAATTCGACCAAAATCACCGATTTGCCTGGACTAAAACCCAAGGTTTTTTGAGATTTTTTTTTCTCGATTCTGGGCGAATGGCTGGGCGAAAATGAAATCGAAGACCATGTCTAGAAGCAGCTCGGCTAGAAAAATCGAATGGCACCAAGTAGAATTCCCTAGGACTTATAGTTTGGGCTACAGAGGACTTTTAAAGTCCAAAAAACGGTCCCCTGGGCCCTCCAGGATGATAATAATAATAATAATAATAATAAAGTTTATTTCCACCTGTGGTTATTCTTCTTACATAGTATTTACAAATATAATTATATACAGTTGGGGGTTTAGTGTTTCCAAAGTAGTTGCAATACTAATACATAATTTAGTGTTACATACAGTAGACGTACAGTTGTTGTTGTTGTTATTGTTTTTCCCCAAGCTGCCTGGCCGAACAGCCCCAAGGCCCCGAGCAAGGCCAAGGCCATAACCGAGCGCCCCCACAGAACCCCCCCCCCCCGCCGACCACAATAAAGCCTGGGTGACCGAAGCCACTCCATGGCGGGGAGCTGAGGAGGGTGCGGAAACGCCCGGGAAACCAAAGCCCCACCTAGGGCCCTGTGCCCCTCAGCAATTATGAAGAGAAAGTTGAGGGGCAAAGGAAAGATGTGACGCTTTGGCTTCCAATCTTGGTAGATTAGGTCAATCCACGCAAGAGACGTCGTCACTTGAGATCTAGAAAATATACAAGTAAAAGGAACAGTCAGAGTAAGCTATGTGTATGGCAGAGATCGCTCAGTTCTCACTCTGATAGACCAGCCCATCACCACATGACTAGAACCCAATCCTCTCAGCATCAGCTAGGAAAGGCCCTAGAAAGCCGCCTTTGGCGGGGGGATAGCTCCCCTATTTCAACCCTTTTCGGGGTTGGGCACCCGCCCACATACAGTTGTTAGTTGTGTATTC
The DNA here is from genome assembly GCA_032716605.1 of Paralithodes platypus. Lineage (NCBI taxonomy): Eukaryota > Metazoa > Arthropoda > Malacostraca > Decapoda > Lithodidae > Paralithodes > Paralithodes platypus. The sequence goes on from CM064573.1 coordinate 3,779,560, forward strand.
AGACCAGGTGTGACGGACCACAATTCCTAAGCTGTAATTACAAATACACCAAGTAGGTCAGCTCAGATCTATGTAGATTAAGAGGGTAGATAAGCCTGTGGTTAATAGGTTAGCCCTTGCACCTGGCTCAGGGTAGGACACCTTCATATAGCCTATCTAAATACAGTAACGTTCTCTTTAATACAGTATTATATTTCTACATAAGAAAATAACAGTGTATACAATTAAAATTAAAATTTAAAGATCTGCTGTTTAACTAAGACATACCCGGTACGAGAGAGAGAGAGAGAGAGAGAGAGAGAGAGAGAGAGAGAGAGAGAGAGAGAGAGAGAGAGAGAGAGAGAGAGAGAGAGAGAGAGAGATGACAGCGCGGGGAATTATGAGGGATTAAAATTGGGGTGGGAATCAGACAGAGATTTAGGGTTTAGAGAGAGAGATATATACATATACATACACACACACATACATATATATAGAGAGAGGGTCATGTCTACAGATTTCTTATGAACATTAATTTATTCATAAGCAGAGTTTAGAGAGAAAATTAGCTATTTTTCAACAGCCTACTGGGCTGCAGCCCTCATAAGGCTGGTTAATCTGCAGAACAGATATTACTAATGACAATAGTGAGACTGGTACATCAGGAGGCAAATTAGATACAGGTAACTAAAGTACAGACACGATAGGTGAAATATAGCATCAGAAATGCATGAAAACAAAGATGATTAAAGTTCGTCAAAGAGGTGTATTGCAATCAAGAAACGTCGTATGGGGGAAAAGTCAAAAGATGGTGAAGGAGCAAGGACGCGGAGGGATGCGGTGCGCAAGGAAAGCTGGCGCTCAGAATCATACCGAGGGCACTCACAAAGGATATGACGGACGGTGACTGGCGTTTGACAAGGATCACAAAATGGGGGCGGAGTCGGAGGCGTTGTCATTAAATGGCCATGCGTGTAACGAGTGTGCCCAATACGTAGGCGTGTCAGGATGACCTGATTCGCCCGACACGGATCAATGGAGGATGGCCAAGGGTGTACACCGGCTAGTATACTGCGGAGGTGGTTGGTAGTATCAATGTTTGTCCATTCCCTCTGCCAGTCCGCCCAAACACGCTCACGGAGAACAGGGAATAGATCAGTTGGTCGCAGGATAACATTGGAGGGAGTGCCCCTACATGCGCGCTTTGCTAAGGAATCAGCTCTCTCATTCCCCTGGATCCCGATATGTGCCGGTACCCAACACAGGGTAATTTTACGGCCCAACGTCAGTAAGTCATGGAGTGTGCGGATGACGTCGCAAACGAGAGCTTCTTTGGGCGCAAATGTTTGTACGGCTTGAAGAGCACTCAGAGAGTCACTACAAATGACTATGTGAGGGACATTATCGGGGAAGGTAAATACCATATCGAGGGCACACTGTATGGCCTGAAGCTCAGCAGTGAAGATGGATGAGCATTGATGAAGGGCACGCTGTTCATTAATCGAGTTTAGGAGTAAAGTTGGTTAGTGGAGAGAACATAATAAACAACATGGGCAGCCCAATTGAGATGGGAATCATATACAAGGCCTACGAACCTTACCTCTGAGAAAACCGTTATGGGAGTGTCTAGGATCTTGAGATGGATATCCTGACCTTTGAGCCAGTGTTTGTCCTTATAAAACAGAATAGCCTTTGTCTATTCAGCCGAAAATTGGAACCCAAAAGACGTAGCCCAATTGGTAATATGACGAATGGCAGTATTAAGAATCCGTTGGGAGCGTTGGAGTGAGCGGGAAGAGTAATAAATTGCCAGGTCATCGACATAAAGACTATGGTGAACCCCCCCCCCGAGGTCAATCTAATCATGTACTGGACCCAACTGCACTATGAATAGCCTAATGCTTATGCAATAGGAAAGAATATTTTATGGGGTACAGATCTCAAAGGACTGACCTCGCTACAATATGTTCCTGAACCTATTGATATCATTGTTAGCATCGATCTTAACCCCAACAACCCCACAAATATAATTAATGAAAGCATGCGATCCCTCCCAGGATACCACATACAGAACGTACACGCTCTAACCATTACACCATTAAGACAGTTAAGGGGAGATTTCCACTTAAGGGATTTTTTTGCTTTACCCCCTTCTCCCTCATGTTTAGCCCCAATGCTTTAGAGATTTTAAGACGTTCGCCCCATTAGTTTGGCGATTTTAAGAACTTTCACCCAATTTATGTCACTTTTAAGACCTTTCGTCCCATTTAGGTGTCGATTTTTTCCTGGCGAGCGATAGCGAGCCTGCAATTTAAGAGGAATCGGCCTTTGGCCGGGACATTTTTCTAACGAAAAATGTACAAATTTATCTTGAAAGGCGGTCAAGGGGGTGTAATTACAAGCTTGATGGAAGTCTAGGAAACACACTAAAAACCTCCCCTTAAAGGTACAGCACGGTTACCGGTCAACTCAACCAGTAGACCATTTCAACCAGTAGACCATTTCAACCAGTACCAAATCAACCAATACAGTTAGGTTAGGTTAGGTTAGGTTAGTACTATATTTTGGCACTGGCTTGGTTGGTCTGAGTTAATTAGGCACTGGTTGAGATGACATGGAACCGTACAGCACATGACCACCATTTATATCCATTTATCGAACATAGCGATTTTGATTCGTTGTTTTGTCTTTCTACTGTGTTTGTATACGTTTTGGTTTGTTTATTTTGCAAGTTTTACATTATAGTTGAATATACGTCTAATCCTGTACTGCACCCAACAACTGCACTATGAACAGCCTAATGCCTATGCCAGAGGAAAGAACATTATACATATACTGTATATGATAAGGCCTAATTTAAGGGGGGGGGGTGACCTCTTTTTGTTGTCCTTTTCTATCTTTCTCTGGCTTGTATTCATTTGGCCCCATTCAGCCTACTGTTTTAAGATGTTTATCCCCATCCAGGTGTCAATTTTTTACTGGTGAGCGGTAGCGAGCCAGCATATTTTTTATTTTTGTTTGACAGCAGGCTAAATTTGTACATTTTTCGATAGAAAAATATCTCCGGCGAAGCCGGATTTCTTCATATAATGCTGGCTCGCTATCGCTCGCCAGGAAGAAATCGACACCTAGATGGGGAAAAACATCTTAAAATAGTTGGCTGAATGGATACAAGCCAGAGAATGAGAGAAAAGGACAGAAATAACAAAAAGCAGGTCACCCCCCTTAAGCAGTCCATATATGGGTTGGAAAGAAAATAAAACTTGTGAAGACAGAATATCGCCTAGGAGTGCAACTGTACAGTCGCGCTAATAAGTCATGTCTCGGCACTAAGTATATTTTTTATCAATAATTGGTATCGGCAATATTAAAAGCTTCATTTCTTTATATCGAGTGAAATATACAAACGTGTTCCTACACTTTCCCACTCTATTCAACATCTGACAGACATTAATACAGCACAGAGCAAGCCAAATGTAATGACAGCTGGGACAGGACTTATTAGCGCGACCGTACATAATAAATAACAAAATATGTAACTATATTTCCGCAGCACAGATCTTACATTAACCCTTAATTAGCGGCTCACCACATAAGTCGTATTTAATAAAGCTGGACTATGTGGCGGCGCTCGACATAGGTCGAGTGGCAATTTCAGCACGTAATGATGCTGAGAGAGAGAGACAAGTGGTGGCAGGAGAGTAGCGAGCGTATGACTGCTCCAGACCACCGCGGCGAACATACTGACACGAATCCCAGCTCCCTCCTCCCTCTCTCACTCGCTATATAAGGAATTGTATCGGGAAAGTGGCTAATTATATGCTTTTTGCACTCGCGTTGCACGGTTATTGCAAGAAAACTAGCCATCATAAAAGGATCGTTATGGTGTCATTCGAAAGCTCTGTTTATGCCCTTTCAGGGATAGGTACTTGTTTTATGTTCTGGGTCTTATTCAGGCATGAAAATGATCACGTAAACAGCCCTATTTTGGCTAAAAACACCCCGCTGGGCGGTACATATAAATAAACCGCATAGGCCGCTCGTAAGGTGTTAAAAAAACAAAATAATATTCACACAGTTTTATCCTGCTTAAACAAACAATAATATTCACAGTTTTATCCTGCTTAAACAAACAATAATATTCACAGTTTTATCCTGCTTAAACAAACAATAATATTCAGTTTTATCCGGCTTTAAAAAAAAAAAAAAAAAATTCACAGTTTTATCCTGCTTAAAAAAAAAACAATAATATTCACACAGTTTTAACCTGCTTTAAAAAAAACAATAAGATTCACACAGTTTTCTCCTGCTTAAACAAAATCACCAGAATAAAATGGCTAAATAATTACTGTATATAAATTAACTATGATTCAAAGAAGCTAAACAGAAAAACACATTCAAAACTAAATGTGATGGGAGATACAGTATAACAAAATCCAATAGAGGCACTGTACTATCCAATAAAGAGGCACTGTACTATCCAATAAAGAGGCACTGTACTATCCAATAAAGAGGCACTGTACTATCCAATAAGAGGCACTGTACTATCCAATAAAGAGGCACTGTACTATCCAATAAAGAGGCACTGTACTATCCAATAAAGAGGCACTGTACTATCCAATAAAGAGGCACTGTACTATCCAATAAAGAGGCACTGTACTATCCAATAAAGAGGCACTGTACTATCCAATAAAGAGGCACTGAACTATCCAATAAAGAGGCACTGTACTATCCAATAAAGAGGCACTGTACTATCTTACCAGTATTTCTTTGCCCCTCAACTTTCCCTTTATAATTGCTGAGGGGCACAGGGCCTTGGGTGGGGCTTTTGTTTCCCGGGCGTTTCCGCACCCTCCTCAGCTCCCCGCCTTTGAGTGGCTTCGGTCACCTGGGCATTATTAGTGGTAAGCTGGGAGGGTTCTGTGGGGGTGCTCGGTTATGGCCTTGGCCTTGCTCGGGACCTTGGGGCTGCTCGGCCAGACAGCCTGAGGCACAGCAACAACAACAACAACCAGTATGCCAGAATACAATAGTCAGTCATTTAAGGGCAGATTTCCACTTGAGGGATTTTTTTCTTGACTCCTTTCTCCCTCATGTTTAGCCCCATTGCTTTTCTAATTTTAAGACATTCGCCCCATTATTTTGACGATTTTAACGAACTTTCGACCCATTTCTGTCAATTTTAAGACTCGTGCCGTTTAGGTGTCGATTTTATCCTAGCGAGCGATAGCGAGCCTGTTATTTAAGAGGAACCGGCTTTCAGCTGGGACATTTTTCTACCGAAAAATGTACAAATTTATCTTGAAAGGGGCTCAAGGGGGTGTAATTTCAAGCTTGATGGAAGTCTAGGAAACACACTAAAAACCTCCCCTTAAGGGGGGTGACCTGTTTTTGTTCTGTCCTTTTCTATCTAATACTATACTCTGGTTCTTTTCAGCTGACGATAAATTGAATCCCTTAGCAGCTAATTTCTCGATATTTAATGGAAAAAATAGGAAACTACTACTGTCTCTGCATTATACTGAGACCAAGTTTATAAAATTAGCACTATATTCCACTCCAAAAATCTTCAAAATAACTCGGAAATCTTGATGGCAACTTAACCCTTTCACGCATTATGACGCAGAGGTTGCCAGATTAGCAATAAGAAATAAGAGTTCTCTCACTCTTATAATTACCTCTCCAAAATTAGTTTTCTGCCCAAAGCTAACTCAAAGACAACTGCAGAGGTTGAAGTAACTAAACTAAAGGTTTATAAATACCCCTCATGGTAACAAAGGCTTTAAAGTATCCCCAATAGGCTCAAAATCGCGTCATGTGCGTGAAAGGGTTAATCTTGTATCGTCCCAGTTTTGGTTTGTTTAGTTTGCAAGTTTTAAATTTTAATTTAATTTTAATTTACCATCAGTAGCAAAGAAACCGACTATAGGGGTCACTATTATAATGTAAAACTTGCAAAATAAACAAACCAAAACTTATACGAACACAGTGAAACGACAAAACAACTAATCAAAATCGCTATGTGGAACAAAGCTCAAGTAAAATAATAATTTATAAATATAAGAAACTCGTCATAATGAAGAGACTATAAGCGACAAGTTGAGGATAACAACTATAAGTACAGTCACGTCTTCAAGTAAAATAAAACCTAATATCAAAATAAACTTTGCAAAAAATATATCATAATCTTCAAATTAAAATAGTATACTTTCCGTATGGACAGGCATAAGTAGGCTACATATATTACTAAAGGTAGCGCCAACGAACTTGACAATAATATGGACCACTTAACTTCTTATAACTTAAAATGAAAGAAACCAATTGGGCTGAAATTCCTATCATTACGGAAGGGTCCACCAGGTAACAGGTGTGGATATTTACAGCCAGTTTGCTCTAGGCCCTTTTGAGTTACGAAGAGGTCAGGGATCAAGATTGTTGTCAAATTCGTTGGCACTACCTACAGTATAGGGCTTACTATGTATAAACTTGTCATAACGAAGAGATTATAAGCGACAGTCTTCAAGTAAAATAAAACCTAAATTTTTTATAAACTTAGCAAAAAATAAATCCTAATCTTCAAACTTAAATAGGGCCTACTATACTTTCCGTATGCACAGGCATACAGTAGGCTACTGTACATACTGTATATTACTAGTATAATATCTGGAACCTAAATATGTGAAGTAAGTTAACAATTTGTTAGATAACAATCTGCATAAAATAATTTATAAAAAGTATCCAAAAGCTTGAGTGGTATTTTTAAAAATTTCTTTCCCTTCACAGAGACATTAATGGACGAAATAAAAATTATAGGAGAAACCGGCCTTCAGCCGAAACAGAAAAACTAACCATCACCAAGGCTTGATAAAAAATGTACTAACTATAAAAGATGCACAATCAATTGACCACTTGCGAGTTTCAAGAAGTTGGAGCTGTAGGAATTGATATTAGACAGAATTACCAGCTAAAATACAGTCATAGTACATATATAAATACATAAACTTATTTGAACATACTTTTTATCCATCAGAAAACAACTTTATTACTTCTTTTCTGTATTATATCGATGCTTAAGGCTCCAACTTCATTATAGACCAAAACTCGCAAGTGGTCAATTACCATATTTTTTTTAACCCATTAATTACTGGTGCCATTTTAACTTTATTCTGGCTACTATTAAACAATATTATTCAGTTTCAAAAGAGCCTCCAGCATCCAACAGGCTTCAAACTATTTCCCTTAACCCATTTTACAACCGCAGATCCTTCTTAAAACTCCCTTAACCCATTATACAACCGCAGATCCTTCTTAAAACTCCCTTAACCCATTATACAACCGCAGATCCTTCTTAAAACTCCCTTAACCCATTTTACAACCGCAGATCCTTCTTAAAACTCCCTTAACCCATTATACAACTGCAGATCCTTCTTAAAACTCCCTTAACCCATTATACAACCGCAGATCCTTCTTAAAACTCCCTTAACCCATTATACAACCGCAGATCCTTCTTAAAACTCCCTTAACCCATTTTACAACCGCAATCCTTCTTAAAACTCCCTTAACCCATTATACAACCGCAGATCCTTCTTAAAACTCCCTTAACCCATTATACAACCGCAGATCCTTCTTAAACTGCACAAAATCCTCTAAATATAGCTAGAATAAATTAAAAAGACATCGGCAGTACAGAAGGGTTGAATACTAACTAAATATATGTACTGCAAATTGACTCAAATAGGACTGTTAAGCCGGTATCACACGAGCACTTTTTCCCTCAACATTTATACTCAACACTGGTCTGGCAGCTTATGAGGTCAACATTTAAACTTTTTCGGTTACCTAAGTTCATCGATCATTAGTCTAGTTTCCAATACCAGTGCAAAGTATTCCAAAAATGTTGCCAGAAAATTTTTGATTATCGAATGTTGACTATAAAAACTCTCGTGTTATACCGGCTTTAGCTATAGCCTGTTTTTTCCCAGCTGATGGTAAATTGCTATCTCGCCGTCCTGATTACTCGGCTTTTACCAAGATTTTGTAGCGAAATATGTTGCTAATTATGAAAACTTGGCAATAATATGATACATGGCAGTATCATATTTGTTCATTACAAATAAAAAAATCAGGTGCTAAGGGATTCAATTTTACTATCAGCTGAAAATAAACCAACTATAGTATAAATCACTGAAAAAAACAAATAAAAAAAAACAAACAAACAGGGAAAAAAGAAAAGAAAAATATAGGAAAAGTTGGGATTGGGCCCGAGTAAATAGATAGAAAATAGATAGAAAATAGAAAAATAAAAAACATTATCCCCTACTGTACTGGCGACCTCTTTTTAATTCTATGCTAGCTATAATTAGATGATTAACTGCAATTTAAGAAGGATATGTGGTAGTAAAACGGTTAAGCGAGGTAGTTCGAAGCCTGTTAATTGCTGGAGGACCTTAATTAACCGACTAAAATTGTCTAATAGTAGCTAGAATAGAGTTAAAAGCACATCAATGGTACTAAATGGATTGATCAATGAAAAGTAAAGAAAAAAGTGGACCTATACTGTAGCGGTCCTTTTCTACATTTATCCTTATAACAACAATCCTACATCATCACTACTGTACCTATTGTTGATGTTCCAAGGGCCCAATATACGGTACATGGCTTGGGAGGAGTGAAGCAACATCTTTAAGCACCCAGCACTTTCTAGGTAGTACATCTGGACTGCATTCACTGCTACTTATTTCTCCCCTGATCTGATATGTTTTGTTGTTGTCCATGGAAGAGCGAGTTAGAGAATCATAATATCCATTTTCAGGGATGTGGCGCCAGCGTAGGTTCCGGTAAGAGCAGCAGGAAACACCGTACCTCTTGCTAAGTACGAAGCAACTTGGGCGTAGGCCTTGTTTGGAGAGTTGTTTGCCAATGTTGTAACTTAAGGTATGATGCACTCCAATCACTTTGCAATACACTCGGTACAAATCATACAATTCCTTGAATACAACAATGTCTTCTTCATTATCAGTTGTTTTTAAGAAGTGGCTAAAGAATTGCTTGAAATGAGTGAGACCAGAATCACCAATAATGGCCGGGATCTCATTTAGAATAAATCTTGTTGGCCCCCTTATGGAAGTTGAAGCTACTGCACTAATATTTCCTCCTTTGAATTTTTTTGGTGGAGGAGACATGGATTTAAAATCATTATTCACCACATATTCCCTGGTAGACTCTAAGGCAATCCTAGTCAATTTCCTTGGCAATTTATGTTTTTTGGTAACGGACCGAGATGTTGCAGACCAAGAAATATTTGGGCTAGTTGGAGGTTTGTAGTCTGGTGGTGAGGAACTGGAAATACTGCATACTTCCCAGGAGTGAGGAGAGGATGTGGAATGGGAGGTGACAGGGGAGCTGGATGTGGGAGGGGAGGAGGAATTGTAATGGGAAGAGAAGGAGTAATCAGGACGAGTAGCTCTAGGAGTGGTGTTATTGGAACAGGAACATGATCGGAGGCACTTGTGAACCTTCTCTTGAACCTTGGGAGTAAGTAGAGAAGGAGCTTGCATAATTTGGGGAATTTTGTCTGATATGGAGACTTCAGGGTACAGCAGTTTCAGTGTATTCTCTGTTGGAGAGGTGTTGGGACTCTCAGGACAGTATTTAGGTTGGATGTATCTGTGTGCTTCCACTGACCTATAAGCTTCCATATCTAGCCGTTTCAGGGACACACGACACATCTTACGAGTGATGCCAAGGTATGCACTTTTTTTAACTCGTGTACCTCGCCGAACTGTGGCCAAATTTAGTAGTTTCCTGATATAAGAGCCAAAAGCAACAATAGATACACAAGGCCACCCCAAAGATACTGCCAGACTATTCATATCCTCTGCCAGGTCTTTTTTAAAGACGTAATCTTGGGTAGAGTATGTGATAGTGTACTTATAGCTAAGTAATGTAATCAAGCCATTCTTCCACTGGGTCTGGACAACAGCTTTCCAACTACATACCACCCTGGTTCCTTCAAGACTGTACATTACTGGTGCTGTGAATGTATAACATGTGGTGAGACAAGTGGCAATTCAATGTAAATTATATCGTTAACTTCAAGTACATACAATCCTGAAGAATATTACAGGTTGGCACCCGAACAGGAAGAAAAGGAAAAGGGAGGGAGGGAACTAAACTTCATAGACTCCGAAACCATTAATACAAATTAGGTTTTCTTTTCTTCCCCTTCAGGTGTCAAACCTGTGATTTATTAGTGGTTCAAGATGTAAGACCTAGAATTAAAATGTAAAACTTGCAAACTAAACAAACCAAAATTGGGACAAGGACAATATAAAGTCAAATTAAATTATCAAAATCACTATGTGGAAACAACGCTTACTAAAATGAAAATTATTAAATAAAAGAACACAATCCACCACATAGGGTGTACATTACTACATGAGCAAGTTAATCTGTTTCCCAAGCAAACTAATCGCACATATAACAACGCACTATCGTCACGTTAAAGGAATTAGTCAAGTTTGGGAAGTCCGGGACGTTCTGGTAAATTTTACTAAACTCTGCATGAATGAAGAAACTACATGTTAAATGTCAAAATATTATTTAAAATCAAATTTGCAACATGACAAGACATTAACAATAGTACAAAATACAAATATTGATAAGATATCTATACTATTACAAAATAATATATAAAATACAGTACAGCACTCACTAACGATAGTGCTATCGGGTAGGTACCTGTAAGCATAGCATGCCTCAAGTGACCCCTATCAATAACTACCCTACAAATAACCTACATTTATCGCACAAATAAACTAAGGAAATCGCAAAAGCAAGCAATTGATACTATCGACAATGAATACATATAATATAAAGACAAATAATTATGAAGTAACAACAGATTTAAACAAAGAGTACTCTTTTAACAAGAGCAATCAATTTAAAAAATCATCAATATTAATATTAATAATAGAAAAAGATAAAGATAAACAATAAATACAGACAAAAAGTAAGCAGAGGTTATACAAGAAACTTCAAGTTAAAAATGCTTGATTAAAATTATTGATGTCAAATTTTAGAATACAGTCACAATAATTGACCCTAAAAAGATTAAATTTATGGAACAATTTACTTGCCTCAAAACCTCTGTCCACTAAGAGTCTGTATAGTAACCTAGCTCTAGCCCAAAAGTCCTCTACTTTAGTGTAGATTTTACAAAATCTTATTAACTGGGAATAAAAACAATTATAAGTGATTTTACTATCGATATTACTACTAGGGAAAGGAAAGTTTATTAAGTTAAAATTAAAATCATCAACTTTGTGATATACTTTAAGTATCACTGTTCATTAACAATCTCTATATTTATATAAAGAAAATTTTCAACTTTATAATTTACGTTACATTGTGTGAGGGGAATAGAATTAGGGTAAATAAGTTTAGCAACTTTATTAAAATTTTACAAATTGCAAACGAGAATATCATCAATATATCTACTATTATTACTTAACAATTTAGCAAGTGCTAATTTTTCTTGCTACTGTCAACTAAGTCTTTTATATATTTAAATTCTAAAGCAAGCAAGAATAAATCTGCAATTAAAGGGCTAGCATTTCCACCCATAGAAATTCCTAATATTTGTTTGAAAATGTAAGGCCCGAATCTAACATAAGTATTGAAAAGGAGGAATTTAAGGGCTTCTTTAAGTTTAGTTCTATCAAAATATACAGAACTAGTGGGAGTAGAGCTAAGTGATGCATTATTAAAATATGTATAAACATTTATGAAATAATTACCACTCCTAACGAACCTGTCAAAGTGCAAATCTATAATAAAGCAAAGCTCTGAATATACTAAATCTAAAGGCAAATTGGTATACAAAGTTGAAAAGTCGAAGCTATGTACCGAGGTAACTTTCGGCATGGTATTTATTTTATCAATAACTTCTAACGAATTGTCAACACTCCAATAATAGTTAATGCCAGTTCTTCTCATGATGGTATTACAATATCTTTTATGAGTACTTTTAATGTATTTTAAGCAATTTACAACTTGTTCTGATAGAGTTTTAGTAGTAGCAAATTTTGCTCCGGCAATAAAGCGATATTTATAAAGTCTTTTATGAAATTTAGGTAACATGTATAATTTTGCAATGCACTTGTTCTAATCAGAAAGTTTAATATCAAATGTTATATTATTCTTGGTATGTTCATCGATTAAGTTATCAATATTCAGATTATTTTGAATTTCATAAACAGAATTACCGCAAATATTTATACGTAATATGTTACCCTTAATGCCTAATTCTTTTTTCATGTTTTCAAGATAAAATGTCTTACATGTGAAGCTATAATTATTGCTGGCTTTATCTACTGTAGTGATTACAAAATGTTTATGTAAATTTATTAAATCAGCTTTAAGCTTATTATAATTATAGTCTATAAAATCTGAAAGATTAAATTCATTTTTAAGCGAGAACATTTTATTTCTAATTAACTTAATTAATAATTTAGACCATGCTTCTAGTTCTCTCGCATCGCAGCATACAATTTTTAACAATTTATCTTTTAATTTATTGACTGAAAAAACAATATCTTTTAAAATTATGTCCCATGTTACTTTATTACTCCCTATTCTAAATTTAAACCCTTTACGACATAGCTCCGCTAATTTGTTGTTTGCAAAATGTTTAACTAGTTCTACATCACCTGTTAATATGTGACATATCGGACTATAAATGAACTTTGCTAGTGCATCACGTCTGCTAGCTGGCATATCCATGACTCTTTCACACACGCATTTATTATTATTAAAAATATAATTATCTGAAAGATTTTCTAAAACTTTATTATAATTACAAATAATAGACCCAACAGGTCGTTCATATGAATACACTATTAATGGTTTGAAATCTTTATCAAGACTGGAGGTGGACATTAAACTGCCTCTGTCACAAAATATAGGAACCACTAAATACTGTTATATTTATTCTAACATGAAACACACAAGGTACAAGAAACTATTTATTTAAATAATAATAGGTCAGGCACAAATAAACATAAAGGATTGCAAAATTAGCCTCTAAAAATATATCCTACGGAAATAAGATATCTAGTAGCATAGAAGCAAAATGTATTTCAGAATGAGTTTCTTTTGGCCTCATTGTATAATCATAATATTAAGCCTTAAACCTAAAACAGGGTTAATCTGTTAGCAGTGAGGGAGGCTCCCCCCCCCCCTTCCTTGCCTTTCATAAAACAGAGGAACACTCGACAATACTCCATAGAATCAACCCAGACATTGATAAGTTAATTTGACTATATATTGTCTTTGTCCCAGTTTTGGTTTGCTTTGTTTGCAAGTTTTACAATTTAATTCAAATTCCCAACACAGCTTTCGGCCTAAACACTCCACCACAACACTACACTGACTCAACATATACTAGATAGCTTCAACCATGGCACTCATCACAGGCAGTTCTGCCTTTTGTCTTCCTCACTCACATAGGGAAAAAAAAAATAAAAAAAAAAGCTTGTTCACCCTCCCCCACAGAAATGGCATCCATAGATATCAGCAAGGCCTTTGACATTGTACCCCGACATACTCTCATACAAAAAATACTAAACACCACACTTCACAACAATGACAAGAAATGGCTCACAAACATATATCTGGCAATCATGGACACGTCACCTACAACAACCACACATCCAAAACACATACACTACCCAATGGCGCTCCCTAGGGAGCAGTCCTAACACCAACACTGTTTAACCTTTCCTCCACGATCTCCCACAAGCGAACCCAGCACATGAAACACACATACTCTCATATGTAGACGACCTCACCATCATATCACAACACCCTAAATTCGAACAAGCAATAAGCCACCTACAACAATACCTTCAACAACTGGAACAATGGCTCATACATAACTGCATGACTGTCTCAACACAAACATCTTCCATCACTTTGCTTACACCAGAAGCCCAGACAGACATAAATTACGCTTTCACCCACATGTCACACTACTCAATGAACCATTTTCCCTCAACTGAACCCCTAAATTAATCGGCGTAACTTATGACACACACATATCACATTTACTCCACATATAGAAAACACAAACACCGGAGCCTTACAGAAACTAAATACCCTCAGAACTCTCACAGGCAATGACTTTGGCTAACAAAAAGAAATACTGTCCATCTTTACAAACAGTACATCTGCACAACCATGCACAATGCTTCACAAGACTGGTCACCCTACACCTCAGCCACAATTATGAGGAACCTATAAACCACTCAGAATAAAGCCCTCAAAATCATGACAGGATGCACACAAACTACAAACACAAATCACATACAGGTCTCCCTCGATTTACGATTGGGTTACGTTCCTGAAAACCTGATCTTAAATTGAAAAATAATATAGTAAACCCTAAAATTAATGGGGTAAATGGGGATGTGTTCTCGAACCAGCCAAAACCCCAAACATAAACACCTGAAAACCTATAATAACATAGTAAATTGGGGCATCGGATAGTGCGGGAGACGTACATGCAGAAACACATATCCTGCCCCTGAAGACCCATTTAGACATGATAGGAACACAGCCCTACTCTTCAGCCCACAACCCACATCACCCATGCCACTCCTTAACACATCACCCACCCCCACCTGGCGAACATTGTTATGCAAACTAAACTACCATAAAATGTTACATGAAAAAGTAGCAGTTATAATGCAATAATATCATGGTTGCAGAAAAATGCACAACCTCCATGCAAGCTTATAGTATTATCCTTATGTTATGGCATTGTTCATCTTTAGTTTGGCTTTGTCTGCGTGATATAATGCTTAGGCAAAACATCTCATTTTATTAAATTATGCAGCTGTTGATAATTATATACTGGTACCTAATGACCTTTATATGATTGAGTTTAGATTACAGTGAACCCTCAAAATACGCGCAATTTATCTTCACGTAATCAAAGCTACGGTTGAACCACAATTGAGGCAAAAAATCGAAAAATACGCGCCAAACGAAAATAGATTCATATCTGTTGGAGTTTCGGGCGGCCATATTGGCATGATGCCGGGCCCTCCGACGTCGTCACCGTTGACTGTGGAGAGAGAGAGACATCTCCCGTACCAAACGATTATGTATCTATAAAGCACAACAGGATATTATGAATCTATTAAAAGACTGTTCTTCGTTTTTCATTGCATGTATCATTTATTGACCAAACAAAATCGGAAATGGAAAATCTTTTTCTGTTCAGGAGTTGGAGGTGAGATTGTTTACACTTCTATCGAAAGTCGTTTCAAAGCTTACTGCTCTACCCTGGCTAAATGATGTGAAGCCAATTCCATATGTATATGAGCTATTGAACTATCTCATTTGACCCGGTTATGTAATGTTTGAGAATAGCCGAATAAATAAAAATGGAGGTGGCGTTTTATTTTATATCAAAGAAAGTCTTAACCCGACCCTCGTGTCAAAACCTCAAATTGTGAACGTCGACACATCTTTTGTGCTAATAAAGAATAATAAAGGTACAAAAATAATACTTGCGTTAATATACAGACCTCCAGCTCAATCAGTGCAAACTGACCGAGAAATTTACGAACAAATTGCAGATGTAAGTAACTCACAAGATACCGTAATTTTTGGCGACTTTAATTTACCTGTGACCAAGTGGGGCAATACTCTTACTTCACACTCCGGACATGACTTGTATACGAACTTGCAAGAGAGTTCGCTTTATCAATTTGTTCGAATGCCGACCCGTGGTAATAACGTTCTTGACATTGTACTTGCAACAAAAGAAGAATTGATAGAGAATTTGAATGTTGGTGATGAATTCAGTAACAGCGACCATCGTACGATAACTTTCACTTTAAAGTTTACTAGTAACGAACCAAATAGTAGCATCGAAAAAGTCCCTAATTTCAAGAAAGCAAACTTCCATAAACTTAGAGCTATGTTTAAAGAAACTGACTGGAGCTTTTTAATTAACAATAACGACATAAATACATCTTGGAAGTTATTCGAAACCACTTACCTAAAAGCAGTGCAAGACTGCATACCATCGAAAATACGGCGTCCAGGCCATAATAATAAGCCCAAATGGTGGAATAAAGATATTTCAAACTGCCTGCTTGCTAAAAAATGTGCTAATGATAGATTAAAATCCTCACAAAATGACGAAGAACGGGTGAAATTTGTAGAGCTACGACGCAAAGCCAAAAAGTTAATTAAGCAAAGTAAAAAGACCTTAGAGTTACATATTGCGAATCAAAGTAAAACAAACCCGAAAGAATTCTATAGTTATATCAGAAAGAAAAAAGTAGTTACTTCAACTGTTGGACCGTTAGTCGATGAAAAAGGAGAATACACCAAAGACGAAGTACAAATGAGTAATGCCCTCAATACCTTCTTTGCATCAGTTTTTACAACAGAAGACCTCAGTGATATCCCTACACCATCGCCGATTCAGATTGATAATTCAGATGTTCTAAGCAATATCACCGTTACAGAGAGAGAAGTATTGAATTGTTTAGATAAACTCAAGGTAAATAAAACGCCAGGACCTGATACAATCTCGCCTAGAGTTCTAAAGGAAGCTAAGAATGAGCTCTCCAAACCACTGACATTACTATTCAATAAATCCTTGCAGTCTGGAACTATGCCTGATCAGTGGAAGCTAGCCAACGTAACACCGATATTCAAAAAAGGCAGCAAATCCCTACCCAGTAACTATCGTCCAATTAGCTTAACCTCAGTTGTATGTAAAATGCTAGAAACGGTCATACGAGACAGACTCGTAAATCACTTGGAGGAAAATAACATACTTAAAGATACTCAACACGGCTTTCGTAAAAAACGTTCCTGTTTAACAAACCTCTTAGACTTCTTCCACGATATCCTCAACCTCTACGATGAGAGTAAAGCTGTAGATATTATATACCTTGATTTTCAAAAGGCCTTTGACAAGTTCCCCACAAACGTTTACTGCTAAAACTAAAAGCGCATGGAATACAAGACGGTGAGTTGATAGGAATAGAATTATTGCTCAGCAACAGAAAGCAAAGGGTAGTCATAAACGGTAAGGGCATCTAAATGGACCAATGTAAGTAGCGGGGTACCCCAGGGATCGGTACTAGGACCAATTCTCTTTCTAATTTACATCAACGACATAGATGAGGGTCTCACCTGCACAATCTCAAAATTTGCTGACGATACAAAAATTGCAAATAGCGTACTCTCAAAAGAACAAGTTGACGATATGCAACACAATCTAGATAAATTGTCATGTTGGGCCCAAATTTGGCAAATGAGTTTCAATGCGGATAAATGTAAAGTACTACATGTCGGATACCTAAATGAGAAAGCAAACTATTCGATGAATGGCACTCCGCTTAAGAATGTAAACAGAGAAACTGATCTGGGAGTAACAATATCGAGTAACCTAAAACCGAGTCAACAATGTTCAGAAGTTGTTAAGAAGGCAAACAAAATAATTGGCTTTATAGGCAGGTCATTTGAGCATAAATCCAAAGAAGTTATCCTAACCCTTTACAATTCCTTAGTCCGCCCTCTTCTGGAATACTGCGTTCAATCCTGGTGCCCTTATTACCAAAAAGATATAAACAAGCTAGAACGAGTTCAACGTAGAGTTACCAAAATGATACCTAGCCTAAAGAACAACCCATAACAAGAGCGTCTTAGAGAATTAAATCTATTTCCTTTAACCCAGCGCAGATTAAGAGGCGACTTAATTCAAGTGTTCAAAATCATCAAAGGCATCGACAATATGAACTGTAGTAAGTACTTCACTATCGACCAATCTAATTACACGCGGGGAAACGGTTGCAAAATTATTGGTAAATCTTTTAACTCGCACGAATCTAAGAATTTCTTCTTCAATCGAGTTGTCAACTTGTGGAATGGGCTTCCCCGAGACGTTATAGACTGCAGCAACCGTTGATTCATTTAAATTCCGCCTAGACAAATATCTCGCATCAAACCCGCGACTGACTGCGTTTGTAAATGAATAACTTTATCCTCCCCTCAGTTACTAACCCATCTGTCCCCTACTAACTTCCTAGTCCTGCCACGTTAGTGGCAGGGCAGTAGTTCCCTTTCCAATGTTCCCTTACCCACTCTAAACCACTGTTTGGACACTTGATCCTCAGTGTTTTGGAGGACAAGCAACCTAGAAGGGTCACTAGATCTGTTGTTGCTTGATTTCCTTTGTACTCCTTTGTACTCCTTTGACACTATGTATGAAACTATATACAGGGTGTATTACTTTTCGACTCAAAACTTTACCACTAGGCCTATTATTTCGGTCGATCACTTACGGGTGCAGTGCTATTGATCGATGGCGCAGATCCATTACATCAGCGTTGCTCAACCACTACCAATGTGAGTTCATTTACGTTTGTGTCTTATTTTTATACGTTATATGTATTTTGTGTGGTAGTTTAGGTTATAAATACATCTTTGTACAGTAATATGTTATATATACTGTATTGTGGTTTTTAGGTCATGAAAGGTAGAAATAGTACAACTTTCGGACGGAGCCAGACCAATACCTATTTTCCCCATTTATATTTAACTTCCATGTACGCGCAAATGAAGCTACGCGCCGACAGCACAGTACGCATCCCCGATTCCCCCGCGTAATTTGAGGGTTAACTGTACATTGGAAATATGCACGCTGAACATGGACATAGAGGAAATTAGAGAGTTCAACATAGGGGTACACGGATGTAACCAGAATTGGCAGGGTAAGAGTATAGCGAGATATGTAAGCAGTTAGGGATGCAAAACCTAAAAGAATGGAAGCATTGATCTACATCGATGATCTACACCACACCAGACTTTTAAAACTAACTACCGTACGTATACAGTACAATCAGGTCTCGATTTACGCGGATAATTCGTACCGTGTACGTGCCCTGTATATAAAAACCGCTTATTAGAAATAACAGGCCTTATGGGAATGAATTCAATTAGTTCCAGCCACTTTCCAGTCTTTATCTATCTATCTACCTATTGCCGGATGCCTTACTCCCCTTACGAGGGTGGCCATACACAGAATGCCCCCAAGCGGACCTATTTCCTGTGAGAGGGACAACCCGAGCCAGTTTAGTGAAGGACTTACAGGATTGACCACTCAATTTAGGATCCGTCCGACTCCGAGGCCCTCTGTGTATCTTGTTAGCACTCTTTTTCTACAGTGGTGTTCAGCTAATCCATCCACTAACCTGCCTTACCCTTAGGTAAGCAGTACGGATTTGTATCAGGTTTATTCCCCTAGACAGGTTGCCAACCAAGGCTGACGAGTCCCATCCACCCGGATTTGTATAAGGTTGTCTCCCCTAGATGAGTTGCCAACCAAGGCTAACGAGTCCCATCCACCCATCCAGTCTTTAGCCTACCTTAAATCAACATTATACCACCAACAAAAACTTATATGCGTGTCAGGCAGGCAATAACAGCATCAATAAGAAATGTTTTGGACCTGCTACTGATCTATTTTCGTGTCAGGCATGCAATATCCTGCAATGTAAACAAACTACACTCTCTGTTTTGTGTCGTCTACTACAACCCGGGCAGTCCGATACCGACCCGGAGTTGCAGCAGGACCCCTGTCTCCCACAAATGTCCGCGTACAGTATATAACAAAAAATTCCGTGTTGTGGCCGACCTTGGAATTTTTGGAGTTACCGCGTCCAAAGGAATCCTTGTATATGAAACGCGCGTGTATCAAGACCTGACTGTATATACAAAGTAAATAATATGCTTTACAGTTCTTACTATGTCCTTGGATGAGATACAATAGCCAAAACAATACAAATTCATGTTAATTTCCTGTATTCCTTCCAGTTTCAAAACCAAATTGTCCCAGTTTGTGACCATGGCTGATAGTTTTACCTTTATCTACAAGTGGGTGTTCCTTGGTTCTCTCCTGCTTGGGTGTGGGAGGGTGCCTCTTTGGAGTCTCCTCAGGTACTGCTACTGGCTTGTGTGGCTGGGTGGACTCTTTCTCTGGTTGGGCGTCATCTTTGGGGGGTTTGATCATCTTAACCTTGGTTTCATCCAGCTTCCTCAATGTCTGGCTTTCCCCTCGTAAAAATGCCACACTTTTGGGACAATCTGGTGGTAAGCAAATTCATATTAATAGAAGCAATTTCTGTAAAGATCTGCCCTATAAACTAGTGGAGCTCTGCATAAAGTGACAACACAATTGTTTTAGCAGTACCGTATTACATACATACATACATACATACATACAAGTTTAACCCTCCTGGCCCGGGCAGGCTCTCCAAAGGACGGAGCTCGTATCCGGGCAATCTGGCCGAATATCAACAAAAGTAAACTAAGGCTAATCTCGCTTAATATATTACCTACATTAATCAAACATATATAAAAATGGGCGCCTTACCTTGCTGCGTAGAATGGCGTTGAGTAGAGATCTCTAGCTCAACTGGTTCCGGAGTGATGGTGATGGAAGTGGAGGTAACTTTTTCCGCGTATTTATCTCGGCGCGTCCGAACACTCAACCGCGGCCCCGCCTACGACGTCCAGTTGCACTCGTCGCTCCACCCGCAATTATGCCGGGAAGCGATTTGATAGTTTTTTATTGTTTATTCTGTCATTTATTATAGTTATTATGTTATTTTCACTCAATAAAGTTATTTACATGAACTGATTTGTGTCTCTGTCACTTATTACTTCGTTTTATTATTATTATTATGATTATAGTGTCACTTTCACTGGACTTTGATAATTGGTAGTGTCATTTCCCCTTTTATGTATTGTTAGGTAAGCAAATAATATATATAGTGTCACTGTCACTTGTTCATATTGTTATGAAGGCACTTATTATTACTTGTGTGTGTCTCTTTCACTTATACTTAGTTTTATTATTATTATACTGTCACTTTGACTGGCCTAGGCTTATTGAGTGTCATTTTC
Source organism: Paralithodes platypus (assembly GCA_032716605.1). NCBI lineage: Eukaryota > Metazoa > Arthropoda > Malacostraca > Decapoda > Lithodidae > Paralithodes > Paralithodes platypus. The sequence continues at coordinate 3,800,533 of CM064573.1, forward strand.
ACTTATTTATTGTTAGAAATATATATTTTAGTGTCACTTTCACTTGTTCATATTGTTATTGAAGGCACTTATTATTACTTATGTGTCCTTTTCACTTATACTTAGTTATATTATTATTCTTAGCCTACATTTGAGTGTCACTTTCACTGTTGTCACTTCCACTTCAAAAGTTTGTTAGAGTGTGGAAGTCGTTGAAGCAGGTGCCAGCACACAGTCCAACTTGACACTCGAGGCATTCCCAAGTGGTTTTTGTGGGTTTGCGGGGTCTGCGTGTTGTGTGGCTGCACACATGGCACCTCTTCTGACTCCTAACGTTACTACCTGGTGCTTTGAAAGGAAGGGCGTTGAGCTGGTGCTTCCTGAAAAATTCAGCACACCCCGTTCTGTCCAGCTGGCCTGGTCCTTGTAGTGGCCTCCCTGGTGTAGCCGCATGTTTAGCCAGGAGCTCAAGTAGCACCTGCTTGTGGAACTTCCGCAGGGACTTGTACTTCTTGGCTCCTGGAGTCCTCAGACGGTTGTTGTTGTTCCCCATGCTGCCTGGCCGAACAGCCCCAAGGCCCCAAGCAAGGCCAAGGCCATAACCGAGCGCTCCCACAGAACCCTACCCGCCGACCACAATAAAGCCTGGGTGACCGAAGCCACTCCATGGCGGGGAGCTGAAGAGGGTGCAGAAACGCCCGGGAAACCAAAGCCCCACCCAGGGCCCTGTGCCCCTCAGCAATTATGAAGAGAAAGTTGATGGGCAAGGGAAAAATGTGACGCTTTGGCTTCCAATCTTGGTAGATTGGGAGGTCAATCCACGGAAGAGACGCCGTCACTTGAGATCTAGAAAATATATAAGTAAAAGGAACAGTCAGAGTAAGCTATGGATATGGCAGAGATTGCTCATTTCTCTCTGATAGACCAGCCCATCACCACATGACTAGAACCCAATCCTCTCAGCATCAGCTAGGAAAGGCCCTAGAAAGCCGCCTTTGGCAGGGGGATAGCTCCCCTATTTCAACCCTTTTCGGGGTTGGGCACCCGCCCTCAGACGGTAGATGTTGTAGGCATTGAGGACCGACATATCTACCGTATGCAGGATAAACTTCTTGTACCACCTGCAAGATGTTCGCAGGCAGTCGATGAAGCCCATCTGCATGTCGGACTTGTCAACGAGGCGCATGTTGAGGTTATAATCCAGGACAGCAGCTGGTTTTTGGACGGGGTTCTTGGTTCTTCGGTCCACCTTCCCTGTGGCGACCATCTGGGCCTTGTGGCATGTGGTGAGGAGGTTGACCTTGCGCTGGTCATGCAAGTGGATGGAGAGGATGGGGCCACTCTTCTTGTAGAAGATGTCCGCCTTCTTCGTCTTGGTTGGGTAGCCTGGCATGCCCTTCCTCTTGCCCTTGACTGTGCCGACAGTTCCGGTCTTGGAGGTACTTGGTCAGGAGAGGCGACGTGTAATAATTATCTGTGTAGAGGATGTGGTTTTTATTGAAGTGCCTCTCCATCATCTTCTTCACTACAGCGCCACCAAAACCAATGAGGGGGTCAGTCTCAATTTCTCCAGCCTTGCCGCTGTAGACTATAAAGTCCAGCACATACCCCATCAAACAGTCACAGAGGACGAAGAGCTTGATGCCGAAGCGGTGTCTCTTGGACGGGATATACTGTCGGAAGTGCAGCCTACCACGGAACAGGACCAGAGACTCGTCGAGGCACATCTTCTGGAAAGGAATCAGGTATGTGGTGAACCGATGACGTATCATGTCATACAGCTTCCTGATCTTCCATAATGAGTCGGGAAGGTGGACTGCCATGTTGTTTGTCAGGTGGAGATAGGAGAGGATGTCGAAGTACCTGTCCCTGGACATGTATTTGCCAAATGCTGGAGTCGTTATGATGTCGCCAGTGATCCAGTAGTCGGCCAGAACGTGCTTCCTTATATGTGTTATCAGCATTGTGAGTGCCAAGAACACATATAGTTCTGCCACAGTGACAGCTCTCCATGCCACCATCTTGGCACTGGTCTTCCTCCCAAGAAAGTTGGCACAGATAGCATGGTGGTGATTTGTCTCTTTGACGAGGTATTCCATGACTTCATTGTCATAGAAGCCACAGAAAAGGTCACTGGGGGTAGCATCTGGGCCACAGGGATATGCTGGTGACACCCCGGAACCCATCTGTACCTCGTCAAAGGCAGGACAATCTGGCTCAAAATCAGCCCCATCTGTCCACACAAACATGTTGGATGCTGATGCTCGAGGTCGTGCAGGTGCAGCAGGCACACGCCCTTGGCCACGCGGACGCCCTGCACGTCCACGCCCACGCCCAGGGGCAGCGGCGTCGGCAGACTGACCACGTCCACGACCTCGCCCTCTCGCTCGTCTTGTCGGGACTTCCTCTTCCTCCTCAGGCGACGTCAGGTCATCTGGGGCAATGTTGGGGTCGTCAGCATCCTCTTCAGGAGACAATTCTGGTGAAGAAGTGACCGGGCGTCGGCGGTGTGGGGCGCGGGAGGCTGCGGGAGCTTCAACAATGGGAGCCTCGGCCTCGGGAGTTGGGCTCCTTTTGCGGCGAGCCGAGGGCTTCTCCGCAGCAAATAATGCTCTGCAGTGTGTTGAGGGCTGTGGCACATCACCAATACCACTTGAAGAGGCCCTTTGGTCATCCTGAAGGAGAGATGAAGCCGAGGGCTGTGGGTGACCCACGCGGCGTCCCGGGTCAAGGCGTTGGGACAATGGAATGCGGGTGGTTGCTAGGCCAGGGTCGGCGTCATTATCACTGTCTTCAGCTTCCCTATGCTTTTCTGCGGCTGCCCTGCGTGCTTTTTTAGCTGCACTTTTCACCAACGACTGTTTGTAGAAATATTTGCCCACTTTCAAGGGCGTACGGGCAGGCAAAGGGGAAGGTCCTGGGCTAGGCCTAGGCTGACCTAGCAAAGATGGCGTGGGGGTAGGCCTAGGTTCTAGCACACTTGGAAGCTCAATGGCACCTTCCTGAAACACTTCCACATCAGGATCATCACTACTGTCTCCCCCCTCAAATAAATCGACATTATCGTCGTCTCCAAAGCCCACAAAATCGTCATCTTCACTTGCACTTATGAATTGTTCCTTGTCCACCAAGCTTTCGCCACTGCTCTCTTCACTATCAAAAAGTTTTCGCTGTATAGCGCTATCACTCAACAAACGCTTAACTTTCTTCTCGGTTGCAACAGGTGTTGAAGTTGCGAGCGGGGTAGCACTGGGGCCCGCGGGAGGTTGCAGCGAGTCGGACACATCGGAAAACATTTTTTCAGTATAACTCGCTATGGCGGCCACGTACGAACTGATAACACTAGTAGTTGAGGCTTGGTGGCGCTGCGGTCACTCCTACAATGTAAAATTTGGCCGCGCGAATTTTGAAGCACGCTTTCAATCACAAGGATTTTAAAATGACACCCGGGTACCGGCCCTTTTTTTTTTGGTGTCCTTAGAAAATTACACCCGGGCTGGAAGGGTTAAAGACCGTTTGTCCACAGAAGCTGTGGTTACAGTCTCACGTCCTAAATGGTAGCTTTCCAGGCGGTCCTGTCAAGGGCTGCCTGTGTTGTCAAGTTCTTTACGGTATTTTGAGATCGGACCGGAGCACCCGAGCCCACGTCATTCTAGGTCCACCCCTACGTGCAGCTCCCCCCAAGTTCACTGTCCGGCATTTCTTCACCCAGTTCTGATCATCCATTCTCTCCACATGTCCAAACCAACCAAGTCAGCTCGTGCGCATCACTTCACTGATACTCCTATTTAGCCTGATAACGGTTGGCCTTCAGTGGATGGTAAACATATTAGGTGCAAATACAACACAATATACATACATACATACATAAACAAAATTAAAGACCAAGTGCTCCACGCGAAGCGCGGTTCCGGTCTCACGTCCTATTGGAGGCGCTCCAGGCAGCCCTGTTAAGAGCTGTCTCACTTGTCAGTTTCTTTTATTTCAGACCAGATTGAAAAAGTCCGATGACACGTCTCTCTTGGTCCATACCTTGGTGCAGCTCCCTCCACATTCATGGACTTGCATATTTTCACCCAGCTTTGTTATCCATCCTCTCCACATGTCCAAACTATCCAAGCCTGCTAGTACGCAGCTACCTAAATGGTAAACAGTGGCCCTACAAAGGACCATTGTAAACCATACTGTTCTATATTACTTAAGTGATGCTAAGGTGGTGCTGGAGCTGGGGGCTCTCAAGTAATTGTTGTACAGTATTACAGTTTGGATTCCCCTCTCATATTCCACTACCTGTTCCACAATGTAATGCCAGAAGTTGTGCCACTTCAGGGTGACTAAGGCTCACATGTGCATGTATGACTGTCATATGCATGTACAGTATACAAGCCTTATAAAACTACAGTAATATATTTTGTCTTGTGAACTTTGAGCAGATCCTCTACTAACATGTTCCTTGCTTGGTTACTTTTGAAGGTAGTCTTTCAACTTGGAAATTGACCATGGGAAGATTACATTTATGGCTGGGTTTGTGTAAAAAATTACAGATACATACATCCATAAAGTATATCACAGATAAGATTTCTTTAACCTGTAAAATGCAATAGTCCTCACGGAAGGCTCTCCTGGTGGACTGCAATAGGCCTCATGGAAGCATGATTTTCAAACGTGTGCCAAAACCTCAGCAAAGGCGGAATATGTATGAAAATTGGGTGACAACTTCTTGGCAACTCTCCATACCAAACATTGCAACACATTTACACTATCACTCCTCCTTCATCAGCATCATGGTGACAGTGGCAGAGCTCGAGGACCGCCCCTCAACCCTAAATATATCCTATATCCTATGTAAATATACAAGAGAGGATGAGGCGGATGCAATATCACCACCAAGCATATTACAAGGAGGGGAGGAGGCGCACGTTAGCTTCCCTTCAGCCTCCCGCTCTCAGTCCCAACTAGTTTATCTGACTATATTCTTTATACAAATTTTCTCTACATCTACTTATGGGTCCTAATTCCTTGTGCTGTGAACTGAGCACATGGGGGGAGCTGCGCGTAGGGGTAGACCTGACGTGGGATCAGCTAGAGTAAACTCCCTGTTATCCGTCACATATCAGCCATGGCCGTGACGATTAATGCAAAAAGGCGAATAATGCACCCTTGCCCTAGAACCCGTCTGGTTTTGTTTACCTGACGGCATATTAATGTCCCCATCTTATCGGACTAGTTGTACCGTACGGCCATGCGTACGGTCTTTCGTATTTGATTTAATGTGTTAAAATGCTAAGGAAGGAATTATAATAAAGAATGCTAAATAAATATTGCTTAGAGGTAAGTAAAATTATTTGAAGACCACCCAGCGTCGACAGATGCTACATCTGTCGACGCTGGGTGTACCATGGGAATAAGCGCTGTAGTAGAATAAAGGGACCCCTGCCGAAGGATAAGTCAGAAATAGAGAAATTTGAGAGCGTAGTGTATTTACCTACCTATTTGTATTTACCTATTTGTAGTTTACAGGAATTGAGCAGTGCTCGTGTTGTCCTGCCTTAGTTACTTTATAATCAATCCATTTTACTTAGACAAGTATCGTAATGGATATTCCCAGTTCCCAGTATTTTGGACTAACATATCATAACTTATGTTGCCCTATTTCCATATTTACTTTTATCCAACCTAGATTTGAACATGTTATATGTTCCTCGCTCTCACCACCTCCTCCTCCAAGTTGTTCCAAGTCTCTATATGGGAAGCTGAATTTCTTTGTGTCCTTACGACATCTGCCCTTCCTCAGCTTAAACTCGTGCCCTCTTGTCCTTCCATTATCCCTCACGAATAGATCTTCCCTATATACTCGTTCCAAACTTTTTACTCCCTTGAACATCGTTATTAAGTCGCCTCGTTCCCTTCTCTCTTTCAAGGTAGGCAGTTGTAGTGTCTTCAGTCTTTCCTCATATGTCAACTCCTTCAATCTTGGGATCATCTTCGTTGCTATCCTTTGGACTTTCTCTAATTTGTTTATATGTTTTTTCAAATGTGGTGACCATATCACTGCTGCATATTCTAATCTTGGTCTTATCATAGTCATTATCAGTTTTCTTAACATTTCTTCATCCAAATAGTTAAATGCCACTCTCATATTGGTTATTATTCCATATGATCCTCCAATGATCATGTTAATATGCTTCTCCGCCGATAGATCATCTTGTATTATCACTCCAAGGTCCTTCTCATGCCGTGTTTTGCCGATTATTTCAATTCCTAATTTGTACTCCCAGCTTGGCCTTATCTCACTTGTTCCCACTTCCAAAACATGACACTTTTCTGCATTGAAACTCATTTTCCAGGTTTGGCTCCATCTGTGCAACTCATCTAGATCCTTTTGAAGATCCTGACAACTTTCTATACAGGTGACATTCTTCATGATCTTAGCGTCATCCGCAAACATATTCATATGACTATTCAAGTTTTCTGGCATGTCGTTTACATAAAGTAGGAACATTATCGGACCCAACACTGATCCCTGTGGTACTCCGCTCGTCACACTCCTCCACTGTGAATATTCGTCTCGTATCGTGGTCCTCATTTCTCTTCCTATTAAAAAGTTTTCCATCCATTTTAACATCCTACCATGTACACCTCCAACAACCTGCAATTTCCACAATAACCTTTTGTGAGGCACCCTGTCAAAGGCCTTTTTCAGGTCCAGGTAAACACAGTCAACCCATCCCTCTCTCTCCTGTGTAACATCTACAATTCTGCTATAAAAGCTTAATAAATTAGATACACAAGATCTCCCTTCCCTGAAGCCAAACTGTTTCTCACTAAGCACCCCCTGCAAGGGCGAGCTTGTGTTAAGTGATGACCCTGTGGCTGTGAATTTTGGAAATGAGTCATTGGAGCTGGTGAACAAGTTTTGTTACCTAGGAGATACCATCTCTGCCGGTGGTGGGGCCGAGGCTGCCACTGTTGCTAGAATTAGATGTGGCTGGGGGAAGTTCAGAGAACTGCTGCCAATCCTGACCATGAAAAGAATGCCTCTCCCTCTGAAGGGAAAGGTGTATGGATGCCTCATGTGCAATGACATATGCCTCAGAAACATGGGCCGTTAAAGTAGAGGATGTCAACAGAATGGAACGTTATGAGATGAGAATGGCGAGATGGATGTGTGGGGCCAGGCTACAGGATAAAATAACAAATGTTGAGCTGAGGAGACGTTTAGGTATAAAAAGTATTAGCGAGGTGATGCGTACAAGTAGACTGGGATGGTATGGACATGTGGAGAGAATGGATGAAAAAAAATGGGTGAAAAAATGCAGATCTGTGATTGTGGAGGGAGCTGCACCAAGGGGTGGACCGAGGAAGACCTGGGATCGGACTATACGTGCCAATCTCAAATCCAAGAACTTGACAAGTGAAGCAGCCCTTAACAGGGTTGCCTGGAACGCTGCCATTAGGACAAGAGACTGAAACTGCACGTATGTGTGGAGCACTCAGTCTTAAAATTTTATGTATGTATGTATGACAAGATTCGATCGATCGACTGGAAGTAGGCCTATTAATTATGCAACTCTCGCAAATCATAATCGAATCCACTCTTGAGCTAATATATTTAAATTATCAATAGTCTAGATTATTTATTTTTGGTTATGGATAATAAAGTGAGACTGTGAGAGGGAATACAAATAAATAATTTGGCTCGCTATGACTGAATGACTGGCTGCATTCCAATCACGTGATTCCAATCGTAGTTTTCCTATCAGCTGTGTTTTACAGTTTTGTTTACCACACGTGCTGGCCACATGATAGGCCTCCGTCTTTATTTATGATTAGATAGGATATTTGGAAAGTCTCATGGTGTATTTGAAGTGAATAGTATATTAGTCTTACTTTATATAAACGAATATATGCAAAATGAAGCAGTTATATGCCGACACTGGCATATGGGAGAAAGAGAGGGGATATGATAAGAGACTTTTAAGATAGTGTCAGGAAAGTATGATGAGGATGTGTGTGAAGGTATCTTCTTGATGCGGGAGGGAACGAGAGGACACTCTAAGAAAATTTACAAAGAAAGAAATAGGCTTGAGAAGGCAAAGAACTCATTTTGTGATAGAGTGGTAAATGAGTGGAACGCACTGCCCCAGTATGTAGTCGATTCCGAATCAATAAGGGAGTTTGAAAGTAATCTTGATAAAGCATGGGGAAGACAAGATTTGAAGTTTGATTATAAAACAAAAATACAGAATAGTAAAAATGTTGCGTCTGCTACCGCCGCCGCCAACACCGTGAACGACCGCAGCAGTGCAAGTACTGGTACTGAGCTGGATACACAGGCCTAGTTTGCCTTTTTCCAGAGGATCTACTGTAAGAAACTGTAAGAATAATAGAGAGGATGCCACGTAGGGGTGGGAGCAGTACTGGCAACACACACGCTGCCTCTGTGTGCGGGCAGGTATGGCGGGACCGAGCGTTGCGGGGACTGCTCAGCCGAGGTGGGAAATTTGTCTTACGGGTTCGGCGCCAGATAACGTTGATTTATAAAAACTAATACAGTACATTATTTCAGCCAGACGGATAATGTCATACGACGAATAATGACGCGACGGATAACTGGGAGTTTACTGTACTCCGGTCCGCTCTCAAAATAAAGAACTTGACAAAAGAGGCAGCCTGGAAAGCCGCCATTTAGGATGCGAGACTGTAACCACATTCTCTGTGGACAAAACGGTCTTTAACCCTCCAGCCCCGGCTATGTATTATATATATATTCCTCGAAACCCGGGTGTTTTGGCCGAAAAACGTCTAGGCTAGGCTACCGTATATTTGTTAATCAGACTGCTTCCCGCATTCCCGCGCATCCCCAAGCGTAGCTGTGTTATTTACCTGTAGAATGGCATTAAGTAGAGCTCTCTAAGTCAACTGGTTGAGCTGTGATGATGATTTCATTGGAGATAACTTTATGGCCAAAACAGCCACTTTACACTACTTTTCGATACTTAACAACAACATACAGGCACACACGAACAAGCGACGCTCTCCTTCTTGTGGCCAGAGATGCGGGGCGTCGGTCCAGCCGGCTGTTGTTTACATGCGTCGGACCGACGCCTCGCACACGAAGCTCACAGGCTTTCAACCAATGGGCGTTCAAGAGCCCTTCCGGGTACCTGTTATATGCTTTTTTATGGGCGTTCAAGAGCCCTTCCGTGGTGAGAGGGTTAAACTTGTATGTATATGGGAGATATAAGTGATATTACAAAAATCCTTCCCTTCCTCCACCACTCTGATTCGATTGCCTACACGCACCAACCTTGCAAATTCTGACCACAACCACACCACAATCATATATTTTTATAAAAAAAAAAAAAAAAAAAAAAAAAAAAAAAAAAAAAAAAAAAAAAAAAAAAAGTCATGTTGGGATGCGGAAATACATTTCCAACACGTTATGTACTTTTCGTTCCGTTTTGTAGTCAAATTTTTGTCCCAATATTCGCACCAGACATGGGTCCATTCAAACCTCCTCTTGTATTTCCTGGGTTAAAAAAATTAATGTATGTATGTACCGGTATGTACAGTATATATATAGATCTTTAAGACTATCAGAAGCAGCGAGAGTAAAATCTAATCAGTTAGAAAAAGAGTTATGCCAAACAAAACAGTAACTTATAATAAAGTGTACTAATTTCAACTGCTATAGATCTCAATACTGTACAGTGTATTACACAAATATTTCATTCTGACACACAAAGAGGATTCAAAGGAACATAACTTTTAATGAAAATCTCTTTCTGAGCCAAATTTTTCCATTACAAATTTCTAGTACAGTGGAGCCCCCATCTTCGTTTCTAATCGGTTCCGCAGAAATCGAGCTAAGATTGAAACAGCCAAGATCGGGGCACTGTTTATAAGGGGAAAATTCTAATCGGTTCTGTGCTCATTCTAATTTGCACTTTTCCCAGTTTTAGCCTATGAAAACATGTTTTTTGTCTACATAAAGTAAATCTTATGCATTGTAAATAATAATGTAGACATGGCTAAATAACAGTCCTAACCATAAAACTTATAGGGTCATTATAAATACTATAGATTGGAGCATTGTTATCATGGGAAAAATGGTAGGCCTAGGCTAGGCCTAGGTTCTAAATTCATCCAGTCACCCCTCAAGTACCCATTTTGCCCCAAATACATCCAATAAATACATATTATGAGGAGAATACGTATAAATACATATGAGAAGATTACTTACCACACAGACTTTATTTTAAATCATTGTCATATTTAGCCTAGCCTAACTAAAAAATATATGAATATATAAATAAATAACCACCGTCCCCTTAACTTACCATAATTTGATTTATCCATTTCAACCTTGCCCTTATCAGTGAAGTCCAAGGAATGTTGTGGTGTATTTAATGCATCTTTATCCATGGTTTCAATCTGCAAAAATATAATATTTTCAATATACTGTACCAGTATATTCATAAAGCTACTGACTATTGCAAGCTACAGTACATCACATTAGTAAAAACAGAAGATTAAAAATGGAAATGGATGCAAATTGAAATAAATGATTATCTACAGTATAGCAAGAACGGGGTCACAAGCAACAAATGCATGAACAAAAAATAAATAAACAGGACTGAAACAAATTGTAATAGGGTTGAGGAAGGGGAGATGTATTTATTTATATTATTTTGGGTTGATGGAGATAGGTTACCCAGGCCACCCAGGTGGCAGGGAATGAATGAAAGGATTGAGGAAAATGAGGTGAAAGAAGCAGTGAAACAAATGAAAGCGGGAAAATCAGAAGGTTTGGATGGTATTGCTGTAGAGTGTATAAAGAACGGTGGAGATGTGATAATAGATTGTAACAGTGGTTGGTGAGACTTTTCAATGTGTGCTTTGTTGTTGAGTCAATGATACCAATAGACTGGAGGAGTGCATGTATTGTGCCGTTGTACAAGGGGAAGGGAGATCGGCAGGCGTGTTCAAGTTATAAAGATATTAATTTATTATCAGTGGTTGGAAAGCTGTATGGCAGGGTGTTGATAGAGAGGATAATAAAGTGTACAGAAGTTGCAATAGGAGAAGAACAGTGCGGTTTTAGGAGGGGAAGAGATGCGTGGATCAGATTTTTGCAGTAAGACAGTTATGCGAGAAGTATTTAGAGAAGCATAAGGAGATATTTTGGGCTTTTATGGATTTGGAAAAAGCGTATGATCGTGTGGATCGTGAAGCAATGTGGAAGGTGTTAAGGATTTATGAAATTGGAGGAAATTTGTTAAAAGCAGTTAAGAGTTTTTTTTATGAAGGGAGCAGAGTGTGTGTTAGAGTAGGAAATGGTGAGTTGAGTGAATGGTTTGAGGTAAATGTAGGTTTGCGACAGGGTTGTGTAATGTCACCATGGGTGTTTAATATGTTTATGGATGGTGTGGTGAGGGAGGTGAAAATGAGAACTATGGGAAGAGGATTGGGTTTAGTAGGAAAGAATGGTAGAGATTGGGAGTTGAATCAGTTGCTGTTCGCTGATGACACAGTGTTGGTAGCGGATTCTGAGGAGAAACTGCAGCGGGTAGTCAAAGAGTTTGGTGTGGTTTGTGGGAGGAGGAAACTGAAGGTGAACGTCAATAAAAGTAAAGTAATGGCGTGTAATAGGGGTGATCGTAGGGTGAATCTAGATGTGAGGCTGGATGGGGAAATATTGGAACAAGTAGAGTGTATTAAATATTTAGGAGGAACGATAAGCAGGAGTGGAGGTATGGAAATGGAGGTAAAACAGAGTGTGTGAAGGAAGGAAGGTTTTCGGAGCAATGGCAAGTATGTGGAAGATGAGAAATCTCGGAATGAAAGTAAAAAGTGCAATGTATCAAGGAATTGTTGTGCCAACAGTGATGTATGGGGCTGAGACAATGGACTCTAAAGGAAAAGGAAAGAAGAAAGCTGGATGTGATGGAGATGAGCTGCTTGAGGAGTATGTGTGGAGTTACTCGTAGAAACAGATTGAGGAATGAAGAGATACGTAATAGAGTGGGGCAGCAGGAACATTTGTCGGCCAGAGTGGACAGAAGGGTGCTGAGCTGGTATGGTCATGTTGAACGAATGTAAGATGAAAAGGCTTACAAAGAAAATATGTGAGTCAGATACAAGGGGAGATAGAAGGGCAAGAAGGCCCCCATTGAGATGGAGAGACTGTGTAAGACAAGCTTTTGGATGATAGAGGAATGACTATAGATCAGGCAAGGGAAGTGGTAATAAACAGGAATGAATGGAGAATGCTTGTGAAAAGATGAGTGAACACGTGGTCATTTGGGGGAAGGGGTCGGGCGCAAGTTGGACTAGATAATAGTCCATCAGGCGCCTGGCTCGGGGAGACGGTTTATATGAAGGTTGCGCCTGGAAATATGGTGGGCGGGCTTGTGGTTTCGCTCTGCTGCATGTCTGCCTGCCAAGATCAGAACCTCTCCGGGTGGTCGGGGGCCAGGGAAGTGCTCTGGAAGGACCTTGGTGACCCTGGTCTCTGGGTCTTCTCCTGGATACATACATACATACATACATACATACATACATAAAATTTTAAGACCGAGTGTTCCACACATCAGTGCAGTTTCAGTCTCTTGTCCTAATGGCGGCGTTCCAGGCAACCCTGTTAAGGGCTGCTTCACTCGTCAAGTTCTTGGATTTGAGATCGGCGCGTATAGTCCGATCCCAGGTCTTCCTCGGTCCACCCCTTGGTGCAGCTCCCTCCACAATCACAGACCTGCATTTTTTCACCCAATTTTGTTCATCCATTCTCTCCACATGTCCATACCATCCCAGTCTACTTGTACACATCACCTCGCTAATACTCTTTATACCTAAACGTCTCCTCAGCTCAACATTTGTTATTCTATCCTGTAGAATGGCCCCACACATCCATCTCACCATTCTCATCTCATTCTGTTGACATCCTCTACTTTAACGGCCCATGTTTCTGAGGCATACGTCATTGCACGTCTAACACATGAGGCATACACCTTTCCCTTCAGGGGGAGAGGCATTCTTTTCATGGTCAGGATTGGCATCAATTTTTTTTTTTTTTTTTTTTTTTTTAAGAGACAATGAACGGAGGAAGGAAAAACACAGATAAAACAAAAAGGTCCATGTGCCTAAAGGCATCCTCCATTCATAAAATGTTTGTAACAACTGGATTTAAACATTTGTAGATTGTAAGTTTGTGGAAAGCAATTCGAGGGAAGTGAATTCCAAAGAGTAGTAGCTCTGGGGATAAATGAATTCTGATAAGCAGAAGTTCTGCATTGTGGAGGAGAAAGTGTAAATTCATGGGCGCTCTCAGCTGCCCTAGTTCTACGGGGAAAGATGTGGAGAGGCGGCACAATTGAAGCAAGTTCCTCGGAACAATTGCTGTGAAAATATCTGTAGAATAATGCAAGGGATGCAACGTTTCTTCGTATGGCTAATGTAGGAAGGTCCTGTGTGATTGCAGGGTTATTGATTAATCTAATAGCTTTATTTTGAATTTTGTCCAACTGCCTCAATGCAACCACTCCACTTCCACCCCACAGAGGTGAACAGTAATCCATCTGAGAGCGCACATGACTTTATATAATTACGGCCAACTGCTCGTCAGTGAAGAATTCTCGAACTCTGTACAGGAGTCCCAGTTTTTTAGAGGCATTCTTAGCAATGCTTCTAACATAATGTGTCCAGCTCAAGTTAGTAGTTAATGTTACACCGAGAATGTCAATACTAGGGGAAGTGGGAATATTTACATCATTAAAAAATATATGGGAGTCAGTGAGATTCTGTCGGTTAGAAAATTGAATGTACTTGGTTTTCTGTGCATTAAAGGAAACTAGATTCTCTTGTCCCCATTCATTAATTCTAGAAAGGTCCTGGTTCAGAGAAATTGCAGTGTTTATTTTTGAATTTATAAGATCGGGTTGGGTGAAAGAATTGGTAAATGTGAAGGAACTGTGGAGTGTTGAGTCATCTGCGTAGGAATGTATTGGATTATGAGTGGTAGATATGAGATCATTGATATGAATGAGGAACAGAGTTGGGGCCAAAACTGATCCCTGGGGAACACCAGCATTTATTGAGTGAAATTGAGAATAAAGGCCATCTACCATTACACGTATTTTTCTGTTATGAAGATAAGAAGAAATTAGTGGAACTAATGATGCAAGGCCGTAGTGTGACATCTTCGACAATAAGGATTGATGCCAGACTCTATCAAATGCCTTTGATATATCCAGTGCTATTTTATGTGTTTCACCATGTTGGTCTGTAGCTTGGTTGATTTGATGCGTAAGAAGGCAAAGAATGTCTGCAGTTGATCGACATCGTCTAAAACCATATTGCCTATCACTGATTAATTTATTATTCTCCAGATGCTTAATTATGTGATTATTTAATATAATTTCAAAAACTTTGCCAAGAGTGGAAGTTATAGCTATTGGTCTGTAGTTTGATGGATCTGAAGAGGCACCTTTTTTAGGAACTGGATGGATGTTTGCTTCTTTCCAGGGTACTGGGAAGCATGAGGTATGAGTACACAGACGGAAAAATTTTGCCAATACAGGAGCGAGCACCAAGGAGCAATTCTTAAGTACTATTGGAGGAATTTCATCTGGACCAGGAGCCTTATCTACTGAGAGATTCTGCAAAATAGTTTTGACATGTCTGGTGTGGATCTTAAGTGAGGGAATTTCAGGCGAATTAAAATTAAGTACAGGGACATCTTGATTTATTTCATCTAAGGTTGAGTTGGTGGAGAAAATATCCGCAAGAAGGTTAGCTTTACCTCGTGGGTCACTTACAAGATTGCCAGTCAGAGATTTTAATGGTGGAATGGATGAAGCAGTAGTGAAGTTGGATTTGAATGAGTTAAGAGTAGACCAAAATATTTTGTTATCATTTGGATTATTTAGAAGTTTATTTGCCTGCTTATGGAGAAAGTTTGATTTAGTTAGGTTTAATACAGTTTTGGCATGATTTCTGATGTTTCTAAAGTAATTAAAGGCTTCATGTGTTTTTGATCTCGTGAATGCATTGTAGGCTATTGCTTTTTGTTCAGTTACTCTAGCACAATTATGGTCAAACCATTTAGGTGAATTAGATCTTTTACTGTACTTTTGATGAGGAATAAAAGTTTCCATTCCAATTTTTACAAAATCTTGTATGTGGCTCAAGGTGGAGTGTGCATCATTAGAAAAGAAAGAGGTCCAGGGAATATCAATAAAGAAACCTTGAAGACCCTCCCAGTCTGCCCTATCGTAATGCCATTTAGTCACCAAAACAGGTTCAGAGTGGGAAGGTGTGGTAGGTGATAGACAGGTGGCCTGTATCAGACAGTGATCAGAAGATCCAAGTGGGGACCTCACTGTAACATCATAATTTTCTGAATTGGTTGTTAAAAATAAGTCCAGTAGGTGGGAATTATGATTAGGATTATCTGGTACACGGGTGGGTTGGTTGACTAGTTGAATGAGATTAAATGAGTCTGCAAATAGCTCACATTCAAGACCAGCATCATCAGTCCTGGCTGAATGAGTGAGCCATTCAACATTATGGACATTAAAATCACCCAACACAGTGATTTCAGAAGAAGCATTTAAGTTGAGGACACTGAGTTGTGAGGACAGAGAATCAAAAAGACTTTGCTCTGGAGGAGTATTTGGGGAACGGTAGATGCAACACATGAACTTCCCCCAGCCACACCTAATTCTAGCAACAGTGGCAGCCTCGGCCCCACCACCGGCAGAGATGGTATCTCCTAGGTAACAAAACTTGTTCACCAGCTCCAAAGACTCATTTCCAAAATTCACAGCCACAGGATCATCACTTAACACAAGCTCGCCTTTGCACACTACGCACTCAAATTTCTCTATTTCTGACTTATCCTTCGGCAGGGGCCCCTTTATTCTACTACAGCGCTTACTCCCATGGTGTACCCAACATCGACAGATGCTACATTGAATTGAGTTAACGCCCACTCCCTTTCCACACACTGCACATGGGTATGCACCGCTCTTTTCCACATTGCCTCGTCTCAATCTACAATGCATAACCTTGGTTTTGTTAATATTGACTCTTAAACCCTTGCTCGCCATGCCCTCTCTCCACTCTCTGAATTTGGCCTCAGCATCCTGCATACTGTCAGCTATTAGGACTAAATCGTCTGCATAAAACAGTTCCAACGGGAGTCCGCCTATAAAAACTCTAGACAGCGCCTCCAAGACCATAATAAAGAGGAGGGGGCTTAACACTGAACCCTGATGGACTCCAACACGGACTGCGAACTCATCACTCAGTACACCCTTCACCCTCACCGAACTTCGCGAATCCTCATACATCTTCATTATCACACGCACCAGCCACTCTTCCACACCAAGTTTCCTCATAGGCCACTGCACAACATCTCTAGGTACCCTATCAAAGGCCTTCTCCAGGTCCACAAACACAAAGTAAAGATCGCTGCCTTTTAGTAAGTATCTTTCCTGTATCTGCCTGACTATGAAGATAGCATCGGTTGTACCACATCCTGGCATAAAACCAAACTGCATATCATCAATAGAGATGCTTTGCCTGATCAAACCCTCAAGGACTCTCTCACAGACCTTCATGATTTGGTCAAGCATTTTCAGGCCCCTATAATTTCCTCTATCTAGCGCATCCCCATTTCCTTTGTATATATTTACTATTACACTTTTGAGCCAATCCTCTGGGATTTTCTCATCTTTAATAATGGTGTTTATCAACTCAGTGACTAAGTTTACACCAATCTCCCCTGAGGCTTTTATCATCTCAGCGACAATGTCTGAGCAACCTAGATGTGTGTGAATTTGTATTTTGTTTTTGTGTGTTCATTGCCTTCTGTTCTGTTGTCCCTATTCTGGCTGTCTGGCTGTCTTGAGTCCCCCCCCCCCCCAACAAAAATAGGAAAAGTGGGGATTGGGCCTGAGTACCGGTATATAGATAGATAGAATAGTTTTTTTCTATGTGCATGAAGGGGATAAAAGGCAGGCTGCCTGCAAAACGAGTGTTGGTAAGGATGTAGCATTCGGGCGCACCGCGCGCCTTGTTTACACTACTCGCAATCATGTTTCCGTCTATTTTGACTGCCGTGGGATACAATAATAGGTAGAGGGGGGGTAACTTCACCCCCCCATGACTTATTGTCATCATCATATACTGTACTGTATATTGCCAGCACGGGGCAAATAACAGAACAAATAGACGGGAACGTAACCGCGAGTGCAAGACCTATGTAAACATGACGACCGTACGTCTGGATACTACATCCTTCCCCGAGTGTCTCCCCCAAAGCCAAAAGAGTGACAGGTAGCCAAATTCAAGGGACGTTGGGGTCAAAATGCCTGGACACACAAAGTTTAAAGCAGTCCAAGTCAAAGGATGAAGGAAAGATTGATATAGGGAGATATACAGTAAGTTGTATGCTGCCTTCATAAACTTGGACAAATCCTATGACAGTAGATAGAGAAGATATGTAGAGAGTACTGCACTGAGAAGATAGAGTAAATGGAATGTTGCTGAGAGTAGGGAATAACATAATTTTATGAGGGTGCAAAAGTGGCAGAGCATGTAGAGGATGAACAGAACTAGTTCACCGATCTGAATGTTGGGTTAAAGCAGGAGTGTGTGATGTCTCCCCTGGTTGTTCAGTATATGGTACTGAATAGGCCTATATGGATTGATTGATAAAAAACATGCTATCACAATAACAAGGTCATATGGCGTCGGCCAAACTAACACATATGCAGAAAACTCAAAACTTTATGACAAATACTAGACATCAATGTAAAAGCAGTGCATTCATAAAAAGTGAAAAAGGCCAGGCTGCCAGCCTCCTTCAAAATGAAAAACATAGCGTCGCCCAGGGTACCAGGCTGTCCCCAACCCCCGAAGATAGACAATAAATACCATTCACCTTCCGGTACAGCAATAGCAACCTCCGACGTAATTCGCACAAACTGAAGCTCTCAACCTTGCACCCTCATACATGCTCTTCGCCGCTTTAACCCTTCCTACCCGGGCTGCCTTACAAAAGGACGGAGGTCGTATCCGGGCGATCTGGCCGAAAAACGTCTAGGCCTAGGCTACTGTATCTTTGTTATTTTAACTGCTAGAAATTTCCCACGCATCCCTAAACGTAGTGCGGTTTCCAATCTGTAGACTGGCGTTCAGTAGAGCTCTCTAAGTCAACTGGTTCAGTTGTGATGACGATTTCCGTGGAGCGAATTTTTCCGCAATGTTGACAATATCGGAGCTTTTCAGACACTAATTTCGTCATATCATACAACAACAACATTGATCCGACGTCTCCTTGTTTTCGGAGGTGCGGTGACGCAATGACCGGCTTTGTTTACATGCGTCGGATGCACGGCATTCAGACCAAGCTTAATAGGCTTTCAAGCTTACAGCCTGTTATAAGGACACCCGGGTACCGGCCCATTTGCCGCGGTGTCCTTATAAAAGGACACCCGGGCTGGAAGGGTTAAGCAACATGCCAACTGCTCCATATATTCTTAGTTCTGTACTTTCCACAAACTTTCTCGATCAACTCTGCCATAGGCTTTCTCCAAGTCAAAAAAGGTAGCATACTTAAGTCCCTTCTCCAGATATTTCTCAACACATTTCAAGGAAAAGATCTGATCTACACACCTTCTTCCCTTCCTAAACCCACCCTGCTCTTCACATTCCCATTTCTTCGTTGTCACTCTATCAACCACTACCGTGCAATATAACTTCCATACTTGCTAAGGGAACATAGTACCCCTGTGATTACCACACACTCCTTTGCCCATATACAGGGGGGACACGTTGGATACAAGACTAACCCTTACCTACCAAATAGTACTTGTCCCTAGTACATACAGGATCAGAATCACATCTGCTACATGGCGTCTCCATCCTTACACTGACTACACTGAAAGTGTGGTGGGGCATTCTGGGAAGGGTGGTGCACGCACTGGTAGATGATTGGTTAATTGGTTAAATCATGACATCACAATTAATGCTTATTGGCTCCTGTCAAATTCTTGACGAATAAAACCGTGTGTGGTGCCGCTATCAACTGATTTGCATTTTGAAAGAACAGGAAGGATGTAGTATTCGGGCATACGGTCGTCATGTTTACATGGGTCGTGCACTCGTGGTTACTTTCCCATCTATTTTGACGGCTATTTTGTTATTTGCCCCCTGCTGGCAATACCGTATAATTATATGATGATGACAATAAGTCATGGGGGGGGGGGTGAAGGGGGGGCCCCTCAACCTATTATTGCATCCCACGGCAGTCAAAATAGACGCGAAACATGATCGTGAGCATGCAAGTACAGTAGTGTAAACAAGGCGGGCAGTACGCCCGAATACTACAACCTTAATAATAATAATCGTCTGGTTACTTATATAGCGCCCGTATCTCCTCCTTCGAGGATTCTCAAGCACTTGACACTTCTTTAATCAACCAGAGACCATTACCCATCTCCCTTGCTCATGGGGAGACGGTAACCGCCGGCTATATCTCAGAAAAACATTTCAACCTTAGCGGGGATTGAACGCGAGACCTGCAAGATGGGAAGCAGGCACGCTATCAACTGAGCCAGCTGGACAGTTGGCTCTGTAGAATGGCGACGGATGGGAGAGGTGCGTGGCCAGCTGTTATTTGCCCTCTGCTGGGAATATAGATGACGATGACAATAAGTCATGGGGGGTGAGGGGGCAAAGCACCCTAAAGGGGGGTTGGGCGTATATATTTCCTCATTTATATATCCTTTTATAATTTTAGCCTCCTCCCTAGATCAGTCGGGGGACACCTCGACGACGTATACAGACTAATAACACATATCAAAGCCATTCCAACAGCTTCCTCTATCTACCCCTTCTCTGCTATCTACACTTTCCCAGCCGTATGGTCCTAGTGTACTGTCGGATGGCGTAATGGGATTCCAAATGTAAACTTACATCAAGCTTAAAAACACCCTCCAAGACCCTCCTCACCGATAAACTTGAGCATTTTTCGATAGAAAAATTCCTCTTAAATTACAGGCTTGCTATTGCTCCCCTGAAAAAATTGACACCTAAATGTCTTGATATTGACAAAGAAATGGGGCAGAAGGTTATAAGATCGCCAAACGAATGGGCCGAACGTTATAGAATATGAAAACGAATGGGACTAATCATGAGGAAGAAGTGGGACCAGAAAAACGACATTATCTCCCCGTAACCTATTATTGTATCCCACGGCCAGTAGCACAACAATTTACCCAACAGCTGGTCGTGGGATACAATAATGGGTTGAGGGGGCCAAATATCATGGGAGTGAGGGGACAAAGCCCCCCTAACCTACTATTGTATGCCACGGCCAGTAGCAAAACAATCTTGGCCTACTCAACAGCTGGCCGTGGGATACAATAATGGGTTGGGGGGAGCTTTGCCCTCTCACCCCCCCATGACTTAACATCATCATCATATACTGTAGGCCTATAATATCAAAAGGGAGCAAATAACAGCTGGCTGTGGGATAATTTTGTAAAAAATAATGAAGTCTAATTCGACGAGAGCATACGACTTATGTAAACATAGCGACGCATACGTCCGATAACACTATCCTTACCATTTATTTCCCTTTGAATAACTATTATTGTTCTTGCGATTGCATTACATCAATCATTCCACCTTCTCACCTCCCCAAAACAGTGAGTTTACTTGGGATGGATGTAGAGTTCGGGCATATGGTCGTCATGTATACATAGGGCGATCGCCGCGGTTAACTTCACATCTATTTTGACAGCGATCTTTTCGGTTATTTGCCCCCGGCTGTCAATATATATGATGATGACAATATGTCTTGGGGGGTGAGGGGGGACAAAGTCCCCCCTCAACATATTAATGTATCCAATGGCATTCAAAATACTGTAGAAGGGGAACAAGATTGCAAAGGTCCGACACCTCCCCCACCGCCGCCATGTTTACATTTGTCGATCGCCGTGGTTAAGTTCGAGTCTATTTTGACGGCGATTTTTTTCGGTAATTTGCCTCCTGCTGGCAATATATATGATGATGACAATATGTCATGGGGGGGGGGGAAAAGCCCCCCTCAACATATTATTGTATCCAAAGGCAGCCAAAATAGACGGGAACATGATGGCAAAGGTCCGACGCCACTACGCGTAGTGTAAACAAGGGTGGCGGTACGCCCGCACTAAACATTCTTGCCGTTTACTTCACGCTTAGGAATATTTTGTTTAGAATGGGGATCTTTCTGCAATATTCTAAGTAAATATATGTAACTCTTAACCTCTGAAGTGCGCATGGGGGTATGAGACACCACACTCCTGTGCTGACGTATTTGAGCTGTTTCCATCACTAACATCGTTATTTTACCATAAATAGCATTAATACTTATCCATATGTGCCTATTATAGGTTGATTATAAAGGTATTAACCTGTTACAACAATAAAACAAGTGGAAACAGCGTTTGGATGGTCAAAATCGGCGATACAGGCCGGGAGTTACATAATGTATGGCTGAGGCAACCTCCTTTCCCCACGTCTGGAGAGAGACTGTCGATCGATACTCTCTCTCTCTCTCTTGCACTCGCTTGCTAACAGTGATGACAATGCCCTGCTTTTTTTTTTTTTTTTTTTCTATATTCCAACTACTCCCTCGCGGGCATAGGCTGAGAGCCTGTACATTCCACCGCTCAACACGGTGAAGCCCGTGAGGTCTTGTTCCAGTCTGGGGAGTGAGACATGTGAAGCATCCATCATGGCTCGAAGCAGCTCCATCTCTGAAGCAGCTGGTTGCTTCGCTCAAGTGCTTCACCGTCTCACCCTCCAGACTCAGACCCTCACTCTCACAATGCCACCTATTGAGCAGTGAACTGCTCAACTTAGCTTGCAACTCGCTAATGTTAGCACGAAAATATACCACAGAATAAGGGAATAACAGGGAAAATAGGTGATAACTGAAGGAGGGGAGGAAAGTGGGGAAGGAGGGGAGGTGGAGGAGTGATATTTGGCATGGCCCAGAGGCAATTTAAAAAAAAAAAAATTTGGGTGTTTTAAATGGATTTTTTAATAGCCTGACTCTTAAGAGTCTTCCCGCAGTCCGCCGGGGGAACTCTTAAGAGTCTTCCCGCAGTTCCCGGGTTAACAGTATATGGGGTAAATGGGGACTTTCGGTGTCAAATATGGAATTTCTCAAACATTTCAGCAGTCGTTTCCATCAGAATGATCAGAATGATCAGATTGATCCACGTAGATTCATGACAGTACATCACCTGACCACCATGTTGTGCAATGACTGATTTGGCCACCTTGGACTGCTACATTGATAATGTCTAGTATCTGGTGATATATTTGGTAAGATCCTGTGTAGCGGGGAGAACTGTTTTTCAGATGCCTATTTACTAAGAAATATTGAACAGTATCGGCAAGAATGTTAAGTGCGAGCGTACCGCCATCCTTGTTTACACTACGCGTAGTGGCGTCGGACCTTTGCCATCATGTTCCTGTCTATTTTGACTGCCTTTGGATACAATAATATAAAAGCCCCCCCCCCTCACCCCCCCATGACATATTGTCATCATCATATAGGCTACTGTATATTGCCAGCAGGGGGCAAATAACAGAAAAAAATTGCCGTCAAATTAGACGCGAAGTTAACCGCGGCGATCGACAAATGTAAACATGACGACCGTACGCCCGAACTCTACATCCATTCCACAGTATCTTTAACCTAACCTACCCTAAAAGGAAAAATATAGTGTAACCTTACCACATTATTGAGACATAAGTACATATCTCCTCGCTACACTGGATTAAGCCATATATTTTTCTATTTTAAAGTTGCATTGTGGTACAGTATATGCCATTGTAAGAATGTGAGGTAAGCAGTTTTTATAACCGTTCTCATTCCTAATAGGGAGAGTTTGGAATGTGGTGTTTAGGGTAACGGGTGAGGGATAATATGTGGTTAATATGGGAATAACTCACTTTATAATATTGAAAAGAAACAACCCTAAAATGTGTTAATCCGAGCCAACTTTCTGTAAAAATTGGCAGCTTGGCTTGGATTTGGGTAGCCTACAGTATTTTTAGAGTCCGAGCCACCTTTCCGTAAAAATTGGCAGCTTGGCTCGGATTTGGGTACAGTATTTTTTTAGTCCAAAAACCCTGAAAATGGACAAAAAAGTATTCTTGGATTTAACTAAGTTTTGTTACTTTTCAATATTTCAAATACGTCAAAGAGTTATTACCATATTAGTATTACCCCTATTTTTTCCCCACATTCCCAAACTCTCCCGTAGATTGTTGGCTGTTGGGGTATCGGAATTACAATTAACAATGAGAATGGCAACAATAACTACTTTCCTCACTTTCTAACGATGAAATACATCATAATACACCTTTAAAATATAAAAAATACAGGAGTAATTGTTCGACAGTATGGCAATAGGCGCGTAAATATCAGGTACAGTACTGTACCTGATAGATAGATAGACTAGGCCTGGCTCTAGGCTTGCCAACATGTACCTTTTATTGTTTCTCCTGATAGAACTAAGAACATCAATAGGCTATATGATAGGCCAACTTAACAGAACTACAAGGAGAATCTTTAGCAAA
Organism: Paralithodes platypus; assembly: GCA_032716605.1. Taxonomy (NCBI): domain Eukaryota; kingdom Metazoa; phylum Arthropoda; class Malacostraca; order Decapoda; family Lithodidae; genus Paralithodes; species Paralithodes platypus. The sequence continues at coordinate 3,824,164 of CM064573.1, forward strand.
ATCACATTTTACAACCAGCTTAAGTGGTATACAGGGTGAAAGTGAACCTGTGTCTAACCACAAATTGGCTCTATAATCTCTATGGCCAATGACATAGCCACAGAATAAATTATTACACAAATATGGGTTTGGTATTGGTCGCATGAGTCATAGGGTACTGGTACATAATTCATTAACCTAGGATTCTCATGTCATTGTAGAAGTCTATCTAGGCTATGAGTAGGCCTAGTATATGGCAACAAATTGCCATTTGACAAAACTAGCCTAGAACTATCAGTCTATCGCGCACAGTGAATAAGCTCATTTAGAGTCAAATTGGGACGAGTTTTGTTACCGGGCGTACGTCACCAGCGGGGGTGTGGGGGCGGTAGCCCCCACCCATAATACTAGGATAGGTTAGGTAAGGTTGTTAGGTTAGGCTAATGTCCTTTCAAGGGGGTATAGTAATCACTAGGATATACCCGGTAGGCCGGTCAGAGGTAACTACAGGCAAGTCCTATAGGTGATACGCCCGATAATGCAACTCTTGCCTACAAACGCCACACCATAAGCGCTTGGTATATCCCCAACATATGCGCATGAACTGCTATAGGCCTAGACTCCTTTATCAGTTTTAAATAGTCTAGGCTATTACTTTATTAAGTATTTTGTAAGTACAGTACTGTACATTTTATTTTGTCTCATGTCAAAACGGAGAAATTACAAGGGCCACAAGGGTGCAGACTAAAACCACATTTTACAGCCAGCTTATGTGGTACAGTATTGTGGTTAACCCCTTAAAGGCGAGCTGTGTGTAATGGACACCCTACCGCCAGGCGACGATATTAGGCCCCATTCCCACCTAAAATCGTAATTTTACGATAAATATTGTTACAGTATTACTTATTCATATGCGCCTATTTTATGTTTAATATGAAGATAGTAACTGTAATAACAATAAAACAAGTGGGAATAGTGTTTGGATGGTCAAAATCGCGAATATATTCCGACCGGTCATTCATGAAATGTGAGGCAGCCGCAATTTATATCCTCCCCTCTAGGTGCCTGGAGAGACACTGAGGGTGTGAGGGTTGTCTCTCTCTGTCTTTCCCACGCATAGACACACGCAACACCACACACTAGGACTGGCACTGAGGCGGTAGCCAACACCCGAATACTACATCCTTACTGTACCATTATTTCTTAGGTACGGTAGAGGTATATACTGTAAGCTCAAACCTATGAAACGGTACGGATATAATCCTGTGTAGCGGGTGAACCTGTACATAGGCTATATCTCAATAATTTGGTAATGTTATTATAAGCCCCCCTGGGGGTTAGGGAATAGAATATGCCCCACGTGCCTTCTGCGTGTCGTAAGAGGCGACTAAAGAGGTTGGGTCGGTGGGCTTGCGACCCCCACCCGGAAAAAATATCTAAGCAAAGAAAAACGAACGAACAGCCTCGGATGCGGACGGAACCAACGTTGACGAACCACGACCGACTAAGGACATACCTTCGGACATTCTGAGAATGGCTACGTGGAATGTTAGTGGCATGAATGATGGAACAAAAGAGAGAGAGGTTCTGGAAGTGTTAGTGAATGCCAGGCTGGATGTATGTGGAATGACAGAGACCAAATGGAAAGGTTCAGATGTGAGAGAATGGGAATGTGGAATGGGTGTGTGTGCTGGAGTGAGTGAAGGAACAGCGAGAGAAGGTGCATGTTTGTTTGTAAGTAGCAAATGGAAGGAATGTGTAAGAGAGTATGGGTCTGTGGGTTCAAGGATTGTGTGGGTGAGAATGAAAGTAGGAATACAAACGTGGGTGATTGTATGCGTGTATGCCCCGACAGAGGATATACTTGAAAGAAAGAAAGAGGAGTTCTGGATGAATGTGGAGGCGTGCCTGGAGAAGTTTGACAAGAACGAAAGAATATTTCTGATTGGGGATATGAATGGTAAGGTGGGTGATAGGAAAGTTGAGGGAGTGGTGGGAGGGTGGGGGGTACCATCAGAGGTGAATGGGAATGGTAGTGCACTTGTGGACGTATGTGTGGGAAGGAGGCTGTGGATAGCCAACACCTTCTTCCGACACAGAATGATCCACAGGTACACGTGGAAACGGATGTTGACGATGAAAGATAAGACAGTGGTGGAACGAAAGTCATTGATTGATTATGTATGTGTGGATGAACGAATGAAGAAATCTGTGATGGATGCTAGGGTGTATAGGGGTATTGGAGGGGGTCTGTCTGATCATTATGTAGTGGTAGCTAAGGTTAGGATACAAAAGAAGTGGGTGAGGAGAGCGGGAGGGAGGCGAGAGGAGGGTGGAATGGTGAGGAGGGTGGAGAGGTTGCAGGAGGAGGAAGTCAGGGAGGAGTACAGGAGAGCAGTGGAAAGACGACTAGGTGGGTTCGACCTGGAAGTTATGGAGGAAGTGGAGGAGATGAGCAAGGTGTTTAAGGATGAGATCTGTGCAGCATGTGAGGAGGTGTGTGGAGTGAGGAGAAGAGGGAGGGGAGTGAAAGGTACAGCATGGTGGACAGAAGAGGTAAGAATAGCTGTGGAAGAAAAGAAGAAAGCATATAGAGTGTGGTTGGGTAGTAGAGGGAATGAAGATTCCGAGAGACAGAAACGAGCGAGGTACGTGGAGAGTAAGAGGGTGGTGAAGAGAGTAGTGAAGGAAAGTAAGAGAAGAGTAGAAGAGGAATTTGGAAGGAATCTGAGTGTAAAATGGAGGGAGAGTAAGAAACTGTTCTGGAAAGAAGTCAAGAAAGTTAGGGAAGGTAGCAAGGGAAACAGTAAGGGTATGAAAGATAAGAATGGGAGAATGCTAGCCGAGAAGCAAGAGAGAGTCGAAAGATGGAGGGAGTACTTCAGTGAGTTGATAAATGAAAGGAATGAAGAGCCAGCAAACATAGCTGGATATGGTATGGGAGGGAGAAGAAGAGAAGTAGTGGAGGAGGAGGTGGGGATCAGGAGGTCAGAAGTGTGGGAAGCCATGAAAAGAGTGAAGTTGGGGAAAGCACCAGGAACAGATGGAGTGTGTGGGGAAATGTTGAGGTATGGTGGTGAGATAGTGATAGAATGGGTATGGAAAATGTGCAAACTAGCATGGGAGAAGGGGAGTGCACCCGATGACTGGAAGACTGGCATAATAGTCCCCCTATATAAGGGCAAAGGGGAAAGAGGAGTGTGTGGTAACCACCGAGGAATATGTCTTCTAAGCGTAGTAGGGAAGGTATACAGTAGGGTAGTGATTGAGAGAGTGAGAACGGAGAAATGGATAGGCGACGAGCAGGGAGGTTTTAGGAAGGGAAGAGGATGTGTAGATCAGATTTTTACCCTGAATTGTGTTGTGGAGAAGTATCTGGAGAAGAAACAAAAGGTGTATGTTGCCTTTATGGACTTGGAGAAGGCCTATGACAGAGTGGATAGAGAAGGTTTGTGGAAAGTACTTAGAATATACGGAGTAGAGGGCAAGTTGCTGAAAGCAGTGAAGAGCATGTATGAGGGTGCAAAGGCGGCAGTACGTGTGGAGAGTGAGCAGAGCGAGTTCTTTGACCTGAATGTTGGTTTGAAACAGGGGTGTGTGATGTCCCCGTGGTTGTTTACTGTATATATGGATGGAGTCATGAAAGAAATACTATCAAGAGCAGTGAATGTTGGTGTATCGCTGAAAAGGGAGGGAATTGAGTGGAAGCTACCTATACTGCTGTTTGCGGATGATACAGTTCTGATGAGTGATAATGAATGGGAGTTGCAGGGTCTGGTAAATGAGTTTGGAACAGTGTGCGAAAAACGGAACTTGAAGGTAAATACGGGGAAGAGCAAGGTTATGGTCTTCGAAAGGGGTGAAGTCACAGAGTGTGAGGTGAAGCTGAACGGTCAGGCTATGGAGATCGTCAACTCTTTTAAGTATCTGGGCAGTGTGTTGAGTAAAGATGGGACTATGGATGAAGAGGTGCGGGAGAGGGTACAACAGGGGAAGAGGGTTGTAGGAACGCTAAAAGCAGTAACAAGAAATAGGGTGGTCAGTATGGAAGTGAAGAAGTCCTTGCATGACAGTGTGGTAATCCCGACACCGACTTACGGAAGCGAAGCATGGACGTTGGTTGAGAGACTCAGACCAAGAGTGAGAGCAGTGGAAATGAATTACTTAAGGAGTGCGTGCGGAGTTACATGGAGGGATAGACAGACTAATGAGGAAGTAAGAAGGAGGTGTGGTGTGGAGGTAGATGTGCTGGAAAGTGTGAAAAGGAACAACTTGAGATGGTTCGGCCATATGGAACGTATGGAAAGCGAGAGAATGACTAAGAGGGTGTACGAGAGCGAGGTGGAGGGACAGAGGGGGAGAGGTAGACCGAATATGAGGTGGAAGGATGGAGTGAGGAACTACATGAACGAAGGCGGTGCTGGTTGGGGGGAGGGGCGTCGACTGACTGGGGACAGAGGTGCATGGGGGCGGTTCGTTCGTGGCCACCCCTTCGGGGATCACGGCGTCAGGCAATAGATAGATAGATAATATTTTTTTACATTTTACATTCATAAATAGTCAACTAATATACTAGTTAAGGCTAGGTTAGGTTTTGGTTAGGATAGGCTAGGTTAAAGATATTGTTCAATGTTTCTTAGTAAATAGGCATCTGAAAAACAGTTCCCGCTACACAGGATCTTACCAATGGTATGTAACAGACAGTCCTAACCTAACCTAGTGTCCAGACTCCAAAGTGAGGTCTGCTGCTAGCCTATATATATATGTTCTTATAACATTTTCTGCCAGAGTACCGGCACAATTTAATAAAGTGTACACTGTACCGGTACTGTAGGCTACTGTATAGGCCTAGCCTAGGTTAAGCCTGCCGCCCTACAGTGCATTTATAGAGTTTTCGGCCATGATTTGGGTAGACCTGTCACTGAAGAATACTTTCGCAGTCTTACCGTTTGTTTTTGTTTTCAAGGTATAGGCTATAGGCAGAATAGGCTACAGCAGGTATTACTGGTATCTTATTTTATTGTAGTTTATATTATGAGTGGAAGATTTGCAATAACTTACCCTAACCAAAGTCCAAACTTAGTGTCCAAAGTGGGATCTGCACCCTGCCTCATGTTCTCATTTTGTATACCGGTAACTTTTTAGCCAGATTACCGGTACAGTTTAATAAGTGTACAGGCAGCAGCTAGGCCTACCGCCTACAGTGCATTTATAGATTTCCCAGAATCCCGGCCATGACTTGGGTATCACTAAAGAATCTTTCTGCAGCCTTATGTACAATTGTTTGTTTTTATTTCTTCAAGGAATATAGTACAGTAGTTTGTTGTTCAATTGTTTATCATGTTATGAGTAGATAATTTGCATTAGGCCTACCTTACCCTAACCTAACTTTACTTAGTCTTAAGTGTCCAAAGTGGGGGCTGCCACTATCCCCACAGTCCACACACCCGCTAACTAACATATATAATTGGTAGGCCTATGTCTTGTCATTACTATAACCTGACTTCACGGGGGTAACGGAGACTTGATTGAATATTTTCGGAATTAGCCTAGCAGTCTTGAGTCTTTTAAAGTTGTGAAAATTAAAGTAAGTTTCTACGTGCCTACTGATTGTACTTAACCCGAGATGGGAATAGCCTACCCAGGTATTTTTTACTCGGCCCAGACAAACAGATGTTCTAATCAAAGTTTATTCTTAAAACTTGGTACCGGTATGTATTTTAATCAGTACTCTACAGTAACTCCTGTATCATATGAAAGGATATAAATTAACCCCTTCAGACTCATATGATGCAGAGGTTGCCAGATTAGCAATAAGAAATAGAGTTCTCTCACTCTTATAATTACCTCTCCAAAATTAGTTTTCTGCCCACAGCTAACTCAAAGACAACTGCAGAGGTTGAAGTAACTAAACTAAAGGTTTCTAATGCCTGGTTCACACATTGGCGAGTCAGAGCGCGAGGCCAACGCGAGTCACACTCGCCGCATACCGCCGTTGATGGAGCCCGAACCCAACGCGAGTAGCATCTGATGCGAGTAAACACGCATATAACACTAGTTTACACGAGTTCACAGGAGTATCCGCGAGTGTCGGCGAGTGTAACACGACCCCAACACGCAACGCCGAAATTTGAAAAATAACGGTCACATTCCAGGGTACGAATAGTGCGAGTCTACAGGAGTCTACACGAATGTCACAGGAGTTTACACGAGTCTACAGGAAGTTAACAGGAGTGTATGGGAGTCTAACATGAGTGTGTGCGAGTGTTGGCGAGTGTCAGGAAACGTATAAAGAGGCCCTCACTGGCACCATTTCTCACACCACGCAACACCACCACAGACGGACGTACGTGTTACTCTGCAAGATACAGCCCAACCCACCCACTCACACACCATGTCCATCACGAGGCACAGAGCGGCAGCTGTGGTCACACTCCTGCAGATGCATCTCGTACACCTAGAGGAGCTGGAGGAGAAGGAGGCTGAAGAAAGACGTCAAGGGGAAAGGCCACGAAGGACAGTTTGGGCTAGGAGGTGGCTACTGAGACGGCCACAGTTCGGTGTGTACGAACAACTTATGGAGGAGCTTGAGAGAGAGGACCCCAAAGGATTCCGGAACTTCCTACGTGTGGACGTCCACATGTTTAGGGAGTTGGTGGCACGTGTCGGGCCTAGGGTAGAGAAGCAGGACACCTTCTGGAGGCAGGCTTTGTCACCTGGGCTGAGGATTGCAATCACACTCTGCTACCTGGCCACTGGTGACTCATATCCTAGCCTACAGTACGCGTTCCGTGTGGCCCGGAACACCATCTCCCTCATTGTGCCTGCAACATGCGAAGCCATCATTGCAGAATACCAGGAGGAGGTTATACGTTGCCCCAGGACACCGGCGGAGTGGAAGGTGGTTGCCAGTGAGTTTGCCAAGCGCTGGGATTTCCCGCATACCGTTGGTGCCATCGACGGAAAGCACTGCGCCATCAAATGCCCTCCACATGCCGGTACGGAATTCTACAACGATGGGTCCTTGCTGGGGTCACGGTGGAGAGTGGAGTAGGAAGCGTGGGCGGTCCTTTTATAGGGGGTGTATGACGCGGTGGTGCCACCTACTCGCGCGGTGTTGCCAGCAGTCGCACACCGCTCGCGTAGACTCACGTTGGTTTCGCCGTTCCTCGCGTAGACTCACGCTGGTTTCGCCGTTCCTCGCATAGACCCGCGTTAATATCGCGTAAACTCATGTATACTCATGTTGGTTTCGCATAGACTCGCCACACATATTGTGAAATTCAGACCACCATGTGGGTACTCTCGTTTAAGCGTGTTACACTCGCGTTACCCCGTGTTAACTCGCGTTAGGGTCGTGTTGACTCCTGTTTGACTCCTGTTAAACTCGCCTTTGCCAATATTGGCACCCACATGGTTATTTGCATATAGTGTAGACTCACGTAGACTCATGTAGACTCGCGATCATTTAATGTCTAAATAGTACAACGCGAGTCTACATGAGTGTCACGCGAGTCTACATGAGTGTCACACGAGTCTACAGGAGTCTACGCGAGTCTATGCGGTTTGGCGTCCTAGTCCCACTTGACTCTCCAAATTTCATGCATGCATGAAATCTTTGCCCACGTTCGCGAGTGTACGCGGTGCAGCCCGAGTCAATGCGAGTCTGTGCGAGTGTCGGCGAAATTGGGATAATCATTGGCGAGTGCAAGAATTTCATCACTCGCGTTGACCTCGCGCTCCGACTCGCCAATGTGTGAACCATGCATAAATACCCCTGATGGTAACAAAGGCTTTAAAGTATCCCTAATCGGCTCAAAATCGCGTCATATGTCGGAGAGGGTTAAGTAGCCTATGTAATAGTTCTTGGAATGCAACAACAAATATAGGCCTACTTACATGAAATCTTTATTGGACAAAAGTTACAAAACTAAAACAGGGACTGCTAAGAATAATTTAAAAACCTGTTTTCAATGCCTATATTAGTGGACCTGAAGTGAATCCCTTTGAGACTGAAGTACAGGCAGCCAGCTCCCCTAGTATCCTGATTAAACACAGTAAACATAGCCTAAATAACATCCCTTTTACTTACAATATTATTAATTCCTTTTAATAAATTTTGAGCATGTACTGTGCATATATTTACCTTCACATCTCAAAATTTCTCCGGGGGCGCAGCCCCCCGCGGACGCCGCGCAAAGTTGATCCTTGTAAGCTTAGAAAAATGATCCAGAACTGGATATTTCCTGTTTTGGCACCCTGGCTCAGTGTTTTGGGAAGTGAGCGACGAGCCTCTTTGGCTGCCTTCAAGGAAATTATAGTGGTCATTATTTACGAGCCACACCACAGCTGAGATCTCATTTCTAATGGTAGTTTTTGGTTCCTATCATTTTATGCTTCATTGCTATATACTTTTTATGATAATCTTCAAGGACACTACATCCGCCTTATTAGAAACAATTTATTAGGGAAAATAGGCACCAACAGATTCGCCATATTTTTCTCCATATAGTCCGCATGGAGGATTTTCGTTATCGACAAATTGAAAAAATACCCTTTTCACAGAAAAATACATCAAAAATATGTCAAAGATGTCAAATAGCGGGGGTGTGGGGGCAGCAGCCCCCACCCATAATACTAGGATAGGTTAGGTAAGGTTGTTAGGTTAGGCTAATGTCCTTTCAAAGGGGTATAGGCTAGTAAACACTAGGATAGCTTATACCCGGTCAGAGGTAAGAAGAAGAAGAAGAATCCTGATGTAGTCTCCTTGAATGCTACCCTTTTTATCCACCGGAATTTTTTTTTTCTTGGCTTTAGGCCTAACCTATTTTTTTTTTTTTTTTTTTTTTTTTATAGCATTAACCTAACCAAAAAACCTAACCTAACCTAACCTAACGTAAATATATTTGGGGTACGATTTTAGTTACTGGACACCTATTTGACAGGTACCACCGAGGATTTAATACATATTTTTTTTCGGTTTCCACGCATCCAACACCAAGCTACACCTTTTTCTGGTCCGGTAATAGTATTGAAAACGATATAATAACTTTTTAAATGTGGTTTTCGACGAGAAAAAAACGGCGCGTTTGTGCCGAAAATCGGCGGCGGGGGGGAGTCCGTCGTCGCGGTTTGTTTACCCAGGACGCTCGAGGTTACGGCCAGCTGTTTTACTTTCCCCCTGCTGGCCACATACTGTATATGCCGATTATTATAATTCACAGCGGGGCAGAGCCCCCCCCTCAACCCTGTCCTGTATCCCACGGCCTATAACGCAAGTCTTTATACAAAAAATTGATAATATTCAAGACCTCTTTAGCAGCCCTATTAGAAATAATTTATTAGGGAAAATAAGGACCAATAGACTCGCCATATTTTTCTCATTATAGTCCGCATGGAGGAATTTCGGGCAAGAATGTTAAGTGCGGGCGTACCGCCAGCTTTGTTTACACTACGCGTAGTGGCGTCGGACCTTTCCCATCATGTTCCCGTCTATTTTGACTGCCTTTGGATATAAAATAAATTAGCCTAACCAAACAACCTAACCTAGTATTCATGTAGTAATGACAGGGGGCAAATAGCAGAAAATATAGCGTCGAAATAGACGGGAACGTAACTGCGAGCTCACATGATGACCGTACACCCGATCACTAGGCCTACATCCATCCCGAATTTCGTTATCAACACTTGAAAAAACCCGATTACACTGAAAAATAACGTCCCGAACGTAAACAAAGCATTGCACCCAATGAATCCTTCGACCTGGGTCCTCTTCTTCTTGTTTTGAAAGATGCAGTGAGTGCGATTCACCCAATAAATGGCTTGAACATTACTCACAAAAACTATATTAGGGTTAGGTTAGGTTAGGTTAATCTAATCTAGGCTAATATAATATTTGTACATTATGGAAGCGTGCATGGCCTCCCCACAATTTTCCTTACCTAATGTAAAAGCGCGATTCACCCAATAAATGGCGCCATTTTACAGAGTATCTTCAGATAATCAGATTAATGAATAGGCCTAATGGGTAAGTTAATGCAAATCCTCCACTCAAACCATGAAAAACAACAATTAAACACTATAGGCAGCTAGGCTAGGCCTATTCCTTGAAAAATATATAAAGAAACTTGGTAAATAAGGCGGCTCTAGCTGTCTTGAATGTTACCAAAAAATGGACCCAACAACTGGTTATAAGCTTAGCAATTTGAAGTCGACCGCCAAGGCGGGACCGGGAAGTCACTCCGAGCGTAAAGTAAACAAAGCGACGCTACCCTACTTCCACGAACGCAACAGAGTTGTCTTTATATTTTGTCTCATATTATCATTGTTAAAGTGTCCCCATTGCTTTTTTAGTGTTTCGTACACCAGAAAAGGGTGTAGCTTGGTGTTCGATGCGTGGAAACCAAAAAAAATATGTAGCCTATCCTATTAAATCGTTGGCGGTACCTGTAAAATAGGTGTCCAGTAACTAAATTCGTACCGTATTTGGGGGCTATTAGGTTAGGTTAGATTTTTGGGTTAGGTTAGCCTAGGCCTAGGCTAGCCTAATGCTAAAAAAAAAAAAAAAAAAAGCCAAGAAAACAAATAGGCTATTTTCCGGTGGATAAAAAGTATATAGCAATGAAGCATAAAATGATAGGAACCCCAAACTACCATTAGAAATAAGATCCCAGCTGTGGTGCGGCTTGTTAATATTGACCATTATGGTTCTAGGCCTATCAGGCATCACAGCTCCAGTATCCACTATGGCATCATGGAACTCTACAGTGTTGAGCCTAACACTGATGAATATCCGACAACCACGTAGGTAATTTAGGTCAATAACCTTATAGGTCTATGAGGCCGTTCACCTCTTGCAAGAGGGTAGGCTATATCCTAGTGAGAACACAGCCATTTGTAAAGCGTTATACAAGTGTTAATAGGCTACTAATAGTACACTTGTTAATACCAATAGTAAGCTACTAGTTTAACCTAGATTCACTAATTACCGGTACATCAGCAACCGCAAAACCACTCACTTCGTTCCGCTCCAGCTCTTGAAGACTTGTAACAACAATCAACACGTTTTCCCTTCAAATCCCTTGCCAAATTGCCACTTGCAGAAGAGCTCACGCAGTGTTACCAACTTACCAAACACGACAATTCTAAAACTGTTGCTAGTCCTCAACATCGATAAATAGTACTAAAACATATTATTATTATTATTATTATTATTATTATTACATGTAGAATATCGTTTGAAAAATTACAAAAGCTTCAGAATGTTTTTTAAAATGTCTCCCAATTTTGAAATGCAATTAGAATTATTGGTGCGATATGTAAGTATTTCCCGAAGCTCGAAGTAAATTTTGCTAAATCTAGCGGTAACTTGGCGATACTGGCAAGGGACAAAACAATTGAAAACATCAATTACAGGAATATCGTAAACAATTACACAAACTTGAGAATATTGTTTGAAATGTTTTCCATTTCAGAAACACAGCGAGATGTCAATATTATAATCAGTATTTGCCGAAGATAAAAGTAAATAACGCTAGATTTAGCGGTAACGTTGCTAACTTAGCAATACTGGTAATAAGCCGCGGCGGTCAACTCCAACATAACAGCTTCCTCTCTCCCCAACATCCTTTACATAAGAACATAATAAGATGAGAGTCTGCAGAAACCCGATTGGCCCACACAAGCCAGATCCCTCTCACACCTAACCCTAATTATAAATCCAAATTATAGGCCCAACTCACTAACACCATGAGGACCGACCTCACCAAAACGGTCAGAGGTCGTCATAAGTCTGCAGAGAGCCGATTAGCCCTCATCAAACAGATCCCTGTCACACCCAACCCATTTCGTCCATATGTCTATCTAATTTTATCTTAAAGCGCCATATCATTTTTGATCCCACTACAGTAGGCTATAGCACTCGGTAGCCTATTCCACCCATCTAAAACTGTTTCCAAACCAATATTTGCCTATATCTTTTCTGAAACTGTAGGCTACTGAGCTTCAGTACATCTTTCATGTCCCCTTTATTTATCCCACTAACCCACTTGAACACCTCTATCATAATTATCCCCTCTAACTCTGCGTCTCTCTAACGAATGGAAGCCTAATTTCTTCAAACTTTCTTCATATTATTATTTTTTTTCCACCAACTAACTTCACCTCTAAACTCAATTAATGAAAGCAACAAATACATGTGGCACTCCAAGGACTCGAACCTAGGATACTCACATCGAAATTCCGCGCACTTATGCATTACGCTATCAAGTGTGTGCTATCTCCGTGTGTCCAGGCATTTTGGCTCGAACGTCCCTTGATTTTGGCCCTGTCACTCTTTCAACTATGGGGGAGGCACTCGCTATAGGCAGTTATGCCTTTTGCCTCCCTCAATCACATAGAAAAAAAAAAAAAAAAGACAGAAGATTTTTAATATTATGGATCATTTTTGTCATTCTACGTTGTAGGCCTACTCTCTCCAGGGAATCCACGTCAATTCTGTAATAAGGACACCAAAATCCATATGGGGTCTCACTAATGACAAGTAAAGTTTTAAGATAACATCAGAAGTTCTGTTACTTATGCACACTCCTAGAGACGAACCCAAGAATCCTGTGTTGACTTGTTACGAACGCTTATAGCCTAGGCCTACACTGTTTTTTAGGTTTCAAATCATTACTAACAAACACACCTAGATCTTTCTCAGTCTGAATTTTCCAATTCCATATTTTCTAGTTTATATTTTACTATTGTATTCATCTTCCCTATCTTTAATAAGCGGCTCGCTTGGTGTAGTGACTAGCTTCTCGGACTTCCACCCAGAAGGCCCGGGTTCGCGCCCACGCTCGGCGCATTAAAGATTTTTCACAAGCACTGAGTCGTTACCATCCCTCATGAGCAAAGGGATGGGGTAGTAGTACAGGACCCCAATGGATATACGCCTAATCGGCCTTATTGAGCTATCCTTAGCTAGCTTAGCATGCGCTAGCTTTAAGAACTATTATTATTTAATACCTTGCATTTGTCAATGTTAACATTAATCTGCCAATTTACTGACCATTCGTGTAAGATATCTACAGTAGATCCCTTTGGAGGCACTCTATATGTCTATCTGAATCTATTGCTCTCCCCATTTTGGTATAGTCTGCGAATTTACTTATCCTACTAGTTATACCTAAATCAAGGTAATTTATGTATATAACTAACAGCAGAGGACCCAATACAGTTCCCTGGGGGACACCACTTTTGACTGCTCCCCACTCTGACTTAGTACCATTTATGCTGACTCTCTGCTAAAGCTTTAGCTTTAGCTTGAGGACCCACAGAGGGCTGCACACGGGTAGCATGATAGTGCAGGGGTTATGTAGGGAGTTAAGGGGCTAATGGGCAGGATGAGGATATGGAGAAAAATTGTTGTTGATCCTAGCTTTAAAACTATCAAGAGTGCGACTGTTAAATATAATATGGAAGGTGATTCGAAATCACCTTCCAAGAGTGGAATTTCCGCTCTTGGATGCTGCGGGGGGAAAAATAGTACTCAAATATGTCGGTGCTTGCCTGGTATGTATGGTATTTTCGGTTGTGGCTGCCTCTTGTGGAAGTTGTGGATCGTATGTTTGTAGGGTGTAAATATGTGTCTATGTCTACTAGATTGTGATTTTGTATCTCTTTTGTTGTCTGCGTATTGTCTTCTTGTTGCAAGTGTGTCTAAGTTAATGCCTTGTTAAAAAAGAGAGAGCCGAGCCGGCAACAGATATTGAAGGCAGCTTATCACAAGCTGCCTCCAATATCTGTTGCCGGCTCGGCTCTCTCTTTTCTTTTATCCGCCCATTATGGTTTGGCAAGATAAGTGGGTAGGAAGTGCCTTTGGTGAGTTGCTGACCAGGCTGTCCCTTGCCTCCGTCTGACTCCACTGGCCCTGCCCCCCTCCTTATATACCCGCCTCTCCCGCAACACCAGCCTAGCTGTGATTGGCTTAGACTGAGTATAGAGAAGGTAAATTGCTCAGCTGCCTCCCAGATTCACCTGAAGTATCCAGTTGCGTGTTGCCACATTGCACGCCTACACACAGTTTCACGAGCAGTCCAAATTAGAAACCACATGATGGATGGTACCGAGAACTTCCATCGAGTGTACTGGCCGGCCTTGAAGTGGTAGAGAAGCAGAGGAAGACTAGCAGCTGAACAATATTTTACAGGCCCGCAAAGACTTAATGAAAGAGAAGACGTGTGACAGACTATCCTAAGCCCCTTTAAAACTGATGTGTCCCCTCGGACAACTTATTAAGAAATGTTTAGACAAATGACGAAATAAACTACAAAGAGTTGGTGTATAGCTGTTCTTGGTTAGCATAGCGAAACTATTCTAGTTAGCAATAGTGATAAGCATTTATAAGAAAGATCAAAAGATAGTTAAACATATGTTGATAATACCTAAGAGTTTTTCATAAATAACAATATATTATTAAGCCAGGTTTATGTAAGAGAGTTTGGGTCGTATGCAACCAACTCTCAGAGTTTATAGAGTCAATAGTTTGGGTCATATGCAACCAACCAAGCTAGGAGTATATAACAGCTGGTTCGGGTCATATACAACCAACTATCTCGTGAGTCTAAGCTGATCAGATGAGTGGACTACTTAGAATCTAACACAAATAGATAATATGTAATGATACCTACAACCTATGTAGGCTAGAACACTATGATTTGTGATAGTAGAGCTTTAGCTGGAGTATTAGATAGGATTGGCAGTCAAGTTTCCCCATTTGGAAGCACTTTTTTTAAGGAAACTATATTATCGCCATAGATATCACCTCGTCGAAAGCATGCTATTGATCGTGCGTAATATCTATTAACGTAACAAGGATATTAAGGAACACCCCGTTCTTAACATTAATCATCCATTACAAACCCCAATGTACTTGAATAAACTAATGAAAGCATATGGTCCTCCCGGGATTCAAACTCGGGACACCACACCCAGAACATAAGCATCTAAACCATTACACCACCAACCCTATTGATACCATATTGATATAGTTTCTGTTGAGTTGATTAATAGTTTTTGTGCCTTGAGACCGTAGTTGTAGTAGGTCAAACTCTGAATAGCAATCATACAGATATAGCTTGTAATGGGAACTTAAAACTCTGAAGGACAATCTATACTGTATTATTGTAAGTATTCAAATTCTTCCAGTTTGAACATATTTCGACCCGGATCGAGAAGCATTAGCTAGGAGGAATATTAATTGACTTTGAGTAAAGTACATACATCAGAGCAACTGTCGAATTATTCCGAACCTATTAGTATTAGTAATTTCTAAATTATATAACAAATATAATATTAATACTTTATTCCAGACTCAAAAATACATCAGGATTACACTTGGATAAGTCAATTCTACATATAGGCTACTTTGGTCCATATCTTATAACTGTTCAATATATATATATATAGCTTAAGAACGAATTATTAATATTGATCCGTAGAAACAGCCTACCATAGTTTCAATATAGTACACTTCTATAAGTCCGCTATTCTATCAAATTAACTTATATAATATCAGAATTAACGTATAAACATATTAGTTCGTTCTATCTATCTATCTATCTATCTATATGCTCAGGCCCAATCCCCATTTTGGGGGTAGCCAACTCAAGACAGAGCAAGAACAGGGAAAACACAAAAACAACATAAAACAAAAAATAAACACAGATAAAAAACACAAACTCACACACATCCAGGTCACCCAGGAGAAGACCCAGAGACCAAGGTTACCAAGGTCGCTCCAGCACTCCCCCGGCCCCTGACCACCCGGAGAGGTTCCGATCTCGGCAGGCAGACATGCAGCGGAGCCAAAGCCACAAGCCCTCCCACCACACTTCCAGGCACACCCTTCATATTAATCGTCCCCCCAGGCCAGGTGCCTGATGGACTATTATCTAGTCGAACTTGCGCCCGACCCCTTACTCCAAATGACCACGTGTTCACTCAACTATTCACAAGCATTCTCCATTCACTCCTGTCCACCACCACTTCCCCTGCCTGATCTATAGTCATTCCTCTATCATCCAAAGCCTTTCTTACACAGTCTCTCCATCTCAATGGGGGTCTTCCTGCCCTTCTATCTCCCCTTGTACCTGACTCACATATTCTCTTTGTAAGCCTTTCATCTCCCATATTAGTACCTGTTACTAAAGGAAACCATGGACATGTCCACCTCCTGGTCTACTCGCCTCTATATTGAGGCGGTGTCACACGAGCTATTTTTTCCGTCCATTTTTACGAGTTGTAGTCTGGCAGCTTCAAAATTTAACTTGTATAAGAATTGAACTACCTAACATAATCAACCTTCGATCTAGCGTCTGATGCCAATGCAAAAGAACCTCAAAATATATTATGAGAACAAACTTGCTCATCAAAAATTGCAGGAAAATGTGCTTGTGTGGCACCACCTTTAACCCTCGACTTACGGGTCCCTCGCGCCTTTTGTATTTTCGCGGGCGTTTCTGTTCCGGGTGAAATTGAGAATTCTCGGGATTTTGGCACGCTTATAAATACGCAAAAAATTGCCTAACCTAGTTTATATATACAGTATATATATTCAGTGGCATTTGTCGTTGCTATCTTGCGTTTGATGAAAACTAGAAGTCTCTAGACCAAGTGGTTCAGTATTTATGATGACAATAAGTAGGTCAGTATGGCGGACGAAAGCCTAGGAATCAGTGTTTACTCACGATAATTGCCATTTACAGATACTGTACTTATATCTCTGCAAATGAATGGCTTAACCAAGTATAATACATACCAGAGGTAGATATGGGCATTGCCTTGCGATGGGTGAAGATTAGAACACTGTACATTGAGTGGTTATTGTGTGAGGTGAGAAATAAAACCGAGAATTTGCGGGAAATACTGTACAGAGCTTTGTCCAAATGCGACGTCGCCGTATCGCCGACCGCAGCTACGGTTTGTTACATTCGTTCAACAATTTATTATTGATTATTGATTATGGATTATGTATTATGTAATAATATTGATTATATTGATTATTGATTACTGATATATTTCACCATTATAATCATTCCTAAGTTACTGTCGTCTGCTTTCATGCATCGTTTAGGACTCAGGAAAATCAATACAAACTTTCGTAAGGCTTGCTTGCAAGCAGGACTCGCATGACTGGCTGGCTGAGTGTTCTTGTTCTTGTTGGTTATACGGATCACCCTCCAAGACAACAAAACTTTTTCTAGTGCAGTTTTAAGTTGTTCTAAGCCTTAGCATAGCCCTTAGGCTATCCGGGCCCTTAGGCCACCCGGGCGCCACGGTGGAAATAGCTAATGTCCTCCTAAGGCTAAGAGTGCATCCGGGCGTGGAGGGCTAATTGAGTTACAACATAGGACACTTTAGCATGTTTGAGACGTGATTTGTTTACCTTTTTTTTTCTATGTGTATGGAATTTGTTTACCTTTTTTTCTATGTGTATGAAATTTGTTTATCTTTTTTTTCTATGTGTATGAAGGAGACTAAAGGCAAAGCTGCCTGTAACATATGTCTCCCCCAAAGTTGAAAGAGTGAGAGATCCAAATTATTCTATTTTTGGTGTACAGTATTGGAAAGAATAGTGGTGTGCTTGTTTAGTGTAGTGAAATGGATAGAAGGAGGTGTTTGTGAGAGTTAGTTGGATTACTCTCTGTAGGTGAGGCAAAACAGAAACAGTGAAGGAAGCCAGACATATGAAACAAGAGTTCCAGCAACTCCTTATCACATGCCTATGATATCTCCTATGGGCATTGCCCTGCTGGCCTGCTCGATTGGTGTCTACAATGTTATATTTCAGAAGCTAAGAAAGTGGTGCTTCATTATAATTTTTAGAATTATATTATGGTAATAGCCTGTAATACAGTAATATATGGCCCCATTACCCCTGGAAAACAAACCCACAAGTGAGGAGGACTTTGAATCTCAGGGAAAATGAGGGCTTAAGAACGCTTAACGAGTGAATATGGGTAAATATATAACGTTCAAACCATTAAAGCATATACATATGGAGGCCCGAGCCAAGTTTTATACTTACAAAATGTAATAATGACATAACAAAATACGATAAATGCAGGTCGACATGGACTCTACTGTTCCCTGTCACTGTAAATACATGACCACTAAATATACCCAAAACTACCCAAACATAATGTAGGCCACTTGAACAACCAGTTTGACTCAAAAGTAAGCAACAACGCACGAAACTGACACAAAAGTTGGCTCGGGTTTTCGTACGTTTCAAATTGATAGAACCTCAAAATGAAAACATGAAAATGGTATGGGTTGAGGAATTAGTATCTATGTTAGTGGTAGGGGGTCTAATTAGGGTTGCCGTGGGATACACAATGGGTTGAAGGGGTGCACCTCACCCCCCTTGACTTAAGGGGATTGGTTACTTTTTGGGGTCTATTTATATATATATATTAATTTATTTTTTAGTTTCCTCCCAAGACCTCCATCAAACTATAAACAAATATTCATTAGATCCCCCTTCGAGATTAACTTGTAAAATATTCGGTAGAAAAATGTCACGGCCGAAGGCCGCTTCCTCTACAATTACAAGCTCGCTATCGCTTGCCAGGAAAAAACCCGGCACCTAAAGAGCATGAAAGGTCTTAATATTGACAAAGAAATGGGGCACAAGGTTTTAAAATCGACAAACTAATGGAGCAAATGTCTTAACATTTTAAAACTAATGGGTATAAGCATGAGGAAGAAAGGGGACCAGAAGAACGGCCTCCCCTTAATGTATTCAGCATCTATGGTGCCAGTAGGGGGCCTAATTAGGATGTTACTCCACGATTTACCTGATGAGCATAGCCTCTCCTACTATCTTAAGAACTCACAGATTGCATTTCAATTGTAAAACTTGCAAAATAAACAAACCAAAACTGGGACGACACAAGATAAATGCAAATTAACTATTACCAAAAGCGAGATATCATAATCAAGTTTCAATCCCGTGCGTGAGTTGCTATAAATGACAACAAACCTGGAGACGAAAACATCAAGTGCCAGAAATATCACATACTACACTCTTACAGGTGCCTTTGACATGAATCATTGTGCACATATTGGTAGGTGATACACTAAAGCCGGCATCACACGAGCGCTTTTTCCCTCAACATTTATCCTCAACACTGATCTGGCAGCTTATGAAGTCAACATATTAAATGTTTCGGTTACCTAAATTCATCTACCAACAATCTAGTTTCCGACACCAGTGCAAAATATTCAAGAAATGTTGCCAGAAAAATGTTGATCATCGAATGTTGACTATAAAAGCTCTCGTGTGATACCGGCTTAAGTGATCCCTCGGGGGGTAAGTGGGTCCTCAATATTTAGTGGAGGAAGAGAACATGCCCCACGTATCCTACTGCGTATCGTACAAGGCAACTAAAAGCGGGAATAACTCACACACGAACTTACTGTACCCTGCCACCCGCCGGGGAGGTGTAACTCATGGGACTACATGGATGCCGAGGGATTCCCATAAAGGGCATCTTGGGGCTACAACAACAATAGACTAATGCCAAGGATGTATATTGTGTTTCACGGGTAGGAGTAACTGAAATTGTATTCACGGTGAAAATAAGTAAGCGATAAATCTGCACCAACAGTTCTTTACTATTACTATTGATTGCATATCTCTCTCTATCTCTTCATTCACTAATACTCCACAATATTCATCAGAACTGTCTCCATGCATACGTTCCTTCTCATCCTGATAGTAGGTGTATGGCATCTGATTACACACATTTCAACCCATATTCTGTTGAACTCTCTAACCCAAGTGAAACCCTTTCTCGGTCTTCCATTCAAAAAGTAATCTATGGAACGCTCTTCCTCGAGATGTTTTCCCCTTCCTATGTCTTAAGCTCCATCAAATTTCGTGTGTCCAAATAATTTGACTCCATGTACCTTGAATTAGGCTTTCAATATTTCTGTCAATCTGAAGGGACATTAGCTCTACATGTATTGCTTTTTTTTCCCCTAAGTATATGAAGGAGACAAAAAACAAATCTGCATGTAACAAGTGTCTCCCCCAAAGCTGAATATATACCGGTAATATTTAAGCATATACAGTCGAACCTCGCATGAGCGGACTAATAGGGGGGGACCCTGGTCCGCGCATTGAAAATCAAGTAAAAATACGATGAATTTTAACATGTACTAACCAAAACTGTATAAAATAAATGACTTAATAAAGTAATATAAGACTGTCTAAAAACATGTTTTCCTTACCTTAACCCTCTCCGACATATGACGCAATTTTGAGCCTAATAGGGATACTTTAAAGCCTTTATTACCATCAGGGGTATTTACAAAACTTTAGTTTAGTTATTTCAACCTCTGTAGTTATCTTTGAATTAGCTGTAGGCAGAAAACTAATTTTGGAGAGGTAATTATAAGAGTGAGAGAACTCTATTTCTTATTGCTAATCTGGCAACCTCTGCATCATATGAGTCTGAAGGGGTTAATATCTATTGAAGTATTTACACTATAAAATAAATGACTTAATGATATAATACTTGTAAATAAACTGATGTTTTCAGCGGGAAAATGCTGCTGCGTCACCCGCCTACCGGACAACTTTCAAATTACCGGTCTTTTGCCCGATTTGTCCGGACTTTAGGGCGCTTGTCCGATCTCGATTTTTTGTCCGTACAAACCGAAGTCCGTTCACCAGGGGTCCGCTCATGCGAGGTTCGACTGTATTAAAAATACCCCCACGAACCCCCTTCGAGATACATTTGTAAATTTTTTCAGTAGATAAATTTCTCATCCGAAGGCCGGTTCCTCCTAAATTACAGTCTTGCTATGGCTCATGGGGCGAACGACTTAATATGTCAAAACTAATGGGGCTAAACATGAAGGAGAAGGGGCCCAAAAATAAACCATCCACTGTCCCCTTAAGTGGTGCACATATTATGGGTGGTTACCAACACTATCAAGCCTCATACATGTATCTAGTACAGAACATAATATGGTTAGTTAAATCTTACATAGGATGATACAAATTGATTAAATTTTATATCCTACTTTAGTTTATCAAGGACTCTCTCTCTCTCTCTCTCTCTCTCTCTCTCTCTCTCTCTCTCTCTCTCAACCAATAACATGTAGGTCACAGATATAGAGGGCTAGACCATTAGTCTGCAGTTGGAGGTATCTGCCAACCACGGGAGCGGCAGGGGTGTAGGTAACCACGCTCCCCCATAGAGGGTCTTCAGTGGAGTTCACAAAGACAGGATTACTGATGTAGTCGTTGTTGTTGCCCAGCCTCACTTCCATATCTTTGAGGTAAGCTGGCCCTTTTGAACCTCGAGCC
This sequence comes from Paralithodes platypus, assembly GCA_032716605.1. NCBI lineage: Eukaryota > Metazoa > Arthropoda > Malacostraca > Decapoda > Lithodidae > Paralithodes > Paralithodes platypus. The sequence continues at coordinate 3,845,510 of CM064573.1, forward strand.
GCTACTTGGACCATCGTGACCAGACGTTCGGCACCAAGGTCAGCCCTGTACCAGGCGTTAGTGTACCAGCCAGAATCATAGCAGGATTGGTAGAAGTCTGTGCAGTGGAAGCCGTTGATTGCCCAAGCAGAGATTCTGCCTCCATATACAGCAGGGGCTGATGTGTCGGTGATACTCTGGGTGATGTCTGTCATGTGGTGCCAAGAGAAACATTTGTCGTAGGTGATAGAGGCACTTGCGTCGCCTGGCCACCAATGTGACACGTGGGCTTTAAGCAGAGTGCACACGGCTCCTGAAAGTAGAAGTACATTCTAAAGGCCATTCGCTTTTCAAACAATTAATATCGTGAAACATGAATGTGTAGTAAGGAGAGGTTGTGTTAAACGACCTACCTGGAAGTGTATATTATGGCAGTTTGACAATAGAGTGTGTGGTAAAGTTTTGTTATTTGGGTGATATTACATTTATCGAGAGTGGGGCTAAAGCTGGCACTGCCACTAAAGTTAGATGTGGTTGGGAAAAGTTCAGAGAGCTGTTGCCTATGTTCACATTAAGCCGGCCATACACTAGCAGGCCCGGCCTGTCCGGCCAACGAAAAGGGGCGGGGCATTGTCCGCCAGACGAGGCCCACACACACACAGGCCCCCTCACGAAAATGCACAGTATACGTCAGACCACTGTGTCGATAACATGAGTCGGTTGTCCGATAAGGAGTTGGGATGGAGCCGTTTGGGGGCGAGTCTTTAAGGTTTTCCAGCGTAGATTGATAGAATAAACACATATTAGGATAGAAAGATGTATATTAGTAACATTAATTAACCCACCTGTACTATAATTTTATGCTTTGTTAGTCTTTTATCCGATGTATTAGGTGGTAGATAATGGTTAGTCGATCTTGTATCCAATGTACTAGGTGATAGGCAAGAATTAGTCTTGTATATGTTTTGGGTTCTCGTCTACCATAAATTAGGGTTGATTGTGTTGTGACAGGTAGGAGGGAGTAGGCCTGTATTAATTGGACATATTAATTAGCCTATTTGTTTTGGGTTCTTGTCTACCTTTTCTGTGGTGTGACATCATTAACATGCAGCTGATAATGTTAATTGCATATAGATATTAATGGATGTTTTGTAATCTATTTGTCATTCTCAATAAATTTCTAACAACACGGCTGACAGCGAGACTGGTGAGCTAGAGGGCGGACCGCGCCTGAACGCACCCATACACACGCAGGCGGCAGGCCGCAAAGTACGGAATTTTCAAGCGCCAACTGATTTTCATCCGGCCGCTGCGACAGGTCTGGCCGGATGAAAAACACCCCCATACACACAGAGGCCGCCTCTAGCCCCGCCCCTTTTCGTTGGCCGGACAGGCCGGGCCTGCAAGTGTATGGCCGGCTTAAGAGGACTCTCACTTCGCTTGAAGGGATAAATGTATGCTCCATGTAGTAAAGGTGCCATTCAGAAACATGACTAGTTTAAATGAAAGATATTAGCAGCTTGTAACATATTAAATTGAGAATGGTGAGATGTTTGTGTGAGGGTTATGTGGAGTTAAGAAGGTTAAGGAGAATATTGATGAAGGAATATGCTTGGTTGGTTTGGGAATGTGGAGAGGATGGTTGATTAACACCCACGTTGAGGGCATAATTGCCCGAAATTACCTTAATTCCATGCTAATTTTCATGCATAAGCTAGAATCAGAGCATACTACAATTTTTTATCCGTGAAAGTAGAATGATAGAGCTTTCCAATGACATCTGAATCATCCCTGTACGACATCTGATTATCTTGCAACGATCTTGCAAACGTAGGCCAAAATCGGTAAAAAGGGGCAATTTTTACTGCTTTTGCTATGTGTGACACTACACATGAGTGAGACAGACTTCTCTCGCACTCAGTGTGCGCCCGCTCAAGAGCCCCCCTATGCTCCCTCCAACACCTCGCCTCTCTCTCAGAGCTCATAATAGCCGTACAGAAAAGGTTAAAGGGAGAATTTTTATTTATTCAGTCAGTCAGTCAGTAGCCAGCCCTTACTCCCACAGAATATGATGACAATTACGTAATGATGGTGAAGGGGTTAACTGGTGAACAGAGTCCACCTGGCCAGGCTGAGATGTGGGCACCATCCAGCTCTTCTGAGCTATCAGAAGAGACTGGATGTCTTTGTCATCGACACCTGCCCAGAATGCAACACAGCACCCCATACTATTAAACACATCATAGAAGACTGCATTCTACACAATCATGTCAACAACATAACCTACACTCCATGAGAGACCTGTGGGAAAGCCCAATCGTGGCCATGGCCTTCCTTAGGGACTCAGGGCTGTTCTGACAGGCAGCCTTGGGAATGATAACAACAAATGGTGAACAAATGTTCTTGCGGTCACCTTTGAGGCAGTAGAGTCGGCAGTTTTGGGTGGTGATACAGAGGGCGGCACAGGCGGAGGGTGTGAGGTGCTTTAGGGCCACCTGACGAAGTACACAGTTGTTCAGGTCCAAGGGGAACGACGTCGCCACCTAGAAATAGTCGGATGTACAACTTCATAAAATCGTTTAAATGCATCGGAAATAAGAAAAGAAAGAGGTTACCAGTACTGAAAGGGTTAACATGGCCGACTGTACAGCTGTTGACAAATGTTCGTGAGCTCTTCCAATTTTCTTTATACAAATAATATCCATTTAGAATGATGTTCAGATTATATCAGGTACTAGTAATAAATACATCCTATGTTAACTGAAAGTTAATGGAATCGTTTAGGGTGTCACAGGCCATAGCGCGGTTGGTAGAGTACCGGTACTCGCCTGCAAACTGTGAGGCAGATGGTTCGAGTCTCGGGCCAGCCAGTGTGTGATATTGGCAGATGCCAGTGCTGTTGGTGGACGGCGCAGTCTAGCAATCTGTGTCAACTATTCACTGAAGTCCCTGATCATCAGGGCACCCAACCTATCCCAGCTCTTGAGCAGGGAGTGCATAGTAGTCTGTTTTTTTCCCAGCTGATGGTAAATTGCTATATCGCCATCCTGATTACTCGGCTAATACCAGGATTTTGTGGCTAAATATATTGCTAATTATGAAAACTTGGCAATAATATGACACAGAAACATAGCAGTATCATATTTTTGCATTAACCCAGAAAGTGAGGCAAGACTTATATAAGTTTTACTGGTGGGCTGCGGGAAGCCTTATATAATCAAAGGCCTAATTTTTTTTTTTTTTTTTAAATCAGCCCAGTATATTTGTTTTTTTTTGTTTTTTTATTTTTATTGCCCCTTGGCCATGCCAAATATCACTCCTCCACATCCCCTCCTTCCTCCTTCCCCCCTCCCCCCCCCCCTTCAGTTATCACCTATTCTTCCTGTTATTCCCTTATTCTTAGGTATATATTCATGCTAACATTAGCGAGTTGCTAGCAGGGCGTGGTCATCTTTGTTTCCAAGCGTGGGAAAGAGCGAGAGAGAGAGAGTATTGCGCAACAGTGTCTCTCCAGCCGTCTGGCAAGCTGGCTGGCTGGCAGGCTGCCTCAGCCATATGTTATGTAACTCCCGGCCTCTATCGCCGATTTTGACCATCCAAACGCTGTTTCCACTTGTTTTATTGCTGTAACAGGTTAATACCTTTATAATCAACGTAAAATAGGCGCATATGGATAAGTATTAATGATATTTATGGTACGATGACGATTTGAGTTTAGGAAACAGTCTAAATACCTCCGCACAGGGAGGGGTGGCCAATACCCCACCTACTCAGCGGAGAGGTTAAGAATACAGAAATCAGCTGTTAACCCATTGATTGCGGGTGACGTTCTGGAATGTCCTGGCAATTTACAGCAATTTCCAGGCTTTAAAAGCCTGTGAAAGCCGTAGAAATCGAGTGTCAGTGGGCGGGAGCGTGAGGGACCCACCTCTGACCCTCAGAGCAGCGAGCCGCTCACTGAGGGAGACTGTGTCTCGCGCGGGTGTCAAACAACAGTGTTGCCGAGCGAGCGAGAGCTAATAATGAGCGGTTTTCCCGTATGTCTATGGCACCGCTGTGGGTGAACCCCGCCACCTACGAAGCCCGTTCTGGTCTCATTTTGAAGCTATTTTCGCCTAGTTTTCGGCAGAATACAGTTCATTTAATGCAGATGCTTGATTAATCATTCAGGAGTGCCTGAATATGCCCTAAATAGCCCAAATATGCCCGCAGCGTAAGTGTTAAAGGATTCAATTTACCATCAGCTAGAAATAAACAGACTTATAGTAAAAACTGCATCACATACACACACATATTACCCAGAGGCACACAGAAACAATACCTTGACTTTCAGGCCTACGGTGATGCACAGGATAATAATTAAGGGGGTAGTAATCGTATTCACATTCACTCTCACTCTCACTCTTTCTCTCTCTCTCAAATTGATTCTAAAATTACATGCTCGCTATCGCTCACCAGGACAAAATTGACACTTAAATGGCATGAAAGGTCTTGATATTGTTAAAGAAATGGAGCGAAAGGTCTTAACATTGTCAAGCTAATGGAACAAACATCTTAAAATCTAAAAAACATTATGCTAAACATGAGGGAGAAAGGGGTCCAGGAAAAGCGACTACCTCCCCCTTAATGAATAACTGGAGGGGCACCCGGTAGAGCCCATGCCTCTGCCTAAGCTGGCATTGGATATGACCCGGATCGCCTCCTAAAAATGAATCGCTTCTTCCTTGGTGCATATCCTATCTACCCACCAAACATTGTGAAAATCGGTTCATAAGAGATATCTTGTTCACAGACTACCAGACAGACAGATAAAGGCAAAGGCATAAGATACGTCTAATTTCGTTGGTGGAGGTATTCATATACTAAAACAATAAGATAAAATATAATATTATCTATCTATCTATCTACTGCCGGACGCCGTGATCCCCGAAGGGGTGGCCACAAATGAAACGCCCCCATGCACCTCTGTCCCCATTCAGTCGACGCCCCTCTTTCAATCCAGGCAGTCGAGAGATCACATACCTCTGCCTACACTGGCGGAGGTATGTGCTCTACTGATCACCTCCTAACTATATGACTTCTCCCTAGTCACATATCCTATATGCCAGGAAAATTTCGTGAAAACTGGTTCATAACTGATATGTGCTCAACCGATGGCTTAATAAATTGAATCACATTTTACTTGGTGCATATTCTATCTGCCCACCAAATTTCAAGAAAAATCGGTCCTTAATTTGTTTAGATATCTTGTTTACAGACAAACGCACAAACAGAAAGACAAAAGGAGGAAAAACATAACCTCCTCCCATTTCATTGGCGGAGATAATAAGGAGAATGCATAACTCCGCCTATCTGACGGAGGTATGCACTCTACAGATTGCCATTTAAATAGACTCTTTTTCCTTGGCACATATCCAATTTGCCCACCAAATTTCGTGAATATTGGTTCATAATTTTGTGAGATATCTTGTTTACAGATAGACAAACAAACAGAGACAAAAACATAACTTCCGTTGATGTCGTTGGCAGAGGTAATAAACAAAAACTCACCTTTTGAGTAAATTGTAAAGGTGGTGAAGAAGTGGCCCCAGATGATCCAGCCGTCCCCACCACCACCACCACCACCACCATACACAACACCTTCAATACCATCCTGCTGAAAACCAAGACCAACTTTGTCAGTTCTCCTGGTTACTCTGGTTAATCTGCTCTACATAACTAACTACGTCTTAGGGGATGTTATCATAGTTTTGTTTTTAAATATTTTTGTAATTATTAGTGTACGATTTGTCACAGAGCTGATTAACCCCAACTGTACTATGGCTAATAGATTAAAAGTACCCTCCACTACCAAGCTTGTTGCAAAAAGCAATGAGACAACACCCTCTCATCTCAAGAGTTGGTGGGTAACTGACTCAGCGGCCTGGAGTAACTGCTAGGGACCATGATAATATACCAGGAGCCCAGAGGAGTTTATTTGCCATTGCGAGTACAAAAGGTTTGATGGTTAGGATGATTAGGCCTAGGATCAGGGATCATTGAATGGCCATTCTTAAGTTCTGCAAATGCTGCCACACATAGAGGGCGCTGTTCAAAGTGACCCCAAATATAACTTTATTTGCCATGGTCGAGTACATCTTTCAAATCACCAGTTATGTATTCTTCATGGTGGTCTTATGAAGGATCCATCATTCTTAAGTGTCTATTTTGCTGCATAACCAATCGTTAATCGTTATAATACTGACTTACTGAATGATGATCACCATCCATATAGGAATCAAAGTAATACTTATGGAGTTTCTGAGAGTAATGATAATAACGGTCATACTCGCAGTAATGGAAATAATATTTTTCATAGGATTTTGTGAACCAGTAAAATGAATAGGCAAGCAAATCCTCATATTTACGCATGCGGATCTCAGGTGGAACATCATCATCACCTGATGCTTCAAGATCTGAGTATGTTGTATCCCTATACTCAGAAGTATCCAAATTCCTTATCAGATTGTCATAATCCACGGTGTCCCAATAATTAATGTTTTTATTGCTAGGCTCTGAGGCACAGGAATCTGAGTTGTTATAACCTGAAGTACCCGTAGTGGCATTTGAATCACCAACATTGGAGGAATCCACAGTTGCCTCCGAGTATGATTCACCAGTAGAGTTAAAATGTTCATCCAAATGTGAAACCACAGTGGGATATGAATATGAATGACAAGTGGGGGTTGGATCTGAAGCCACAGTGGGATATGAATATGAATCACAAGTGGGGGTTGAATCTGAAGCCACAGTGGGATATGAATATGAATCACAAGTGGGGGTTGAATCTGAAGCCACAGTTGGATATGAATATGAATCACAAGTGGGGGTTGAATCTGAAGCCACAGTGTGATATGAATATGAATCACAAGTGGGGGTTGAATCTGAAGCCACAGTGTGATATGAATATGAATCACAAGTGGGGGTTGAATCTGAAGCCACAGTGTGATATGAATATGAATCACAAGTGGGGGTTGAATCTGAAGCCACAGTGTGATATGAATATGAATCACAAGTGGGGGTTGAATCTGAAGCCACAGTGTGATATGAATATGAATCACAAGTGGGGGTTGAATCTGAAGCCACAGTGTGATATGAATATGAATCACAAGTGGGGGTTGAATCTGAAGCCACAGTGTGATATGAATATGAATCACAAGTGGGGGTTGAATCTGAAGCCACAGTGTGATATGAATATGAATCACAAGTGGGGGTTGAATCTGAAGCCACAGTTGGATATGAATATGAATCACAAGTGGGGGTTGAATCTGAAGCCACAGTTGGATATGAATATGAATCACAAGTGGGGGTTGAATCTGAAGCCACAGTGTGATATGAATATGAATCACAAGTGGGGGTTGAATCTGAAGCCACAGTGGGATATGAATATGAATCACAAGTGGGGGTTGAATCTGAAGCCACAGTTGGATATGAATATGAATCACAAGTGGGGGTTGAATCTGAAGCCACAGTTGGATATGAATATGAATCACAAGTGGGGGTTGAATCTGAAGCCACAGTGGGATATGAATATGAATCACAAGTGGGGGTTGAATCTGAAGCCACAGTTGGATATGAATATGAATCACAAGTGGGGGTTGGATCTGAAGCCACAGTTGGATATGAATATGAATCACAAGTGGGGGTTGAATCTGAAGCCACAGTTGGATATGAATATGAATCACAAGTGGGGGTTGAATCTGAAGCCACAGTGTGATATGAATATGAATCACAAGTGGGGGTTGAATCTGAAGCCACAGTTGGATATGAATATGAATCACAAGTGGGGGTTGAATCTGAAGCCACAGTGTGATTGAATATGAATCACAAGTGGGGTTGAATCTGAAGCCACAGTGATATGAATATGAATCACAAGTGGGGGTTGAATCTGAAGCCACAGTTGGATATGAATATGAATCACAAGTGGGGGTTGAATCTGAAGCCACAGTGTGATATGAATATGAATCACAAGTGGGGGTTGAATCTGAAGCCACAGTTGGATATGAATATGAATCACAAGTGGGGGGGGGGGGGGCAGAACTGCCTGTAGCAAGTGCCTCCCCCATAGTTGAAAGAGTGACAGGGCCAAAATCAAGGATACTTCGAGCCAAAATGCCTGGATACACGGAGTTTGAAGCAATTTAAGTCATAGGAGGAGGGAAAGACTGATTCTGGGAGAGGGTTCCAGAGCTCAGCTGTTGAATAGAAGAAAGTCTGAGAGTAGCGTTTCACTCTTCGGTTGGAGAGTTGCATAGAGTAGGGGTGGGATTGTGTTGCAAGACGGGTACCACGTACCCTACGTAGATGAGGTGGTATACACTGGGAGAGCTCTGAGGAGCACTGATTATTGTAGAAGTGATAGAATAGCGAGAGAGATGCAATATGTCTGAGGTTGACCGATTTCTGTACCCATAAGATCTCCCATATACCCTTCTCTGCTGGAAATACACCGACTATAGTGTAAGGTCAGAATCCAATGAACGCTTTCTCCCTCATTTAATTATCGCAACTGTTATCTCACAACGTATGAGTTAGGCTTTTATAAGAACTCTGCCAAGTAAAGTAATCTAGCTCCAGTCTACTTCCCGACATCAATGCATGGGATCCAGGAAATATAGCGTTCGGCATACAAATTTCTCTACAAAAAAATGTAAACATTCATCTCAAAGGGGGAATTTTCTTACGCTTCATGGAGGTTTTAAGGGAGCCCACCTCGCTTTTTTTCTCTTTTTCTCCCTCTCTCTTTGCCTTGTATCCATTCGGCGCCATTCAGCCTACTGTTTTAAGACGTTTACCCCCATCCAGGTGTCAATATTTTCCTGGCGAGCGGTAGCGAGCCATCATATACTGTATATATTTTTGTTTTAACAGCAAGCAAAATTTGTACATTTTTCGATAGAAAAATTTCTCCGGCGAAGCCGAATTTCTTCATACAATGCTGGCTTGCTATTGCTCGCCAGGAAGAAGTCGACACCTGGATGGGGATAAGCGTCTTAAAACAGTTGGCTGAATGGGGCCGAATAGATACAAGCCAGGGAAAGAGAGAGATAAAAAAAAAGCCGGTGACTCCCCTTAAAAAGGGAATAATACAAAAATACATAAATTAACAAATAAATAAAGATGATAACATACCAACGAATCAGTGAATCATTCGAATCGAAACAAATATTGCTGCTTTTGTCAGTATATTAAAAATCCCGCCACCTCTATTCTCCGGAAATACTCAAACCCCAACACTTTGGGGAACGTTGTCGGTAAAGCGATGTGTGTGTTGTGTGTGGTGAGTGATAATGTGTAAATACAGTTGACCAAATAAGTGATGTCCCGACCTCAAGTATATTTTGATTCATAGCCTAATTGTTATTAGCAGTATATATAATTTCATCATTTCGAGTGAGATATACAAACATGTTCCTACACTTGAGCACCCTATTCAACATCTGACAGACATTAATACAGCACAGAGCGAACCAAACGTAATGACAGCTGAGACATAACTTATTAGCGCTACCGTATAGGAGCCATGATATAAATACATAAGTGACCCTATTAATCCAGTCGTTTTCTTTGATATTATAATGAAAGAAAACTATTAGTAATGGGTAACTATATTAAATTAGTTAGGCAACACCATTTTATTTATATTATATATAAATTATCAAGTATTTTACTATATGGAGATGATTAAATATATCTGACGATTTTTATAAAAAACAAAACTAGTTGAAAAAAAAACAAATTTGTAAACATAACAAAATAATCTTATATCACAAACACATGAATCTCCTGTCGCCACTCTTTGAAGATAAATCGATCAGGTTGGACGTACATCGTACATACACCGAGCTGTGTTATAGACATTATTTAGGCCAAGTGATAGTTATACATTACTCCGTCCTATCGTTTTACAGAGGGATATTGTTTATATATCTTATTGTTTTGCTCACAAACACATTATAAACGATATATCAGTGACGCGCACCATGGTGTTCGGGCGGATTATTCGAAATTTGACCGGGTGGGTGTCGCAGCCCTCAGAAACTTCAGGGCAAGGCAATATAAAGAGCACTACTGTGGTATCGTCGGAGCAACATAAATATAATGTAACTAAGGATAATATTATTTCGGACTCCTCCCAACAGAACTATTCCCACGCTACTTCAGAATCTTCAGGGCAATATTCTACAAACGCCAGTATAGATTCTGATTCAAACACCAGGGAGCAGATGCCTCAAAATGAATCTACCGTGAGTATGAATGATTTCGTTGATCCAGAGGACATGGGAGATTATGTTCCCAGGGCTAACAGTTCTACTTCATGCTCCACTTGGGAATCCTCGCAGCAAAACTATTCACCTGGATCGTATTCACAAGCCCTTTTGGAATTGTATGAACATCCATCTGTGGCTTCAGATCCAACCCCCACTTGTGATTCATATTCTTATTCCACTGTGGCTTCAGATCCAACCCCCACTTGTGATTCATATTCATATCCCACTGTGGATTCAGATCCAACCCCCACTTGTGATTCATATTCATATCCCACTGTGACTTCAGATCCAACCCCCACTTGTGATTCATATTCATATCCCACTGTGACTTCAGATCCAACCCCCACTTGTGATTCATATTCATATCCCACTGTGGCTTCAGATCCAACCCCCACTTGTGATTCATATTCATATCCCACTGTGGCTTCAGATCCAACCCCCACTTGTGATTCATATTCATATCCCACTGTGGCTTCAGATCCAACCCCCACTTGTGATTCATATTCATATCCCACTGTGGCTTCAGATCCAACCCCCACTTGTGATTCATATTCATATCCCACTGTGGCTTCAGATCCAACCCCCACTTGTGATTCATATTCATATCACACTGTGGCTTCAGATCCAACCCCCACTTGTGATTCATATTCATATCACACTGTGGCTTCAGATCCAACCCCCACTTGTGATTCATATTCATATCCCACTGTGGCTTCAGATTCAACCCCCACTTGTGATTCATATTCATATCACACTGTGGCTTCAGATCCAACCCCCACTTGTGATTCATATTCATATCACACTGTGGCTTCAGATCCAACCCCCACTTGTGATTCATATTCATATCCCACTGTGGCTTCAGATCCAACCCCCACTTGTGATTCATATTCATATCACACTGTGGCTTCAGATCCAACCCCCACTTGTGATTCATATTCATATCACACTGTGGCTTCAGATCCAACCCCCACTTGTGATTCATATTCGACATATCCCACTGTGGCTTCAAAACCCTCCAATGTTGGTGATTCAAATGCCACTACGGGTACTTCAGGTTATAACAACTCCGATTCCTGTGCCTCAGAACCTAGCAATAAAAACATTAATTATTGGGACACCGTGGATTATGACAATCTGATAAGGAATTTGGATACTTCTGAGTAGAGGGATACAACATACTCAGATCTTGAAGCATCAGGTGATGATGATGTTCCACCTGAGATCGGCATGCGTAAATATGAGGATTTGCTTGCCTATTAATTTTACTGGTTCACAAAATCCTATGAAAAATATTATTTCCATTACTGCGAGTATGACCGTTATTATCATCACTCTCTGAAACTCCATAAGTATTACTTTTATTCCTATATGGATGACCATGATTCAGTAAGTCTGTATTATAACGATTACCTTAAGTATTTTAAACGTTGTTATTTTCATTACTATTATTCCCAAAATGTATATGCCCAATATAAATATCATTTTCGTCGACATATGTACTATTATAACAAAATAAATAATTAACAATATTTCATGTGTACTTGACTTTTGCAACTGTATAAACTTCACGGTGACGCAATTTTACTTTTGTTTTTGGCTAAAATTATATGATTTTGTGCAGCTTAAAAAGGACCTATGGTGTTCAGAGGGTTTATTGAGATCTTATTCACCCCTCTGAGACCTAGAGGTCGAATATAAGCTAAAGAAAATCGTCTAAAGGCAACCAGAAGACGATTAAAATTACGTCATCGTGCTGAAGTGGTTAATGGAGAACTATGACACTATATCTCAGTGTTGTATTAACTCTATTTAGCCTGAGGGGGGGTCGTATTGGACCTTCGCTGTTTCGCTCCATTTTTTGTCAGCTTTAAGACGTTTCACCCCATTAGTTTGACGATAATAAGATGCTTCACCCCATTCTTTTTTTTTTCTTCTGGGCAAGCGATAGCGACCCTGTAACATGGAAGAAATTGGTCTCCGTCCAAGACTTTTTTTATTTTTGCTTTGTTTTTCGAAAAACGTATAAATTTAGCTTGAAAGGGGTCTGAGTGGGCATTTCTTAGTTTGAAGGAAGTCTTGGAAGGCGAATTCGTTAGCCTAGGGGATAAACTGAAATACATTGCTGGAAAATTACAAAAGCAAGCTAAATCCTTAATCTCTTTCCTCAATCCTTTTCTCTCTTTCTCTGGCTTGTATCCATTCGGCCCCATTCAGCCAACTGTTTTAAGACGTTTATCCCATCCAAGTGTCGATTTCTTCCTGGCGAGCGATAGCGAGCCAGTATTGTATGGAGAAATCCAGCTTCGTCGGAGACATTTCTCAATCGAAAAATGTACAAATTTAGCTTGCTATAAAAAAAAAAATATATATATGCTGGTTTGCTACCACTCGCCAGGAAAATATTGACACCTGGATGGGGGTAAACGTCTTAAAACAGTAGGCTGAATGGGGCCGAATGGATACAAGCCAAGGAGAGAGGGAGAGAAAGATAAACAAAACAAAAACAACGAAGTGGGTCCCCTTAATATCAAGTGTTGATAATGACCGACCTATTTAGCGCTATAATTGTTTGTATATTTATTAGTTTATTATTGTTTTAAGGTTCCTCTCCAGACCTCCTCCATCAAGCTTAACAAACATCGCCAAACTAATGGAGCGAACGTCTTAAAATTTGAAAACAAACCAAACATGAGGGAGAAGGGGGGGCAGAAAATATACAACCCCCCCCCCTTCAAAATGACCCGGCCTTTCTGGTTGTGGTGTTGACGTAGCGGAACTGACTGACTGACTGACTGATTGTGTGACTGACTGACTGATTGACTGACTACACTGACTGACTGATTACACTGGCTGATTGACTGACTACACTGTCTGATTGACTGACTGACCGATTGACTGAATACACTGACTGACTGACTAAACTGACTGACTGACTGACTGACTGACTGACTACACTGACTGACTAACTACACTGACTGACTGACTGACTGACTGACTGATTGACTGACTGACTGACTGACTACACTGACTGATTGATTGACTGACTGATTGATTGACTGACTGATTGACTGACTGACTGACTGACTGATTGACTGACTGATTGATTGACTGACTGATTGACTGACTGACTACACTGACTGATTGATTGACTGACTGACTGACTGACTGACTGATTGACTGACTGACTGACTGACTGACTGACTACACTGACTGATTGACTGACTGACTGAATGACTGATTGATTGATTGACTGACTGACTGATTGACTAACTGACTGACTGACTGACTGACTGACTACACTGGGTCGGTGAGGCAATCAAACTATTTGTGTCGATCATCGTTTGAGTTGTTGTCGAGTTGTTTGTGGTTTTTACGAATGGGGTTAGACATGAAGGCGAAGGGGGTCCAGAAAAAAAACAATAAAACAAAAAAACAGATATTCAAACTTTTTAATAGGCCAGATATTTCAAAGTTGTGTCGGTCATCTGAAAGACATTAATGCAGCACAGAGCGAGCCAAACGTAATGACAGATGAGACATGACTTATTAGCGTCACTGTACACTCGGTCAAACAAGTATCTGCACCCCTACCCTGATAATCTGGTGTGTACAGCTTGGTATGGTTAGCATCTCTGCCTAAAGCTATATCCATCTATACTACTACCTACCTATACTACCTAAGTCCAATTACCTACGACCTACAACCTATACTACCAAGCTGTACACACCAGATTATCAGGGTAGGGGTGCAGATACTTTTTTGACCGAGTGTACACGATCGAACTGAAGGTGTTAAACACGAATATATAACTGGAACAAACAATAGGTATAAATACCATAAACAATTTGGTACAACCCAAACGATGACAGACACAACTCTGGCATAACTGGCCTATTATAAAGTTGGATTACTATAAATACTACATCACCGGGTAAAAATTTCGATAATATTCAAGGACACTACATCCGCCTTATTAGAAACAATTTATTAAGGAAAATAGGGACCAATAGACCCGCCATATTTTTCTCATTATAGTCCGCATGGAGGAATTTCGTTTTCGACACTTGAAAAAACTCCATTTCACAGAAAAATACACCAAAAATCTGTCAAAGATGTCAAATAGCGGGGTTGTGGGGGCGGCAGCCCCCACCTATAATACTAGGATAGGTTAGGTAAGGTTGTTAGGTTAGGCTAATGTCCTCTCAAAGGGGTATAGGCTAGTAAACACTAGGATAGCCTATACCTGGTCAGAGGTAAGAAGAAGAAGAGTCCTGATGTAGTCTCCTTGAATGTTACCAAAATTTCTCTATGTTCCCGTTTTCCTATCCTCAAGTAACCTATTAAGAACTGGTCAGGGGACTGGTTAGAACTTGTAGGATGTTTAATTGAAGTGCGGAAATCAGTATTTACTGAGAAATAAAAGTCTTAAAATGCGCTATGTTTTACGGGAAGGTCTGTACGCCGCCACATACCTTACCCCCTGCACATGCGCGGCCCTGCCCACTGCCCAAAATGTACAAATATTATATTTGATTAGATTAGATTAGATTAACCTAACCTAACCTAACCTAACCCTAATATAATATAATATAATATAACATAACATAATATTTTTGCCTGAACTAGTCATTGTTTACCTGGGAAAGAGAGGGCAGGGACCCTGGGTGACCCATAAAGCATTTTAAGAAGGGCCTAATTAACGTTAATTAGCATTTTGATTTGCCATCTCGAGTGCATCAACGAAACTTTTTGTAGATTGTTCCTTATGCCATAGCAATAACAAAACAGTGATTGTTAAGTTTCCATTTTGCTGCAAAAGTCACTTAAGAACGGGTCAAAGGTCACAAAGGGGCACTTTTCCGTCTCAGGAAATGCTGAAATTGCAATATCTCCATAAGTTTTAGGGGTAGGAAGTTAATACTTATATCAAATTGTAGGGCTTAACTAGTGCTAAATTATTCACTCATTGAGCTATAGGGTTAGTTTCATCTCTCTACCCGAGAAGTGAAAAAGTGGCAAAATTGGGTACCCTCCGGACCCCCTCAAAAAAATTAAGATTCATTTACCATGTTGAGTATATCAATAAAACTCCAAGGAAATGTTCCTCTAGTCTTCCTGAATGGAAATCAATCATTCTTAAGTGTCCATTTTGCTGCAAAGACCACTTAAGAATAGAAAAAGGCAAAATTGGGTACCCCTCAGACCCCTTGCAGATATATGTCATGTTGAGTACATCAATGAAACACACATGAAATGTTCCTCTGGTCTTCCTGAATAGAAATCTATCATTCTTAATCGTCTATTTCGCTGCAAAGGACACTTACAAATTGGCCAATGGTATGGAGGGGGGAGGGGGGGGGGGGGGTTAGGGGTAGGCCAAGAAGTTCCAAAACGCAACAAACCGTTATTTTTTATGTACATGTATGTACATAGTGGACACACAAATTTGAATGTACTGTAGAAACAGTTGTATACCCAGGGATATTGATGTTACTTTGTAAGCAATGATAGTTAAGTTACGTATATAATGCCTTTGAACTATATTGCACTTTGGAAATGCACGGCCTTTTCTGAAAGGAATATGAGAACATGATTTAAAAGATTGATTAAATGGATTATTCATTTCTAAACAAATACATGTACATGCAGAGTTGTTAGAATGCCTATCAACTCTGATTGTGATGGATTGATGTCAAAGACTGACAAGAACCATCTGCTTACTGTGCTTAAGAAGAAAGTAGAAGATGGAACAGTGCCTACAAAATTAGATGCATACGTTGTTGACGGTCCTGCACGCTTTGCCACCAAACTTACCTCCCACATTTGGTGGTTTAGCCAGGACCATTTTACTGCAAGCCATTGCACTTTCCAAGACAAGAGTTCACTTAGTTTTTGACGACTACCCCCAACCATCACTCAAGGATGCCGAAAGGGGCAGAAGAGGCGCTATTCCTGCCAACAACAGAACATACATCATATCCGGACCTCTGTAGAGATGGCCAAAGGACATGGGAGAGGCATTGAAGTCTAATCATTAAAAAATGAACTGCCTGTGTTCCTTGCAAATGAATTGAAGGATGCATCGTACGCTCCAATATAATTGGCAACTGCGACAGCTATCTCGATATTCATAAAGCATGCTTCCACTTTCATGTTGTGGAGGTAGAGGTCAAGCGTGATGAGGTGGAAGCACTCAAGTCGAATCATGAAGAAGCCGACACGAAAATTTGCATACATGCACACTTTGCGGACAGCTATGGAACAAACAATATTGCCGTACATTGCTCGGATACTGATATTGCTGTCATACTCCTTCACCACTACCACCATTTCAAAGCCCACCTCAGCTGCAAAGAACAACAGGCGATTCATAGATATTGCAGGAATCAGTCAAGCAGTGGGGCAACAGTTGTGTGCAGCTCTACCTGGGTTCCACACTTTTACGGGTTGCGATTACACTTCTCATTTGTCCGCAAGGGGAAAATAAACCCTTAAAAAAACTGGAGAAAAGTCTGGACACACGAGTATTTGCAGAAATGGCTCAAGCATCCGGAGATGAGACAAGTCATAAAGAGGTCCTCCTCCGGTACACTGCAGTGCTGTATGGGGCCAAAGACACAGCAAAGACAAGCCTCAGTGGTCATCGTTTCAAAATGTTTCAAAAGGCCTACCGCCCAAAGGCAAAGAGTAAAAATCTCCTTGAAGAACTTAAGGGATTAGATGATACTTGCATCCCGCCCTGCGATAGTGAGGTTTCAATGCATATCAAAAGAGCAGCCTTTGTGAGCCGCATGTGGGCTAATGCAAATAAAAAAGACATTGTGCAACACCCAACACAGTACGATGGATGGGAACTTAAAGAAGGAGTATACCTCCCAGTATGGTTCGAAGGATAGCAGCTGCCTGAAGCATTGATCCATGAGGAAGAGTTAGAAAATGATGATAATAATGACGATGATGACACATTTCAAGTTGCTTCCTCGAATGAAGATGAGGATCTAACGGATGACGAGACTGATTAAAGAACTCATTTACCAAGATCACCGTTTTTTGTAGTCATAGATACCTGGGTTTTTAAGCAAGGTTGCTTGCACCTTGGCTATGCAAAAGCCTGAGACTGGTGATAAGTTTATTTGAGGGCTGTGTGTACTAATACTTGATTCGAGTTGCTTTATACTTTTGTATGGTTCTGACTTCTTGTTACCGGTACTCAAGAAGAATTCAGAGTTAATGATGTTTTATATGTAAGTGATTCAGTGATTGATTTATTCAACTATTTGATTCATGATTAAGTTAGCAAAGGATACCGTATTATTCATATCATATGTTTGCTGCTAAAGATGCCTGGTTTCAGAATCAGTAATACCTGTGCCTGAGATCTGTATAAGTTAAGATGGGTGCTCTGTGTAGTACTGATGTTTGATTGGAATTGCTTTATTACTATGCTGTTGATTCTGTCATTTCATGCAACTCTGAAAAAAATAAAATAAGAAGTCAATGACTATTTGATTTAATGAATGACTAATGATTTTATGGTTCCATGTCACTTCAACCAGTAGACCATTTCAACCAGTAGCTCTCAACCAGTGCCAAATTAACCCAGACCAACCAAACCAGTCCCAAAATATAGTACTAACCTAACCTAACCTAACCTAACCGTATTGGTTGATTTGGTACTGGTTGAGAGCTACTGGTTGAAATTGTCTACTGGTTGAAGTGACCGGTCACCTGATTTTATATATGATAAAAATTAGCAAAGAGTTTTATATACTGTACATCACATGTTTGCGGTCGAAGATGCCTGGATGTTTAAAAGCAGGGACTTAGGATCAATGTTGCCAGTGCTTTAATCAGCCAAAACTTGAGATTCCAGTAGGTTTTACATGCAAACTTAGGAGTACATTTATCTTCCTGATTGTGTGAAGTAGAATTTCATAAGGATGTACTCATCCATATTGGTTAGTTAACTTCTACCAGACTACCTCGAATATAGTTTAGAATGATTTAAGGATTTGATATCAAAGATGCATAATGAATATAACCATGCATTATTGTGTGAATCTTATATACAGGATGTAGGCCTAATCATTTGTTTGTATTAGGTGATAATAGAACAAAGTTCAGCGAGTTATCTGAAAAATTATATTGCCAGTCACCAGTACTTATTCTCCTAACATGTAAAATGGAAGAACATACCATGCAGACCACTAGGTTGAAATGGAAGAACATACCATGCAGACCACTAGGTTGAAATGGAAGAACATACCATGCAGACCACTAGGTTGAAATCAGAGTTGATAGGCATTCTAACAATTCTGCATGTACATGTATTTGTATTTGTTTAGAAATGAATATAATCCTTTTAATCAATCTTTTAAATCATGTTCTCATATTCCTTCCAGAAAAGACCCTGCATTTCCAAAGCGCAATATAGTTCAAAGGCATTATATAGTACAAAGGTACAAAGGTACAAAGGAGTACAAAGGAGTACGGTATACGTAACTTAACTATCATAGCTTACAAAGTAACATCAATATCCCTGGGTATACAACTGTTTCTACAGTACATTCAAATTTGTGTGTCCACTATGTACATACATGTACATAAAAAATAACGGTTTGTTGCGTTTTGGAACTTCTTGGCCTACCCCCCCCCCCCCCCCCCCCCCTTCCCCCCTCCATACCATTGGCCAATTTGTAAGTGTCCTTTGCAGCGAAATAGACGATTAAGAATGATAGATTTCTATTCAGGAAGACCAGAGGAACATTTCATGTGTGTTTCATTGATGTACTCAACATGACATATATCTGCAAGGGGTCTGAGGGGTACCCAATTTTGCCTTTTTCTATTCTTAGTCTTTGCAGCAAAATGGACACTTAAGAATGATTGATTTCCATTCAGGAAGACTAGAGGAACATTTCCTTGGAGTTTTATTGATATACTCAACATGGTAAATGAATCTTAATTTTTTTGAGGGGGTCCGGAGGGTACCCAATTTTGCCACTTTTTCACTTCTCGGGTAGAGAGATGAAACTAACCCTATAGCTCAATGAGTGAATAATTTAGCACTAGTTAAGCCCTACAATTTGATATAAGTATTAACTTCCTACCCCTAAAACTTATGGAGATATTGCAATTTCAGCATTTCCTGAGACGGAAAAGTGCCCCTTTGTGACCTTTGACCCGTTCTTAACCTCTGAAGTGCGCATGGGGGTAATTGGAAACGTCCCCCTGTGCTGACGTATTTGAGGTGTTTCCGTCACTAAAATATTCATTGTGCCATTAATAGCATTAATACTTATCCATATGCACCTATTATGGGTTGATTATAAAGGTATTAACCTGAAACAACAATAAAACGAGTGAAAACAGCGTTTGGATGGTCAAAATCGGAGATATAGCCCGCGAGTTGTATAATGTATGGGTGAGGCAATCTGCTTTCCCGCCAATTTCCCCCAAGGCCACTGAGACACAGTCGATCGATACTCTCTCTCTCTCTCTCTCTTGCACTCGCTTGCTATCAGTGATGACCACACCCTCCAATCGGATTTCTAATGTTAGCACGAAAATATACCTCAGAATAAGGGAATAACAGGGAAAATAGGTGATAACTGAAGGAGAGGAGGAAAGTGGGGAAGGAGGGGAGGTAGAGGACTGAGATTTTGCATGGCCCAGGGGCCAAAAAAAAAAAAAAAAAAAAAAAAAAAAAAAAAAAAAATACAAAAATATTTTGTTTTCGATGTCAAAAGTTGATTTTTTTTCTTCTCTGACTCTTAAGAGTCTCCCCGCAGTGCGCCGGGGGAACTCTTAAGAGTCTCCCCGCAGCTCCCGGGTTAAGTGACTTTTGCAGCAAAATGGAAACTTAACAATCACTGTTTTGTTATTGCTATGGCATAAGGAACAATCTACAACAAGTTTCGTTGATGTACTCGAGATGGCAAATAAAAATGCTAATTAGCGTTAATTAGGCCCTTCTTAAATAATAATAATAATAATAATAATAGTTCTTAAAGCTAGCGCATGCTAAGCTAACTAAGGATAGCTCAATAAGGCCGATTAGGCGTATTTCCATTGGGGTCCTGTACTACTACCCCATCCCTTTGCTCATGAGGGATGGTAACGACTCAGTGCTTGTGAAAAATCTTTAATGCGCCGAGCGTGGGCGCGAACCCGGGCCTTCTGGGTGGAAGTCCGAGACGCTAGTCACTACACCAAGCGAGCCGCTTGGTGTCTTATGCAGCAAAATAGACACTTAAGAATGATGGATCCTTCTTAAGACCACCATGAAGAATACATAACTGGTGATTTGAAAGATGTACTCGACCATGGCAAATAAAGTTATATTTGGGGTCACTTTGAACAGCGCCCTCTATGTGTGGCAGCATTTGCGGAACTTAAGACTGGCCATTCAATGATCCCTGATCCTAGGCCTAATCATCCTAACCATCAAACCTTTTGTACTCTCAATGGCAAATAAACCCCTCTGGGCTCCTGGACTATAAGTGTTGCCAACTCCTCACAGCAGTGCCTCCAAGTCATGTTAGAAGCTCCAGCTAGATCTTAGCAGAACACGGATCGGATCGTATAATTATTATTGACAGCTAAGAGCCGTCGCTGGTCCTGGTGTGTCACTTTCTTACTGACGGGCGTGAGGGAGAACAAATTTCCTGATGCATGGCCGAAAAGTATGATAATAAGTATGTAGTAGGCAAGAGTGATTATAATAAGTATGTAGTAGGCAAGAGTGATTATAATAAGTATGTAGTAGGCAAGAGTGATTATAATAAGTATGTAGTAGGCAAGAGTGATTCCTTAGACAGGGATGATTATAGGGGTCTGAAAATTCTAGGGCAAGTCATGAATGCCTGTTTGAGTGCATGATTAGGAAAACTGTTGCCATTAGTGACATGCAGTTTGGATTTGTAATTGGCACAACCGATGCTATGTTCATTCTTAGGCAACAGCAAGACAGGTTCTTAGAGAAAACAAAGGGTGTTAAGGGGACAGTAGCTGCTTTTTTGGTCTATTTATTCAGTTATTCATATTTTTTTTAGTTTCCTCGCTAGACCTCAATCAAGCTTTAAAAAACCCCCCCTAGACTCTCCTTCAAGATAAATTTGTAAATTTTTCGGTAGAAAAATGTCCCGGCCGAAGGCCTTCGCTATCGCTTGCCAGGAAAAAATCGACAACTAAATGGCACGAAAGGTCTTAAAATTGACAACTAAATGGAGCGAAAGGTCTTAAAATCGTTAAACTAATGGGCCGAACGTCTTAAAATCTCCAAGCTAATGGGGCTAAACACGAGGGAGAAAGTGGAAAAAAAAACACAAAAAAAAGGACTCATCTCCCCTTCAAACCTAGTTATTGTAGATCTGTAGAAAACCTTTGACCGGGTGCCCAGAGAAGTAAGTCATGCAGTGGGCTATGAGATAAGACTTGGAGTGGAGGAGTGGTTGGTGCGTGTGATAATGAAGATGTATGAGGGGTCACAGGCAACACTTAAGAGGGGAGATGGGTCGTTTTTCTGGTCCTCCTTCTTCCTCATAATTAGCCCCATTACTTTTCAGATTATAAGACGTTTGGGCCATTAGTTTGGCGATTTTAAGACATTTCGTCCCATTTCTTTGTCAATATTAAGACTTTTCGTGCAATTTAGGTGTAATTTAAGATAAACCGGCCTTTGGCTGGGACATTTTTCTATAAAAAATGTACACATTTATCTTGAAGGGGGGTGACGGGGTCTAGAGAGTCTTTTTTTAAGCTTGATGGAGGTCTAGGGAGGAAACTAAAGATGATAAAAAAAAACACATAAATTATCAACATAAATAAGCCCATCCCCCTTTAAGTGAACAGTTCCCAGTGAAAGTCGGAGTTGACCAAGGTTCAGTGCTGAGCCCACTACTGTTTGTCTTGGTGCTGGAGGCTCTGTCAAGGAAGGTTAGAACAGGACGCCCATGGGTATTGACCACTTGCGAGTTTCAGGCTATAAGGAAGTTGGAGCCGGGAACATCGATATTAAACAGAAATGCAATAATAATGTAGGTTTCTGATGGATAAATGGTATGTTGAAATGGGCTTTATGTATTTATAAATGTACTACGAGCGTATTTTAATTGTTAATTCTGTTATATATAGATGTCTACAGCTCCAAATTCCTTATAGAACGAAACTCGCAAGTCGGCAATTGTTATATGTAGCACAGTCTACAGATATAAGGTCGGTCCACCAGGCGACCCAAAAATGGTCAGTTTCCCATAGTGACGTCACTCATCCTCACTGACCAAGGGTCAGTACTCTCCCTCCCTTTGACTTGTGAAGGTCGTGCATCTCTCTCCCAAATTAAGTGAATTAAATATGCATAACCCTGGTGTCCAACTTTATTGATTGGTTTTATTGAAGTGTGAAGACATGCCCAGCAACTGTGCAGTGTTTAATTGTTTCTCAACCAGTAACAAACAGAGTGATAAGCATCTTTCTTTTCACAAGTTTCCTAAGAATGAGAGTCTTAGGAAGAAGTGGATTCACCTTTGCAGTAGGAAAGACTTTATTAATGCTGATTATGCAAAGGTTTGCAGTTTACATTTTCACCCTAGTGCATATGAAAGATATCTAAAATATGAACTGCTAGGCATACCTCTACCAAAACACCTGCACAGGATCAAATGTGATGCACAACCATCTCTTCAATTACCAACATCAAGAGGTGAGCATTGTTTTTAACAAGTGAATGTGTTTTAGTGTTACGAACTTACGATTTCTTATTATTCCTATTTAGTAAATATGTTGTGTATGTGCAAGTTTGTGTGTTTGTGTTTGTTTTAATCTGTGTATGTGAATTTGTGGAAGAGTGTGCATATGTTTGTGTGAATGTGTGTGTGTGGGCGAGTGATTGTGCTTCCTGGTGTGTGTGTGAGTGTGTGTTTATGGGTGTGAATTAATGAGTGTGTAAGTGTTGATGTATGTGTATGAGTGCGCGTGTGTGCGTATGAGTGGCTGTGAGTGAATGACTGTGAGTAAGTAAATGAGTTTGAGCAAGTGAGTGATTGAGTATCTGTGAATGAGTGAACGAGTGCGTATATGTGTGAGTGAATGGCCTCCTCAACCACTTATACTTGTACCTTGTTTGTTAACTTAGCTGCTTATGATGCACTTTCCAGTCCATAGATTTCTATACTCCCTGTTTTTACCATAAATTATAAATTATCTTTGGGCTGGCGCATCAGCAGTGTGTGACTTCCATGGACCCTGACCTACTACTTAGCTCTGGGGTCTGGAAAGCCCACCAGGTAAGAATACCAGGTAAGAATGAGTATATGTGAGTGAATGAATGAATGTGAGCGAGTGAGTGTGCATGTATATGAGAGAGTGAATGAGTGTATGTGAGTGAGTGAATGAGAGTGTGGAAAGGTGTAGCAGGTAAAGTACCTTACTGTTGATATATATATATATATATATAAATATAAATGTATAAACCGGTATGCTGTATTTGATTTTGGTAATATGATACTACCCCCCCCCCCATTTCCTCACCTGCTGTAGGGGTATACTACACACAGAGACTGATATATACACACACACACACAGCAACACACTTATACATGCACACAAATACACTATTAAAAGCATACACATGCTTACACAAGTGCACGCATACCTAGACCTATATACGCATATGCATGAACACTTACACATTCACATAAACGCACACAGTCATTTATAAGAACATAAGAACATAAGAAAACGGGAGTCTGCAGAAAGCCGATCCCCACACAAGGTAGATCCCTGTCACACCCATCCCCAATTACAAGTCCTAATTATAAACCCAACTCACTAATACCCTGAGGACTGACCTCACCAAAACGGTCAGAGATCAACACAAGATTACGGGGATCTGCAGAGCGCCGATTGGCCCACAACCGGCAGATCCCCCCCTCATGCCCAACCCATCTCGTCCATATGCCTATCTAATTTTATCTTAAAGCTCCCTATCGTTCTCGATCCTACCATATCACTCGGTAGCCTACACCACATGTCTACAACTCTGTTACCAAACCAATATTTGCTTATATCTTTTCTGAAACGAAACTTATCTTATTTAAAACCATTTGTTCGAGTTCTTTCGCTATCACTGAGCTTCAGTACATTTTTCATGTCCACTTTATTAATCCCACTAACCCACTTGAACATTTCTATCATATCTCCTCTAACTCTGCGTCTTTCTAACGAATGTAAGCCTAATTTGTTCAACCTTTCTTCATTTGGTAGATATCTAATATTATGAATCATTTTTTCCATTCTTCGCTGTACTCTCTCCAACGAATCTATGTCCATTCTGTAATAAGGACACCAAAATTGGACAGCTTAATCCATATGAGGTCTCACTAATGATAAGTAAAGTTTTAAGATAACATCAGCAGTTCTGTTACTCACACTCCTTGAGATGAACCCGAGAATCCTGTTTGCCTTGTTACGAACGCTTATACCCTGTTTTCTAGGATTCAAATCGTTGCTAACAAACACACCCAAATCTTTCTCGCAGTCTGAGTTTTCTAATTCTGTATTAGCTAGTTTATATTTTGCAATAGTGGAATATATGTACAAGCTCAGATTAATATGCAGGATTCGAAACTGCATAATACATCTAGGCTTGTCCATATTTCTTTAACTGTCTTGATAGCGTAATGCATAGTGCGCGGAATTTTGATGCGAGTATCCTCGGTTCGAGTCCTCGGAGTGCCACATGTATTGGTTGATTTAATTAATTAAGTTTAGATGTGAAGTTGGTTGGTGTAAGAAACATAATAATTCGTCTTCCCTATTTTTAATAGCTTGCATTTGTCAAAGTTAAAATTCATCTGCCAATTTACTGATCATTCGTGTAAAGTATCTAGATCCCTTTGGAGGCACTCTATGTCGCTATCACCAGTGCTACCAATATGGCGGAGGTTGACCAATCTCTTGAAACTAGCCTATAGGGTATCTCGATCTATAGTGTACCCTAGTTACAGAGATCGGCTAACACGCGACACGATTCTGCACATACAGTATACTCTATTCTGTATTCACCTTTCTTTTCTACAAGCCCCAACACTCTAAAAAGGTTGTCACTGAAGAAAGGTGTTATATGTGTAGCTATATACTCGTATGTTGGTACGCGCGTGTTTGTGTGTCGTAAATATAATTAAGTTACCCTATAAACTGTAGTTTTCTATGATTCAAGAAATATAGAAAATGACATTATATGATAAACTTAAGTATATATACTTCACAATAATTATTCTGTTTTAAATTATAAAACACTTGTAATCGGTTCAAAATCTTTATTATCTTCTTGATCATAGCTAATATAATTTATTTCAAAACTACACTCGATTAACTATCATAATATAATATAAAAATAAATCCATCACAACCTGTTCCCCAGAAGCGAAATTATAATTTTAAGTTTATGACTGCGTCATTCTCATTCAAACTTCTGCTCAGGTAAGACGTTCAAGTACTTACTGTAGTTTTTATAGTGATATTTGTACGTTTCTAGCCATAAATCGCGTGAAGTTTTTATCTACGAACTTCTCGAGTATTAATTAGAAGTACTGTACTGTACTTATATAACTATATTTACGACAAAGCTTAAGGTTTCGTCATAAAATAACACAAAATGACTGACCGTGGAGTCAAGCGGCCGCGGGACGGTTCCCATGCTAAATATAATGAGAGATGTTACCAGAAGGATATAATGATGACGAACTTTGCCAAGAAGCAAAAACTGGAAGTGATTAAAGTGCCTCGTCCGCAGACACAGGTGTCCCGGGGCCTCGTTAAAATTATCGACCCCAAACCTTTGAGAAAAACTCTGCCAAAAACTAATAATTATCGTCCCGGCCAAGACAAGACTAACCCCGCTACAATGTCTCTGAGGCAGCGGTTGTTGCAAACCATCTCTAAGAATAGGTTCGCATTTGATCTGACTAACCCGTCTTGCAAGCTAAACAGCAAGCCAGGTAGCAGCTTCAGCGTGCGAAATACAGTCGCACCAAAAATCGCCTTCCCCAAACCAGTCCAAATGGTGGCGAATGAGGTCCGGGAACGAGCTGCCAGTAGCTGGAAGGCCAGGACTTCCCAGTTTATTACTACACAACAAGCACGTGATAGCAAGAAACCCACCACATTTATATATTTTTCAAGAAAGGTGTCTTTCTGAAATGCTGTGGCGGTCAGTATCGCTAATAATCCAAAAATAAGCATTTTCCGATTAAAACGCCTTCCCGGAAGAATCCCATTTTTATGTTGCATCTACGAGAATTAGGCATTCGTTAATTACGGAAATATAGTTATTTCAGTTGATTTGCTGTGATCCATTTATGTATTAGTTATTATATATAGTTATTTTATATGTGATTATATACGGAATGATTTGTTATAATAAAAGGAGCTTATTCTATAATTACTTTTCTGTTATGTTATCGTTAGGATTATTACACTTCAGTGAGGAATGTGAGTGTTTTTAAACTTTTAGTTACATTAAAATTGAAAACAAACTAAATCAAAACAATAATTAAATAAACTAAGAATAGTTTCTAAATAAGTAAATACAATAATCAAGAAAGTTATAGACACTTTCTAAATAAATAAATACAATAATCAAGAAAGTTAAACACTAAATAAATATATATAATATACACAAATAATAATAAAAAAGCACAATAATCCCTCATACGATTTTTTGTTTAACCATTTATTAACCCATTTAGGATTCGATGACGCGTTTCTTTATTATCAAAATGTATATTTTATTTATGCAAATGTATACCGCACGTATTAAAACATATACACACATACAGTAGATATGCACATGTATCAGCATGCACACGTCCCACTTCCACACAAGAACACACAATCTTCCACTTCCACATACACAAGTGATAGGCTATAATTTATACACTTACACATTTTTAAGCACATTTACATACATGCTTAAGCATACTAACAAACCATACTTACACACAAGAAGACACACATGCACATAATAATACAAACACGCACACAGACGAGTCTACTGTATACACACGCACATTTACCCATGCATGTCCTTTTTTTGTACATACACATACATCATTATATTGAATATAAATATAATTATATTCAGCACGTAAGCAATGTAACAAAATGCTTAAAGTAGTTAAGTAAAACAGTTATTGCGTTGCTAATACAGTATAAATTCACAATCCTCTCTGAATTATTGTAAGATACATTAATCAACACACACACACACACACACTATCTAACACACACAGAGGGGTCATTAATCAGTTTTGGTGGAGAGAGAGAGCGCGCGCGGGGGAGAGAAATAGTGGGGCAGATAACTGGAATAATCGTTCATTTCTGGAAACAAGCACCAAAATTGGCACACATACTCCTTGGGGATTGCTCTTTTGATAAAACCCGTTAGCCACCAACAAATTCAAGATGGCGGCCATTTTTCAAGATGGCCGCCATTGAATATACAGAAACGTTGCATTTCGCAATAAAATCGCAAAGACTTGTCCTATTTGAATGATCTTGGTGTCAAATCATACATTTTTCACTATGTAGAATCCGAATTTGGAATCATGTACTTACTCACTAGCTTCCTTGTACCATAATATCAGTCCCGGAATCATAATTAGGGTAAAAAGTGCCCATATCATAGGCACCATCAGTCCGATATATTATTGGATGTACATGTAGGCAGTAGGCCTATACTTGTTTGTCACTTATTGTCTTGCTGCCTGGATGAGTATACTACAACGCTTCTAAACCTCGCATCTGCAGCTGCACAGTGCCGTGCAGGTCAGACCAAAGCAGTAGCATTTGCATCGACCGCAGCATTCCGACTTGCATCCACACTTGGTCAGCTGCTGGCAACTCTCTGCAAAGGGTGGGAGCTCTGTCCAAACGATCTGCCACAGATCTCCTTTCTTGGTCCAGCCCTAGTTGGCAGGAGTCTGCGTTTCTGGTTGACGTACTGTTGACTGACTCCAGATGCAGCCCGCCTGGTAGGCAGCATGCTTCACATGCTGCTTCAGTGCTGCTCGGGTTGGAGGAATGGCTTCGTACGGCCTCTGTGCCAGTGCCACTGGACCTGCTTGGGTACTGCATATATTGGCTGGTCAGCAGCAATGACTGGCACCTGACCGGGGTTCAGAAATGCCACTATCTCCTTGATCTTGTCCATCACATGCTTGACTGTAGCAACCGAGTGGGCCTGATCTCGCAGCAGAGGCAAAAGTGATGTAATGCTGACCTCAAATGGCTTTCCTCTCTTCTGTGAAGCATGGTGGGCTGACCAAGTCACATCCACTGGCCCATCTGTCACAGTGACCTTCTCCAGCCACTCATACTCCATTGCCAGTTGTGGCCTCAGCAGACTGGTGTCTGGGTGTGTCACACCACTCTGGGGAGGAGAGGGTTTCTTCTTGGTGAAGAAGGCGGGCCGGACATTGGTGAAGGAGTCTGGAAGTTCTGGAACTGTCTTCACTTTCTCCTCTCCGAACTTCAGCTGTCCACGCTCTTCACCTTTGTCTTCTTTGGTTGGGTGCTGGAAAAAAGAGACGCTGGTTCCATGGAAAGAAGTGGTCGCTGTCGTTGCAGTGGGATTGTGGTCTATGTTGTCCATGGCTGATGTGGTGAACAGCCCTTTTCGCAAAACTGGTGGACAGACCACCCCATCCTCCACGTACTTGCTGACTGTTGCATCTCACAGCTGTGCAGATATCTGTAGCACCCTGTCGTATGAAATGCTGATGCCATGCTCGTTAAGCATTTCCACCAACTTTCTCTTTCTGGTCTTTGTGTAGACGGACATCCCCATGTAAACAGGGAATGGGGTCTCTCTTGTCTTTGGAGTGTCTGTGAGTTGCTGCTCCTTCTTTGTACCTTGCGTAGCAGTTGTACTGAAGCAGCTGAGCAATTGCTAGATCTGTCTTTGATGCGCCAAACCTCAGTTGAGATTTGATGTCCGCTCCGTGTTCAAGCATGGCCACAAATTGAAGAAGAGTGAGTGGAATGGCCTGCTCGATGCACCCCTCATGGAAGGTTCCATCAAATGTGGACTATTGGTCCAGCATATGTCTTCGCAAGATGTTAGCTGCTTTGCCAAGGATAATAGCTTCATTATAATAGTCAGAGGCTTCTGACAAGACAAAGCCCACATCTTTCTGGAAAGCCAGAAGAACATCCCTTCCCTGCTTGTGCACTTCCAACTCAGGTATTTCTGACAGCAGTTTTTCCTTGTGGAGTTGACAGCAGGTGCATCAACACCCAGCTGTTCCAGGCGCTGGGCATACAGGTGAACTATGTCTGCAAGTCGGAAGACTGCAGGACCCTTGCCAGATCTGGTGGTCTCCACTAGATATGTGACTAGCTCTGAGAATGCCTGTGGGTGGGCATCCTCTTCGGGTGCACGTTCCTGTTCCAGTCTCTTGGTGGCTCTGAGGTACGTCCTCTCTCTATTGTACAGGTCTGTCAAGCATGCAAAATGGTATTTGAGCTCCTGTGCAATAGCATCTCCACCGCTGAGTCTTGCAAGAAGTTTTCCGTCATTTAAAGTTTGGGCACATTCATTAAGTCTGTTATTGAGGTTCATCGTCATAACTTGTCTGAGTTCAGAGGATGGGGCTTCTTTGTCACATATGAAACACGTTTGGCCTTCAAGGCTGGTTCTACGCAGCTTGGTCTGGCATTCTACTGGCTGAGTACTCTCTGCTCTTCTTTTTCTGGCTCTCTCCAGTTTCGTGTTGTTGAACATAAGGCGACAACTTTGGTGATACTGCGCCTTGTTCCTCCTCAGAGTTTCTTCAATGCCACCATCATCATCAAGTCTGGCTGGATCCAGAACAATAGGCATCTCATTAATTGCGTGAAAGAGGGGAATAGTAGTCGCAATCATAGTGTAGCCATCATGTTCTTGTGGTTGTTGTGCACGTGGTGACTTGAGCTCTTCACTCTTCTTCTTCTGGCAAAGATAACACTTGCTCCAGTCAGTCCGGAATTTAGATGGTCCTGGATCTGTATTTGCCATCTTGGTGAATACAGTATGATAATTATCTGTAACACAGATATAATAGATAACAGATAATCACAGTATATAACAGATAATCACAGTATGATATAACACAGTATGTTATATGATAACAGATATAACAGATAATCACAGTATGATAATTATCTGTATTCAGTGAATCAAGGCCAAGGGGTTATCCTTTTACCACCTTGATCACAATCATGCACAATAAGGTATGGGATACGACTAGGTTCGGGAATAAAATTATATGACCTACACCTAGCCCGATCGTTCATCCAGTATCATTTAAGTCTCGTGCGATCTGTACACCATCCAGGTAACTACATGCAAAGCAATGTAAAGCCCCGTTACCCTTGGCTCGGCACACCCTGTCAATTCAGGCGCGGCTATCTAACTAAACATCTATGTTAAACTACATGTAATCTACAGTAGCTAACTGATGCAGGGCTTATTAGACAGCATTTGGGACACTAAACTAATTATTTAGCTACACTAAACTAATTATTCAGCTGATACTGAACCCCTGCTGAGTTTGACAGCAGCGGTGCCACCAGTGTGCCCTGGCTGTGCGTTGACATCCGCTCTGTTGAGCTACTACTCTACACCTTCGGCTGCAATTCTCTCAACGTCCCCCCCCCCCCCCCCCCCCCCGCCTGACATCCGCTCTGTTGAGCTACTACTCTACACCTTCCGCTGCAAGTCTCTCAACGTCCCCCCCCCCTTGACATCCGCTCTGTTGAGCTACTACTCTACACCTTCCGCTGCAATTCTCCCAACGCCCCCCCCCCCCCCTGACATCCGCTCTGTTGAGCTACTACTCTACACCTTCCGCTGCAAGTCTCTCAATGTCCCTCCCCCCAACCGCATCGTGTCATGTCCAGTTTGGAAGCCTTGTACAGGAAGATGCTACACATACTAAACCTCTAACACTACTACGATATACACTACCATGCATTTTAGCCGAGTCAGACGTAACATGAACCTCTAATTTAGCAGAATATTAGGATTCCGGGACTGATATTATGGTACAAGGAAGCTACTGAGTAAGTCCATGGTTCCAAATTCGGATTCTACATAGTGAAAAATTTATGATTTGACATCAAGATCATTCAAATAGGACAAGTCTGCGATTTTATTGCGAAATGCAATATTTCTGTATATTCAATGGCGGTCATCTTGAAAAATGGCCGCCATCTTGAATTATTAGGTGGCTAACGGGTTTTATCAAAAGAGCAATCCCCAAGGAGTATGTGTGCCAAATTTGGTGCTTGTTTCCGGAAATGAACGATTCTCCTGAAATTTGCAGTTATCTGCTCCACTAAAAGAGAGAGAGAATGAACTAATTGAAAGCGAGAGAGAAAGATAGAAGGAGAAGGAAAGAGCGCGCCTGGGACCGGTGACGTCAAAGGGTCGCCTGGTGGACCGACCTTATATCTGTAGACTGTGATATGTAGATGACCTAGTTCTTGTCGCAGACATAGTGTATTCGCTGTAAGTAGGCGAAAAATCATGACCTCTAACCTCTGTCACTAAAAAACAACTAGAGTAATCGAGCTAATATTTCTACCATTTGGGAAGAGTCAGTCAAGGAATGGGCGTGGAAATTTACAGCCAATTTGCTCTAGCCCTTTTTGAGTTACAGAGGATAGAGGTCATGATGTCTCGCCTACTTACAGCGAATAGACTATAGTATGCAGGACGAGGAGGCAAAGTTCAATAGATGGGAGGGAGGCTATGGCAAACATGGATGAAGGGGGTACATAAGAACATAAGAAAATGGGAGTCTGCAGACAGCCGATTGGCCCACACAAGGCAGATCCCTGTAGTGTTTGTGTTTGTTTGTTGGCCTATATATTTATTTATTAACTTTATTGTTTACTTTCCTCGCTAGACCTCCATCAAGCTTTACAACCCCCCCCCCCCCCGTAGACCCCTTTTCATTATAAATGTGTACATTTTTCGGTTGAAAAATGTCCCGGTCTAAGGCCGGTTCCTTCTAAAATTACAGGCTCACTATCGCTCGCCAGGAATAAAATCGATAGCTAAATGGCACGAAAGATCTTAATATTGAAAAAATGGGACGCAAGGTCTCAAAATGGCCAAAACTAATGGAACGGACGCCTTAAAATATCAAAATGAATATGCTAGACATGAGGGAGAAGGGGGTGAATTTAAGAACAAGTGACTACCTTACCCTTAACCCTTTCATTACCGGTGACGTATTTTGTATTTGATTTTAGCTTCATTTAGACGATTTTACGAAGCTGAGGACGGATATATGGGAGCTAAAAAGATTCATTGAGATAGTATTTATTTGGCCTTTTCATTGGTATACGTCCTTCCTAAGCTGAATACAATCGTCTAGTAGTTGCCAGCATATGATGAACAGGACGTCATCGGTATTGAAGGGGTTAATGTAGATAAAACAAAGGTCATAATCAGTGGAGTTTGGGTGCAGAACTATGGGGAGAAGTGGCGAATTTCCGTGTGCAGTTTGGGGGAAGGGGTGGGAAATAACTAGATTCAATGTTGCATCTGAAGTGACTGGGTGCACAAGAGGTCTTACATTTGGAAACCCATTACGCCATCAGACAGTACACTAGGACCATACGGCTGGGAAGGTGTAGATAGCAGACAAGGGGTGTTGTAGATAGAGGAAGCTGTTGGAATGGCTAGGTGTAGCGGGGCGAGTAGACCACTGATGAGAATTATAGACGTTGAATGTGCAGTGTGTAAAGCCTGTATCACACGAGATATTTTATAGTCAACATTCGATGATCAACATTTTTCTGGCAACATTTCTGGAATATTTTATAGTCAACATTCGATGATCAAAATGTTTCTGGCAACATTTCTGGAATATTTTGCACTGGATGTTGACCTCATAAGCTGCCAGACCAGTGTTGAGGATAAATGTTGAGTGAAAAAGCGCTCGTGTGATACTGGCTTAAGGGAGAACTTGTGTTGAATGACCCTGCTGATAGTATCGATTTTGATGTGCAACGCTGGAGTGTGTGAATAAATATTGCTACTTGGGCCATATGGTCTCTATATTGTCAGGGGGTCTAGGGCCCTTGGGGGTGTTTTTCTAAGCTTGATGGAGGTCTAGCGAGGAAACTCAAAAATAAATAAATAAATAAATATATATAGACCAAAAACCCAGCAATGACCTATGTGCAATGACCTATGCTTCGGAGACGTGGCCAAAGTCTAATACGAATGAAACCCTAAATCCTGAGAGAGAAAACTTGCTCATCGATAATTGCAGGAAGAATCGCTCGTGTGATACCGTCCGTCGCGTGTTTGATATGTCGTCATCTGACAGAGCGACTTATTTAAGGGGGAGGTGGTCGCTTTTTATGGACCCCCTTCTCCCTCATGTTTAGCATACTAGTTTTGAGATTTTAAGGCGTTCGTTACGTTAGTTTGGCGATTGTGAGACCTTTCGCCTCATTTCTTTGTCAATATAAGGACCTTTTTTTCCAATTAGGTGTCGATTGTTTACTGGCGAGCGATAAGCGAGCCTGAAACCCGAAAAATGTACAAACTTATCTTGAAATGGGGTCTAGGGGGTGTTTTTTTAAGCTTGCTAGGAGGAAAGTTAAACATGTATGAATATATAGACCAACAAACAAGCACTAACTACCCCCCTGAGCCAGCGACACACGACAGATGTTCTGCCAATGATTTGATCAGCAAGTTTTCCCTCGTATTATTTTGAGGCTCCTTCGTGTCGGAAAAGGAAACTAGATCGAAGGTAGATTATGTTAGCTGGTTTAAGGGGAGGTTTTTAGTTTGTTCCCTAGACATCCATCAAGCTTAAAATTACACCCCCTAGACCCCCTTTCAAGATGAATTTGTAAATTTTTCGGTAGTAAAATATCCCGGCCAAAGGCCGGTTCTTCTTAAATTATAAGCTCGCTACCGCTCGCCAGGAAATAATCGACAACTAAATAGCACGAAAGGTCTTAAAATTTACAGAAATGGGGGGAATATTCTTAAAATCGCCAAACTAATAGGGCGAACGTCTTAAAATCTAAAAAAAACAACGGGGTAAACATGAGAGAGAAAGGGGTCCAGAACAAAATTACCTCAAGTGGAAATCTGCCCTTAACCCCTTCTATACCGACGACGACTTTTTAATTTTATTCTAGCAATATCATAAACGATTTTGTGCAGTTTAAGGAGGATCTGTGGCAGTAAAAAGGGTTAAGTGAGATAGTTCGAAGCCTATTAATTGCCGTTTTGAAACTGAAAAAAATCGTCTAATAGTAGCCAGATTAAGGGACAGTGGCCGTTTTTTTTTTTTTCTTTTTCTATTAATTGATTTTCGGTGTGAGCATCCTGGATTCGAATCCACGGACTGCCACATGTGTTTGTAAATTTCATTAATCGATTTTAGGAGTATAGTTGGTTGTTGGAAGGAACATAATAATTCAGTTATTCATTTACGTTTTAGTTTAATCGCTCGACCTCCATCAAGCTTAGAAAAACACCCCCTAGACCCCCCTTCAATATAAATTTGTAAATTTTTCGGCAGAAAAATGTCTCGGGCGAAGGCCGATTAATTTTAAAATTACAGGCTTGCTATTGCTCGCCAGGAAAATATCGACACCTAAATGACACGAAAGGTGTTCAAATATCGACACCTAAATGACACGAAAGGTGTTCAAATTGATAACGAAATGGGGCTAAAGGTACTAAAATGGGGCTAAAGGTACTAAAATGGGGCTAAAGGTACTAAAATCGCCAAATTAATGGGCTGAACGTCTTATAATATGAAAACTAATGGGGCTAAATATGAGGTAGAAGGGGGACCAGAAAAACGGCCCATGTCCCCTTAATTAATTAACCCTTTATAGGGCAAGTGGCCAAATTTGATCACGCGAGGGATCAAGCAAATTTGGACCTATCTCCAAAAGCACTCCGCCCCACAAAGGGTTAAAGGTAAACGGATGTTGTCGGAACAGAAGGGGTTAACGCCTATGGAACTTAACATTTTGAAGCTGCCAGACTACAATTGCCCGTATAAAAATGCCGGAAAAATGTCTCGTGTGTCATCGCTTGTCGCGTGCATACAAATGTCTTCATATGATAAAGTGATAGTTTTACCCTCAGAATTGCGAAACGTATAGGAGTCTAACACACAAAATATATATTTTAAGTTTCACTTCTTTGTTGGTTTAGGTGCATATGTTCTGGGTGTGGTGTCCCGAGTTCGAATCCCGGGAGGGCCATATGCTTTCATTAGTGTATTCAAGTACATTGGGGTTTGTATTTGATATTAATGTTAACGGGGTGTTACTTATTCTAAAATCAATGAATTCGATGTGCAGAATCCAGCACGCGACCCCCTGTTCAATACTTGATGGTGTAACGGTGTGGAAACCATTAATATTTTCTCATGAATGGAAAAATATAATTCATATTTATTTGGCGATTTTAAGAACTTTCGCACCATTTCTGCCAATTTTTAAAGACCTATTATGCCATTTTAGATGTCGATTTTTTTCCTGGCGAGCGATAGCGAGCCTGTTATTTATAAGGAACCGGCCTTAAACCGGGACATTTGTCTAACAAAAAATGTAGAAATATAATTATATTGAAAAGGGGCTTACTGTATTTTTTTGTTAAGCTTGATGGAGGTCTAGCGAGGAAAAAAAAAAATATATATATATATAATAATAATAATAATAAATTAATAAATATATAGGCCAAAAACTAACCACTAACCCTTAAGGTGGGATGGTTCACTTTAAGGGGGAATGGTTCACTTTAAGGGGGGATGGTTCACTTTAAGGGGGGATGGTTCACTTTAAGGGGGGATGGTTCACTTTAAGGTGGGATGGTTCACTTTTTGGGCGATTTTTGCTTGTATTCATTATTTTTCTAGTTTCCTCCCTAGACCTCCATCAAATTAAAAAAAAACAAAAAACATCCATTAGATCCCCTTCTAGATTAATTTGTGCATTTTTCGGTAGAAAAATGTCATTACAGGCTCATTACATTACAGGCTCACCTAAATAGCACGAAAGGTCTAAATACTGACGAAGAAATGGGGCGAAAGGTCTAAATATTGACGAAGAAATGGGGCGAAAGGTCTTATAATCGACT
Organism: Paralithodes platypus; assembly: GCA_032716605.1. Taxonomy (NCBI): domain Eukaryota; kingdom Metazoa; phylum Arthropoda; class Malacostraca; order Decapoda; family Lithodidae; genus Paralithodes; species Paralithodes platypus. The sequence continues at coordinate 3,881,976 of CM064573.1, forward strand.
AACTAATGGGGCAAACATCTTCACATCTGAACACTAATGGGGCTAAACATAAGGGAGAAAGTGGTCCAGAAACCCGGCCCATCCCCCCTTAAGTAAGCCATTATAGATTTACAGAAGAGCGACCATTAACTTGCATTACTTTATGTCCACAAACACTCCAATAATGGCAGCAGGTCTCCTATTTTTCTTTTCCTATATTTTCTTGTTTTCGAATATATATATTTGTTTTTATTTACAAATCTGCAGCCTGGTTTACATACACTCTGATTTGTATAATCGAAGTGGCTACGGGACGCCACCGTAGCCCAAGATACATAGACTAACAGACTAACAGGTATGTTCACTTTGGCCCAAATATTCGTCCCGCGCGCGCCGGACGTCACTAGGTGATTTTTCAGTAGGGTTCACCAGGTGAGGAGCGGTCAGTCCCGTCCCGACCTCTGGCCAGTTCAGGTCAAGGCTTGGGTCCCGGTCCAGTGAACCCACTCCAGCCATTAGACTTAGATCTCCATGCTGCCTCCAGATTTACTGACAACTTTTCAAATAGCTTACTTTTGTGCTATTGTTGGATGCAATTCCAATAATAGCAATAAAAATGTCCCCCATCTACAGTTTCACCGCTTCCCCCCCAATAAAGAAATGCAGAAACAGTGGATTGCTCTTTGCAACCCCAACAAAACTATTAATGTCAAGACTGCACGGGTCTGCAGTTTGCATTTTAACCGTACATCATACAAGAGACACCTTATGTACGAATTATTAAATAAACCAGTCCCCAATCGTCTGATTGTATTGATGGATGATATTCGTCTTAAGCTTCATAATATCGTCTAAATTTGGCTACAATAAAATATAGCACACGTTGCTGATACTCAAGGGTTAATATAGCACACGTTGCTGATACTCAAGGGTTAATATAGCACACGTTGCTGATACTCAAGGGTTAATATAGCACACGTTGCTGATACTCAAGGGTTAATATAGCACACGTTGCTGATACTCAAGGGTTAATATAGCACACGTTGCTGATACTCAAGGGTTAATATAGCACACGTTGCTGATACTCAAGGGTTAATATAGCACACGTTGCTGATACTCAAGGGTTAATATAGCACACGTTGCTGATACTCAAGGGTTAATATAGAACACGTTGCTGATACTCAAGGGTTAATATAGCACACGTTGCTGATACTCAAGGTTAATTATTCTACAGTATAGTCAAGCGGTGTGGCAAACAAAGTTGGACTATGGGTAACCCCCCCCCCATTTCCCATGGACATTCCCCTGGGTATAGGTGCGACATTCCTTGGCTAGTTAAAAGTTCACCGCTACATATAAATGGCGCTGATAAGCCTCCCTCTCACCCAACCCCTCAGGCAGTAGATATTTTTGTTTTTACTTTAACTTAAGTAACTTTCTATGTGGGTACTTTTACTTTTAGCTGAGTAACCTTTCAAGTACATACTTTTACTTGAACTTGAGTAAAATTATTCGGTACTTTGTACAACCCTGATTAATAAATATATATATATTTATAGGTGTGTGCGTGCGTGTGTGTGTAATAATAATAAACGGTTTATTAAAGAATGGCAGCCTCATGAGCTGAAAATACACATTTTACAATTTAGTGGATGAACATGAGATGTACAGATATGAGGATGGTAAGCTTAGTTTACAAACAAAATAAATAAATACAATAATGATGCATGTGCAGAATACAAATTATCATAAAATAACCATGAGAGTAAGTGATATACAGTACATATACACATTTATTTACTTACTCATATACAGAACATACGTATATACACGTACGTGCGCACATACATATACATACATATATAGGAACATAAGAACATGCAGTAAGTGTGCACATGTCCGTATACACAAACGCACAAACGCTCACGTATGCACACAAACATACATACATACAGAAACTGTTTTGGTATGGTCAGGGTAAAGAGGTAAAGAGGGTGCAGGTACTACAATGGGAGGTTAATCCTCGGTAGTGTAGGTGTGTGTGTGTGTGTGTGTGTGTGTGTGTGTGGTGTGTGTCTGTCTGTCTGTCTGTCTGTCTGTGTGTGTGTGTGTGTGTGTGTGTGTGTGTGAGCGACTACAAGCTACACTACCGGTACTATTTGTAAAGCAAAATCATGTTCACACAGAGGGTGCTGATGTTGCCAGTCAAAAGACAGGTGTGTGTGTGTGTGTGTGTGTGTATGAGCGACTACAAGATACACTACCGGTACTATTTGTAAAGCAAAATCATGCATAAATACACAGTAATAACAAAGGACAAATAATAATAATAATAATAATAATAATAATAATAATACAAATGTTAGCATACAGGATTATTGAATATGAGTTTATTTTTGTTTACCTTCTACTCTCCATTTTCTTTCATATCCCCAAGATTCAAGGATATCAGTCTTGGGTATAAATACCCCATTTTCCAACTGGAGAACACCTACTGACGTCACTAACCTGCGCACCAGGCGGGAGTGAACATACCTGTTAGTCTATGTATCTTGCCGTAGCCCAGCCTCACTGGCTGGGCTGCGTGACACTACCAGTGGTGTCTCGCAGCCCAGCCACACTGGGTAGGCTACGGGACACCACCACAAGTGTTTTCGTATTTATCGCCATATAATTCAGCCAATTAGACTGTTGAATCGAAATTCTTTGGATTATTATTTATATTATCATTAAAAACGTTGGACTTTATTAAATTATAATCCTACTTGTTGTATATACAGACCTATTCCACACTCAACTCCCTACGCCACACACACTCACACATACCTATTTATACATCTAACTAGGCGTTATATATGTGTGTATATTCTTCTTCTTACATATCCATCTTATAAGAACACATGGGAGTCTGCAGACAGTCGATTGGCCAAAACAAGGCAGATCCCTCTCACACCCAACCCATCTCGTTCATACGTTTATCTAATTTTATTTTGAAACTCTCTATCGTTCTTGATCCCTCAATGGCGCTAGGTATCCTATTCCACATGTCTATTGTCTACATATCTGTTACCATTATGGTATAATGATCAAACAGAATTAAATTCATTCATACTTGCATAACGTGCTATAAGACAGCTTGACGACGTTCACAAGCACAAGTGCGTCAATGTGTGGATAGTTACATGTGTTTGTGTAAATGAATATGTTTGTGAGTGTAATATAAAGTAATGCAAATACAGTATATGTGCGTAAATAAATGTTTGTTTACGAATGTTATATGGAATGTTCAAATGCATGTCTACATGAGTATGTATGTGCGTGTGTAATGGCATGTACGTTTGGGTCATAATTTGGAAGGAACACAATTATATATTTGTGAAAGAAATTGCAAAGTACACTGTACAGTGATCAGCTCAGTAGCAGTAGGCTTTCAAGAATAAACTGAATAGCTTAATGAATTAATTGGGTGTGAGCTGGATCTGCCTTGCGTAGGCCAGTTGGGGGGGGGGGGGGGGGGCGCAGTGCAAGCTTGCATGCACGAGTAGGAATGTGCATGTACGAGCATAAAGCCTGTACGTTTGTGAGTGGAAATATGTGTTTGTATAATTGATGTACAAAATTAATAATGAATGTACAATATGTTTGTGTGTGTGTGAGTATGTGTGTATGTGTTTGTGTGTGTGTGTGATAGAGAGAGAGAATGAGAGAGTCATTCACATGACTTGTCTTTGTGAATGTGTGTTTGTGTTTGTGATTAGGAATGCGAATATGTATTTGTGCGTGTGGTTCTGAAAGAACATTAGAGTGTGGGTGCGATTGTGGGAGGGAATATCAATGTGTGTGCGTGTGTATTCTGATTGGAAATGTGAAGGCGAGTGTGTATTTGTGAATGTATGTTCGAATATATGTGCGTTGTCGAGTGGTAATCTAAAAGTGTGTGTGTGTGTGTGTGTGTAGATATATGAATATAAATCACCGAACTTGTTCGTCAAGGTGAATACACGCAATGCGAGTTAATGACATTGTGGGTAGGAATACGAATATGTGTTCCTGAATGATTTTGTGCGTGAAAATGTGAATGTGCATGAGTTTGTGTGTGTTTATATAGTGAATCAACATAGAAGATAATAGGTAAAATTTCTCTATTGATGATGCATATATTGTTTGGTGATTATTGGCATCCAAATGTGATGTTTGGTTAATTTAGGATAGGGATTGTAATTGGTAAATCTATAGCATTATAAAACATTTATATTGCTACCATGTGAGTGCGGCGAAGAAGGTTGCCAACAAAAAACCCCGCTGACCAACCTCAAGCTAATCCAGAAAATTAACACCTACTTGTAAATTGTCTCTCTCTCTCTCTCTCTCTCTCTCTCTCTCTCTCAAATATATATATATATACGGTATATATATTAACAACCTTGACGTAGGAATAACTATATTAGCAAAATCAGTAAATTTACAGATGACACTACAATGGAAACATTCCAAATAGATTTAGACATATTACACAAATGGGTAGTAAACTGGCAGATGAAGTTCAATGTAGGTAAATGCAGTGTAGTAAAATTGAGTAAAACGATAGGAAATGCAGGATACAATTTTGATAACGTGGATACAACTAACTCAAATAATGAAAAAGACTTGAGAATCATCGTCAACTGTGATTTGAAACCAAGATATCAATGCATTAGTGTTCGAAATAAGGCAAATAGAGTTCTTGGATGTATATCTAGAAGTGTGAGTAACAGAACAGCAGACGTAATCTTTAAATTTTATCTAGCGTTAGTGAAACTACACATGAATTATGCTGTTCAAAATTGGAGTCCCTATTAGAGAATGAACATAGATTCCTTGGAGAGAGTACAACTAAGAATGACAAAAAATAATCTGTAATATTAGAAATCTTCCATATGAAGACAGGTTGAAGAAGCTAGGCTTACATTCGTTAGAAAGACGCAGAGTTAGATATGATATGATATACATAAGAACATAAGAAAATGGGAGTCTGCAAAAAGCCGATCGGCCCACACAAGGCAGATCCCTGTCACACCCAACACCAATTACAAGGCCCAATTAAAATGTACCGTATTAACAAAACTTGACACACATTGATCTACTTCATAACTACCGTATACTGTAGGTCTATGTTAAGTCAAAAGGGGAGGCTTGTTATGGATGTGTGTTTATTTGTAGTTGTATCGATATGTATGTTTGAGAAATATGCATGGACTGGACTGAATGGCTAGCTAAAAGATTGAAAGAATATTAGGTGGATTGAGGGCTGGGGGAACATTCAATTGGAAGGAATTAAAAGGTCTTATGGGAGAGTTCTTGGGATTGATTTCTTAGTATAAGGAACAAATATAAATTGAAATACAGTGGAAGAGTAAAAAGTATCTGGAATCAACCTGAAGATTCCATTGTTTGAGTTTTATATAATTTAGTTTATATTAGTATGTATGTATCATGTATGTATGTATGTTTATGTACAGTCACTGGTGAGTTAATATATACTACAATATTATACATGTGCTTACAGTACCCATATAGTATAATTATAAATAAACCATTTTGCACTTTTAAACGTATACAACTCAACCACAAATCTCCTTTAGTATACCGTGTGCTATATCGAGCCTTTGATCACCAAAAAACTCTGCTTGGCCTTTTCAATTTAATTCAGATATTAACAACACAATTTTAGAGGAACGACAGGACAAATTTCCATTCAATGCAATACAGTATTCATAAAACAATTATTATATATGTTATACTTTTGTTTTTAATATAAACTATATATTACAAGGTTTCTAGTGTGTGGTCCAGGTCACAGTGATATTCCTGGTACGGTGCATTATATTCCTAGCTCCATATGTCACTATCACTCAAACCAATACGGTGTGTGGTCCAGGTCACAGTGATATTCCTGGTACAGTGCATTATATTCCTAGCTCCATATGTCACTATCACTCAAACCAATACGGTGTGTGGTCCAGGTCACAGTGATATTCCTGGTACAGTGCATTATATTCCTAGCTCCATATGTCACTATCACTCAAACCAATACGGTGTGTGGTCCAGGTCACAGTGATATTCCTGGTACAGTGCATTATATTCCTAGCTCCATATGTCACTATCACTCAAACCAATACGGTGTGTGGTCCAGGTCACAGTGATATTCCTGGTGCTGTGCATTATATTCCTAGCTCCATATGTCACTATCACTCAAACCAATACGGTGTGTGGTCCAGGTCACAGTGATATTCCTGGTACTGTGCATTATATTCCTAGCTCCATATGTCACTATCACTCAAACCAATACGGTGTGTGGTCCAGGTCACAGTGATATTCCTGGTGCTGTGCATTATATTCCTAGCTCCATATGTCACTATCGCTCAAACCAATACGGTGTGTGGTCCAGGTCACAGTGATATTCCTGGTACAGTGCATTATATTCCTAGCTCCATATGTCACTATCACTCAAACCAATACGGTGTGTGGTCCAGGTCACGGTGATATTGCTGTGCTGTGCATATATCCTAGCTCCATATGTCACTATCACTCAAACCAATACGGTGTGTGGTCCAGGTCACAGTGATCGCTGCATTATATTCCTAGCTCCATGTCACTATCACTCAACCAATACGGTGTACAGTGATAATGTCACTATCACTCAAACCAATACGGTGTGTGGTCCAGGTCAGTGATATTCCTGGTGCTGTGCATTATATTGCTCCATATGTCACTATCACTCAAACCAATACGGTGTGTGGTCCAGGTCACAGTGATATTCCTGGTGCTGTGCATTATATTCCTAGCTCCATATGTCACTATCGCTCAAACCAATACGGTGTTGAGGTTTGTTGAAAAGGTTCCCAGTATTTTATGGAATGTAGGCATTAATATATAATATATACCGGCGATACAATTATAATTAAAGAATAATTCAAGCATACTTAAGGTATATATAACCAATATCGGTAAAAGATATATATTTAGTCTGGGATTAAAGGGTTGAACGGCAGAAACCTGGAGCTTCAACAAGCGTAAGTATAGTGCCAGGGAATACTAGTAAAGAACATAGCCTACTTGATTCAACACCCCTGATAATACCCTTCCCTAATGCCCGAACAGTTTGACATCACAGTGGATGTTTAACAAGGACAAAATATTTATTGTTCAAAACCTTGGAGTAAAAGATACAGATTGTAAAAAAAAAAAAAAGAAAGAAAAAAATCCAGGGCAGTATGGTGCTGCTCCAGAGTAAAACAATATTGGGTGTGTGATTTTTTTTTTTTTTTTCTCAACAAGAGAAGAGCCTCATATTTGCAGGTACTGTTTTGGTAGTCGTATATTCGGGATTGGAAGCGAGACAATATTTTACTTTAGAATTGTATGCGTTGGTAGAAATATTTTCACTTAGGCTATAGGCAATGCATTTTAAAGATTATATATATTTAAGTGTTCATAGTTCGATATAGTGTTACAACTGATTAAATATTCTTGTAGTGTAAAAGGATTGCTCACAAAACTTACATTTTCATTAGTGTCTGAGGATCGATGCCGCACTTATTTTCTGTTTTCTGGCTATTACTAGACCATTATATTCAGATTAGGAAGGGTATATAGTATAAATATACAAAAATACATACTGTTTGTAAATTTATACTTGATATTGACAGATTACTTGAATTTAAAGGCGATACTAGGGTTGGGTGGTGGCTGATAACTACCGTGTTTGATGGAGGAGCAATAATGGTTTGGTAGTTCTCACAGGTAAGCCACGGTAGCCTTGTCCGTTTCTTAGCCATTAATGTACGACTTTAACTTCATGACAAAGGGACAAGTGGCTTATTTCTACACTTTTGGTAGGCCTAATACACTTTATTGACAAAAATTAGGGGACGGTGTGAACAAACTTTCAACTTCAAAAAAGCTGTGTCAAAATATCCTACTGATATATCATAATATCATAATAAGTTATTCCTGAAAAACGATGCCAGACGGCCTCTGAAACCCATAGTAGCTAACTTACATAGCTCGTATACCATACGAAGCCAACTACACCTCTCCCACTACTACCTACTACTACTACTATTACTACTACTTGTCCTCTGCAATGTAAAAAAAAACACATTTGTTTACAAACAATTAACACATACATACAATGAAATACATACACAATTCACACAATTAACAATTAGAGGCAATTTAATACATACATACATATATATAAATTAATACACAATACATAAAATTACAATTGCCCCATTTTTCCTATTTTTTTGTGATTTTTTGTTTTTTCAATTTTTTTAGTTTTTTCTGGGGGGTGGGAATTGAATACATCGAAATTAATACACAATTACAATCAATTTAATACATACATTGACATTAATATATACACAATATCAATGAAATACATACAATGAAATACATACACACATTCATGCAAACATTCATACACAAACCAGGTGATCAATCTAGTCTGCTCGGTGGCCACCTAACCTATCACTGTCTGACCAAATCCTGAGTTACCCCAGGGCTCGATCAGCTAACCAGTCAGTAAGGCTCTCACCACTTACCGCTCGGCTGTCACTCGGCTGATGTATTATAATCAAATGGATCTATTTCCGCATATTATTGTCCATGTTAATCATATATAGGCCTACAGTTATTTGCATGTATATGTATTTGTCTTGTAAATGAGATATATGTATATTTATGACAATAAACATTAATATTTGAGAATGCGAAATAATGATTAGCCTAAATATAATGTTAAGTATTTCCACACTATTATACAACAATGCATTGTGTGCGTTTTATATGTTAATCCTATTCACTGGCTCTAGCGGAATAACATATGCATATATATATATTTTTTACAATTAATATATAGCTTTCGTGTTTTAATACTCCATTAAACTCAGCATAGCGAGTATAGCTGATGGTCATTATACAGTTTGCAATAGAAATAAAGGTATATAAATAAGGATGAGTGTAAGGCTATTTAGGCTCAATACATTATTGTAACCTTACATTCCACGGTTGTCACATTATTTGACAAAGTTTTCTACATTTCAAAATACTTGCATTACATAGATACATGCATCCAGAGGACGATGGTGTTTTGAAAATGGTTGTAACTATAATATTTTCTGATATACTGAACTTATAATATAACCTGCTCTGATAGTGTGTGACGTAATAATTATATATGATATCACGTACAAGCAGAGTAGGCTGTATTATATGTTCCATATATCAGACAATGACAACATTACAGAACAGAAGAGAATACCATCGTCTTCTGGACGTATGTATCAACTTCATGCAAGTGTTTTAAATATAGGAAATATCGTAAAATAATTTAAAAACGTCTAAAATAAATGTGAATAAACTATTTGTTGTCGTAATATGTGTTATACTCACCCGTAATATGTGTTATACTCACCCGTAATATGTGTTATACTCACCAGTGTTCATATACTGCTACAGTATTGGTGTTGTAACTTTAATAATACCACTAGCTTCTATACCTATGTTGCGTTTATTGGGGTACTAGCAGGGGTACCCGGCGTTGCCCGGGTAATCACCATCACTACTACCACCACTACTACTACCATAATCACCACTACCACAATCATCACAATACTACTACTACCATTATCACCGGCCTCGACCTCCCTGTGCCTCATTAAACGGCGACCTCGATTTCGGCTGCTAAATGACCTCCGATTTTGGCTCTGACCTCATCCGTACTCCCATTCTGGGGGGCTGCGAACAACTTTCGTTCCATACACCTTTTCGATCGGAGGCCTCCTTCTGCCCCAAACGGCATTTTTTTTTTTTTAAATTTTCATTTTTTTTTTCAATTTCGGCCTCGAAACGACCTCCGATCGTGGCCTCGCCCCCTCTATGACCTGACCCAGGTCAATTAACACCCACATGCAAAGTTTTAGCTCCCCAGGTCCAAAACTGCGGCCGCCTCTTAAGAACAGACACACACACACAGACAATCGAAAATATTATATAGATTATAAGAAGCAAGTGATGTTTTTATATCTAACCCTAGTATTTTTTAAACTACACTAAGTGCTGCCTTAAACCTTCATGAACGAAATAGGCTATGCAGAAATAAAGTGTGATTTTTTCTGAAACTAAATTATATTTATCCCATTATCACAAATGATCACTCGCATTATCTTCATTGGCTGTTTGGTTATCACTTATGGTTATAATACGGTGGTGACACCTGTATTATTAAACATGTGGCAAGGTTGTTACCAACACTATAGTGAACTAAGATAAAATAACCGTATGAGTGCTAATTTGTGATGAAAGACTAAATCACATTCAATTTCAGAAACATCACTATTTTGTTGAGCTTGTTTCGTTGATGAAGGTTTAGGGAAACATATATTGTAACATTTGGGAAGGGCTCTACCAACGCTATATTGAACGAAGATAAAAACAAAGAGTTAATTTGTGATAATGGACTCCAACACTGCATTTGCTACTGTCTATAGACTCTATACAATGGTAAAAGGAGGATATTGTCATTGCTACCAAAATACAGGTTCTGAACGTAAACATTATACTGATAGTGCTACGTTCACACCTATTTATATATCGTTTACAATATAAGTTAACTGATGAAATAATGATAAGATCGTGGATAAAGCAAACAAATATATAATTAAGAAGAACTGGCCCCTCAGCCCTCAACGTGAGAACCCTGGTTGTGACACCAACGCCAAATTACTTCCGCAATAAAGTTCATACTACATTATTTACCAATCTTACCTTTATGACTTGCTATCATATTATTTAACGTTGTTACCGATAAATAGCAGACAATGTAGGACATGAGATAAATAGCAGACAATGTAGGACATGAGATAAATAGCAGACAATGTAGGACATGAGATAAATAGCAGACAATGTAGGACATGAGAAAACCCATTCCCTTAATACCTATGGCTGAGTTAGGCCCCTAGTATTACCTAATTATCCTTATTCCAACAAACAAACAAACAAAGACACACAACAAAAACAACAGGCGTATCTAGGCATCTGTAATAGTTTGCATTTAAAACTTACGATACATGTAATATTCAGGAAAATATTTCATTATAATTATACAGTACTTCGATGTTTAATATGGCAACTAATGGAAGGTAACATAAAAATACTACTACTACTAATAATACTAATACTAATAATAATAATAACAAAATATGTATGATGCCCTGCCGGAGTTGGTGGTTGGAACGCGGGACTCAGAATATATAGTTCACACCGCTCCAGACAGGACAGTTCACACCGCTCCAGACAGGACAGACACACTTCTTATTATCAACAACACAAACCTTTACTATATGAATATTTTCTACGTCTAAACCCTTTTACTACTTTTGATTTTATTTGTTCTACATGTGTGAAAGAGGCAATAGCAAAGTCTGTAACAAGTGTCTCCCCAAAATTTGAAAAAAGTTAAAGAGATCCAAATTCAAAGTGCGTTAGAGTCTAAATGCATGGACAAACGGAGATTGAAGCAGTTTAAGTCATTGGATGAGGGAAAGACAGATTGAGTGAGAGAGTTACAAATCTATCTTGTTGATCAGAAGAAAGTCAAGGAAAATTGGTTCACTCTTGGGTTAGACAGTTGGACAGAATACGGGTGGAAATCTGTTAAAGGGCAGGTGCCTCTCTCCGTAATGGAGGAGGTATACACTGACATAGCTCTATAGAACATTGCTTCTTGTAATAGAGAGAGAGAGAGAGAGAGAGAGAGAGAGAGAGAGAGAGAGAGAGAGAGAGAGAGAGAGAGAGAGAGAGAGAGAGAGAGAGAAAGAGAGAGAGAGAGAGAAAACATTGTTGTGGGTGTGTTGTATTTATATAAAATAAATTAAACGCTATATGTAACAGATTCATTGTAAGAAACACACGATTGCCTTCAGTTTAAGTATATATATATACAGTAAATATATATAATATATATATATATATATATATATATATATATATATATATATATATATATATATATATATATATATATATGTGTGTGTGTGTGTGTGTGTGTGTTTCTGTGTAGAATATCTCACAAATACGCATGAGTTACATGAATGAAGGTTTAGGCCTCAATTAGGATTTGAACTACAATAAAAGACGTTTCACGTATTAACCCACTAGGCCACGGCGTGATAAAAAAACTTACCTAGCCTTTCCCATATATATATATATATATATATACTTTACACTTGGCTTCGTTATCAAGTATAGTAGTCCTGTAGGTATAAACCACTTCTATATTAATTACACCGGTTCCTCTTAAAACGTCAGGCTCGCTGTCGCTCGCCAGGAAAAAGTCGACACCTAAATGGCACGAAAAGGCTTCAAATTGACAACAAAATGGGGCGAAAGGTGTTAAAATCGCCAAACTAATGGACCGAAGGTCTTATACTCTGAAAACAAATGGGGCTTAACACGAAGGAGAAAAAAGACCAGAAAAACGAGCTATCTCCCCTTAAAGGTCTGAGTGAATGATGCTCAGTAAAGTTGTCCAAGGCACATTATTATAGCCATTAAGGCCACCAAGTTAACAGTCACCCAGGTTAAGGGGGGGGGATGGCCCGGTTTTATGGACCACTTTCTCCCTCGTGTTTAGCCCCATTAGTGTTCAGATGCTAAGATGTTTGCCCAATTAGTTAGTCGCTTTTAAGACCTATCGCCCCATTTCTTCGTCAATATTTAGACCTTTCGTGCTATTTAGGTGTCGATTTTTTCCCTGGCGAACGATAGTGAGCCTGTAAAAACGGGAAATTTTTCTACCGAAAAATGTACAAATTAATCTAGAAGGGGGATCTAATAAACCCAAAAAGTGAACCATCTCCCGTGGAAAAAAAAAAAAACAAAAAAAAAACAGGTATACTGTACTTGATAACGACGACAGGTGTAAAGTATATAATTATATCAACAGTATATATATATACCGGTATATATATATATATATATATACATATACCGGTACATATAATATATATATACCGGGTATACACATATATATATATATATATATATATATATATATATATATATATATATATATATACTGTATATATAGCCTATATATATATATATACTGTATATATAGCCTATATATATATATACACACTTATACTAAAGGCAATTGTATATTTCTTACAATGAAACTGTTACATATAACGTTTCATGTATTGTTCACACTAGTACAACACACCCACAACAATGTTCTCTCTCTCTCTCTCTCTCTCTCTTACAATAATGTAATGTAATGCAAGTATTGTCAAATGTAAAACATTTGGGAACTAATCGGAAAACCTTGTAACTTTTAAGGAAGTTGGGGTTGTGGTTATCAATATTTAGGAGAACTACTTGCTGTCATGTGTTTGTAGTGCATGTATTAATACGTATTATATATTCAGTAAACTTGCTATCCATCATCATCTCCTATAGATGTTTTTTTTAAATTTCTGCTATTTTTAGATGACAGCTCCAACTTCCGTTTTGCCTGAAGATCGTAAATGGTCAATAATTGCAACCTGGCAGTTACGTTGGAGTTTCTGGCTTCAGTATAGCTTTGTCACCTTAAGGTACTATAGGTGACAGTGTTGACAGATGTACACTGTTATTAACTATATATTCAGAATAGGAAGGGTTTATGTGTAACAGGGTTAATTGAGATAGTCTTTACCCTTCTAATTCTCACAGATCCCTCCTAAGCTGTATAAAATCGTCTGTGATAGCAAGAATACAGCGTCAGAACACGTCATAATCCTCAATGGGTTAAACAAAAGGTATATATTAATGACCAGAGTGACTCGACCCGAGGCCCTCAGTGTGAGAACCCCTGGCTGTGTTACCCAAACCAAATATCTTCCCCACAACAATAATACTACTACATTATATTGCCCTATCTTTCACTTATGACATACAATTAACAGTTGAAGATTACCACGCATTTTGACAGTGTATTCTGGCTATCATTACACGATTTACAGTGTATTCTGGCTATCATTACACGATTTACAGTGTATTCTGGCTATCATTACACGATTTACAGTGTATTCTGGCTATCATTACACGATTTACAGTGTATTCTGGCTATCATTACACGATTTACAGTGTATGCTGGCTATCATTAGACGCTTTTGACAGTGTATGCTGGCTATCATTAGACGCTTTTGACAGTGTATGCTGGCTATCATTAGACGCTTTATATACATAGGAAGGATCTGACTTTCTCTTACCATTTATAATGTGAATAAGATGGTCTAATAATAAGATGGTCTAATAATAGCCAGAGAACAGACAGGAAATGCGTCATCATATTTTCTAAGGGTTAAGAGGATCAACTTCGCCACGACTATGGCCATATACTGTATATTTATTTTCTAAGGGTTAAGAGGATGAACTTCGCCACGACTATGGCCATATACTGTATATTTATTTAGTTTAGTACATTATGGGAAAGGTTCTATTTTCTTCTTCTTCTGAACCCCATTCTCCCTCATAATTAGCCCATTTTAAGAAGTGCACCCTATTAGTTTGGCGTGTTTAGATCTTTTGCCCCATTTGTTTGCCAATATTAAGAATGTTCGTGCCACTTAGGTGTCAATGTTCCTTGATGAGCGATAGCGAACCTGCATTATAGAAGGAGTTGTAGGAATTATTAGGCTGGGACCGAAATTTTTCCAAATCTAGCTGGAAAGGGGTGTTCCAGGATGTATTTATATATGTTGTGTTTTAGGCTTGATGGGGGTCTAGGGAGTAACCCCCCCCCCCCCCCACACACACACAGACACACAAACACCCTATATTATACCAGTGTCATATTTACTATGAATCATTCCAAGACACTAGTCATATACGAAAACAACAATATTTTACGCTTACAGTCTGATTTCTTGAAGACAAACAATTGGAGGACCCATAGTCATGTGTTAAGGAATGGCTGGAACTCATTTTTAATTTATCTGGCTTCACTTACTGTTTTTGTTTCATCTACACAGAGTAATTCAGCTAACTCTCACAAATACCTCCTCCTCCTATTCATTTTACTACACTTAAGGGGGTACTACTCGCTTTTTCTGGATCCCTTCTCCCTCGTGTATAGCCCCATTAGTTTTCAGAGTTTAAGACGTTCGTTCCGTTAGTCTGGCGATTTTGAGACCTTTCACCTATTTTTTTTTTAGTTAATATTAAATCCTTTCGTGCCCCATAAGTGTCGATTTCTTTCCTGGTGAGCGATAGCGAGCCTTCTATTTTTAGAAGGGATCCAAAATAAACAAAAAAAGCAGTACCCCCTTAACTCTATAAACCCAAACCAAGCTTGATCTAGTCTAAGCAAAGGTTAACTATAACCCAAACCAAGCAGTATAACTCTATAGACCCAAACCAAGCAGTACCCCCTTAACTCTATATACCCAAACCAAGCAGTACCCCCTTAACTCTATACCCAACCAGCACCCCTTAACTCTAGACCCAAACCAAGCAGTACCCCCTTAACTCTATAGACCCAAACCAAGCAGTACCCCCTTAACTCTATAGACCCAAACCAAGCAGAACCCACCCCCTTAACTAACCCCTACCCAAAACCCAAACCAAGCAGTACCCCCTTAACTCTATAGACCCAAACCAAGCAGTACCCCCTTAACTCTATAGACCCAAACCAAGCAGTACCCCCTTAACTCTATAGACCCAAACCAAGCAGTACCCCCTTAACTCTATAGACCCAAACCAAGCAGTACCCCCTTAACTCTATAGACCCAAACCAAGCAGTACCCCCTTAACTCTATAGACCCAAACCAAGCAGTACCCCCTTAACTCTATAGACCCAAACCAAGCAGTACCCCCTTAACTCTATAAACCCAAACCAAGCAGTACCCCCTTAACTCTATAGACCCAAACCAAGCAGTACCCCCTTAACTCTATAGACCCAAACCAAGCAGTACCCCCTTAACTCTATAGACCCAAACCAAGCAGTACCCCCTTAACTCTATAGACCCAAACCAAGCAGTACCCCCTTAACTCTAGACCCAAACCAAGCAGTACCCCCTTAACTCTATAGACCCAAACCAAGCAGTACCCCCTTAACTCTATAGACCCAAACCAAGCAGTACCCCCTTAACTTGCACACCACAATTCATGCCATCACACCTAAATAAGGTGCCTTGATTTTGACTCACTTGGTCACTTGGGGGACCTCTATGCCTTTTGTCTCCTTCATGCACGTAACAATATATATTCATATTATCACCAACTATAACATTCAAATATCATCATCGTACAGAAACGGAAACATTTAGGAAGCTTTCTCAAATACGAAGATAATATCTTGATAATGATTAAGCCTTTAATTCGTCAATTTACTTCCTAAACTTGGTACAATTTTAAAATCAAGTCTAAAGGAATAAAAATCATAAGATGTATACTAGAATCATGAGACAAAGTTTGTGTTGATGATAATAATATGGTGGACTGCCCTGTCTGGAGCGGTGTGAACTCTATATCAGAGTCCCGCGTTCAAACCACCAACTTCGGCTGGGCATGAAGCATATTGTATTTTTACTTTGTATGATAATACTTACTATTATTATAAGTGTTGCACTTCAACTTAAAATCACTGCTCTACTAGGGTAGGAATAATTCGACAGTTGTTTGGAAGTTCGCGTCTTTATTTAACACTTATGTCACCTTTATATATATATATATATATATATATATATATATATATATATATATATGCACTACAAACACATGTCAGCAAGTAATTTTGCTTAATATGGACAACCACAACCCCAATTTCCTTAAAGCCTAAAGGTCGCAAGGGGTGAACTGGGGATTACCCATACATTGACAATCACTCTTCCACAGTGCAGACATTCTGATGTTGGTTTATTTTCACCTCAGTCATCCCAGGACCCCGCTCAAGGCGTTAACACTTTGTTTTTGTTTTTATCCCAAGTCCTTATCCCTTTCAGTACCGGTGCCATCCTTTTCACTATATTTTGGCTAATATTAGACGATGTTATTCAGAATCTCCAGCAATTGACAGGCTTCGAACTATCTCACTTCACCTTTTTGTTACTGTTAGTTTACAATCGTCTTAATATTCCTGAAATAAATGTAAAAAGATGTGACCGGTAAAGAAGGAGTTAACCTTGTTGACTGTGTACTTTGCCCTCCAAAACACTGATGGTCAAGTGTCCAAACAGTGGTTTACAGTGAGTAAGGGAGACAAACAAAATGTATTCATTTACAAATGGAGTCAGTCGTGGATTTAAGGTAAGGTGTTTGTCTAGGGGAAGCTTAAATGAATAAACGGTGTTGCAGTCTATGACATCTCAGGGAAGCCCATTCCATAAGTTAACAACGCGATTGAAAAAGACATTCTTAGACTCGTATGAGTTAAAATGACTGCACGTGTAAACTATATATATCTACAGAATATATATATATATATATATATATATATATATATATATATATATATATATATATATGAAAAAGGTTGGTAAGCTTTTTGTAACCCCATTGCCGAGTGGACTAAGGCGTTGGATGTCCTTTTGATTGACTGAAGTTCCAACCCTGGCTGAAGCCTATCAATTATTAATGTAACTAACGCGTATTTGTGAGATATTCTACACACACACAGATACACACACACGCATATACTGTATATACAGTATGTATATATATATACCGGTATATATATTAGTTTCTTCAATTAAAGGCAATCGTATGTTTCTTAAAATGGCACTTATAATATAGTTTCCTGACTTTTATTTTCATCACCTTCTCTTAATATAAGAAACATAAATATACGGAGGTCGGCTTGGGCAAGGGTATAACATCGTCACTGTTTGTTTACCTTCCAGACGTTCGGTCATATTTTTCACTCACTTCGTCCTAGTTGTAAATACATATCTCCAACAGTAAAATGTTAATACTGTAAGCTATTTTCGTGTATATCGGTTATTAAGTAAGATTGTGAAGAAATATTATTTGAGCTATTTTCACGGGCCCTCGGATATCTGGTTTAAATGAACAGACTCTAGTTGTTTGTTATAATAATAGTATATAGTTTGTTATAATAATAGTATATAGTTTGTTATAATAATAGTATATAGTTTGTTATAATAATAGTATATAGTTTGTTATAATAATAGTATATAGTTTGTTATAATAATAGTATATAGTTTGTTATAATAATAGTATATAGTTTGTTATAATAATAGTATATAGTTTGTTATAATAATAGTATATAGTTTGTTATAATAATAGTATATAGTTTGTTATAATAATAGTATATAGTTTGTTATAATAATAGTATATAGTTTGTTATAATAATAGTATATAGTTTGTTATAATAATTGTATATAGCTATAACATATACATCATAATACATACAGGAAACTATACATCATAATACATACAGGAAACTATACATCATAATACATACAGGAAACTATACATCATAATACATACAGGAAACTATACATCATAATACATACAGGAAACTATACATCATAATACATACAGGAAACTATACATCATAATACATACAGGAAACTATACATCATAATACATACAGGAAACTTTTAACATACGAATACCATATTATGATTACGTTTAACCCTTTAATTCATTGGTATACTTCAAAAATTAGTTATAACTTTCTGATGAAAGAACAAATGGACAAAATCTTATATAAACTAAGGGAATACAACCCATAATATGTATAAACATAATCATATGGTAATGTTAGTGTTATTGATAATAAGATGTTGGACAGTCCTGTCTGGAGCAGTGTGAGCTCTCAATCGTGAATCTTCTTGTATTTATCAAACATAGTTCACGTCTGCAAATATATCGCATGTTAATGTTAGATCACAAGAAATATACAATACATTAATTGTCATGACCTGTTTACCTTAATATGGGTATAATATGGTAACAAACGTAAATAATATGCGGAAATACCCCCGAAGCATAATAATATATTACCCAGTTCACAGCCGGGCGGTAAGAGGTGAGAGCCTCACTGCCTGGTTGTCTGATCGAGTCCTGAGTTAATACAAGACTTGGTCAGACAGTGACTGGTTAGGTGGCCACCGAACAGACTGGACAGATCGTCTAGTATTAGTTAGGTGGCCACTGACAGATCCCAAGGTTAAGGCCTTGGGTAAAGAGTTCCTTAGTAATGAAAATAGGGTGCCCAAAGTAACGAAAAGGTGACCGTAAGACTCCTGAGTAAACTATTGAAAAGGAGGCCCTTTGTCATGAAAAGAATATGAGACTCATCTTATTAATCGAGTTTAGGAGTAGAGTTGGTTAGTTGAGAGAGAACATAATAATGAGAAGGAGGCACCTGAGTAATGAAAAAGAACCCCTAAGTAATGAACAGGACACTCTATAAACTATTTAAACTATTTAACTAATTTTTATTAATACCATAAAGGATCTGAGACAGTAAAAAAAGGTTAAGTGAGATAGTTCGAAGCCTGTCAATTGCTGGAGACCCTTTTTAATCTGCATAACATCGTCTAATATTAGCCAAATATATGTGAATAAATACGCTCAATGTAATGAAATCCCAAGGTCAATGTATTGAGCGTATTTATCAATTTTAAATCTGCATAACATCGTCTAATATTGATAAATACGCTCATCAATATCATTGGCCTTTTATTACATTTTTTCATTACATTGAGCGTAAGGAACTCTTTACCCAAGGCCTTAACCTTGGGATCTAAAAGGATCTAAAAGGTAAAGTACTAAAGGACTTGGGTGAAACAAAAATAAACTCCTTTGACGCGTTGAGCGGGGTCGATCCTGGGATGACTGAGGTTAGACTCTAAGACGCTCTGTACTTCACCAACCAGCCGTTGATAACGGTGTGAAAAGTTATAGAATGTGAATTATGCAAATAAACCAACATCAGAATGTCTGCACTGTGGAAGAGTAATTGTCAATTCATGGGTAATTCCCAATTCACCCCTTGCGACTTTTAGGCTATAAGGAAGTTTAGGTTGTCGTTTTCAACATTAAGCATAATTACTTGCTGAAATTTGTTTGTAGTTCATAATTATATAAATACATTTATCATATTCAGTAAACTTGCTATCCATCATGCTCTAATATAGTTTTGTTTTCTGCTAATTTTAGAAGTTTACATCTCCAACTTCAATTTTGTCTGAAGATCGCAAGTGGTCAATAATTTCAACATAGAAGTTATGTAGAAATGTCCGGTTTCAGTATCACTTTGCCACCTTGAGGTACTTTGTTGTGTGATATTGTTCTAACATATTTGTAACTGTATATTGAAGGGTTAAGAGGAAAGGTATATTTATGTAAGAGGTTAATAGGTATATACAGTATGTGTAAGAGGGTTAATAGGAAAGGTATATACATGTGTAAGAGGGTTAATAGGAAAGGTATATACAGTATGTGTAAGAGGGTAATAGGATATGTGATGTGTAAGAGGGTTAATAGGAAAGGTATATACAGTATGTGTAAGAGGGTTAATAGGAAAGGTATATACAGTATGTGTAAGAGGGTTAATAGGAAAGGTATATACAGTATGTGTAAGAGGGTTAATTGAGATAGTCCTGACCCTTCTAATTCCCACAGATCCCTCCTATGTTGTATAACATTGGCTGTGATAGCCTGAATACAGTGTCAGAACGCGTCATAATCCTCAAAGGGTTAAACAAAAGGTATATATTAATGACCAGAGTGACTCGACCTTTGAAGGTTAACACACATTTGGACAGTTTGTTCTACCTATCATTAGACGATTTTGCAAGTTAGGAAGGCTCTTTGGGAATTAAACAGGCAGAGACCATCTCAATTAACCGTCTGTCTACCTCATACCCTTTGTAATTAAACAGGCAGAGACCATCTCAATTAACCGTCTGTCTACCTCATACCCTTTGTAATCTGAATAAAATCGTCCAATAATAGTCTGGAAGCATAAACACAATGCGTGATCATATCTTCTAAGGGTTAAGAGGCTGAACGTTGCCACCGACTATGACCTTTTATATACATATAATGTAGTTACATTAAGGGGGAAGTTCTTGGTTTTGTATGGACTTCCCTCTCCCTCTTGTTTAGCCCCATTAGTTTTAAAATATTTAGACGTTTGCCCCACTAGATTGGCGATTTTGAGACTTCGCTCCATTTATTTGCTAATATAAAGACCTTTCGTGGTATTTACTTGCCGATCTTTTCCTGGTGAGCTAATACACAAATGTACAAACTCGAAGGGGGATCTTGCAGGTGATTTCAAAGCTTGATAAAGGTCTAGGGAGCAAACGATAACATCCCCTTAAAGGTGAGTCACTTTCTATGAATCAGTACAACTTATAAGTTAATTACGAAACCAACAATTATTTACACATACAAATCGCTCATAATTTGATATTATGAAGACGAAGAAGCCATGGGTAACTATTTTCACTACTGCACATATACCATACACTGTATATAAATATATCGGTCATTATAGCATTATATACAAGTAAATAAATCAATAATAATAATAATAATAATAATAATAATAATAATAATAATATAATAATAACAACAACAATATTAATAATAAAATATTGAGATCACACTCAATAGAGAAGTGATGGTCTTGGGTGTTGATCCTGGGTCCCGTCAGTGGGACACCGGACACTTTCACTTTGGGATATCTCGGTCTAAATATATCTATGATATATTTTTAACCATAATTTAAAAGTGGAGATATTAATTGTTTACGAGAATGTCCAGCAACTGTCTGAATTTAAATAATTAAATAATGAATTTGTATAATCTGGTATTTTAGTTGATATAATTATTATGGTAAGATAATTTGATAATGTAGATAATATATGTATGTAGTTTGTCTTCAAGATTATAACAACTAAGCAGAAACAAAATCCGCTTTCCAAGATTCCTGTTAATCTGAGAGAGAGAGAGAGAGAGAGAGAGAGAGAGAGAGAGAGAGAGAGAGAGAGAGAGAGAGAGAGAGAGAGAGAGAGAGAGAGAGAGAGAGAGAGAGAGAGAGAACACAAATTAATAATCCTTGATTACATTTAACCCTGTCAACGTTTCAACTTCTAATAATAAATATTTCTACGAACGTAGTCACCAATTTGTCTTCCACTTAATGTTGTTGTCCAAAATACAGAAGATAACTTTATTACTAATTATATATCTAGTGCACACTTAATTAGTTAATAGATACGTAAAATATAGAGTGGTATAACTTAAGATAAACTTACAGTATGTACTATACTGTACATAAGGCAAGATGTTCATACATATGAATCCAGAATATAAAACCAAATTATCAACACAAATTCAGATCCCTTACACACATATCTCTCTCTCTCTCCTCTCTCTCTCTCTCTCTCTCTCTCTCTCTCTCTCTCTCTCCACACACACACACACACAGTAATAACGCTACCTTCTTCATTATACCACAGTGTTATGCTGGAAGGTAACATTAAATAACTACTCATATTCCTTACACACATGCACTCTCTCTCTCTCTCTCTCTCTCTCCACACACACACACACAGTAATAACGCTACCTTCTTCATTATACCACACTGTTATGCTGGAAGGTAACATTAAATAACTACTCATATTCCCTCGGGGATTGAGGCCACTGGTAATACATAGATAGATATTCCCAGACGTTATATTCGTAATGAGGATACTGAACTATAATGATGGCCAGTGCAAAATGTTATCGTGAACTATAATGATGGCCAGTGCAAAATGTTATCGATCATATTTCTGCATATGAAACGTTTATAAACACAAGGGCTTGTCAGAGGTGTGTGTGTGTGAGTGGGGAATGGGGGGGGGGGGAGAGGGAGTTAAGTTAGGCAACTAGAAACTCTATTATTAATCTTCCATAATAACTTCCTATTATTACTAGAATACTTTTGATGCGTTTGTAAAATGCTAAATGTGAACATGAAACACAATGAGTTTCCAATGATAGTACATTAAACGGTTAACATTAATTGTGATCAGTTCAATAAATACACACTAATAATAGAGAAAACCAAAACAACCAGTTTAATTGAGCTTAAACTATTATTTTTAGGATTCAACATCCTGATATAAGACAACATTCATTATTGTCACTTAGGAACATGTTTTTCCAAACTCCACCACGTACAGTCGCGCTAATAAGTGATGTCTCGGCACCAATTATGATTTGATCAATAATTGGTATCAGCAATATTTACGCATGATTTATTCTTTTTGAGTGAGATATACAACCATGTTCCTTCACTTTCCCACCCTATTCAACATCTGACAGACATTAATACAACACAGAACAAGCCAAACGTAATGACAGCTGGGACATGACTTAATAGCGCGACTGTACATAAGTCACTTTAACATGTTATTTCGTATGGACAAACTAATTCAATTTTTAAAAACACTGACCTAGCAACTGGAGGATAAAATGAAATATAAAAATGTACAGCAATATGTGATAGAGCATAGAGGGACCACAGATCATATAGAGCATAGAGGGACCACAGATCATATAGAGCATAGAGGGACCACAGATCATATAGAACGAGGTCCTACAAGCAATTGTGTTGGTTGTATAGTTAATTGAACTAGTAGTCAATTGTAGTTTATGGCAGATGTAGAAGAGTATTATTTTATGATGCGGCATGTTCAATCAGTAAGAATATTCTGACAAAATATGATGTTCTTTTACACTGATATCTTCAACTAGACTGACAGTAGAATACAACAATGTTGTTTAAGTAAAATTCTGATACAGAAACAATTGGAGCAATCAGAGAAGTATTGTCGGAAACACGCAAGAAATATTGCTCGTATGACACTGGTTTTATTGAGCCTGTCAGACACAGCACTGTAAATATACGGTCAAAAGTTCTGAGGCTATTTCACAAACTTGAAAGTATTTTCCTCTTTATATATTAGGCAAAATACTCCTCCATAAAACTGAGTATAGTTTAACTGCCTTAGGAGAGAGAACCACATTTGAAAATACGATTGTAAGACAGGACTTTTGAGAGTGACTGTACATGAATAAAGTTTTGTAAGCAATATTGTCCTCCTCTCAAATGGACGAATGTAAGAGTCACACGAGCTGTTTTACCGGCAAATTCGTCATGGAGTAATAAGTACTTTATAATAACTCACTATCCTAAAATAATCTTCTTGTATGTTAGGTAGGTTAGCTTAGGTTGTTCATATATACTGAAGTTAACTATACTATCTGAAGATTGTTTATATATTTTCTGACAGCATTTTGAAAGTTGTTCAAAATTTAGTTACATGTAAAGCAAACAACCCTCCAAAGTAATACGGTAAATGATACAGTACACCAAACTCCAATACCATGTTTGTAACACCGGGTTAACTAAACAGCAACCCTTCAAAGTAATACGGTAAATGATACAGTACACCAAACTCCAATACCATGTTTGTAACACCGGGTTAACTAAAGCTGAATCACAGGAGCCTATTTTCAGTCACTAATATTATCTGGTATAGATGGCTAACATTGTGGTGACAATTTTGTATCAGTATCGGGAACTAGACTGAAGGTAAAGCATTATACTGAAGGAGGATCAATTATTGTAACCTTAAAATTCAACAACTTCGAGGATATAATTGCCGAACCAAATCTAGTATAACGACCGTCGTGTGAGAATAAGTTAACCCCTGCAGGTACAGTCGCGCTAATAAGTGAAGACTCGGCACCAAGTATGTTTTGATCAATAATTGGTATCAACAATATCTAAGCTTCATTTTTGAAATATACAAACATGTTCCTACACTATTATTACACTACACTACACTACATTATTAAATTTCATTACATTTCAAGTAATCACGATTGTAATCATGATTACAAAGCTTGTAATCGTAATTGTAATGAATTACATTCAGGTCTTCTGTAATCATAATCGTAATCGTAATCTTAAAATTCGGCTGTAATCGTAATCGTAATCAATTACACTGCTCATGTAATCGCCCCATCCCTGGTGTGTGTGTGTGTGTGTGCGTGTGAAGGTAAGAAATAGAGAAAGTTTGAGGTAACCGATGACGCAATTCTCTCTCTCTCTCTCTCTCTCTCTGTAACACAAATTGTGGAAGTTGTCACGCTTTCCCATGAACGAGGATTATTTTTATGGAACCTTATCCCAAGAAACTAGAATGTCTATATTTATGTAATGTTTAGTAAAATAGGGCCATTCTTTACATGGCTAGGACATTGATATTATGTGCCCAATTGCGACTGGATTATTGTACCACAAACATATAAACAATTATTATATTTATAAGTATAATTGTCTGCCTGCATCCAATGTTAGGGGCAGTATATAAAGGTTATTAATTCAAGTCAAGTCATGTTTCTCTCTCTCTCTTTCTCCTTGTTTATTAAGCACTAAAAAGAGGTAATACAGAGGCTTCCAATAGGCCTAGGTATAATTAAGGGCTCTTAATTACCCGTTACGCAATAGGCTTTATTACCAATTGTACAAAGCGTACATTTACACATTTAGGGGTAAATATACAGTACATGAACAGCTCTTTAAAGTAACCTGTCAAAGAGGTGATATAGGTGTTAATTATCTATTGTTATATGAGAGAGAGAGAGAGAGAGAGAGAGAGAGAGAGAGAGAGAGAGAGAGTTATTATGTACCGTCAAAGTCATGAATAGTTGGACAATATGTGAGGGAATATTATATTTCAATTAATTACTGGCAATCTTGTTTCTATCATTGGTACCGGAAGTTGTTTATGTATTGTTTATGTACTCCTGTCTTATAGTTTAACAATACTACCGGCAAACACAATAGCTACGCACCACCTTCACACGCTATCAAACTCAACCAGACAATATAATTAGCCCTTTGAGTACCAGCGACGTGCGTTATATTTTATTCTAGCTAGATTTAGACGATATTGTGCAGCTTAGGAATGATCTGTGGCAACTAAAAGGGTTGGTTGAGATAGTTTGAAGTGTTATTATTGCTAGAGGTCCTTCCTAAGCTGAATACAGTAGTGTAATAGTTGCCAACATATGATGAAAAGGACGTGACGGTATCTGGTACTGGAAGATACTAGTACAAAGGAAATAAAGCAACAACAGGTATAGTGTCAACCCTTGGAAGATACTAGTACGCCGCATTTCTTTCCTGTGTTCTGGCTATTGATAGACCAATTTATTCGGATTAGGAAGGGTGTATGGAAGTTTGAGAGTTAATTGAAATAGTCTTTAACCACATAATTTCCACAGCTCCTTCCTAAATTGCTTAAAGTCGTCTAATGATATCCAGAGTAAACTGTCAACATGCATCATAATCTTAAAAGGGTTCATATCCAATGTGGGTGCTTAATTTTCAAGCATTACGGTAATATTATGAGACTTGTCTATAACATAGTTATATCTATGAACACAATGATGCATACATTCAAGGAATGTATAATGCATATACGATAAAGTTAAAAATAATACAAAAAAAAAACTAAAAAAAAATTGTCCACCCGGAGTATTGAACCGGGTGTTGAGCTTTGCTTGGGTGACTCACTAACAGTCTACCCGTTAACCACCCCAAGTTAACAGTTAACAAAGGACCATTTTCCGCTACTCAACCCCACCCACCCGCTATTTTTCATACTGCCATAAACTAAATTAAACCTTTCAAGCTCCATTACGCATTTCTTTTCTGTTTTCTGGTAATTATTAGACGATTATATTCAGATTAGGAAGGGTATATGGAAGTCAGAGGGTTGATTGAGAGAGTATTTACCGTTTTAATACCCACAGATCATTCCTAAGCTGCATACAATCGTCTAATGATAGCCACAATGGTAATTGTTTTTGTTTAAATAATGGGATTTTCTAGTGCATTGACGTATTCCTTTCTATGTCTATCTATCTATCTATTGCCTGACGCCGTGATCCGGGGTGGCCACGAACGAACCGCCCCCATGCACCTCTGTCCCCAGTCAGTCGACGCCCCTCCCCCCAACCAGCACCGCCTTCGTTCATGTACTTCCTCACTCCATCCTTCCACCTCTCATTCGGTCTACTTCTCCCTCTCTGTCCCTCCACCTCTCTCGCTTTCCATACGTTTTATGTAAGTTATTTAATTATGTTACTCAATTATAATCGTGATAACTAACCACCTTGCTAGCAGCTACTCTAATCTCATTGTATGTATGTATGTATGTATGTATGTATGTATGTATGTATGTATGTATATACTCAGGCACATACCCCATAGCTGGGGGTGGCCGACTCGAGACAGAGACCGAACAGAAACAACATTTAAAAGTTCTAATTCTTAGGGTCTGGAACCACTTTTACATTCCCTCGCCCCATTCTCTGTCTCGTCTAGTAGGTGAATTTGACATACCCCACCCTCACACTCCCACCGCCCAGGTAAACGTTCAGGTGTCCACAGAAAGGTCACCTCATCAGCCCCATTCATTGCACAAATAAACAATAAACTGTACTCAAGAATGATCAACAATAAAAATGAGCTAAATGCAATTTGTTTTCTATTTGTGTAATGACATCTAACTTGACAATTCAATCCCAGATAGTTTGAAAGAGAGTAAAGCCTTGACAGCTGTCTCCGATGAAACTTTATAATAGCAGATCCAACAATACGTAGTAATGCATCTAGCAGGTACTCTATTTGACAGGTAAGCAAATGGTGAGCGAGAGGTCAAAGATGACAACCCAAAATTAATGCTAATACACTATGCTTGTGGATTTGATTATAATAATAATAATAATAGTTCTTAAAGCTAGCGCATGCTAAGCTAGCTAAGGATAGCTCAATAAGGCCGATTAGGCGTATTTCCATTGGGGTCCTGTACTACTACCCCATCCCTTTGCTCATGAGGGATGGTAACGACTCAGTGCTTGTGAAAAATCTTTAATGCGCCGAGCGTGGGCGCGAACCCGGGCCTTCTGGGTGGAAGTCCGAGACGCTAGTCACTACACCAAGCGAGCCGCTTGGTTGATATCGTTTAAACAAAGCAGAGTGTATGTAAACCAGGCTGCAGATTTGTAAATAAAACAAAAACATATATTCGAAAACAAGAAAATATAGGAAAAGAAAAATAGGAGACCTGCTGCCATTATTGGAGTGTTTGTGGACATAAAGTAATGCAAGTTAATGGTCGCTCTTCTGTAAATCTATAATGGCTTACTTAAGGGGGGATGGGCCGGGTTTCTGGACCACTTTCTCCCTCATGTTTAGCCCCATTAGTGTTCAGATGTTAAGATGTTTGCCCCATTAGTTAGTCGATTATAAGACCTTTCGCCCCATTTCTTCGTCAATATTTAGACCTTTCGCCCCATTTCTTCGTCTAGTATAAAATTGTGCATAATGTAATGACATGACAATTTCGGCTTAAGTCAGAAAAAAACAGTTTTAGCTGAGCCGAAACTGGCGTCTGTTTACAATAATACAACATTTCGTGATCAGGGTATAATTTATAGCCATTCAAGTATTCATGGCTCTGTGATTGTCCAATACATAATTTACCTTAATATGAAATATGACATGCAATAATTATTACATTATCTCTTTTGCGGCTAATTCTTAGCCACTGTATTACTGTGGCTTCCCACAAGATTAGTAAATATTCGTCGCTAGCCATTGTAACAATATATTATAAAGTATGCCATTATAATGAGCAGTTAACGATAATTCAAACAATCTGGTTGTAATGTTCTTAAGTTCATATATAGTGTTCAAGTTTTTCTGCTTCAAATTATAAACTTTCACATTTGTATCCGAACATAATTAAAGTTAATTAAGTAAAGTGTATGTTACCTTGAATATTATTGAATATTTTAATCTTTCACCATTATTGTTTGCGGTGAACATTGGAAGCAAACACACACACACAGTGTGTATATATATATATATATATATACAGGTTTTTAAAGGTAAGTACATCATATGCATCTTATATATATTAAGTCAATAAGAACACCATCCACCAGCTGCATCAACTACCTCTTGTATTCTCGTTGGAATAAAGTTAAAATAATTCCAATATATATTACTACCCAACCACTCCGTTCTCTCCACCTATTCAATACTCCTCACATGGTCCACATTACAGTTCATAGACATGGTGGCCCACAATATTTGATCTATTGAGGTCGATGTCACACCTCCCTGTGGGCCACTAAAACACATGGATTTGTGGGTTGTCCTTTAGCCACTTCTGTACTACTCGGTTGGTGTGGATGGGCAAGTCATTGTGATCAAGCCTGATGAAGTAAGGCTCAGGATCGGCCATAGCACACACTGTCCGATATCTCCCACTTCTTGGCCACCTCTTTACTTTTCTTGCCTTTAACATATGAACCACCGTCACACCATCCTCTCACACCTCCCTGTTTCCTCCGTAATCCTAGATAATTTATAGATGTTCCCACTTGCCACATCCCTCCCATACTAGCTTGTTCAGTGATGACATTTGAAACATTGTCTCTCGTGGCAGACATATCATATGTAGAGGATAATATAAATGGCTTTAACGTTTATAGAGAAAGTCCTATTTAAAATGTAATAACATACTATACTTCGCTTTGTGTGTATGTGTGTGTGTGTGCAGGCGAGTATATTTCAGTGTGCATATTTTGTGATATTTTATGTTTTCCGGTAATAATAATAATAATAGTTCTTAAAGCTAGCGCATGCTAAGCTAGCTAAGGATAGCTCAATAAGGCCGATTAGGCGTATTTCCATTGGGGTCCTGTACATCTACCCCATCCATTTGCTCATGAGGGATGGTAACGACTCAGTGCTTGTGAAAAATCTTTAATGCGCCAAGCGTGGGCGCGAACCCGGGCCTTCTGGGTGGAAGTCCGAGACGCTAGTCCAAGCTGCCTGGCCGAACAGCCCCAAGGCCCCGAGCAAGGCCAAGGCCATAACCGAGCGCCCCCACAGAACCCTCCCTGCTGACCACAATAAAGCCTGGGTGACCGAAGCCAATGGGCCGCTAAATGGTAATGTTTGAGTTTGCGCTTGTGTGCTCTCTGGGTTGTGCATTATATGTGATCTTGTGTGCATGCGTTTGTTATGTGATCTTTTGTATGTATTTGTGTGTGTGGTTTGTGAGTTGTGCGCTATATGTGATGTGTGTGTGTTTTGTCTGTGATAATGAGTATGCATTTGTGTGTGAGTGTTAATGTGTGTTTTCTTGTGTGTGCTGGTGGATGAGTGAGTGTGTGCATGCTATGGGCAGAGGAGAGAGGTTGAAGCGTCGTCTCCTTTAACATTAAATAATATGGAGTTCATTTATGCGTTTCCCAACTTATTCTTAAAACAAACATAATTAACCTATATCATTGGTGAATTGTGCATAACCCAAAACCAGATCCTTAAAATTTATAGTTCACACTAAATAATGTTACGATTAATATATATTATCAGATATAGGTGATATTGGTTGAGGGCTGTTCCTATCCAGAGTGAGGTTTGGCATCCTCCACCCAACTTGGCGTTTATATCTGTCTCTTTTAATTTCCTACTTTTCCTTCTGGGGGCAGGGGGCTAGGAATCCTCACCTTGCAAAATTCACCTACTAGACGATGCAGAGTAAAGGGCGGGGGAACGCGAAAGTGGACCCAGTTCCTAAGAATTGGAACTATAAATGTTGTTTATGTTCGGGCTCTGTCTCGAGTCGACCACCCCCATCAATGGGTTATGTGCCTGAGTATACACTTACATACATACATAGATATAGGTGTGTTCTTCGGAAAACGTAGCTTAAAGTATGAATAAGATAACCAGTGAGGCTGCGAACTACACCTGAGTGTCCTAGGTTCGAGTCCTTGGAGTGCACATGTATTTGTTGATTTAATTAATTGAGTTTAGAGGTGAAGTTGGTTGGTGGAAAACACATAATAAATAATATTATATTAATTTTGTCACCAATAACATTGATGATGTATAAGTAAAATTACAGCCATCGCATAATATGTATCCACTTAATTTTAGAAAGTTTCATTTAAGGCCAAGATTGTCTACCCCCAAAACCGTATATTTCACCATTCCTAAGTCATACTGTGAAACCCAGGCTAATAGCAATTACGGCTGATGAATAGAAAAACAAAGAAAGTATTGTTTTTAGAAATTTGCTATTTCCCAAACCATGAAACGTCCTCAAACCTTACAATATCCCTGAATAATTATGTTAATGCCAAGGTTTCGTTATTAAATAATGTGATGGATATACTGAAAAATAGTTACTAAACAAATATCGTTATAAGCTGTCTTTTCTAATTGACTAATGATCGCAGCACTGGATACATTGAAGGAAACGGCATCTGCACAAATCAGGCCTGTTTGATCAGGATTCGAGAAGAGAGATGTAGTGCTGCGGCAACGACCTCTTATGTAATCCATTAGTTTTTATTGGTCCTTTTTTTTATCTTAATACCAAGTTTTCTTGTGGTCATAACCAGAACACTACGAGGTGTGATAAGAAATATAGTAAAGGGTATGAAGTGTTTTGGTTAATATCTGCAGTAACTCGTATTGCTAGCTTTGAACATCATGGTGAGATAGAGAAGGTGATGAAGAGAGGAATGGAGGAAGGTTGAGGAATATAAATATATATACTTATACACACCCACACACACACTTAAATATGTGTGCGTGTGTGAGTGGAGAGAGAGAGAGAGAGAGAGAGAGAGAGAGAGAGAGAGAGAGAGAGAGAGAGAGAGAGAGAGAGAGAGAGAGAGAGAGAGAGAGAGAGAGAGAGAGAGAGAGAGAGAGAGAGAGAGAGAGAGAAGGAACTAGAGTTCTCGAAAAGGGACTCTAGTCCTGACGCTATTCTTGACTAATAGTGTGTTGGCATAATAATCCAGAAGGCTTGATAGCCTCTGAAGTCCTATTTTAACTAAAAAAAAAAATAAAAAGAGAGAGTGAGTGAGAGAGAGAGAGAGAGTGAGAGAGAAAAAAGGGGTAAGGAGGGGGAGAGTAACTGCGTGGAGGAGAGTGGCGGTGAAAGGGGGAGGGGTCGGAGGGGGGAATGAGAGGCGAAAAGGAAAGACACTTAATCGTCGGTATTTTAACTCCTTATATAACATAACACCTGATGTGCGTTAGTTATTTGCTACCAGTTAATTAGTTAAAATAGGACTTCAGAGGCTATCAACCCTATTGGATTATTAAGCCAGCACACTAAGTCAACAGTTACGTCAGGACTGGAGCCTCTCTGCAAGAACTCCAGTCCCTTGTGCTACCAGAGTGAGCTAGGCTTATAATATAGCCCGTGTCCTGTGTAAAAATAAATTTATTCGAATATTTACGGCGTGCTGGTCTCGCACACACACATACACACAAATTTGACTCCTCCTCCTTCAAACCCTCATAGCAACCCCACCCCCTTATATTAGAAGCGATTAAAGCGCCATCTTTTAAAAGACAGGTGCACTAACAAAATTGCCTCAGGCCTTGACAACAGTTCTGTCGTAGACTGTACATAAACTTGGTCTGTATATGAAACAGACAAAATGGTTTCTTATTTTTTCGTTAGCTATCGAGAAATCAGTTGTCTCAAAACTCAAACAAAACAGTCACACACAGACAAAATAAAGATCCGTCAAAATGTCTGGACCCACGGAGCTTGAAGCAATTTATGTCGTAGGACAGATAGATTGAGGGAGAGAGTTCCCAAGGTTACTTGTTGAGTGGACAAACAAAATGGGTTCACTTATGGATTAGAGAGTTGACAGAATAAATACTGACAGATCCCAAGGTTAAGGCCTTTGATAATGATATTGATATTGATTTGGTATTGATAAATACGCTCAATGTAATGAAAAATGGGAATGTGTTACAGTGAGTTTCCTAGTAAATAAAGAGTCCTGAGGAATTACACCGGGACAACTGAGATTTGAGACGGTGATAACTATTAAAGGAAATCCATGAAAATCTACATGATACCACATTATTATCCTGACCATTTTATCACAACCAAAGACATGATAACAACTGTAAATTATTAAGTTTACTTTGTATATCTGATAATAATGTATTAATAATAAGGGACCTGGTATTAGGACTGGTTTTGAATAGTCTTTCGTTTGACACCCTGACACCCTGTCGTATACGATACCCATCTCACCTTGTAACCGATGTGTATTAATCAATACCAAATATCAATTTGGTATTGATAAATACGCTCAATGTAATATCAGTGTGGAATGGTTTCATATTATGTTCCACACTGATATTTGGTATTGATAAATACGTTCAATTATATTGCTAGGTATCTACAGACAATTTTATTCAGCTTAGGCATAACACTTATATTTCTCTATTTTCTATATGTCCATCTTTCTTAATCTTCCGCATAACAATGATTCAACAATATATATATATATATATATATATATATATATATATATATATATATATATATATACAGGTATATATATATATATATAATTATATATATATATATATATATATATATATATATATATATATATATATATATATATATTTATCATAACCTGATCACCTTCCAAAGTTGAAAAACCTCGTCAGCAAATAAGCTTCAATATATTACTAATTGATGTCATCTAAAACCTACAAGAAACAGTTAAACCCTAGCCCCACGTTCAGTTTCCTAGTGTAGTAATCGATCCGGAAAACGGAGAATGATGCTGATTTGTTTTCATTTTTGGCTATAATAATATTGAAATGAGCAACTTTTATCACCAATTTTCGTTGTCCAACATTATTACGGCAACATGGAATTACATGAAGGGATAGACTAGACAGTAGATGTTGTGTGGAACGTATGGGAAGCGACATAAGGATTGTACAAGAATGAATAGCTGGAAGGACGGAGTGAAACAATATGTGTACCATGTTAAAAAAATGTCATAAAGTCTTTATGAGGACCTTACACGATCATGACAAGCAACCAGACACTACTATAGTGATACCACAGGAGGGGGACGTTAATAACTGTGAACCCCAAACACAGCATCTCCTCGGGAGGAGCTTAACTCTTCCTGCAACATCATTAGTGTAGTCATTGTTCTCATCATGGTCGTTATTAATGACCAGCCACGGTGTATGTTGTTTTATGGTCTAGACCAGGGGGGAACTACTGTTCTCTGGTCCAGGAGTCGAACCTAGCTCAGAGGGGAACTACAGCTTCCTGGTCTAAAGCGCTCCCAACTCAGCCACCGCGACTGGCCAATAGGAATATCTTAGAACTTATATTTATATATGAGTATCTATTCAATATCCGTCTTTTCAATAAATTATAAAATATATATATATATATATATATATATATATATATATATATATATATACATACCTTGTTTTGTTACTTTGTGTAGTTTGTAGGTGTTACAATGTCTAAAATATTGTGTTTACGCGCTTAACAGTCAATGTTATAAGTCCTGTAATCATTTGCTTCAAGTAATGCTTCCAAGGTTAAGGCCAAACACACAAACACACACACACTAATGATTGGTTGGTGGTCAACCAATCACTTCGCTGTAAGTAGGCGATAAATCATGACCTCTAACCTCTGAAACTGAAAATCGACTAGAGTAATCGAGCGAATATTTCGGTCATTTGGGAAGAGTCAGTCAAGGAATAGGTGTGGAGTTTTATAGCCAATTTGCTCTAGCCCTTTTTAGTTACAGAGGATTGTTCGCCTACTTACAGCGAATAGACTATAGGAATGGGGGAAGGCTTCTCCGATAGGTTAGCTTGATAAAGGTATTTATTTCAGGGAAGGATACGGAGGCATCAGCTAAACTTAGTCCCAACCCCTTCGCTTACAACCATTTATTAAGGAGAGATGGCTCAATTTTATTGTCCCCTTTCTCCCTCGTGTTAGGCCCCATTTGCTTTGAGATTATTAGTCACCTATTAGTTTGGCGACTTCAACACCTTTCGCCCCATGTCTTTATAAATTGGAACGAACGTCTTAAAATTTCAAAACTGATATGCTAAACATCAAGGAGAAGGTTGTCCAGAAAAAGCGACCACCTCCCCCTTAATGAACCAAGGAGGGACCTAACAATGGCCAAACTATTTCAAATTAACTCACACATGATAGTCTAAAGTTGTAAACAATTAAATATGAAACACATTAATTATTCATTCCACAAACAGTTATTTGGTCTCTTTAACCTAATAAATAGTTCAACACCCGGTTCAATACTCTGGGTGGCCACTTTTTCTCCTTTTTTTCAGTTTTGTATATTTATGTGGACATATTGTTGTTATTACAACATAGTTATATCTATGAACACAATGATGCATACATTCAAGGAATGTATAATGCATATACGATAAAGTTAAAAATAATACAAACAAAAAACTAAAAAAAAATTGTCCACCCGGAGTATTGAACCGGGTGTTGAGCTTTGCTTGGGTGACTCCCTAACAGTCTACCCGTCAACCACCCCAAGTTAACAGTTAACAAAGGACCATTTTCCGCTACTCAACCCCACCCACCCGCTATTTTTCATACTACCATAAACTAAATTAACCCTTTCAAGCTCCATTACGCATTCCTTTTCTGTTTTCTGGTAATTATTAGACGATTATATTCAGATTAGGAAGGGTATATGGAAGTCAGAGGGTTGATTGAGAGAGTATTTACCGTTTTAATACCCACAGATCATTCCTAAGCTGCATACAATCGTCTAATGATAGCCACAATGGTAATTGTTTTTGTTTAAATAATGGGATTTTCTAGTGCATTGACGTATTCCTTTCTATGTCTATCTATCTATCTATTGCCTGACGCCGTGATCCGGGGTGGCCACGAACGAACCGCCCCCATGCACCTCTGTCCCCAGTCAGTCGACGCCCCTCCCCCCAACCAGCACCGCCTTCGTTCATGTACTTCCTCACTCCATCCTTCCACCTCTCATTCGGTCTACTTCTCCCTCTCTGTCCCTCCACCTCTCTCGCTTTCCATACGTTTTATGTAAGTTATTTAATTATGTTACTCAATTATAATCGTGATAACTAACCACCTTGCTAGCAGCTACTCTAATCTCATTGTATGTATGTATGTATGTATGTATGTATGTATGTATACTCAGGCACATACCCCATAGCTGGGAGTGGCCGACTCGAGACAGAGACCGAACAGAAACAACATTTAAAAGTTCTAATTCTTAGGGTCTGGAACCACTTTTACATTCCCTCGCCCCATTCTCTGTCTCGTCTAGTAGGTGAATTTGACATACCCCACCCTCGCACTCCCACCGCCCAGGTAAACGTTCAGGTGTCCACAGAAAGGTCACCTCATCAGCCCCATTCATTGCACAAATAAACAATAAACTGTACTCAAGAATGATCAACAATAAAAATGAGCTAAATGCAATTTGTTTTCTATTTGTGTAATGACATCTAACTTGACAATTCAATCCCATATAGTTTGAAAGAGAGTAAAGCCTTGACAGCTGTCTCCGATGAAACTTTATAATAGCAGATCCAACAATACGTAGTAATGCATCTAGCAGGTACTCTATTTGACAGGTAAGCAAATGGTGAGCGAGAGGTCAAAGATGACAACCCAAAATTAATGCTAAAACACTATGCTTGTGGATTTGATTGATATCGTTTAAACAAAGCAGAGTGTATGTAAACCAGGCTGCAGATTTGTAAATAAAAACAAATATATATATTCGAAAACAAGAAAATATAGGAAAAGAAAAATAGGAGACCTGCTGCCATTATTGGAGTGTTTGTGGACATAAAGTAATGCAAGTTAATGGTCGCTCTTCTGTAAATCTATAATGGCTTACTTAAGGGGGGATGGGCCGGGTTTCTGGACCACTTTCTCCCTCATGTTTAGCCCCATTAGTGTTCAGATGTTAAGATGTTTGCCCCATTAGTTAGTCGATTATAAGACCTTTCGCCCGATTTCTTCGTCAATATTTAGACCTTTCGCCCCATTTCTTCGTCAGTATTTAGACCTTTCGTGCTATTTAGGTGAGCCTGTAATGTAATGAGCCTGTAATGACATTTTTATACCGAAAAATGCACAAATTAATCTAGAAGGGGGATCTAATGGATGTTTTTGTTTTGTTTTTAATTTGATGGAGGTCTAGGGAGGAAACTAGAAAAATAATGAATACAAGCAAAAATCGCCCAAAAAGTGAACCATCCCCCCTTAAAGTGAACCATCCCCCCTTAAAGTGAACCATCCCCCTTAAAGTGAACCATCCCCCTTAAAGTGAACCATCCCCCCTTAAAGTGAACCATCCCCCCTTAAAGTGAACCATCCCCCCTTAAAGTGAACCATCCCACCTTAAGGGTTAGTGGTTAGTTTTTGGCCTATATATTTATTAATTTATTATTATTATTATATAATTATATAAATATATTTTTTTTCCTCGCTAGACCTCCATCAAGCTTAAAACAAAAAAATACAGTAAGCCCCTTTTCAATATAATTATATTTCTACATTTTTCGTTAGAAAAATTTCCCGGCTTAAGGCCGGTTCCTTATAAATAACAGGCTCGATATCGCTCGCCAGGAACAAAATCGACATCTAAATGGCATAATAGGTCTTAAAAAATTGGCAGAAATGGTGCGAAAGTTCTTAAAATCGCCAAATAAATATGAATTATATTTTTCCATTCATGAGAAAATATTAATGGTTTCCACACCGTTACACCATCAAGTATTGAACAGGGGGTCGCGTGCTGGATTCTGCACATCGAATTCATAGATTTTAGAACAAAGAAGTGAAACTTAATATATATTTTGTGTGTTAGACTCCTATACCTTTCGCAATTCTGAGGGTAAAAACTATCACCTTTATCATATGAAGACATTTGTATGCACGCGACAAGCGATGACACACGAGACATTTTTCCGGCATTTTTTACGGGCAATTGTAGTCTGGCAGCTTCAAAATATTAAGTTCCATAGGCGTTAACCCCGTCTGTTCCGACAACATCCGTTACCTTTAAAACCCTTTTGTGGGGCGGAGTGCTTTTGGAGATAGGTCCAAATTTGCTTGATCCCTCGCGTGATCAAATTTGGCCACTTGCCCTATAAAGGGTTAATAATTAAGGGGACAGGGGCCCTTTTTCTGGTCCCCTTCTACCTCATATTTAGCCCCATTAGTTTTCATATTATAAGACGTTCAGCCCATTAATTTGGCGATTTTAGTACCTTTAGCCCCATTTCGTTATCAATTTGAACACCTTTCGTGTCATTTAGGTGTCGATATTTGAACACCTTTCGTGTCATTTAGGTGTCGATATTTTCCTGGCGAGCAATAGCAAGCCTGTAATTCCTGGCGAGCAATAGCAAGCCTGTAATTCCTGGCGAGAGCAACAGCCAATTCCTGGCGAGCAATAGCAAGCCTGTAATTCCTGGCGAGCAATAGCAAGCCTGTAATTCCTGGCGAGCAATAGCAAGCCTGTAATTCCTGGCGAGCAATAGCAAACCTGTAATTCCTGGCGAGCAATAGCAAGCCTGTAATTCCTGGAAGCAATAGCAAGCCTGTAATTCCTGGCGAGCAATAGCAAGCCTGTAATTCCTGGCGAGCAATAGCAAGCCTGTAATTCCTGGCGAGCAATAGCAAACCTGTAATTTATATTGAAGGGGGGTCTAGGGGGTGTTTATATTGAAGGGGGTCTAGGGGGTGTTTATATTGAAGGGGGGTCTAGGGGGTGTTTTTCTAAGCTTGACGGAGGTCTAGCGATTAAACTAAAACGTAAATGAATAACTGAATTAATAGAAAAAAAAAAAAAAAACGGCCACTGTCCCTTAATCTGGCTACTATTAGACGATTTTATTCAGTTTCAAAACGGTCTCCAGCAATTAATAGGCTTCGAACTATCACACTTAACCCTTTTTACTGCCACAGATCCTCCTTAAACTGCACAAAATCGTCTATGATATTGCTAGAATAAAATTAAAAAGTCGTCGCCGGTATAGCAGGGGTTAAGGGGAGGTTTCCACTTGAGGTAATTTTTTTCTGGACCCCTTTCTCTCTCATGTTTACCCCGTTGTTTTTTTAGATATTTAGACGTTCGCTCCATTAGTTTGGCGATTTTAAGAACTTTCCCACCATTTTTGTAAATTTTAAGACCTTTCGTGCTATTTAGATGTCGATTTTTTTCCTGGCGAGCGATAGCGAGCCTGTAATTTAAGAAGAACCGGCCTTTGGCCGGGATATTTTACTACCGAAAAATGTACAAATTCATCTTGAAAGGGGGTCTAGGGGGTGTAATTTTAAACTTGATGGATGTCTAGGGAACAAACTAAAAACCTACCCTTAAACCAGCTAACATAATCTACCTTCGATCTAGTTTCCTTTTCCGACACGAAGGAGCCTCAAAATAATACGAGGGAAAACTTGCTGATCAAATCATTGGCAGAACATCGGTCGTGTGTCGCTGGCTCAGGGGGGTAGTTAGTGCTTGTTTGTTGGTCTATATATTCATATATGTTTAACTTTCCTCCTAGCAAGCTTAAAAAAACACCCCCTAGACCCCATTTCAAGATAAGTTTGTACATTTTTCGGGTTTCAGGCTCGCTTATCGCTCGCCAGTAAACAATCGACACCTAAATGGAAAAAAAAGGTCCTTATATTGACAAAGAAATGAGGCGAAAGGTCTTAAAATGAGGCGAAAGGTCTCACAATCGCCAAACTAACGTAACGAACGCCTTAAAATCTCAAAACTAGTATGCTAAACATGAGGGAGAAGGGGGTCCATAAAAAGCGACCACCTCCCCCTTAAATAATAAGTCGCTCTGCCAGATGACGACATATCAAACACGCGACGGACGGTATCACACGAGCGATTCTTCCGGCAATTATCGATGAGCAAGTTTTCTCTCTCAGGATTTAGGGTTTCATTCGTATTAGACTTTGGCCACGTCTCCGAAGCATAGGTCATTGCACATAGGTCATTGCTGGGTTTTTGGTCTATATATATTTATTTATTTATTTATTTTTGAGTTTCCTCGCTAGACCTCCATCAAGCTTAGAAAAACACCCCCTAGGGCCCTAGACCCCCTGACAATATAGAGACCATATGGCCCAAGTAGCAATATTTATTCACACACTCCAGCGTTGCACATCAAAAGCGATACTATCAGCAGGGTCATTCAACACAAGTTCTCCCTTAAGCCAGTATCACACGAGCGCTTTTTCACTCAACATTTATCCTCAACACTGGTCTGGCAGCTTATGAGGTCAACATCCAGTGCAAAATATTCCAGAAATGTTGCCAGAAATTTTTTGATCATCGAATGTTGACTATAAAATCTCTCGTGTGATACCGGCTTTACACACTGCACATTCAAAGTCTATAATTCTCATCAGTGGTCTACTCGCCCCGCTACACCTAGCCATTCCAACAGCTTCCTCTATCTACAACACCCCTTGTCTGCTATCTACACCTTCCCAGCCGTATGGTCCTAGTGTACTGTCTGATGGCGTAATGGGTTTCCAAATGTAAGACCTCTTGTGCACCCAGTCACTTCAGATGCAACATTGAATCTAGTTATTTCCCACCCCTTCCCCCAAACTGCACACGGAAATTCGCCACTTCTCCCCATAGTTCTGCACCCAAACTCCACTGATTATGACCTTTGTTTTATCTACCTTAACCCCTTCAATACCGATGACGTCCTCCTTCATCATATGCTGGCAACTACTAGACGATTGTATTCAGCTTAGGACGGACGTATACCAATGAAAAGGCCAAATATATACTATCTCAATGAATCTTTTTAGCTCCCATATATCCGTCCTCAGCTTCGTAAAGTCGTCTAAATGTAGCTAAAATCAAATACAAAATACGTCACCGGTAATGAAAGGGTTAAGGGTAAGGTAGTCACTTGTTCTTAAATTCACCCCCTTCTCCCTCATGTCTAGCATATTAATTTTGATATTTTAAGGCGTCCGTTCCATTAGTTTTGGCCATTTTGAGACCTTTCGTCCCATTTTTTCAATATTAAGATCTTTCGTGCCATTTAGCTATCGATTTTATTCCTGGCGAGCGATAGCGAGCCTGTAATTTTAGAAGGAACCGGCCTTAAACCGGGACATTTTTCAACCGAAAAATGTACACATTTATAATGAAAAGGGGGGGGGGGGGTTGTAAAGCTTGATGGAGGTCTAGCGAGGAAAGAAACAATAAAGTTAATAAATAAATATATAGGCCAACAAACAAACACAAACACTACAGGGATCTGCCTTGTGTGGGCCAATCGGCTGTCTGCAGACTCCCATTTTCTTATGTTCTTATGTACCCCCTTCATCCATGTTTGCCATAGCCTCCCTTCCATCTATTGAACTTTGCCTCCTCTTCCTGCATACTATAGTCTATTCGCTGTAAGTAGGCGAGACATCATGACCTCTATCCTCTGTAACTCAAAAAGGGCTAGAGCAAATTGGCTGTAAATTTCCACGCCCATTCCTTGACTGACTCTTCCCAAATGGTAGAAATATTAGCTAGATTACTCTAGTTGTTTTTTAGTGACAGAGGTTAGAGGTCATGATTTTTCGCCTACTTACAGCGAATACACTATGTCTGCGACAAGAACTAGGTCATCTACATATCACAGTCTACAGATATAAGGTCGGTCCACCAGGCGACCCTTTGACGTCACCGGTTAAGGCCTTTGATATTGATATTGATATTGATTTGGTATTGATAAATACGCTCAATGTAATGACATTGAGCGTATTTATCAATACCAAATCAATATCAATATCAATATCAAAGGCCTTAACCTTCTATCTTTCTCTCTCGCTTTCAATTAGTTCATTCTCTCTCTCTTTTAGTGGAGCAGATAACTGCAAATTTCAGGAGAATCGTTCATTTCCGGAAACAAGCACCAAATTTGGCACACATACTCCTTGGGGATTGCTCTTTTGATAAAACCCGTTAGCCACCTAATAATTCAAGATGGCGGCCATTTTTCAAGATGGCCGCCATTGAATATACAGAAATATTGCATTCAATATATTACTAATTGATGTCATCTAAAACCTACAAGAAACAGTTAAAACCTAGCCCCACGTTCAGTTTCCTAGTGTAGTAATCGATCCGGAAAACGGAGAATGATGCTGATTTGTTTTCATTTTTGGCTATAATAATATTGAAATGAGCAACTTTTATCACCAATTTTCGTTGTCCAACATTATTACGGCAACATGGAATTACATGAAGGGATAGACTAGACAGTAGATGTTTTGTGGAACGTATGGGAAGCGACATAAGGATTGTACAAGAATGAATAGCTGGAAGGACGGAGTGAAACAATATGTTAAAAAAATGTCATAAAGTCTTTATGAGGACCTTACACGATCATGACAAGCAACCAGACACTACTATAGTGATACCACAGGAGGGGGACGTTAATAACTGTGAACCCCAAACACAGCATCTCCTCGGGGAGGAGCTTAACTCTTCCTGCAACATCATTAGTGTAGTCATTGTTCTCATCATGGTCGTTATTAATGACCAGCCACGGTGTATGTTGTTTTATGGTCTAGACCAGGGGGGAACTACTGTTCTCTGGTCCAGGAGTCGAACCTAGCTCAGAGGGGAACTACAGCTTCCTGGTCTAAAGCGCTCCCAACTCAGCCACCGCGACTGGCCAATAGGAATATCTTAGAACTTATATTTATATATGAGTATCTATTCAATATCCGTCTTTTCAATAAATTATATATATATATATATATATATATATATATATATATATATATATATATATATACCTTGTTTTGTTACTTTGTGTAGTTTGTAGGTGTTACAATGTCTAAAATATTGTGTTTACGCGCTTAACAGTCAATGTTATAAGTCCTGTAATCATTTGCTTCAAGTAATGCTTCCAAGGTTAAGGCCAAACACACAAACACACACACACACACACACACACTAAAGATTGGTTGGTGGTCAACCAATCACTTCGCTGTAAGTAGGCGATAAATCATGACCTCTAACCTCTGAAACTGAAAATCGACTAGAGTAATCGAGCGAATATTTCGCTCAAGGAATAGGTGTGGAGTTTTATAGCCAATTTGCTCTAGCCCTTTTTAGTTACAGAGGATTGTTCGCCTACTTACAGCGAATAGACTATAGGAATGGGGGAAGGCTTCTCCGATAGGTTAGCTTGATAAAGGTATTTATTTCAGGGAAGGATACGGAGGCATCAGCTAAACTTAGTCCCAACCCCTTCGCTTACAACCATTTATTAAGGAGAGATGGCTCAATTTTATTGTCCCCTTTCTCCCTCGTGTTAGGCCCCATTTGCTTTGAGATTATTAGTCACCTATTAGTTTGGCGACTTCAACACCTTTCGCCCCATGTCTTTATAAATTGGAACGAACGTCTTAAAATTTCA
The DNA here is from genome assembly GCA_032716605.1 of Paralithodes platypus. Lineage (NCBI taxonomy): Eukaryota > Metazoa > Arthropoda > Malacostraca > Decapoda > Lithodidae > Paralithodes > Paralithodes platypus. The sequence goes on from CM064573.1 coordinate 3,925,430, forward strand.
AAACTGATATGCTAAACATCAAGGAGAAGGTTGTCCAGAAAAAGCGACCACCTCCCCCTTAATGAACCAAGGAGGGACCTAACAATGGCCAAACTATTTCAAATTAACTCACACATGATAGTCTAAAGTTGTAAACAATTAAATATGAAACACATTAATTATTCATTCCACAAACAGTTATTTGGTCTCTTTAACCTAATAAATAGTTCAACACCCGGTTCAATACTCTGGGTGGCCACTTTTTCTCCTTTTTTTTCAGTTTTGTATATTTATGTGGACATATTGTTGTTATTACAACATAGTTATATCTATGAACACAATGATGCATACATTCAAGGAATGTATAATGCATATACGATAAAGTTAAAAATAATACAAACAAAAAACTAAAAAAAAATTGTCCACCCGGAGTATTGAACCGGGTGTTGAGCTTTGCTTGGGTGACTCCCTAACAGTCTACCCGTCAACCACCCCAAGTTAACAGTTAACAAAGGACCATTTTCCGCTACTCAACCCCACCCACCCGCTATTTTTCATACTACCATAAACTAAATTAACCCTTTCAAGCTCCATTACGCATTCCTTTTCTGTTTTCTGGTAATTATTAGACGATTATATTCAGATTAGGAAGGGTATATGGAAGTCAGAGGGTTGATTGAGAGAGTATTTACCGTTTTAATACCCACAGATCATTCCTAAGCTGCATACAATCGTCTAATGATAGCCACAATGGTAATTGTTTTTGTTTAAATAATGGGATTTTCTAGTGCATTGACGTATTCCTTTCTATGTCTATCTATCTATCTATTGCCTGACGCCGTGATCCGGGGTGGCCACGAACGAACCGCCCCCATGCACCTCTGTCCCCAGTCAGTCGACGCCCCTCCCCCCAACCAGCACCGCCTTCGTTCATGTACTTCCTCACTCCATCCTTCCACCTCTCATTCGGTCTACTTCTCCCTCTCTGTCCCTCCACCTCTCGCTTTCCATACGTTTTATGTAAGTTATTTAATTATGTTACTCAATTATAATCGTGATAACTAACCACCTTGCTAGCAGCTACTCTAATCTCATTGTATGTATGTATGTATGTATATACTCAGGCACATACCCCATAGCTGGGGGTGGCCGACTCGAGACAGAGACCGAACAGAAACAACATTTAAAAGTTCTAATTCTTAGGGTCTGGAACCACTTTTACATTCCCTCGCCCCATTCTCTGTTTCGTCTAGTAGGTGAATTTGACATACCCCACCCTCGCACTCCCACCGCCCAGGTAAACGTTCAGGTGTCCACAGAAAGGTCACCTCATCAGCCCCATTCATTGCACAAATAAACAATAAACTGTACTCAAGAATGATCAACAATAAAAATGAGCTAAATGCAATTTGTTTTCTATTTGTGTAATGACATCTAACTTGACAATTCAATCCCATATAGTTTGAAAGAGAGTAAAGCCTTGACAGCTGTCTCCGATGAAACTTTATAATAGCAGATCCAACAATACGTAGTAATGCATCTAGCAGGTACTCTATTTGACAGGTAAGCAAATGGTGAGCGAGAGGTCAAAGATGACAACCCAAAATTAATGCTAATACACTATGCTTGTGGATTTGATTGATATCGTTTAAACAAAGCAGAGTGTATGTAAACCAGGCTGCAGATTTGTAAATAAAAACAAATATATATATTCGAAAACAAGAAAATATAGGAAAAGAAAAATAGGAGACCTGCTGCCATTATTGGAGTGTTTGTGGACATAAAGTAATGCAAGTTAATGGTCGCTCTTCTGTAAATCTATAATGGCTTACTTAAGGGGGGATGGGCCGGGTTTCTGGACCACTTTCTCCCTCATGTTTAGCCCCATTAGTGTTCAGATGTTAAGATGTTTGCCCCATTAGTTAGTCGATTATAAGACCTTTCGCCCGATTTCTTCGTCAATATTTAGACCTTTCGCCCCATTTCTTCGTCAGTATTTAGACCTTTCGTGCTATTTAGGTGAGCCTGTAATGTAATGAGCCTGTAATGACATTTTTATACCGAAAAATGCACAAATTAATCTAGAAGGGGGATCTAATGGATGTTTTTTGTTGTTTTTAATTTGATGGAGGTCTAGGGAGGAAACTAGAAAAATAATGAATACAAGCAAAAATCGCCCAAAAAGTGAACCATCCCACCTTAAAGTGAACCATCCCCCCTTAAAGTGAACCATCCCATCTTAAAGTGAACCATCCCCCCTTAAAGTGAACCATCCCCCCTTAAAGTGAACCATCCCACCTTAAGGGTTAGTGGTTAGTTTTGGCCTATATATTTATTAATTTATTATTATTATTATTATATAATTATATAAATATATTTTTTTTCCTCGCTAGACCTCCATCAAGCTTAAAATAAAAAAATACAGTAAGCCCCTTTTCAATATAATTATATTTCTACATTTTTCGTTAGAAAAATTTCCCGGCTTAAGGCCGGTTCCTTATAAATAACAGGCTCGCTATCGCTCGCCAGGAACAAAATCGACATCTAAATGGCATAATAGGTCTTAAAAAATTGGCAGAAATGGTGCGAAAGTTCTTAAAATCGCCAAATAAATATGAATTATATTTTTCCATTCATGAGAAAATATTAATGGTTTCCACACCGTTACACCATCAAGTATTGAACAGGGGGTCGCGTGCTGGATTCTGCACATCGAATTCATAGATTTTAGAACAAAGAAGTGAAACTTAAAATATATATTTTGTGTGTTAGACTCCTATACCTTTCGCAATTCTGAGGGTAAAAACTATCACTTTATCATATGAAGACATTTGTATGCACGCGACAAGCGATGACACACGAGACATTTTTCCGGCATTTTTTTACGGGCAATTGTAGTCTGGCAGCTTCAAAATATTAAGTTCCATAGGCATTAACCCCTTCTGTTCCGACAACATCCGTTTACCTTTAACCCTTTGTGGGGCGGAGTGCTTTTGGAGATAGGTCCAAATTTGCTTGATCCCTCGCGTGATCAAATTTGGCCACTTGCCCTATAAAGGGTTAATTAATTAAGGGGACATGGGCCGTTTTTCTGGTCCCCCTTCTACCTCATATTTAGCCCCATTAGTTTTCATATTATAAGACGTTCAGCCCATTAATTTGGCGATTTTAGTACCTTTAGCCCCATTTTAGTACCTTTAGCCCCATTTTAGTACCTTTAGCCCCATTTCGTTATCAATTTGAACACCTTTCGTGTCATTTAGGTGTCGATATTTGAACACCTTTCGTGTCATTTAGGTGTCGATATTTTCCTGGCGAGCAATAGCAAGCCTGTAATTTTAAAATTAATCGGCCTTCGCCCGAGACATTTTTCTGCCGAAAAATTTACAAATTTATATTGAAGGGGGGTCTAGGGGGTGTTTTTCTAAGCTTGATGGAGGTCGAGCGATTAAACTAAAACGTAAATGAATAACTGAATTATTATGTTCCTTCCAACAACCAACTATACTCCTAAAATCGATTAATGAAATTTACAAACACATGTGGCAGTCCGTGGATTCGAATCCAGGATGCTCACACCGAAAATCAATTAATAGAAAAAAAAAAAAAAAAAACGGCCACTGTCCCTTAATCTGGCTACTATTAGACGATTTTTTTCAGTTTCAAAACAGCAATTAATAGGCTTCGAACTATCACACTTAACCCTTTTTACTGCCACAGATCCTCCTTAAACTGCACAAAATCGTCTATGATATTGCTAGAATAAAATTAAAAAGTCGTCGCCGGTATAGAAGGGGTTAAGGGGAGATTTCCACTTGAGGTAATTTTTTTCTGGACCCCTTTCTCTCTCATGTTTACCCCGTTGTTTTTTTTAGATTTTAAGACGTTCGCCCTATTAGTTTGGCGATTTTAAGAACATTCCCCCCATTTCTGTAAATTTTAAGACCTTTCGTGCTATTTAGTTGTCGATTTTTTCCTGGCGAGCGGTAGCGAGCTTATAATTTAAGAAGAACCGGCCTTTGGCCGGGATATTTTACTACCGAAAAATGTACAAATTCATCTTGAAAGGGGGTCTAGGGGGTGTAATTTTAAACTTGATGGATGTCTAGGGAACAAACTAAAAACCTCCCCTTAAACCAGCTAACATAATCTACCTTCGATCTAGTTTCCTTTTCCGACACGAAGGAGCCTCAAAATAATACGAGGGAAAACTTGTTCATCAAAACATTGGCAGAACATCGGTCGTGTGTCGCTGGCTCAGGGGGGTAGTTAGTGCTTGTTTGTTGGTCTATATATTCATATATGTTTAACTTTCCTCCTAGCAAGCTTAAAAAAACACCCCCTAGACCCCATTTCAAGATAAGTTTGTACATTTTTCGGGTTTCAGGCTCGCTTATCGCTCGCCAGTAAACAATCGACACCGAAATGGAAAAAAAGGTCCTTATATTGACAAAGAAATGAGGCGAAAGGTCTTAAAATGAGGCGAAAGGTCTCACAATCGCCAAACTAACGTAACGAACGCCTTAAAATCTCAAAACTAGTATGCTAAACATGAGGGAGAAGGGGGTCCATAAAAAGCGACCACCTCCCCCTTAAATAATAAGTCGCTCTGCCAGATGACGACATATCAAACACGCGACGGACGGTATCACACGAGCGATTCTTCCGGCAATTATCGATGAGCAAGTTTTCTCTCTCAGGATTTAGGGTTTCATTCGTATTAGACTTTGGCCACGTCTCCGAAACATAGGTCATTGCACTCCTAGCACACGAGGTATACACCTTCCCTTTAAGGGGGTAGTGCTGGGTTTTTGGTCTATATATATTTATTTATTTATTTATTTTTGAGTTTCCTCGCTAGACCTCCATCAAGCTTAGAAAAACACCCCCTAGGGCCCTAGACCCCCTGACAATATAGAGACCATATGGCCCAAGTAGCAATATTTATTCACACACTCCAGCGTTGCACATCAAAAGCGATACTATCAGCAGGGTCATTCAACACAAGTTCTCCCTTAAGCCAGTATCACACGAGCGCTTTTTCACTCAACATTTATCCTCAACACTGGTCTGGCAGCTTATGAGGTCAACATCCAGTGCAAAATATTCCAGAAATGTTGCCAGAAATTTTTTGATCATCGAATGTTGACTATAAAATCTCTCGTGTGATACCGGCTTTACACACTGCACATTCAAAGTCTATAATTCTCATCAGTGGTCTACTCGCCCCGCTACACCTAGCCATTCCAACAGCTTCCTCTATCTACAACACCCCTTGTCTGCTATCTACACCTTCCCAGCCGTATGGTCCTAGTGTACTGTCTGATGGCGTAATGGGTTTCCAAATGTAAGACCTCTTGTGCACCCAGTCACTTCAGATGCAACATTGAATCTAGTTATTTCCCACCCCTTCCCCCAAACTGCACACGGAAATTCGCCACTTCTCCCCATAGTTCTGCACCCAAACTCCACTGATTATGACCTTTGTTTTATCTACATTAACCCCTTCAATACCGATGACGTCCTCCTGTTCATCATATGCTGGCAACTACTAGACGATTGTATTCAGCTTAGGACGGACGTATACCAATGAAAAGGCCAAATATATACTATCTCAATGAATCTTTTTAGCTCCCATATACCAAGGTTAAGGCCTTTGATATTGATATTGATATTGATTTGGTATTGATAAATACGCTCAATGTAATTGAGCGTATTTATCAATGTAATCGTAAAGTCGTCTAAATGTAGCTAAAATCAAATACAAAATACGTCACCGGTAATGAAAGGGTTAAGGGTAAGGTAGTCACTTGTTCTTAAATTCACCCCCTTCTCCCTCATGTCTAGCATATTAATTTTGATATTTTAAGGCGTCCGTTCCATTAGTTTTGGCCATTTTGAGACCTTTCGTCCCATTTTTTCAATATTAAGATCTTTCGTGCCATTTAGCTATCGATTTTATTCCTGGCGAGCGATAGCGAGCCTGTAATTTTAGAAGGAACCGGCCTTAAACCGGGACATTTTTCAACCGAAACATGTACACATTTATAATGAAAAAGGGGGGGGGGGGGGTTGTAAAGCTTGATGGAGGTCTAGCGAGGAAAGAAACAATAAAGTTAATAAATAAATATATAGGCCAACAAACAAACACAAACACTACAGGGATCTGCCTTGTGTGGGCCAATCGGCTGTCTGCAGACTCCCATTTTCTTATGTTCTTATGTACCCCCTTCATCCATGTTTGCCATAGCCTCCCTTCCATCTATTGAACTTTGCCTCCTCTTCCTGCATACTATAGTCTATTCGCTGTAAGTAGGCGAGACATCATGACCTCTATCCTCTGTAACTCAAAAGGGCTAGAGCAAATTGGCTGTAAATTTCCACGCCCATTCCTTGACTGACTCTTCCCAAATGGTAGAAATATTAGCTAGATTACTCTAGTTGTTTTTTAGTGACAGAGGTTAGAGGTCATGATTTTTCGCCTACTTACAGCGAATACACTATGTCTGCGACAAGAACTAGGTCATCTACATATCACAGTCTACAGATATAAGGTCGGTCCACCAGGCGACCCTTTGACGTCACCGGTCCCAGGCGCGCTCTTTCCTTCTCCTTCTATCTTTCTCTCTCGCTTTCAATTAGTTCATTCTCTCTCTCTTTTAGTGGAGCAGATAACTGCAAATTTCAGGAGAATCGTTCATTTCCGGAAACAAGCACCAAATTTGGCACACATACTCCTTGGGGATTGCTCTTTTGATAAAACCCGTTAGCCACCTAATAATTCAAGATGGCGGCCATTTTTTAAGATGGCCGCCATTGAATATACAGAAATATTGCATTCAATATATTACTAATTGATGTCATCTAAAACCTACAAGAAACAGTTAAAACCTAGTCCCACGTTCCGGAAAACGGAGAATGATGCTGATTTGTTTTCATTTTTGGCTATAATAATATTGAAATGAGCCACTTTTATCACCAATTTTCGTTGTCCAACATTATTACGGCAACATGGAATTACATGAAGGGATAGACTAGACAGTAGATGTTTTGTGGAACGTATGGGAAGCGACATAAGGATTGTACAAGAATGAATAGCTGGAAGGACGGAGTGAAACAATATGTGTACCATGTTAAAACAAATGTCATAAAGTCTTTATGAGGACCTTACACGATCATGACAAGCAACCAGACACTACTATAGTGATACCACAGGAGGGGGACGTTAATAACTGTGAACCCCAAACACAGCATCTCCTCGGGGAGGAGCTTAACTCTTCCTGCAACATCATTAGTGTAGTCATTGTTCTCATCATGGTCGTTATTAATGACCAGCCACGGTGTATGTTGTTTTATGGTCTAGACCAGGGGGGAACTACTGTTCTCTGGTCCAGGAGTCGAACCTAGATCAGAGGGGAACTACAGCTTCCTGGTCTAAAGCGCTCCCAACTCAGCCACCGCGACTGGCCAATAGGAATATCTTAGAACTTATATTTATATATGAGTATCTATTCAATATCCGTCTTTTCAATAAATTATAAAATATATATATATATATATATATATATATATATATATACCGTATATATATATATATATATATATATATATATATATATACCTTGTAGTTTGTAGGTGTTACAATGTCTAAAATATTGTGTTTACGCGCTTAACAGTCAATGTTATAAGTCCTGTAATCATTTGCTTCAAGTAATGCTTCCAAGGTTAAGGCCAAACACACAAACACACACACACACACACACACTAATGATTGGTTGGTGGTCAACCAATCACTTCGCTGTAAGTAGGCGATAAATCATGACCTCTAACCTCTGAAACTGAAAATCGACTAGAGTAATCGAGCGAATATTTCGGTCATTTGGGAAGAGTCAGTCAAGGAATAGGTGTGGAGTTTTATAGCCAATTTGCTCTAGCCCTTTTTAGTTACAGAGGATTGTTCGCCTACTTACAGCGAATAGACTATAGGAATGGGGGAAGGCTTCTCCGATAGGTTAGCTTGATAAAGGTATTTATTTCAGGGAAGGATACGGAGGCATCAGCTAAACTTAGTCCCAACCCCTTCACTTACAACCATTTATTAAGGAGAGATGGCTCGATTTTATTGTCCCCTTTCTCCCTCGTGTTAGGCCCCATTTGCTTTGAGATTATTAGTCACCTATTAGTTTGGCGACTTCAACACCTTTCGCCCCATGTCTTTATAAATTGGAACGAACGTCTTAAAATTTCAAAACTGATATGCCAAACATCAAGGAGAAGGTTGTCCAGAAAAAGCGACCACCTCCCCCTTAATGAACCAAGGAGGGACCTAACAATGGCCAAACTATTTCAAATTAACTCACACATGATAGTCTAAAGTTGTAAACAATTAAATATGAAAAACATTAATTATTCATTCCACAAACAGATATTTGGTCTCTTTAACCTAATAAATAGTTCAACACCCGGTTCAATACTCTGGGTGGCCACTTTTTCTCCTTTTTTTTCAGTTTTGTATATTTATGTGGACATATTGTTGTTATTACAACATAGTTATATCTATGAACACAATGATGCATGCATTCAAGGAATGTATAATGTATATACGATAAAGTTAAAAATAATAAAAACAAAAACTAAAAAAAAATTGTCCACCCGGAGTACTGAACCGGGTGTTGAGCTTTGCTTGGGTGACTCACTAACAGTCTACCCGTTAACCACCCCAAGTTAACAGTTAACAAAGGATAATAATTCAAGATGGCGGCCATTTTTCAAGATGGCCGCCATTGAATATACAGAAATATTGCATTTCGCAATAAAATTGCAGACTTGTCCTATTTGAATGCTCTTGGTGTCAAATCATAAATTTTTCACTATGTAGAATCCGAATTTGGAACCATGGACTTACTCACTAGCTTCCTTGTACCATAATATCAGTCCCGGAATCCTAATATTCTGCTAAATTAGAGGTTCATGTTACGTCTGACTCGGCTAAAATGCATGGTAGTGTATATCGTAGTAGTGTTAGAGGTTTAGTATGTGTAGCATCTTCCTGTACAAGGCTTCCAAACTGGACATGACACGATGCGGTGGTGGGGGGGGGGGGGGGGGGGACGTTGAGAGACTTGCAGCGGAAGGTGTAGAGTAGTAGCTCAACAGAGCGGATGTCAACGCACAGCCAGGGCACACTGGTGGCACCGCTGCTGTGAAACTCAGCATGGGGTTCAGTATCAGCTGAATAATTAGTTAAAATGTAAGACTTTCGCTCATTTCTTTTTCAACATTAAGACTTGATATGCCATATATGTGTCAATTTGAGCGATTGCGAGCCTGTAATTTCGGAGGAACCGCGGGAAATTTTTCTACCGAAAAATATTTGTTTTTATCTCGATAGAGGGTCTTTGGAAAGTTATATATTAAGGTTGATCGAGGTCTATATGGAGCAAACTAAAACAAATATATATATATATATATACAGTATATGTAATAATATAAAATATATACATAAATAAAGTTACGTCCTCTTAACCATAGGATTGGTAAGAGAAGCTACGGGTATTCTTATGGGGGGATGGGCCGGTTTTTCTGGTCCCGCTTCTCTCTCATGTTAAGCCCCATTAGTTTTCAGATTATAAGACGTTTGACCCATTGGTTTGGCGATTTTAAGACCTTTCACCCCATTTCTTTGTCATTTAGGTGTTGATTTTCTCGTGGCGAGCAAAAGCGAGCCTGTAATTTAAGAGAAACCGGCCATCGGCCGGGAAATTTTTCTATCGAAAAATGTACAAATTTATCTGGAAGGAGGGTCTTGGGCGGGTGTTTTTTAAGCTTGATGGAGGTCTAGGGAGGAAACCAAAATAAAAATAAAAATATACATAAATGAACAAATAAATAAGCCCATCCCTCCTTAAATAAATAAGCCCATCCCCCCTTAATTAAATAAGCCCATCCCCCCTTAATTAAATAAGCCCATCCCCCCTTAAATAAATAAGCCATCCCCCCTTAAATAAATAAGCCCCTCCCCCCTTAATTAAATAAGCCCATCCCCCCTTAAATAAATAAGCCCATCCCCCCTTAAATAAATAAGCCCATCCCCCCTTAAATAAATAAGCCCATTCCCCCTTAAATAAATAAGCCCATCCCCCCTTAAATAAATAAGCCCATCCCCCTTTAAATAAATAAGCCCATCCCCCCTTAAATAAATAAGCCCATTCCCCCTTAAATAAATAAGCCCATCCCCCCTTAATTAACGTAAACTTCTATATCTCACACACGACTGGAGTAATCGAGCTAATATGTCCACCATTTGGGAAGAGTCGGCCAGGGAAGAGGTGTGGAAATGCACAGCCTATTTGCTCTAGCCCTTTTTGAGTTGCAGAGGATAGGGTTCACGATTTCTAGCCTACCTACTTGGAACAGGGTATAGTATATAATGACCTAAGCCAATTTGCTCTAGCCCTTTTTAAGTTACAGAGGATAGAGGTAATTATTTATCGCCTACTTACATGTCTCGGCACTAAGTATGTTTTGATCAATAATTGGTATCAGTAATATTTAAAACTTGAATTATTCGTTTAGAGTGAGATATAAAAACATGTTCCTACACTTACCCACCCTATTCAACATCTGACAGACAATAATACAGCACAGAGCGAGCCAAACGTAATGACAGCTGAGACATGACTTATTAGTGCCATTGTACAATCACGCTAATAAGTGATGTCTCGTCACCAAGTAAATTTTGATCCATAATTGATTTCAGCAATATCTAAACTTAATTGTGTTCATTTCGAGGGGAATATACAAACCTATTCCTACACTTACCCACCCTATTCAACATCTGACAGACAATAATACACCACAGAGCGAGCCAAACGTAAGGACAGCTGAGACATGACATATTAGCCCTACCGTACCTTCCCTCTCTTACTTGCGTGGTGCCAATACTAGAGGTTGAGAGCACGACTGTCCCCTTTGGTGATCGCCTTGCTACTGAGGGTCTTCATTGGCGTCCTCCTCTACTTATACAATTTCTACAGTAGTCCATGATCTAGTCTATATGTACAGTACCGGTCAAAAGTCTCTCTCCACGTGGCTGGCACCATTTGGCAACCTTTCTTATTTGGATTTGGTTTTATCTATATATTAATTTTTGTGTATGTGGATGAAGGAGAGAGACAATGCGAAACTGCATATAATTCACTCTCTCTCTCTCTCTCTCTCTCTCCCCCCCCCCCCCCCCCCCCCGCAAAGTTGAAGGAGTGCTAGAGGGCCAAAGTCAAGGTACAGTCGGCCACATAAGTTCCCTTCCTCTCCGTGTTCTTATACATGGAAGTATGAAAGGCATGGTTGAATTACCAGTGTGGTTTCTTATGCTGTGGTTAACTCATCTGGCTACAGTATAGTCCGTTCATTGTAGGCTGGGCAGGCATCGCAACCTCTAACCTCTGTAACCCAAAAAAGGCTAGAGCAAATAGGCCGTCAAAAGGCAGTTGTAAAGGCTTATCCCTCAATACCTTCACCTGACCTGACCTCACCTATTCCCTAGCCAAGTCTTCCTATTGGGTAGAAATATTAGCTCGATTACTCTAGTCCTTTTTGAGTTACGAGAGGTTAGGGGTTACGATTTCTGCCCCAACCTGGAATGACCGGACTATAGTCAAGGTAATTAAAAGAAAACACACTCGTAATTCATTCACACTAATTTTGCTTTCATATTATATATAAGATCACGACGAAGAACAGAACTTATTTGAGCAACTGTACGTTCGAGTCAAATATTTGGACACACGGTACCTTGAAGTCGGGGAATGGGGTTGGGGGTGGTTTAGGGGAGAGGGGAGGGGGGGGGGGGAGGGGTTCTCTCCACTCAATAACAATATGTGTAGTATAAAGGAGGGATGATGGATGATGGTGATAAAGGAGGGATGATGGTGATGAAGGGGGACACTAGCTATTTTTGTGTCTGGAATTTATTGAACCGAAATACGTTAAATGACCAATAGGGCGATTTCGTTACTCTCTCTCTCTCTCTCTCTCTCTCTCTCTCTCTCTCTCTCTCTCTCTCTCTCTCTCTCTCTCTCTCTCTCTCTCTCTCTCTCTCTCTCTCTCTCTCTCTCTCTCTCTCTCTCTCTCTCTCTCTCTCTCTCTCTCTCCTCTCTCTCTCTCTCTCTCTCTCTCTCTCTCTCTCTCTCTCTCTCTCTCTCTCTCTCTCTCTCTCTCTCTCTCTCTCTCTCTCTCATATATATATATATATATATATATATATATATATATATATATATATATACACGTGTGTGTGTGTGTGTTTATTTCACCGAATTTGTTTTAACCGTCTTGGTGATGTAATGGTTAGTGTTTAAAAATGTGTGTGTGATAACCCAGGTTCGAATCCAGGTGGATACTTTCATTAATTTCAATGAAAGTGTTTGGCGTTGTGGTGAAATTAATAAAATATAGATTATCAAGGGGATTCCACGTTATGGGACGTTATTCCACGTTTTTTTCCGCGCTATCCATTACGGTGTGTGTGTGTGACTGTGTGTGTGTGTGTGTGTGTGTGTGTGTGTGTGTGTGTGTGTGTGTGTGTGTGTTATATAGGCCTACTTACAAATATACAATTAACAAAAGGCTAACACAACCAAACTCTTCAACCAAACCATCACCATCTCTCTTATATACTCATAATAATACAATCAACAAAAGAACACAATCAACAAAAGGCAGATACAACCAAACTCTTGGACCAAACCACCACCCCTTTTTTACAAATATACAATCAACAAAAGAAGAACACAACAAACTCTCCACCCAACAACCAACACCACCTCTTTCTGATATACTCACAAATACACAATCAACAGAAGCCAGACAGAACCAAGCTTTTCACTCAACCACCACCACCTCTCTCTGATATCCGTGTTGTTTTCCTATGTGTATGGAGGAGACAAAATACAGGTTGCCTGAAACGAGTGTCTCCCCCAAAGCCGAAAGAGTGACAGGGCAGAATTCAAGGGATGTTGGGGTCGAAATGCCTGGGAACACGAAGTTTAAATCAGTTTAAGTCATAAAATGAGGGAAAGATTGATTGAAGATCAACAAAAGGCAACCACAACCAAACTCTTCCCCCCCCCCCCCCCTCTCTCTCTCTCTCTCTGTAAAGTCAGTGAAAATAGGTTATCTTAAAACAGACCGGATGCGGAAATAACTTGAGCCGACCTTGCCAAGTGAGATATATTTCTTGGTGACAGTGGGAAAGTGTTTGCCTCATAGCCCAAGGGTCCCGGGTTCAATCCCAGGCCCTGGCATATTATCGTGAGGCTAGTCCCGCAAGGTGAAGTAGTGTAAAGTCAGTTAAAATAAGTTAGCCTAATACAGACCTCGGATGCGGAAATACCTTGAGCCGACCAGGCCAAGTGGGATATCTCTATTGGTCTAACTGGTATAGTGTCTGCCTCACAACCCAAGGGTCGAGAGTTCAAGCCCCCACCAGGGCTTGATATTTTCGGGAGGCTATTCCCGCATCTAACGAAGTTTAGGTGTGCTGGTAAAATTGTTCAGATGGTTGAGAGTAAGATCGGAGCTCCATAAATCCTCTTTCGGGTATGGTGTACAAACCAATTCATACATCTGGAACTAACAACTCTAACGGAACTTCTATCAATCTGCAATCTACAACATCTGGAATCCAGTTATCAAATTTGTTGTCATTAATAGGACATCATTAGGTTTATGGTTCATGGGTGTTATTTATTGAAATTTCTTCTTCTTCATTTAATTCTCTCTCTCTCTCTCTCTCTCTCTCTCTCTCTATATATATATATATATATATATATATATATATATCAACTCATTGTTTCCCATCGCAAAATCCAAGAGTGGAATCCCTCCATTTCATATTAAGAACCCTACTAGCTTTTAATAAAATTTAAAGCTAGGATCATATGAAACATTATGTATCTTAATCATGATATTGATATTGATTTGGTATTGATAAATACGCTCAATGTAATGAAAAAATCAATATCAATATCAATATCAAAGGCCTTAACCTTGGGATCTGTCATGGGATCGAGAATGCATAATATATCGTAGGCTTGTACATAACCTTGAACTGTCTTGATAGCGTGATGCTTAGTGTGCGGAATTTCGGTGTGAGTATCCTAGGTTCGAGTCCTTGGAGTACCACATGTATTTATAACTTTCATTGATTTAATTAGTTAGGTTTAAATTAATTGGTGGGTTGGTGAAAACAAATATGAATTAAATATAAATATAGTCCCCGCACAACCACTACACATTTTGCTGCCCATTGGAAGCCTTCTGGGCGTATCCAACCTAAGTTGCTTCAGTTTGCCTAGACGAGCAATAAAGCTACGCATGACAATAATTGAACAGGTTACCCATCAAATCACTGGCACAGTGTAATTTTCTTTGGTATATGTTATCCTTTATAAGGGAGACTAATACAATATTTTCAAACTCGCATTTTCAGTTATCCTCATTCCATTCAGCAGTGTATGTTCCTAAGAATTATTACATTACCTAGTATGAAATTAGTATTGCAATTAATACAAATACTGTATTTGTATTAATTGACATAATATGAGTACTCTTGATGTATTCCGGAAATACATTAAGAATACTCATAGAGCAAAGATAACACGAGCAGAATTTGTGCTTAACCTACTACCTGAAAACCCAACCTATAACCTGGGGGGATGCCAGCGCTCAGACCCCCGAGATCTGACCATCATTAGGGCTTCCTGATTAAGACTAAAATATATTCGTTTCCAGAGGAAAATATTGCATACAATTGTGGAAAATATATCAAAATAGCCTATATATATATATGAATAAGTGAATTTCACTAACTTAACCACAAGTCATTAAAATGGGGCCCATCTCCCTCCATACCCCTAGTAGGAGTTCAAAAAGGGGTTAGTCTTTTGTTGCTTAACGAATACATGAACATAAAAACATAATACAAATGGAAATCTGCAGGCCTATTGGCCCATACGAGGCAGACCCCTGCATCCCTACTTGTTCTTTTACACCTATATCCCCTACACTACATCTATGTTATAGGTACCTAAGAACATCTCTCACTACAACCTATATCCTCTACCTAAGAACATCATAATTAATGATAGCTACGAGAATTGTAGCCTATGCATATTTATGTTATCAAAAGAGAAGAAAAAATGACAACTAAGCAAATTAAAAAAATAGTACTCACGTTTATAGATGAATGACAGGCAAGAGTGGGATTCTGAAAAGAAAACAAATATATATAAATATATTATATATAAATAACAATATGTTACTTAAATGTGGAACAATAAGGCACCAAAGTGAAAGAAACCTATCAGCAATTGGAAGACAGACAATTCCTTCTAAAAATAAAGACACGTGACAGCCCTGGAAGTCTTCATCCGCTTATGCAGTTGGTTTAGTCCCTGCTGTACCGGCGCCGTCCTTTTGACTTGATTCTGGCTACTATTAGACTATTTTATTCAGTTTAACACCTTATTAGCGGGCTAGGCGGTTTAGCGGACCGTAGCGCCCAGCGGGGTGTTTTTACCCTAAATAGGGTTGTTTACGTGATCATTTTCATGCCTAAATAAGACCCAGAGCGTAAAACAAGTATCTATCCCTGAAAGGGCGTAAACAGAGCTTTCCAATGACACCCGAACCATCCTTGTACGACCGCTGGTTCTCTTGCAACGATCGTGCAAAAACCCTGTAATTAGGTAATTTCCATACATAATTCCCTGTGTAGCGAGTGAGAGAGGGGAGGGAAGGGTGGGAGGCACCTCAGTTGGTCCACCGCGGTGGTCGTGAGCGGTCATAGGGTTGCTAGGCTCCTCACACCGCTCAGCTCTCTCTCTCAGCAACATTACGTACTGAAAATGGCGCACGACATTAGTTGTGAACCGCCACTTAGTCCAAATTTATTTCACACGACATAAGTTGCGCGCCGCCAATTAAGGGTTAAAAATGGGCCTCCACCTTTCTCTCTCTCTCTCGCTGTGGAAATATGTTATTATTATTGTTATTATTATTATTATTATTATACTCTCTTTCTCACTCTCACTCTCTCTCTCTCTTTAACGTTTTCCTCCTCCCACACACTTCCGTTCCTCCTCTTTTATCGCCTACACTTTCTACAGAGACTTTTTTTTAAGAGGAAGTAGTTGGGTTTTCTGGTCCCCTTTCTCCCTCATGCTTAGCCCCATTACTTTTCAGAATTTAAGACGATTTGCCCATTAGTTTGGCGATTTAAGGACCCTTGACCCGCGGGATTGTCCCTCGGGGGGGGTTTACTCATATTTTTGACCATAACTATTGACCGAATGAAAAAATATAACAAATGACCGTCGCATTGACCCACCAGATGTACAGCTGGCCACATAAATTATGTTCCTCGTTTTGATCTTATATATGAAAGTGTAATAGTATGAATTAATTGAGAGAGTGGTTTCCTTTATTATCTGTTGACTTATCAGATGAGTTAACCACTGCATAGGAAACTAGACTCGTAATTCCATAAGGGGCATTATATTTGTATGTATAAGTTCACGGAGAGGAACGGAACTTATGTGGCCAACCGTACGTGTGAAGTTTGGTGAAAATCCGTTCAACGGTCTAGGATGAGTTTCGGGACAGACAGACGACGACAACAGACATTGTGGCTGGCCCTATATGTGGCCTATACGGGGGGGGGGGGGGGGAGGGGAAATACCATTCTGCTTATGCAGAGTTGATAATTATTTTCTGGCAGGTGGGTAATTGAATTCTGCACCACCCTGTGTGTAGTTGTGTACCCTATTACTTTATTACTTTTGTACACACACACACACACACACACACACACACACACACACACACACACACACACACTCCTCTCTCTCCCCGATAGTTATGAAATTCAGTGATAGGAGAGGCTGGGAATGCGATATCCCCCGGATGAAACCGGGGTGCTATTGGCTCTCTGTGAGAGGGTTGGTTATCACACAGAGTACCACATCTCTTCAACAAACTCCCGCGGCGAGTAAGAGACATGAGGGGCGTCTCGTTAGACAACTTTAAGAGAGCCCTCGATGTCGAACTACAAAAAGTGCCAGACGAGCCCATCTTCGCAGGGGAGCGTGCTGCCCCTTCAAACAGTCTGCTGCACCAAATCACCACCCATAACGAGGGGCGACGCGCTCCTCGGTGCCAATAGGAGTAATGCGAACTCAACGATAGGTGACCATAGGTAGGTAGGTAGGTAGGTAGGTCTATCACACACACACACACACTCCACACCCAGCCCACACAGACCCACACACACACACATACAACCCCCCCCCCCCCCCCCCACACACACACACACCACACCAACAATACCCCCACCCACACACACAAACCACACACACACACAAATACCCCCCCCCACACACAAACCACACACACACACAAATACCCCCCCCCCCACACACACACACAAATACCCCCCCCCACACATACAACCCCCCCCCACACATACATACAACCCCCCCCCCCCCCACACCCACACCCACACACACACACCCTCACCTGTCACAGTTCTTCCTCTTGTGTGTTGCGTGTGTGTGTCCCGCCAAGTTTCCTTTCAGATATTTTCCCCTCATTTGTCATCATCAGGGCAAGGGGGGGGTGTCGATTGTCTTGGACCCCCCCCCCCCTCCCCCTCTCCAAGTCTCAAGGGGGGTTGGTTGCTTTTTCTGGCCCCCCTTTTCCCTCATTTGTCTTGTAACCCCCCCCCCCCTTCCCTCCCTCCCTCCCTCTCCAAGTTTTAAGGGGTGATTTTTTTTTCTAGACCCCCCTTCTCCCTCCATGTCTAGCCCCATTAATTTTTAGATTATAAAACGTTCGGTCCATTTGTTTGGCGATTTTCATACCTTTCACCCAAGTTCTTTGTCAATATCAAGACCCCCACATTAGAGGTGCCTTCTTGGACACCCGGCCTTTGGCCGGAACATTTTTCTACCAACAAATGTACAAATTTATCTTGAGAGGGGGTGTAGGGTGTTTGTTTTAAGCTTCATGGAGGTCTAGCAAGGAAACTCAAATATAACTTATAAATAAATATATAGGCCAAAAACCAAGCACTACCCCCTTAAGTCAATCTTTGAATAGCGCCTACACAGATAGATGTGTAATTGGAATTAACAGTTCCAGAGGACAAGTTTATACCGTGCAAATGTAGGATACTCAGCCTCTTCTAGTTTTGAACTTATTTCCCCCGGACCGAGAACCATTAAGGGGAGGGGGGTAATTTTTTTTTTTTTTTTTTTTTAATCTTTCTCTCCTTTTCTCTCTTTCTCTGACTTGTATCCATTTGGCCCCATTCAGCCAACTGTTTTAAGACGTTTATCCCCATCCAGGTGTCGATATCTTTCTGGCGAGCAATAGCGAGCCAGCGTTCTATGAAGAAATCCGGCTTCGCCGGATTTTTCTATCGATTTTTCTATCGAAAAATGTAAAAATTTAGCTTGCTGTAAAACAAAAAAATATATATGCTGGCTCGCTACCGCTCGCCAGGAAAAATTGACACCTGGATAGGGGTAACCGTCTAAAACCAGTAGACTGAATGGGGCCGAATGGATACAAGCCAGAGAGGGAGAGAAAGAGAAAAAACAAGAAGCGAGGTGGGTCCCCTTAACTATACGGAATATATATTGCCATTTGAGTATATTAACCCCTTCAGCACCATGACGCCTTTTTACCTTTGATTCTGGCTAATAGTTGAGGATTTTATGCAGCTTAAGAAGGACCTGTGTTATTAAGAGAGCTTGTTGAGATCGTATTTACCCATCTGAGTCCTCGAGGTTGATTACAAAAAAAAAAAAAAAAAAAAAATCTTTAACCAAAATAGGATGAAAAATACGCCATACATTGAACGTATTTATCAATACCAAATATCAGTGTTGGCAGAATTTACGCCATGGTGCTGAAGGGGTTAATACGCCATGGTGCTGAAGGGGTTAATACGCCATGGTGCTGAAGGGGTTAATACACCATGGTGCTGAAGGGGTTAATACGCCATGGTCCTTTTTAAGGGAGACTAATACAATATTTTCAAACTCGCATTTTCAGTTATCCTCATTCCATTCAGCAGTGTATGTTCCTAAGAATTATTACATTACCTAGTATGAAATTAGTATTGCAATTAATACAAATACTGTATTTGTATTAATTGACATAATATGAGTACTCTTGATGTATTCCGGAAATACATTAAGAATACTCATAGAGCAAAGATAACACGAGCAGAATTTGTGCTTAACCTACTACCTGAAAACCCAACCTATAACCTGGGGGGATGCCAGCGCTCAGACCCCCGAGATCTGACCATCATTAGGGCTTCCTGATTAAGACTAAAATATATTCGTTTCCAGAGGAAAATATTGCATACAATTGTGGAAAATATATCAAAATAGCCTATATAGGCTATACTGTATATATGAATAAATGAATTTCACTAACTTAACCACAAGTCATTAAAATGGGGCCCATCTCTCTCCATACCCCTAGTAGGAGTTCAAAAAGGGGTTAGTCTTTTGTTGCTTAACGAATACATGAACATAGAACATAATACAAATGGAAATCTGCAAGCCTATTGATCCATACGAGGCAGACCCCTGCATCCCTACTTGTTCTTTTACACCTATATCCCCTACACTACATCTATGTTATAGGTACCTAAGAACATCTCTTACTACAACCCATATCCTCTACCTAAGAACATCATAATTAATGATAGCTACGAGAATTGTAGCCTATGCATATTTATGTTATCAAAAGAGAAGAAAAAATGACAACTAAGCAAATTAAAAAAATAGTACTCACGTTTATAGATGAATGACAGGCAAGAGTGGGATTCTGAAAAGAAAACAAATATATATAAATATATTATATATAAATAACAATATGTTACTTAAATGTGGAACAATAAGGCACCAAAGTGAAAGAAACCTATCAGCAATTGGAAGACAGACAATTCCTGCTAAAAATAAAGACACGTGACAGCCCTGGAAGTCTTCATCGGCTTATGCAGTTGGTTTAGTCCCTGCTGTACCGGCGCCGTCCTTTTGACTTGATTCTGGCTACTATTAGACTATTTTATTCAGTTTAACACCTTATTAGCGGGCTAGGCGGTTTAGCGGACCGTAGCGCCCAGCGGGGTGTTTTTACCCTAAATAGGGTTGTTTACGTGATCATTTTCATGCCTAAATAAGACCCAGAGCGTAAAACAAGTATCTATCCCTGAAAGGGCGTAAACAGAGCTTTCCAATGACACCCGAACCATCCTTGTACGACCGCTGGTTCTCTTGCAACGATCGTGCAAAAACCCTGTAATTAGGTAATTTCCATACATAATTCCCTGTGTAGCGAGTGAGAGAGGGGAGGGAAGGGTGGGAGGCACCTCAGTTGGTCCACCGCGGTGGTCGTGAGCGGTCATAAGGGTTGCTAGGCTCCTCACAAACCGCTCAGCTCTCTCTCTCAGCAACATTACGTACTGAAAATGGCGCACAACATTAGTTGTGAACCGCCACTTAGTCCAAATTTATTTCACACGACATAAGTTGCGCGCCGCCAATTAAGGGTTTAAAAATGGGCCTCCACCTTTCTCTCTCTCTCTCTCGCTGTGGAAATATGTTATTATTATTGTTATTATTATTATTATTATTATACTCTCTTTCTCACTCTCACTCTCTCTCTCTCTTTAAACGTTTTCCTCCTCCCACACACTTCCGTTCCTCCTCTTTTATCGCCTACACTTTCTACAGAGACTTTTTTTTAAGAGGAAGTAGTTGGGTTTTCTGGTCCCCTTTCTCCCTCATGCTTAGCCCCATTACTTTTCAGAATTTAAGACGATTTGCCCATTAGTTTGGGCGATTTAAGGACCCTTGACCCGCGGGATTGTCCCTCGGGGGGTTTACCCTCATATTTTTGACCATAACTATTGACCGAATGAAAAAATATAACAAATGACCGTCGCATTGACCCACCAGATGTACAGCTGGGCCACATAAATTATGTTCCTCGTTTTGATCTTATATATGAAAGTGTAATAGTAATGAATTAATTGAGAGAGTGTTTTCCTTTATTATCTGTTGACTTATCAGCATGAGTTAACCACTGCATAGGAAACTAGACTCGTAATTCCATAAGGGGCATTATATTTGTATGGTATAAGTTCACGGAGAGGAACGGAACTTATGTGGCCAACCGTACGTGTGAAGTTTGGTGAAAATCCGTTCAACGGTCTAGGATGAGTTTTCGGGACAGACAGACGACGACAACAGACATTGTGGCTGGCCCTATATGTGGCCTATACGGGGGGGGGGGGGGGGGGAAATACCATTCTGCTTATGCAGAGTTGATAATTATTTTCTGGCAGGTGGGTAATTGAATTCTGCACCACCCTGTGTGTAGTTGTGTACCCTATTACTTTATTACTTTTGTACACACACACACACACACACACACACACACACACACACACACACACACACTCCTCTCTCTCCCCGATAGTTATGAAATTCAGTGATAGGAGAGGCTGGGAATGCGATATCCCCCGGATGAAACCGGGGTGCTATTGGCTCTCTGTGAGAGGGTTGGTTATCACACAGAGTACCACATCTCTTCAACAAACTCCCGCGGCGAGTAAGAGACATGAGGGGCGTCTCGTTAGACAACTTTAAGAGAGCCCTCGATGTCGAACTACAAAAAGTGCCAGACGAGCCCATCTTCGCAGGGGAGCGTGCTGCCCCTTCAAACAGTCTGCTGCACCAAATCACCACCCATAACGAGGGGCGACGCGCTCCTCGGTGCCAATAGGAGTAATGCGAACTCAACTATAGGTGACCATAGGTAGGTAGGTAGGTAGGTCTATCACACACACACACACACTCCACACCCAGCCCACACACAAACCCCACACACACACACACATACAACCCCCCCCCCCCCACACACACACAACCACACACACAAATACCCCCACCCACACACACAAACCACACACACACACAATACCCCCCCCCCACACACAAACCACACACACACACAAATACCCCCCCCCCCCCACACACACACTACAAATACCCCCCCCCACACATACAACCCCCCCCCACACACATACATACAACCCCCCCCCCCACACCCACACCCACACACACACACCCTCACCTGTCACAGTTCTTCCTCTTGTGTGTTGCGTGTGTGTGTGTCCCGCCAAGTTTCCTTTCAGATATTTTCCCCTCATTTGTCATCATCAGGGCAAGGGGGAGGTGTCGTTTGTCTTGGACCCCCCCCCCCCCTCCCCTTCCCTCCCCCCTCTCCAAGTCTCAAGGGGGGTTGGTTGCTTTTTCTGGCCCCCCCTTTTCCCTCATTTGTCTTGTAACCCCCCCCCCCCCCCCCCCCCCCTCCCCCCCTCTCCAAGTTTTAAGGGGTGATTTTTTTTTCTAGACCCCCCTTCTCCCTCCATGTCTAGCCCCATTAATTTTTAGATTATAAAACGTTCGGTCCATTTGTTTGGCGATTTTCATACCTTTCACCCAAGTTCTTTGTCAATATCAAGACCCCCACATTAGAGGTGCCTTCTTGGACACCCGGCCTTTGGCCGGAACATTTTTCTACCAACAAATGTACAAATTTATCTTGAGAGGGGGTGTAGGGTGTTTGTTTTAAGCTTCATGGAGGTCTAGCAAGGAAACTCAAATATAACTTAATAAATAAATATATAGGCCAAAAACCAAGCACTACCCCCTTAAGTCAATCTTTGAATAGCGCCTACACAGATAGATGTGTAATTGGAATTAACAGTTCCAGAGGACAAGTTTATACCGTGCAAATGTAGGATACTCAGCCTCTTCTAGTTTGAACTTATTTCCACCCGGACCGAGAACCATTAAGGGGAGGGGGGGTAATTTTTTTTTTTTTTTTTTTTTTAATCTTTCTCTCCTTTTCTCTCTTTCTCTGACTTGTATCCATTTGGCCCCATTCAGCCAACTGTTTTAAGACGTTTATCCCCATCCAGGTGTCGATATCTTTCTGGCGAGCAATAGCGAGCCAGCGTTCTATGAAGAAATCCGGCTTCGCCGGATTTTTCTATCGATTTTTCTATCGAAAAATGTAAAAATTTAGCTTGCTGTAAAACAAAAAAATATATATGCTGGCTCGCTACCGCTCGCCAGGAAAATATTGACACCTGGATAGGGGTAAACGTCTTAAAACAGTAGGCTGAATGGGGCCGAATGGATACAAGCCAGAGAGGGAGAGAAAGAGAAAAAACAAGAAGCGAGGTGGGTCCCCTTAACTATACGGAATATATATTGCCATTTGAGTATATTAACCCCTTCAGCACCATGACGCCTTTTTACCTTTGATTCTGGCTAATAGTTGAGGATTTTATGCAGCTTAAGAAGGACCTGTGTTATTAAGAGAGCTTGTTGAGATCGTATTTACCCATCTGAGTCCTCGAGGTTGATTACAAAAAAAAAAAAAAAAAAAAAATCTTTAACCAAAATAGGATGAAAAATACGCCATGGTGCTGAATGGGTTAATACGCCATGGTGCTGAAGGGGTTAATACGCCATGGTGCTGAAGGGGTTAATACGCCATGGTGCTGAAGGGGTTAATACACCATGGTGCTGAAGGGGTTAATACGCCATGGTGCTGAAGGGGTTAATACGCCATGGTGCTGAAGGGGTTAATACGTCATGGTGCTGAAGGGGTTAATACGCCATGGTGCTGAAGGGGTTAATACGCCATGGTGCTGAAGGGGTTAATACGCCATGGTGCTGAAGGAGTTAATACGCCATGGTGCTGAAGGGGTTAATATG
This sequence comes from Paralithodes platypus, assembly GCA_032716605.1. NCBI lineage: Eukaryota > Metazoa > Arthropoda > Malacostraca > Decapoda > Lithodidae > Paralithodes > Paralithodes platypus. Next base: position 3,949,282 of record CM064573.1, read on the forward strand.
CCATGGTGCTGAAGGGGTTAATACGCCATGGTGCTGAAGGGGTTAATACGCCATGGTGCTGAAGGGGTTAATACACCATGGTGCTGAAGGGGTTAATACGCCATGGTGCTGAAGGGGTTAATACGCCATGGTGCTGAAGGGGTTAATACGTCATGGTGCTGAAGGGGTTAATACGCCATGGTGCTGAAGGGGTTAATACGCCATGGTGCTGAAGGGGTTAATACGCCATGGTGCTGAAGGAGTTAATACGCCATGGTGCTGAAGGGGTTAATATGCCATGGTGCTGAAGGGGTTAATACGCCATGGTGCTGAAGGGGTTAATACGCCATGGTGCTGAAGGGGTTAATACGCCATGGTGCTGAATGGGTTAATACGCCATGGTGCTGAAGGGGTTAATACGCCATGGTCCTGAATGGGTTAATACGCCATGGTGCTGAAGGGGTTAATACGCCATGGTGCTGAAGGGGTTAATATGCCATGGTGCTGAAGGGGTTAATATGCCATGGTGCTGAAGGGGTTAATACGCCATGGTGCTGAAGGGGTTAATACGCCATGGTGCTGAAGGGGTTAATACGCCATGGTCCTGAAGGGGTTAATACGCCATGGTGCTGAAGGGGTTAATACGCCATGGTGCTGAAGGGGTTAATATGCCATGGTGCTGAAGGGGTTAATATGCCATGGTCCTGAAGGGGTTAATACGCCATGGTGCTGAAGGGGTTAATACGCCATGGTGCTGAAGGGGTTAATATGCCATGGTGCTGAAGGGGTTAATATGCCATGGTGCTGAAGGGGTTAATACGCCATGGTCCTGAATGGGTTAATACGCCATGGTGCTGAAGGGGTTAATACGCCATGGTGCTGAAGGGGTTAATATGCCATGGTGCTGAAGGGGTTAATATGCCATGGTGCTGAAGGGGTTAATACGCCATGGTGCTGAAGGGGTTAATACGCCATGGTGCTGAAGGGGTTAATACGCCATGGTGCTGAAGGGGTTAATACGCCATGGTCCTGAATGGGTTAATACGCCATGGTGCTGAAGGGGTTAATACGCCATGGTGCTGAAGGGGTTAATATGCCATGGTGCTGAAGGGGTTAATATGCCATGGTGCTGAAGGGGTTAATACGCCATGGTCCTGAATGGGTTAATACGCCATGGTGCTGAAGGGGTTAATACGCCATGGTGCTGAAGGGGTTAATATGCCATGGTGCTGAAGGGGTTAATATGCCATGGTGCTGAAGGGGTTAATACGCCATGGTGCTGAAGGGGTTAATACGCCATGGTGCTGAAGGGGTTAATACGCCATGGTGCTGAAGGGGTTAATACGCCATGGTCCTGAATGGGTTAATACGCCATGGTGCTGAAGGGGTTAATACGCCATGGTGCTGAAGGGGTTAATATGCCATGGTGCTGAAGGGGTTAATATGCCATGGTGCTGAAGGGGTTAATACGCCATGGTGCTGAAGGGGTTAATACGCCATGGTGCTGAAGGGGTTAATACGCCATGGTGCTGAAGGGGTTAATACGCCATGGTGCTGAAGGGGTTAATACGCCATGGTGCTGAAGGGGTTAATATGCCATGGTGCTGAAGTTAATATGTTAAAGGGGTTAATACGTCATGGTGCTGAAGGGGTTATAGCATGGTGCTGAATTAATACGCCATGGTGCTGAAGGGGTTGATGAAGAATACGCCATGGTGCTGAAGGGGTTGATGAAGAATACGCCATGGTGCTGAAGGGGTTGATACGCCATGGTGCCTGAAGGGGTTAATACGCCATGTGCTGATTGTTAATACGCCATGGTGCTGAATATAATTGAGTTATATGCCATGGTGCTGAAGGGGTTAATATGCCATGGTGCTGAATGGGATACGCCATGGTGCTGAAGGGTTAATAAGCCATGGTGCTGAAGGGGTTAATACCATGGTGCTGAGGGTTAATTGCCATGGTGCTGAAGGGATACGCCATGGTGCTGAAGGGGTTAATACGCCATGGTGCTGAAGGGGTTAATACGCCATGGTGCTGAAGGGGTTAATTAATAAAGTATAAGTTTCTGATTAACTGTGGGATTATTCTATTTAGTATGCATTAACTTCATTATTATTATTACTATTATTATTATTATTATTATTATTATTATTATGATTATTTCTAGTTTATTCCCTCGAGCTCCATCAAACTTTAAATAATTCCCCCAAGACCCCCCTGCGAGATAAATTTGTGCATTTGTTCTGTAGGTCCTCTTAAATTGCAAGGTCGCTATGGCTCACTAGGAAAAAATCGACTCCTAAATGGCACGAAAGGTCTCACAATTGACAAAGAAATGGGATGAAAGAAATGTGTGTAGGTGGGTGGGAAGGTGTGTGTGTGTGTGTGTGTGTGTGTGTGTGTGTGTGTGTGTGTGTGTGTGTGTGTGTGTGTGTGTGTGTGTGTGTGTGTGTGTTGGGAGAGGGAGGTGTGCGTGTGCGTTTGTGTGTGTTGGGAGAGGGAGGTGTGCGTGTGTATGTTATATATTTTGTTTTTATGTGCAAGAAGGATACAAAAGGCAAAGCTGCCTGTAACGAGTGTCCCCCACAAAATGAAAGAGTAACAGAGCCAGTTTCAAGGTACATTAGCTTCATAATGTCTGGACACACGGAGATTGCAATAGTTTAAGTCGTAGGATGAGGGTGAGATAGATTGAGGGAGAGAGTTCCAGAGTTTACTTGTTGAGTGGTGAAAGACTGGGAAAATTGGTTTAATCTTGGGTTAGAGAGTTGGACAGAATAAGGGTGGGAAGAGGTATACACTGAGAAGGCTCTGAAGATCACTGATAATTGTAATAGCGGTAGGAGAGAGAGAGAGAGAGAGAGAGAGAGAGAGAGAGAGAGAGAGAGAGAGAGAGAGAGAGAGAGAGAGAGAGAGAGAGAGAGAGATTGTGTGTGTAAGCGCGCGGGCGATGCTGGAATGCGAACATAAAATATGTAAAAGGTCAGAGAGAGAGAGAGAGAGAGAGAGAGAGAGAGAGAGAGAGAGAGAGAGAGAGAGAGAGAGAGAGAGAAAGTGATTGTGTGTGTAAGCGCGCGGGCGATGCTGGAATGCGAACATAAAATATGTAAAAGGTCAGAGAGAGAGAGAGAGAGAGAGAGAGAGAGAGAGAGAGAGAGAGAGAGAGAGAGAGAGAGAGAGAGAGGAGAGAGAGAGAGTACAAAGGAGTACAAAGGAAATCAAGCAACAACAGATCTAGTGACCCTTCTAGGCTGCTTGTCCTCCAAAACACTGAGGATCAAGTGTCCAAACAGTGGTTTAGAGTGGGTAAGGGAACATTGGAAAGGGAACTACTGCCCTGCCACTAACGTGGCAGGACTACGAAGTTAGTAGGGGACATATGGGTTAGTAACTGAGGGGAGGATAAAGTTATTCATTTACAAACGCAGTCAGTCGCGGGTTTGGATGCGAGATATTTGGTCTAGGCGGAATTTAAATGAATCAACGGTGCTGCAGTCTATAACGTCTCGGGGAAGCCCATTCCACAAGTTGACAACTCGATTGAAGAAGAAATTCTTAGATTCGTGTGAGTTAAAAGATTTACCAATAATTTTTGCAAACCGTTTCCCTCTCCCCGCGTGTAATTAGATTGGTCGATAGTGAAGTACTTACTACAGTTCATATTGTCGATGCCTTTGATGATTTTGAACACTTGAATTAAGTCACCTCTTAATCTGCGCTGGGTTAAAGGAAATATATTTAATTCTCTAAGACGCTCTTCGTATGGTTTGTTCTTTAGGCTAGGTATCATTTTGGTAACTCTACGTTGAACTCGTTCTAGCTTGTTTATGTCTTTTTGGTAATAAGGGCACCAGCATTGAACGCAGTATTCCAGAAGAGGGCGGACTAAGGAATTGTAAAGGGTTAGGATTACGTCTTTGGATTTATGCTCAAATGCTCAAATGATCTGCCTATAAAGCCAATTATTTTGTTTGCCTTCTTAACAACTTCTGAACATTGTTGACTCGGTTTTAGGTTACTCGATATTGTTACTCCCAGATCGGTTTCTCTGTTTACATTCTTAAGCTGAGTGCCATTCATCGAATAGTTTGCTTTCTCATTTAGGTATCCGATATGTAGTACTTTACATTTATCCGCATTGAAACTCATTGCCAAATTTGGGCCCAATGTGACAATTTATCTAGATTGTGTTGCATATCGTCAACTTGATCTTTTGAGAGTACGCTATTTGCAATTTTTGTATCGTCAGCAAATTTTGAGATTGTACAGGTGAGACCCTCATCTATGGCGTTGATGTTAATTAGAAAGAGAATTGGCGCTTGTACCGATCCCTGCGGTACCCCCCTACTTACATTCGGCCATTTAGATGCGTTACCCTTTATCACTACTCTTTCCTTTCTCTCGCTGAGGCCAATTTTCTATCCATTTCAACACACCATCTTCTATTCCATGCGCGTTTAATTTTAGCAGTAACCGTTTGTGGGGAACTTTGTCAAAGGCCCTTGGCCTTGAAAATCAAGGTATAATATCTACAGCTTTACTCTCATCGTAGAGGTTGAGGATATCGTGGAAGAAGTCTAAGAGGTTTGTTAAACAGGAACGTTTTTAACGAAAGCCGTGTTGAGTATCTTTAAGTATGTTATTTTCCTCTAAGTGATTTACGAGTCTGTCTCTTATGACCGTTTCTAGCATTTTACATACAACTGAGGTTAAGCTAATTGGACGATAGTTACTGGGTAGGGATTTGCTGCCTTTTTTGAATATCGGTGTTACGTTGGCTATCTTCCACTGATCATGCATAGTTCCAGACTGCAAGGATTTATTGAATAGTAATGTCAGTGGTTTGGAGAGCTCATCCTGAGCTTCCTTTAGAACTCTAGGCAAGATTGTATCAGGTTCAGGCGTTTTATTTACCTTGAATTTATCTAAACAATTCAATACTTTTCTCTCTGTAACGGTGATATTGCTTAGAACATCTGCATTATCAATCTGAATCGGTGATGGCGTAGGGATATCACTGAGGTCTTTCTGTTGTAAAAACTCATGCAATGAAGGTATTCAGGGCATTACTCATTTGTACTTCGTCTTTGGTGTATTCTCCATTTTCATCGACTAACGGTCCAACAGTTGAAGTAACTACTTTTTTCTTTCTGATATAACTATAGAATTCTTCGGGTTTGTTTTACTTTGATTCGCAATATGTAACTCTAGGGTCCTTTTACTTTGCTTAATTAACTTTTTGGCTTTGCGTCGTAGCTCTACAAATTTCACACCCGTTCTTCGTCATTTTGTGAGGATTTTAATCTATCATTAGCAAATTTTTTAGCAAGCCGGCAGTTTGAAATATCTTATTCCACCATTTGGGCTTATTATTATGGCCTTGGACGCCGTATTTTTCGATGGTATGCAGTCTTGCACTGCTTTTAGGTAAGTGGTTTCGAATAACTTCCAAGATGTATTTATGTCGTTATTGTTAATTAAAAAGCTCCAGTCAGTTTCTTTAAACATAGCTCTAAGTTTATGAAAGTTTGCTTTCCTGAAATTAGGGACTTGTTTCGATGCTACTATTTGGTTCGTTACTAGTAAAGTTTAAAGTGAAAGTTATCGTACGATGGTCGCTGTTACTGAATTCATCACCAACATTCAAATTCTCTATTAATTCTTCTTTTGTTGCAAGTACAATGTCAAGAACGTTATTACCACGGGTCGGTGTTCGAAACAAATTGATAAAGCGAACTCTCTTGCAAGTTCGTATACAAGTCATGTCCGGAGTGTGAAGTAAGAGTATCGCCCCACTTGGTCACAGGTAAATTAAAGTCGCCAAAAAATACGGTATCTTGTGAGTTACTTACATCTGCAATTTGTTCATAAAGTTCTCGTCAGTTTGCACTGATTGAGCTGGAGGTCTGTATATTACTGCAAGTATTATTTTTGTACCTTTATTATTCTTTATTAGCACAAAAGATGTGTCGACGTTCACAATTTGAGGTTTTGACAAGAGGGTCGGGTTAAGACTTTCTTTAATTAAAAATAAAACGCCACCTCCAATTTTATTTATTCGGCTCAAACATTACATAACCGGGAAGTGAATACTCTGCTAAAAAGGTCTCTATCATCTGTATTGAGCCAAGATTCTGTTATACCAATCACATCATAATTTTCAGTAAACACTAGTTCCTCTAAATCTGAAAATTTATTGCGTATGCTACGAGCGTTTGCATAGAAAACCTTTAAAGTTGCGGTTTTAGAACTCACAGAACGTTCTTTAATCAAATTTTTGGTTCTGATCGGATCTACATTTACATTCATGGCTGACATCGGTCCTCGGTCGTTATCCCTGGCGGTTTTGAATTTGGGTCGTGTTGGTGGAGCTTTATCCAAATTCGCGGTTCTTGACAGATTAGCATTTAATTCCTTCGCAAGAGAGAGAGAGAGAAAGAGAAAGTGATTGTGTGAGTGTGTGTGTAAGCGCGCGGGCGATGCTGGAATGCGAACATAAAATAGGTAAAAGGTCAGAGAGAGAGAGAGAGAGAGAGAGAGAGAGAGAGAGAGAGAGAGAGAGAGAGAGAGAGAGAGAGAGAGAGAAAGTGATTGTGTGAGTGTAAGCGCGCGGGCGATGCTGGAATGCGAACATAAAATATGTAAAAGGTCAGAGAGAGAGAGATAGAGAGATTGTGTGAGTGTGTGTAAGCGCGCGGGCGATGCTGGAATGCGAACATAAAATATGTAAAAGGTCAGAGAGAGAGAGTGTGTGTGAGTTATAAGGAATAGTTAGTATCTCAAGAGACCTTGCGGTCCATTCCGAGGAGATACTGTTTAGTGCACTACACTCATTACAGTGTTCAAAATACTATCTAATCTCTTCTTGAACTGCTCTACTGAAGAACTATTTACAACTTCTGAGGGAAGTTTGTTACAGGTAGAACAGATCATATATGTGAAAAAGTCTCCACAAATACTAGTGCTGAAACTTTTCAATTCTAACTTCCAGAGAGAGAGAGAGAGAGAGAGAGAGAAGTGGTTGCCATGGACAATACAAAAGAAACCTTGAGTGGAATGGGAAACCTTAAACAAAATACTGAGAAGAAGTGAGGTGAGAAAGTGAACAAACATGCATTGAAATACCAGTGAAAGATATACCGGTACAGGAGAAAATGGAGAAAAGAAGAAATTGGAGAAAAGAAGAAATTGGAGACAATAAGTAAATGGAGAAAAGAAGAAAATTAGAAAAGAAGACACTGGAGAAAAGAAGAAATTGGAGAAAACAAGAAATTGAAGAAAACGAGTAAATGAAGAAAAGACAAACATGGAGAAAAAAAGAAAAATAAGAAAAGAATAAATGGCGAATAGATAATTGGAGAAAAATAAAATGGAGAAAATAAGTAAATTAAGAGAAGATAGAAATGGAGATAAGGAGAAATGAAGAAGACAAATAAATGGACGAAAGAAAATGAACAAATAATATATGGAGATAACAAGAAATGGAGAAATAATTAAAATGGAGGAAACGAAGAAATTTGAGGAAAGAAGAAATTGGAAGAAAGAAGAAATGGAGAAAACAACAAAATGGAGAAAAGATAATGGAGGAAAAATAGGCAATAGAGATAAGGACAAAATTGAGAAAATAAAGATAAGGAAAACATTGAGAAAAGAAAACAAATGAAGACAATTAGAAAATGGGGGAAAAAAAAGAAGTAGATGGAGAACAGAAGAAAAAAGAGTAAAGAAGAAAATTAAGTAAGCCAGACAATTGGAGGAAAGAGAATATTGGAGAAAGGAAAATGGAGAAAATACGAAAACAGAAAAAGGAATTAAATGGAGAAGAGAAGCAAATGGAGCACATAAAAAAAAATCATATTTGTTTTCACCAACCCACCAATTAACGTACAAATAAACCTAACAAATGCAATCAATGACAGCAATAAGAAAATAATGAAATGGATAAAAGAAATGGAAACAAGTAAGTAATGGGGAAAATAAGAAAACGGAGCAA
>CM064573.1:3957359-4097043 GCA_032716605.1 Paralithodes platypus
TCGGTCTACCTCTCCCCCTCTGTCCCTCCACCTCGCTCTCGTACACCCTCTTAGTCATTCTCTCGCTTTCCATACGTTCCATATGGCCGAACCATCTCAAGTTGTTCCTTTTCACACTTTCCAGCACATCTACCTCCACACCACACCTCCTTCTTACTTCCTCATTAGTCTGTCTATCCCTCCATGTAACTCCGCACGCACTCCTTAAGTAATTCATTTCCACTGCTCTCACTCTTGGTCTGAGTCTCTCAACCAACGTCCATGCTTCGCTTCCGTAAGTCAGTGTCGGGATTACCACACTGTCATGCAAGGACTTCTTCACTTCCATACTGACCACCCTATTTCTTGTTACTGCTTTTAGCGTTCCTACAACCCTCTTCCCCTGTTGTACCCTCTCCCGCACCTCCTTCATCCATAGTCCCATCTTTACTCAACACACTGCCCAGATACTTAAAAGAGTTGACGATCTCCATAGCCTGACCGTTCAGCTTCACCTCACACTCTGTGACTTCACCCCTTTCGAAGACCATAACCTTGCTCTTCCCCGTATTTACCTTCAAATTCCGTTTTTCGCACACTGTTCCAAACTCATTTACCAGACCCTGCAACTCCCATTCATTATCACTCATCAGAACTGTATCATCCGCAAACAGCAGTATAGGTAGCTTCCACTCAATTCCCTCCCTTTTCAGCGATACACCAACATCCACTGCTCTTGATAGTATTTCTTTCATAACTCCATCCATATATACAGTAAACAACCACGGGGACATCACACACCCCTGTTTCAAACCAACATTCAGGTCAAAGAACTCGCTCTGCTCACTCTCCACACGTACTGCCGCCTTTGCACCCTCATACATGCTCTTCACTGCTTTCAGCAACTTGCCCTCTACTCCGTATATTCTAAGTACTTTCCACAAACCTTCTCTATCCACTCTGTCATAGGCCTTCTCCAAGTCCATAAAGGCAACATACACCTTTTGTTTCTTCTCCAGATACTTCTCCACAACACAATTCAGGGTTAAAATCTGATCTACACATCCTCTTCCCTTCCTAAAACCTCCCTGCTCGTCGCCTATCCATTTCTCCGTTGTCACTCTCACTCTCTCAATCACTACCCTACTGTATACCTTCCCTACTACGCTTAGAAGACATATTCCTCGGTGGTTACCACACACTCCTCTTTCCCCTTTGCCCTTATATAGGGGGACTATTATGCCAGTCTTCCAGTCATCGGGTGCACTCCCCTTCTCCCATGCTAGTTTGCACATTTTCCATACCCATTCTATCACTATCTCACCACCATACCTCAACATTTCCCCACACACTCCATCTGTTCCTGGTGCTTTCCCCAACTTCACTCTTTTCATGGCTTCCCACACTTCTGACCTCCTGATCCCCACCTCCTCCTCCACTACTTCTCTTCTTCTCCCTCCCATACCATATCCAGCTATGTTTGCTGGCTCTTCATTCCTTTCATTTAGCAACTCACTGAAGTACTCCCTCCATCTTTCGACTCTCTCTTGCTTCTCGGCTAGCATTCTCCCATTCTTATCTTTCACACCCTTACTGTTTCCCTTGCTACCTTCCCTAACTTTCTTGACTTCTTTCCAGAACAGTTTCTTACTCTCCCTCCATTTTTACACTCAGATTCCTTCCAAATTCCTCATCTACTCTTCTCTTACTTTCCTTCACTACTCTCTTCACCACCCTCTTACTCTCCACGTACCTCGCTCGTTTCTGTCTCTCGGAATCTTCATTCCCTCTACTACCCAACCACACTCTATATGCTTTCTTCTTTTCTTCCACAGCTATTCTTACCTCTTCTGTCCACCATGCTGTACCTTTCACTCCCCTCCCTCTTCTCCTCACTCCACACACCTCCTCACATGCTGCACAGATCTCATCCTTAAACACCTTGCTCATCTCCTCCACTTCCTCCATAACTTCCAGGTCGAACCCACCTAGTCGTCTTTCCACTGCTCTCCTGTACTCCTCCCTGACTTCCTCCTCCTGCAACCTCTCCACCCTCCTCACCATTCCACCCTCCTCTCGCCTCCCTCCCGCTCTCCTCACCCACTTCTTTTGTATCCTAACCTTAGCTACCACTACATAATGATCAGACAGACCCCCTCCAATACCCCTATACACCCTAGCATCCATCACAGATTTCTTCATTCGTTCATCCACACATACATAATCAATCAATGACTTTCGTTCCACCACTGTCTTATCCTTCATCGTCAACATCCGTTTCCACGTGTACCTGTGGATCATTCTGTGTCGGAAGAAGGTGTTGGCTATCCACAGCCTCCTCCCCACACATACGTCCACAAGTGCACTACCATTCCCATTCACCTCTGATGGTACCCCCCACCCTCCCACCACTCCCTCAACTTTCCTATCACCCACCTTACCATTCATATCCCCAATCAGAAATATTCTTTCGTTCTTGTCAAACTTCTCCAGGCACGCCTCCACATTCATCCAGAACTCCTCTTTCTTTCTTTCAAGTATATCCTCTGTCGGGGCATACACGCATACAATCACCCACGTTTGTATTCCTACTTTCATTCTCACCCACACAATCCTTGAACCCACAGACCCATACTCTCTTACACATTCCTTCCATTTGCTACTTACAAACAAACATGCACCTTCTCTCGCTGTTCCTTCACTCACTCCAGCACACACACCCATTCCACACTCCCACTCTCTCACATCTGAACCTTTCCATTTGGTCTCTGTCATTCCACATACATCCAGCCTGGCATTCACTAACACTTCCAGAACCTCTCTCTCTTTTGTTCCATCATTCATGCCATATTACTATTGACGGAAATATTACTATTGACGGAAATATTACTATTGACGGAAATATTACTATTGACGAAAGTATTACTATTGACGGAAGTATTACTATTGACGGAAGTATTACTATTGACGGAAATATTACTATTGACGGAAATATTACTATTGACGGAAATATTACTATTGACGGAAATATTACTATTGACGGAAATATTACTATTGACGAAATATTACTATTGACGGAAGTATTACTATTGACGGAAGTATTACTATTGAGGAAAGTATTACTATTGACGGAAATATTACTATTGACGGAAATATTACTATTGACGAAATATTACTATTGACGGAAATATTACTATTGACGGAAATATTACTATTGACGAAATATTACTATTGACGAAAGTATTACTATTGACGGAAGTATTACTATTGACGGAAGTATTACTATTGACGAAATATTACTATTGACGGAAGTATTACTATTGAGGAAAGTATTACTATTGAGGAAAGTATTACTATTGACGGAAAGTATTACTATTGACGAAAGTATTACTATTGACGAAATATTACTATTGACGGAAGTATTACTATTGACGAAAGTATTACTATTGACGAAAGTATTACTATTGACGGAAATATTACTATTGACGAAATATTACTATTGACGGAAGTATTACTATTGACGGAATATTACTATTGACGAAAGTATTACTATTGACGAAAGTATTACTATTGACGGAAGTATTACTATTGACGAAAGTATTACTATTGACGAAAGTATTACTATTACTATTGACGGAAATATTACTATTGACGGAAATATTACTATTGACGGAAATATTACTATTGACGGAAATATTACTATTGACGGAAATATTACTATTGACGAAAGTATTACTATTGACGGAAGTATTACTATTGACGGAAGTATTACTATTGACGAAAGTATTACTATTGACGGAAATATTACTATTGACGGAAATATTACTATTGACGGAAATATTACTATTGACGGAATATTACTATTGACGGAAGTATTACTATTGACGGAAGTATTACTATTGACGGAATATTACTATTGACGGAATATTACTATTGACGAAAGTATTACTATTGAGGAAAGTATTACTATTGACGGAAGTATTACTATTGACGGAAATATTACTATTGACGAAAGTATTACTATTGACGGAAATATTACTATTGACGGAAATATTACTATTGACGGAAGTATTACTATTGACGAAAGTATTACTATTGACGGAAATATTACTATTGACGGAAATATTACTATTGACGAAAGTATTACTATTGACGGAAATATTACTATTGACGGAAATATTACTATTGACGAAAGTATTACTATTGACGAAAGTATTACTATTGACGAAAGTATTACTATTGACGGAAGTATTACTATTGACGAAAGTATTACTATTGACGGAATATTACTATTGACGGAAATATTACTATTGACGGAAATATTACTATTGACGAAAGTATTACTATTGACGAAAGTATTACTATTGACGGAAATATTACTATTGACGAAAGTATTACTATTGACGGAAATATTACTATTGACGAAAGTATTACTATTGACGGAAATATTACTATTGACGGAAATATTACTATTGACGAAAGTATTACTATTGACGGAAATATTACTATTGACGAAAGTATTACTATTGACGAAAGTATTACTATTGACGGAAATATTACTATTGACGGAATATTACTATTGACGGAAGTATTACTATTGACGAAAGTATTACTATTGACGGAAATATTACTATTGACGGAAATATTACTATTGACGGAAATATTACTATTGACGGAAATATTACTATTGACGGAAATATTACTATTGACGGAAATATTACTATTGACGGAAATATTACTATTGACGGAAATATTACTATTGACGAAATATTACTATTGACGGAAATATTACTATTGACGGAAATATTACTATTGACGAAAGTATTACTATTGACGGAATATTACTATTGACGGAATATTACTATTGACGGAAATATTACTATTGACGAAAGTATTACTATTGACGGAAATATTACTATTGACGGAAGTATTACTATTGACGAAAGTATTACTATTGACGAAAGTATTACTATTGACGAAAGTATTACTATTGACGAAAGTATTACTATTGACGAAAGTATTACTATTGACGGAAATATTACTATTGACGGAAATATTACTATTGACGAAAGTATTACTATTGACGGAAATATTACTATTGACGGAAATATTACTATTGACGAAAGTATAACTATTGACGGAAGTATTACTATTGACGAAAGTATTACTATTGACGGAAATATTACTATTGACGGAAATATTACTATTGACGGAAATATTACTATTGACGGAAATATTACTATTGACGAAAGTATTACTATTGACGAAAGTATTACTATTGACGGAAATATTACTATTGACGAAAGTATTACTATTGACGGAAGTATTACTATTGACGGAAATATTACTATTGACGGAAGTATTACTATTGACGAAAGTATTACTATTGACGGAAATATTACTATTGACGGAAATATTACTATTGACGAAAGTATTACTATTGACGGAATATTACTATTGACGGAATATTACTATTGACGGAAATATTACTATTGACGGAATATTACTATTGACGGAAGTATTACTATTGACGGAAGTATTACTATTGACGGAAGTATTACTATTGACGGAAATATTACTATTGAGGAAAGTATTACTATTGACGGAAAGTATTACTATTGACGAAAGTATTACTATTGACGGAAATATTACTATTGACGAAAGTATTACTATTGACGGAAATATTACTATTGACGAAATATTACTATTGACGAAAGTATTACTATTGACGGAAATATTACTATTGACGGAAATATTACTATTGACGGAAATATTACTATTGACGAAATATTACTATTGACGAAAGTATTACTATTGACGAAAGTATTACTATTGACGAAAGTATTACTATTGACGAAAGTATTACTATTGACGAAATATTACTATTGACGGAAGTATTACTATTGAGGAAAGTATTACTATTGACGAAATATTACTATTGACGGAAGTATTACTATTGAGGAAAGTATTACTATTGACGAAATATTACTATTGACGAAATATTACTATTGACGAAAGTATTACTATTGACGGAAATATTACTATTGAGGAAAGTATTACTATTGACGGAAGTATTACTATTGACGGAAGTATTACTATTGACGGAAATATTACTATTGACGGAATATTACTATTGACGGAAATATTACTATTGACGGAAATATTACTATTGACGGAAATATTACTATTGATGGAAATATTACTATTGACGGAAATATTACTATTGATGGAAGTATTACTATTGACGGAAGTATTACTATTGAGGGAAGTATTACTATTGACGAAAGTATTACTATTGAGGAAATATTACTATTGACGAAAGTATTACTATTGACGGAAATATTACTATTGACGGAAATATTACTATTGACGGAAATATTACTATTGACGAAATATTACTGTTGAGGAAAGTATTACTATTGACGGAATATTACTATTGACGGAATATTACTATTGACGGAAATATTACTATTGACGAAAGTATTACTATTGACGGAAATATTACTATTGACGAAAGTATTACTATTGACGAAAGTATTACTATTGACGGAAGTATTACTATTGACGAAAGTATTACAATTGGCGAAAGTATTACTATTGACGAAAGTATTACTATTGACGGAAATATTACTATTGACGGAAATATTACTATTGACGAAAGTATTACTATTGACGGAAATATTACTATTGACGGAAATATTACTATTGACGGAAGTATTACTATTGACGGAAGTATTACTATTGACGAAAGTATTACTATTGACGGAAATATTACTATTGACGGAAATATTACTATTGACGGAAATATTACTATTGACGGAAATATTACTATTGACGAAAGTATTACTATTGACGAAAGTATTACTATTGACGGAAATATTACTATTGACGAAAGTATTACTATTGACGGAAGTATTACTATTGACGGAAGTATTACTATTGACGGAAGTATTACTATTGACGAAAGTATTACTATTGACGGAAATATTACTATTGACGGAAATATTACTATTGACGGAAATATTACTATTGACGGAAATATTACTATTGACGGAAATATTACTATTGACGGAAGTATTACTATTGAGGGAAGTATTACTATTGACGGAAGTATTACTATTGAGGAAATATTACTATTGACGAAAGTATTACTATTGACGGAAATATTACTATTGACGGAAATATTACTATTGACGGAAATATTACTATTGACGAAATATTACTATTGAGGAAAGTATTACTATTGACGAAAGTATTACTATTGACGAAAGTATTACTATTGACGAAAGTATTACTATTGACGAAATATTACTATTGACGGAAGTATTACTATTGAGGAAAGTATTACTATTGACGAAATATTACTATTGACGAAATATTACTATTGACGAAAGTATTAATATTGACGGAAATATTACTATTGAGGAAAGTATTACTATTGACGAAATATTACTATTGACGGAAGTATTACTATTGAGGAAAGTATTACTATTGACGAAATATTACTATTGACGAAATATTACTATTGACGAAAGTATTACTATTGACGAAATATTACTATTGACGAAAGTATTACTATTGACGAAATATTACTATTGACGGAAGTATTACTATTGACGAAAGTATTACTATTGACGAAATATTACTATTGACGGAAATATTACTATTGACGGAAGTATTACTATTGACGGAAATATTACTATTGACGGAATATTACTATTGACGGAAATATTACTATTGACGGAAATATTACTATTGACGGAAATATTACTATTGACGGAAATATTACTATTGACGGAAATATTACTATTGACGAAAGTATTACTATTGACGAAAGTATTACTATTGACGGAAGTATTACTATTGACGAAAGTATTACTATTGACGGAAATATTACTATTGACGAAAGTATTACTATTGACGGAAATATTACTATTGACGGAAATATTACTATTGACGGAAATATTACTATTGACGAAATATTACTATTGAGGAAAGTATTACTATTGACGGAAAGTATTACTATTGACGAAAGTATTACTATTGACGAAAGTATTACTATTGACGAAATATTACTATTGACGGAAGTATTACTATTGAGGAAAGTATTACTATTGACGAAATATTACTATTGACGAAATATTACTATTGACGAAAGTATTAATATTGACGGAAATATTACTATTGAGGAAAGTATTACTATTGACGAAATATTACTATTGACGGAAGTATTACTATTGACGGAAGTATTACTATTGACGGAAATATTACTATTGCCGAAATATTACTATTGACAGAAGTATTACTATTGACGAAAGTATTACTATTGACGGAAGTATTACTATTGACGAAATATTACTATTGACGGAAATATTACTATTGACGAAAGTATTACTATTGACGAAAGTATTACTATTGACGGAAGTATTACTATTGACGGAAGTATTACTATTGACGGAAATATTACTATTGACGGAAATATTACTATTGACGAAAGTATTACTATTGACGAAAGTATTACTATTGACGAAAGTATTACTATTGACGAAATATTACTATTGACGGAAGTATTACTATTGACGGAAATATTACTATTGACGGAAATATTACTATTGACGGAAATATTACTATTGACGAAATATTACTATTGACGAAAGTATTACTATTGACGAAAGTATTACTATTGACGAAAGTATTACTATTGACGAAAGTATTACTATTGACGGAAATATTACTATTGACGAAAGTATTACTATTGACGAAAGTATTACTATTGACGAAAGTATTACTATTGACGAAAGTATTACTATTGACGGAAATATTACTATTGACGAAAGTATTACTATTGACGGAAATATTACTATTGACGAAAGTATTACTATTGACGGAAATATTACTATTGACGAAAGTATTACTATTGACGAAAGTATTACTATTGACGGAAATATTACTATTGACGAAAGTATTACTATTGACGGAATATTACTATTGACGAAAGTATTACTATTGACGAAAGTATTACTATTGACGAAAGTATTACTATTGACGGAAATATTACTATTGACGGAAATATTACTATTGACGGAAATATTACTATTGACGGAAATATTACTATTGACGGAAGTATTACTATTGACGAAAGTATTACTATTGACGAAAGTATTACTATTGACGAAAGTATTACTATTGACGAAAGTATTACTATTGACGAAAGTATTACTATTGACGAAAGTATTACTATTGACGAAAGTATTACTATTGACGAAGTATTACTATTGACGAAAGTATTACTATTGACGGAATATTACTATTGACGGAAGTATTACTATTGACGAAATATTACTATTGACGGAAGTATTACTATTGACGGAAATATTACTATTGACGAAAGTATTACTATTGACGGAAATATTACTATTGACGAAAGTATTACTATTGACGGAAATATTACTATTGACGGAAATATTACTATTGACGGAAATATTACTATTGACGAAAGTATTACTATTGACGAAAGTATTACTATTGACGGAATATTACTATTGACGGAAGTATTACTATTGACGGAAGTATTACTATTGACGGAATATTACTATTGACAGAAATATTACTATTGACGAAAGTATTACTATTGACGAAAGTATTACTATTGACGAAAGTATTACTATTGACGGAAATATTACTATTGACGGAAATATTACTATTGACGAAATATTACTATTGACGGAAGTATTACTATTGACGGAATATTACTATTGACGAAAGTATTACTATTGACGGAAATATTACTATTGACGAAAGTATTACTATTGACGAAAGTATTACTATTGACGGAAATATTACTATTGACGGAAATATTACTATTGACGAAAATATTACTATTGACGGAAGTATTACTATTGACGGAAATATTACTATTGACGAAAGTATTACTATTGACGGAAATATTACTATTGACGAAAGTATTACTATTGACGGAAATATTACTATTGACGGAAATATTACTATTGACGGAAATATTACTATTGACGAAAGTATTACTATTGACGAAAGTATTACTATTGACGGAAGTATTACTATTGACGAAAGTATTACTATTGACGGAAGTATTACTATTGACGGAAGTATTACTATTGACGAAAGTATTACTATTGACGGAAGTATTACTATTGACGGAAGTATTACTATTGACGAAAGTATTACTATTGACGGAAATATTACTATTGACGGAAATATTACTATTGACGGAAATATTACTATTGACGGAAATATTACTATTGACGAAAATATTACTATTGACGGAAGTATTACTATTGACGGAAGTATTACTATTGACGGAAGTATTACTATTGACGGAAATATTACTATTGACGAAGTATTACTATTGACGGAAATATTACTATTGACGGAAATATTACTATTGACGGAAATATTACTATTGACGGAAGTATTACTATTGACGGAAGTATTACTATTGACGGAAGTATTACTATTGACGGAAATATTACTATTGACGAAAGTATTACTATTGACGGAAATATTACTATTGACGGAAATATTACTATTGACGGAAATATTACTATTGACGAAATATTACTATTGAGGAAAGTATTACTATTGACGGAAAGTATTACTATTGACGAAAGTATTACTATTGACGAAATATTACTATTGACGAAAGTATTACTATTGACGGAAATATTACTATTGACGGAAGTATTACTATTGAGGAAAGTATTACTATTGACGAAATATTACTATTGACGAAATATTACTATTGACGAAAGTATTACTATTGACGGAAATATTACTATTGACGAAATATTACTATTGACGAAATATTACTATTGACGGAAGTATTACTATTGACGAAAGTATTACTATTGACGAAATATTACTATTGACGAAATATTACTATTGACGAAAGTATTACTATTGACGGAAATATTACTATTGAGGAAAGTATTACTATTGACGAAATATTACTATTGACGGAAGTATTACTATTGAGGAAAGTATTACTATTGACGAAATATTACTATTGACGAAATATTACTATTGACGGAAGTATTACTATTGACGGAAATATTACTATTGACGGAATATTACTATTGACGGAAATATTACTATTGACGGAAATATTACTATTGACGGAAATATTACTATTGATGGAAATATTACTATTGACGGAAATATTACTATTGATGGAAGTATTACTATTGACGGAAGTATTACTATTGAGGGAAGTATTACTATTGACTGAAGTATTACTATTGAGGAAATATTACTATTGACGAAAGTATTACTATTGACGGAAATATTACTATTGACGGAAATATTACTATTGACGGAAATATTACTATTGACGAAATATTACTGTTGAGGAAAGTATTACTATTGACGGAAAGTATTACTATTGACGAAAGTATTACTATTGACGAAAGTATTACTATTGACGAAATATTACTATTGACGGAAGTATTACTATTGAGGAAAGTATTACTATTGACGAAATATTACTATTGACGAAATATTACTATTGACGAAAGTATTACTATTGACGGAAATATTGCTATTGAGGAAAGTATTACTATTGACGAAATATTACTATTGATGGAAGTATTACTATTGAGGAAAGTATTACTATTGACGAAATATTACTATTGACGAAATATTACTATTGACGGAAATATTATTATTGAGGAAAGTATTACTATTGACGGAAGTATTACTATTGACGAAAGTATTACTATTGACGGAAATATTACTATTGACGAAAGTATTACTATTGACGAAAGTATTACTATTGACGGAAGTATTACTATTGACGGAAATATTACTATTGACGGAAATATTACTATTGACGGAAATATTACTATTGACGAAAGTATTACTATTGACGAAAGTATTACTATTGACGAAGTATTACTATTGACGGAAATATTACTATTGACGAAAGTATTACTATTGACGGAAATATTACTATTGACGGAAATATTACTATTGACGGAAATATTACTATTGACGGAAATATTACTATTGACGAAAGTATTACTATTGACGGAAGTATTACTATTGACGAAATATTACTATTGACGAAAGTATTACTATTGACGAAAGTATTACTATTGACGGAAATATTACTATTGACGAAAGTATTACTATTGACGAAAGTATTACTATTGACGAAAGTATTACTATTGACGAAAGTATTACTATTGACGGAAATATTACTATTGACGAAAGTATTACTATTGACGAAATATTACTATTGACGAAAGTATTACTATTGACGGAATATTACTATTGACGAAAGTATTACTATTGACGGAAATATTACTATTGACGAAAGTATTACTATTGACGAAAGTATTACTATTGACGAAAGTATTACTATTGACGGAAATATTACTATTGACGGAAATATTACTATTGACGGAAATATTACTATTGACGGAAATATTACTATTGA
This sequence comes from Paralithodes platypus, assembly GCA_032716605.1. Classification (NCBI taxonomy): domain Eukaryota; kingdom Metazoa; phylum Arthropoda; class Malacostraca; order Decapoda; family Lithodidae; genus Paralithodes; species Paralithodes platypus. The sequence continues at coordinate 3,969,811 of CM064573.1, forward strand.
CGGAAGTATTACTATTACTATTGACGAAAGTATTACTATTGACGAAAGTATTACTATTGACGAAAGTATTACTATTGACGGAAGTATTACTATTGACGAAAGTATTACTATTGACGAAATATTACTATTGACGAAATATTACTATTGACGGAATATTACTATTGACGAAAGTATTACTATTGACGGAAATATTACTATTGACGGAAGTATTACTATTGACGGAAATATTACTATTGACGGAAGTATTACTATTGACGGAATATTACTATTGACGAAAGTATTACTATTGACGGAAATATTACTATTGACGAAAGTATTACTATTGACGGAAATATTACTATTGACGGAAATATTACTATTGACGGAAATATTACTATTGACGGAAATATTACTATTGACGAAAGTATTACTATTGACGAAAGTATTACTATTGAGGGAAGTATTACTATTGACGAAAGTATTACTATTGACGGAAGTATTACTATTGACGGAATATTACTATTGACAGAAATATTACTATTGACGAAAGTATTACTATTGACGAAATATTACTATTGACGAAAGTATTACTATTGACGGAAATATTACTATTGACGGAAATATTACTATTGACGGAAATATTACTATTGACGAAAGTATTACTATTGACGGAAATATTACTATTGACGAAAGTATTACTATTGACGAAATATTACTATTGACGAAAGTATTACTATTGACGAAAGTATTACTATTGACGGAAATATTACTATTGACGGAAATATTACTATTGACGAAAATATTACTATTGACGGAAGTATTACTATTGACGGAAATATTACTATTGACGAAAGTATTACTATTGACGGAAATATTACTATTGACGAAAGTATTACTATTGACGGAAATATTACTATTGACGGAAATATTACTATTGACGGAAATATTACTATTGACGAAAGTATTACTATTGACGAAAGTATTACTATTGAGGGAAGTATTACTATTGACGAAAGTATTACTATTGACGGAAATATTACTATTGACGAAAGTATTACTATTGACGGAATATTACTATTGACGGAAATATTACTATTGACGTAAGTATTACTATTGACGAAAGTATTACTATTGACGAAAGTATTACTATTGACGGAAATATTACTATTGACGGAAGTATTACTATTGACGGAAATATTACTATTGACGAAAGTATTACTATTGACGGAAATATTACTATTGACGAAAGTATTGACGAAAGTATTACTATTGACGGAAATATTACTATTGACGAAAGTATTACTATTGACGAAAGTATTACTATTGACGGAAATATTACTATTGACGGAAATATTACTATTGACGAAAGTATTACTATTGACGGAAATATTACTATTGACGGAAATATTACTATTGACGGAAATATTACTATTGACGGAAATATTACTATTGACGAAATATTACTATTGACGGAAATATTACTATTGACGGAAATATTACTATTGACGGAAATATTACTATTGACGAAAGTATTACTATTGACGAAAGTATTACTATTGACGGAATATTACTATTGACGGAAATATTACTATTGACGAAAGTATTACTATTGACGGAAGTATTACTATTGACGAAAGTATTACTATTGACGAAAGTATTACTATTGACGGAAATATTACTATTGACGAAAATATTACTATTGACGAAAGTATTACTATTGACGAAAGTATTACTATTGACGAAAGTATTACTATTGACGGAAATATTACTATTGACGGAAATATTACTATTGACGGAAATATTACTATTGACGAAAGTATTACTATTGACGGAAATATTACTATTGACGGAAATATTACTATTGACGAAAGTATTACTATTGACGGAAATATTACTATTGACGAAAGTATTACTATTGACGGAAGTATTACTATTGACGAAATATTACTATTGACGGAAATATTACTATTGACGGAAATATTACTATTGACGAAAGTATTACTATTGACGGAAATATTACTATTGACGAAAGTATTACTATTGACGGAAATATTACTATTGACGAAAGTATTACTATTGACGGAAATATTACTATTGACGAAAGTATTACTATTGACGAAATATTACTATTGACGGAAATATTACTATTGACTATTGACGAAATATTACTATTGACGAAAGTATTACTATTGACGGAAATATTACTATTGACGGAAATATTACTATTGACGAAATATTACTATTGACGAAAGTATTACTATTGACGGAAATATTACTATTGACGAAAGTATTACTATTGACGGAAATATTACTATTGACGGAAATATTACTATTGACGGAAATATTACTATTGACGAAAGTATTACTATTGACGGAAGTATTACTATTGACGAAAGTATTACTATTGACGGAAATATTACTATTGACGGAATATTACTATTGACGGAAATATTACTATTGACGGAAATATTACTATTGACGAAAGTATTACTATTGACGGAAATATTACTATTGACGGAAATATTACTATTGACGAAAGTATTACTATTGACGGAAATATTACTATTGACGAAATATTACTATTGACGAAAGTATTACTATTGAGGAAAGTATTACTATTGACGGAAATATTACTATTGACGGAAATATTACTATTGACGAAAGTATTACTATTGACGGAAATATTACTATTGACGGAAATATTACTATTGACGTATTACTATTGACGGAAATATTACTATTGACGGAAATATTACTATTGACGAAAGTATTACTATTGACGGAAGTATTACTATTGACGGAAGTATTACTATTGACGGAAATATTACTATTGACGAAATATTACTATTGACGAAATATTACTATTGACGAAAGTATTACTATTGACGAAAGTATTACTATTGACGAAATATTACTATTGACGGAAATATTACTATTGACGGAAATATTACTATTGACGGAAATATTACTATTGACGGAAATATTACTATTGACGAAAGTATTACTATTGACGAAGTATTACTATTGACGAAAGTATTACTATTGACGGAAATATTACTATTGATGAAAGTATTACTATTGACGGAAATATTACTATTGACGGAAATATTACTATTGACGGAAATATTACTATTGACGGAAGTATTACTATTGACGGAAAGTATTACTATTGACGAAAGTATTACTATTGACGGAAATATTACTATTGACGAAATATTACTATTGACGAAAGTATTACTATTGACGGAAATATTACTATTGACGGAAATATTACTATTGACGGAAATATTACTATTGACGAAATATTACTATTGACGAAAGTATTACTATTGACGAAAGTATTACTATTGACGAAAGTATTACTATTGACGAAATATTACTATTGACGAAATATTACTATTGACGGAAGTATTACTATTGACGGAAATATTACTATTGACGGAAATATTACTATTGACGAAATATTACTATTGACGAAAGTATTACTATTGACGAAATATTACTATTGACGAAAGTATTACTATTGACGAAATATTACTATTGACGGAAGTATTACTATTGACGAAAGTATTACTATTGACGAAATATTACTATTGACGAAATATTACTATTGACGGAAATATTATTATTGAGGAAAGTATTACTATTGACGGAAGTATTACTATTGACGAAAGTATTACTATTGACGGAAATATTACTATTGACGAAAGTATTACTATTGACGAAAGTATTACTATTGACGGAAGTATTACTATTGACGGAATATTACTATTGACGGAAATATTACTATTGACGGAAATATTACTATTGACGAAAGTATTACTATTGACGAAAGTATTACTATTGACGAAAGTATTACTATTGACGGAATATTACTATTGACGGAAGTATTACTATTGACGGAAATATTACTATTGACGGAAATATTACTATTGACGGAAATATTACTATTGACGGAAATATTACTATTGACGAAAGTATTACTATTGACGGAAAGTATTACTATTGACGAAAGTATTACTATTGACGAAATATTACTATTGACGAAATATTACTATTGACGAAAGTATTACTATTGACGAAATATTACTATTGACGAAAGTATTACTATTGACGAAATATTACTATTGACCGAATATTACTATAGACGAAAGTATTACTATTGATGGAATATTACTATTGACGAAAGTATTACTATTGACGGAAATATTACTATTGACGAAAGTATTACTATTGACGGAAATATTACTATTGACGGAAATATTACTATTGACGAAAGTATTACTATTGACGGAAATATTACTATTGACGAAAGTATTACTATTGACGAAAGTATTACTATTGACGAAAGTATTACTATTGACGAAAATATTACTATTGACGAAAGTATTACTATTGACGAAAATATTACTATTGACGGAAATATTACTATTGACGAAAATATTACTATTGACGAAAATATTACTATTGACGAAAGTATTACTATTGACGGAAGTATTACTATTGACGAAATATTACTATTGACGAAATATTACTATTGACGGAAATATTACTATTGACGGAAATATTACTATTGACGAAATATTACTATTGACGGAAGTATTACTATTGACGGAAGTATTACTATTGACGGAAGTATTACTATTGACGAAATATTACTATTGACGGAAATATTACTATTGACGGAAATATTACTATTGACGGAAATATTACTATTGACGGAATATTACTATTGACGAAAGTATTACTATTGACGAAAGTATTACTATTGACGGAAGTATTACTATTGACGGAAGTATTACTATTGACGAAATATTACTATTGACGAAAATATTACTATTGACGAAAATATTACTATTGACGAAAATATTACTATTGACGAAAATATTACTATTGACGGAAGTATTACTATTGACGGAAGTATTACTATTGACGAAAGTATTACTATTGACGAAAATATTACTATTGACGGAAGTATTACTATTGACGGAAGTATTACTATTGACGGAAGTATTACTATTGACAGAAATATTACTATTGACGAAAATATTACTATTGACGAAAATATTACTATTGACGAAAATATTACTATTGACGGAAGTATTACTATTGACGGAAGTATTACTATTGACGGAAGTATTACTATTGACGAAAGTATTACTATTACTATTAACGAAAATATTAATATTGACGAAAATATTACTTGACGAAAATATTACTATTGACGAAAATATTACTATTGACGAAAATATTACTATTGATGGAAGTATTACTATTGACGAAAGTATTTCTATTGACGAAAATATTACGATTGACGAAAATATTACTATTGACGGAAGTATTACTATTGACGGAAGTATTACTATTGACGAAAGTATTACTATTGACGAAAATATTACTATTGACGAAAATATTACTATTGACGGAAGTATTACTATTGACGGAAGTATTACTATTGACGGAAGTATTACTATTGACGAAAATATTACTATTGACGAAAATATTACTATTGACGAAAGTATTACTATTGACGAAAATATTACTATTGACGTAAATATTACTATTGACGAAAATATTACTATTGACGGAAGTATTACTATTGACGGAAGTATTACTATTGACGGAAGTATTACTATTGACGGAAGTATTACTATTGACGAAAATATTACTATTGACGAAAATATTACTATTGACGAAAATATTACTATTGACGGAAGTATTACTATTGACGGAAGTATTACTATTGACGGAAGTATTACTATTGACGAAAGTATTACTATTGACGAAAGTATTACTATTGACGAAAATATTACTATTGACCGAAGTATTACTATTGACGGAAGTATTACTATTGACGAAAGTATTACTATTGACGAAAATATTACTATTGACGAAAATATTACTATTGACGAAAATATTACTATTGACGGAAGTATTACTATTGACGAAATATTACTATTGACGGAAATATTACTATTGACGGAAGTATTACTATTGACGGAAGTATTACTATTGACGGAAGTATTACTATTGACGAAAGTATTACTATTGACGAAAATATTACTATTGACGAAAATATTACTATTGACGAAAATATTACTATTGACGGAAGTATTACTATTGACGGAAGTATTACTATTGACGGAAGTATTACTATTGACGAAAGTATTACTATTGACGAAAATATTACTATTGACGAAAATATTACTTGACGAAAATATTACTATTGACGAAAATATTACTATTGACGAAAATATTACTATTGATGGAAGTATTACTATTGACGAAAGTATTTCTATTGACGAAAATATTACGATTGACGGAAGTATTACTATTGACGGAAGTATTACTATTGACGGAAGTATTACTATTGACGGAAGTATTACTATTGACGAAAGTATTACTATTGACGAAAATATTACTATTGACGAAAATATTACTATTGACGGAAGTATTACTATTGACGGAAGTATTACTATTGACGAAAGTATTACTATTGACGAAAATATTACTATTGACGAAAATATTACTATTGACGAAAATATTACTATTGACGAAAATATTACTATTGACGGAAGTATTACTATTGACGGAAGTATTACTATTGACGGAAGTATTACTATTGACGAAAGTATTACTATTGACGGAAGTATTACTATTGACGAAAATATTACTATTGACGAAAATATTACTTGACGAAAATATTACTATTGACGAAACTATTACTATTGACGAAAATATTACTATTGATGGAAGTATTACTATTGACGAAAGTATTACTATTGACGAAAATATTACTATTGACGAAAATATTACTATTGACGGAAATATTACTATTGACGGAAGTATTACTATTGACGGAAGTATTACTATTGACGAAAATATTACTATTGACGAAAATATTACTATTGACGGAAGTATTACTATTGACGGAAGTATTACTATTGACGGAAGTATTACTATTGACGAAAATATTACTATTGACGAAAATATTACTATTGACGGAAGTATTACTATTGACGAAAAATTACTATTGACGAAATATTACTAATGACGAAATATTACTATTGACGAAAATATTACTATTGACTGAAGTATTACTATTGACGGAAGTATTACTATTGACGGAAGTATTACTATTGACAGAAATATTACTATTGACGAAAATATTACTATTGACGAAAATATTACTATTGACGGAAGTATTACTATTGACGGAAGTATTACTATTGACGGAAGTATTACTATTGACGAAATATTACTATTGACGAAATATTACTATTGACGAAATATTACTATTGACGAAATATTACTATTGACGGAAGTATTACTATTGACGAAAGTATTACTATTGACGAAAATATTACTATTGACGAAAATATTACTATTGACGAAAATATTACTATTGACGGAAGTATTACTATTGACGAAAATATTACTATTGACGGAAGTATTACTATTGACGGAAGTATTACTATTGACGGAAGTATTACTATTGACGGAAGTATTACTATTGACAGAAATATTACTATTGACGAAAATATTACTATTGACGAAAATATTACTATTGACGGAAGTATTACTATTGACGGAAGTATTACTATTGACGGAAGTATTACTATTGACGAAAGTATTACTATTGACGAAAATATTACTATTGACCGAAGTATTACTATTGACGGAAGTATTACTATAGACGAAAGTATTACTATTGACGAAAATATTAATATTGACGAAAATATTGACGAAGTATTACTATTGACGAAGTATTACTATTGACAGAAGTATTACTATTGATGGAAGTATTACTATTGACGAAATATTACTATTGACGAAGTATTACTATTGATGAAATATTACTATTGACGAAACATTACTATTGACGGAAGTATTACTATTGACGAAATATTACTATTGACGAAATATTACTATTGACGAAATATTACTATTGACGGAAGTATTACTATTGACGGAAGTATTACTATTGACGAAAAATTACTATTGACGAAATATTACTATTGACGAAATATTACTATTGACGAAATATTACTATTGACGGAAATATTACTATTGACGAAAGTATTACTATTGACGGAATTATTATTATTGACGAAAGTATTACTATTGACGGAAGTATTACTATTGACGAAAGTATTGCTATTGACGAAAGTATTACTATTGACGAAAATATTACTATTGACGAAAATATTACTACTATTGTCGAAAATATTACTATTGACGAATGTATTACTAGTGACGGAAGTATTACTATTGACGAAAGAATTACTATTGACGGAAGTATTACTATTGACGAAAGTATTACTATTGACGGAAGTATTAATATTGACGGAAGTATTACTATTGACGAAAGTATTGCTATTGACGAAAGTATTACTATTGACGAAAATATTACTATTGACGGAAATATTACTATTGACGGAATTTATTATTGACGAAAGAATTACTATTGACGGAAGTATTACTATTGACGAAAGTATTACTATTGACGGAAGTATTAATATTGACGGATGACGGAAATATTACTATTGACGGAAGTATTACTATTGACGAAATATTACTATTGACGAAATATTACTATTGACGAAATATTACTATTGACAAAATATTACTATTGAAGTATTACTATTGACGGAAGTATTACTATTGACGGAAGTATTACTATTGACGGAAATATTACTATTGACGAAATATTACTATTGACGAAAGTATTACTATTGACGGTATATGACATATAAGGGGTTAATAATAAGAATGACTTCACTACTTGACTCACACACTGGATCTATCCTCCCCCTCCATCCCCCTCCAGTATATATATATATATATATATATATAGGGATCTAAATCCCTCCATATATATATATATTCAAGGTGCTTCTCATCATTTCAGTTGGCCTCGGGTTATCATAAATGGATTCTTCACCAGAATATATTGGTAGGTTCTAATGTTTTTTTGTGAAATATCATGTCATATAGTAAACATATACCATTCTCAAAAATAATGAAAAACCCTTTTTTATTTTTTTAGATTTGGGTGATACTTCAGAAGAGTCTGATGATGATTTGCCCGATATTGAATTGCCCGATCTAGTCAATCCATCTTCAGAAGAGTCTGATGATGATTCGCCCGATCTAGTCAATCCATCTTCAGAAGAGTCTGAGGATGATTCGCCCGATGTTGAATTGCCCGATCTAGTCAATCTATCTTCAGAAGAGTCTGATGTTGAATTGCCCGATGTTGAATTGCCCGACCTATTCAATCCATCAACATATCCATCCAGAAAAAAGAAGTGCGATCTATGCGATCCGTTAACATATGAACACCCCGAAAGATCCAATAAAAGGAAGTGTGAGAATCATGGTCGACATGAGATCAAAAAAGTGAAAAATGACATTGAAATAAATGTAGAATTACAGTGTGCAAACTGGGTTAAACGAAACTTAATTTCTATGGAAAAAGCTATCCAAATATTAGCGGACAAAATAATTGCCCGGGGTGAATCTGTGGATCAATTGTGTCTTGCGAGTTTACATTGCGCCACTAAATGCATTTTCAGAACAGAAAAGTATTTAAGTGATGAAGATGTAATCGATGGGCGGTATAAACTGGCCGACTATCTCTTGAACAATTTGTTGATTCCAGATATATATGAGCGATTCACAACAGACAGTGCCAGTTTCCTACGTGACTTTAATGAGTTGAACAATGTAACACATAGTGAAGAAGAAATAGTGGTAATTGATGCGGAATCAATTAAAACTCTATTAAAAGACAAACTAACCAAAGATAATATTACTCTATGTATCATATTTATTATATTAAATATGATATTTCTACTCCTCAGAGTAAATTTCCGTGACCATGACCAGACATTTATTAAACAACAGAGCGTCCTATTGGAAGACATTGTTAAACACCAACTAGTACATGACCACTTTAGTTTTCGAAAGAGTTATGGGGATGTTATAAGTAATCTCAAAGAACAGGATAATGAGGATGGTGGGATACATTCTATGTTTTATAATAGACTAGGACTAATTATAGAGCAGTTGGTGGACATGTTCGGTATACAAGGTTTGGTTTCTAAACAATTGAAAAAAGGAAAACCGAATGAGGCCGTAAAACAAGTCCAGAGTGTACTGTGTCGTCTTAAGGAGACCATTCGAACTAATACGAAGCCGTCATAAAGATATGACGGAATTGTTAAGATTGCCGACGCTGAACTTAACCACATCCTTTTCTTTGATACCACCCAAATATTTGACTATATTGAATATAGCTTAAAGTATCATTCTGAAAAATATATTTGGATTTGTATGTATTACATGAAAGGATTGGATATATGGTTTCAGAAATAAGCTCATATCCTAAGCGGAGACTCACTCGTACAGTTTATAAACAATGTCCGTAACGTATTGAAACTTTTTAGGCGGTTTTGTGATGGGAAAAGTATAAATGGGGGGCGAAAACCTTTCAGTCTTGTGTGGCCACCTAATAAAAATGACTGGCAATGTATTCCTAATATGTCGGTGAATCCACGAATGAGTTGTATATAGAGATAAATGAAAATATTAATGGTGTCTAGTTCCCACTATGAAAAGCAGGAATAAATATCTGGATGGAAATACCCGAGCTACAGTCATGGATTGTAAAATTTACCAGTATATGGGTTACTATTGATAATAAAACAAAGTCATATTCGTCGTCGGTTAGGAATATGTTAAATGATCGTGAACATATAGAAGCAAATACAGATTATTGTATTATTTGGGGGATAATATCTAAAATATCAACATTAAGTACAAAGGACAAGATTGCAATACAGGAGCAGACGAAGGGTAGGATGTGGCAACCATTGGGTAAAAATACCAAAATATATTTTTGTGTGTATTCCAGATCGTCATATGATGCTGCCGCCAAATTGAAAATAATAAGAATGTCGGATATTATAAACGGCCATTCAGATATACGGGCGGTTGATACACCTTGGGATGGCACTGTCTATAATACGGTTACGGATTCATCGGAAGATGAAAAAATGGCATACTTGGAGTCCTATTGAGTAAGGATTGACAATCTTGGAAAAAGTGTCGATATAAATATATATCTAGTGGATTACATTTTTATTTGTTTTTGAGATTCTACCTACACCCAACATGCAACCGCTTAAGACTATATATTCAAATACTCCTATGTTGCATGTTAATATGGAATGTCACAATGAAGAACTATTTGTAAATTCAAAGTTATTGCCCCATAATGTATAATTATTTAATATTTAGAGTATTTTGGTGTATATATTTCTTATCCTTATGTATTTCAGAAGTTATACAATCTATATATAATTATAATCCATATTGGGTTATATATTTTACAAATTGGATGATTGTATTATCATTTATAGGAACCTTTTTTCAACTCTTAAAGAGTATGAGGGTGAATATAAATATTAAACTTGTATGTTTTTTTCCAATATAATTGAATGTCTCCATATATTTATAACGCTATTTTATTGGTGTCTGGTATATCCCTATTTCTTTAGTGAGTTGACATTACTTAATGTTAGTAAACATATCATTCCATGTGTATATACAATACTTAACAATATTGTGTCCAATATACCTAAACGCATATTCCACTTCTATCAAGCTATTATTATATTGGCTATATATTTGACATTTTCTATTGTATATTATATCATGGGTGGTACGAATGGATATGGTCATAATAAAATTTATCCCTTACTTGACTGGTCCACACCGATCGACACTTTGGTCATATTTGCCGGTGTTATATTTATTATCATTCCAATTATACATTTAGGCCTATGTGGAATTCATGTATTAGTAAATAAATTATATATGTTGAAAACTAATTCCATAGTAAATAAATTATGTATGTAGAATATTAAATCAGGGAATAAGACACAAGAATCTAGGTATTATGAGTAAAGAATCCAATATTAATGATAATACCAATCATTTCATTATCATTCATTATCCCACAACAATATTTGCATGTATGTTATATACATTAGGTGTATTTGCTTTTATTGTTATTATGTTACAAATATTAATACATATGTTATTTTTTGTGAGTAAATTACCAATTGAATACAATTAATTTATGTATTTACCTTTACGAGAACAAGTATTAACTATTTATAATCATAGTATCACTGTTAACCCTTTAGCGGGTAAAAAAAAAACTGACCTTTAGCGGGATCTATTGTTTGATATTGTTTGGTCGCTTCGGGGATCTTGAACTGTACTACTCACACCTCCGTCACGTGTATGTGCGGTATGTGTGTATATTATTTACAATACAATTTAGTCAGAAAACTAATTTCATTTATAAACCTTGACTCCTCCTCTTTATAGTAGTGTCAATGACGATGAATCCAGGAAAAGTTTCGACAGGGTTACTGTCTCTGTCTAGAAAGGCTCCGTCGATCGGACTTTTTCTTTGATATGCTAAATTTCTTAAGTAAATTACCAATTGAATGTAATTAATTCATTGATTTGATTGCCTATAAATTATGTTTTACGACAAAGAAAGAGTAGCCGATGATGAGGCTGAAACTGAGGATGAGGATGACACTGAGGATGAGGATGACACTGAGGATGAGGATGACACTGAGGATGAGGACGAAAAAGACACCGAGGATGACAAGCTAAGTTATAAACCTATGAACACTAATAATGGAGTGGATACGGGTCAAATATTTGAAATTTTTAAAAATACACTTTCTTCAAAGGTGAGGTATAAGCTTTTCAATCAATTAAATGACTTATTTTTAGCCAATGATGCTTTTTATATGATCTCTAAAGCCAAACAGAAAGATATGAATACACTATTTTGCAATATTATCACAGAGTTAATGAATAATCACAGTGATCTTCTATTAAAGGGTATATCTGAAGATTTATCCGAAGTGTTTCAATTAATTCGTGGAGAGATACAGGACAGTCGTTCGAGCCTGTGTCAAATATTTATAAAAAACTTTAGCAAGGGTCACAGTGTGTCAGAGGAGATTGAAACCAATGAAAATTTATTTAAGGTGAGACAAATAACTTTTCATTTCTTCATATGTCCAATATGTTCATCCGACGACCCTATAGATATTTCAATTCAGGCCTCTTTGGGTATACAGATCATGACTGAAATAATTTTCATGTCTCTGGCCACCTTTTAGGTAAATGAGCTTAAATGTGATAATATTAATAAATACTGTTCAACTTAATAAGATGTTGTCAAGATGTTCTCAAAAATATCGAGATTATTTTATGGACACATATTTTAGAAAAAACCCAAACTTATACAATACAGATTTAACTAGGGATAAAATAATACACACCTACAATACCAATTTTAAAAGTATAAGTGAAGATGTGCATATAAAGAGTAAAACCATCAATTTTCTTATGACTAAAGAAAGGTATAATAAGATAGAAGCCTTTATTAAACGTATAATAACCATGGAATATATGGGGTTTGTTACAGCTGGTGCATTTGTAATTATTTTTAAAATATTAAATAGGATTCTCAGAACTGGTAATGTTGTAAAGATATTAAAACAAAATCCCGAAATTACATCATCATATATTCGGGATTTTACTAACTCGTTGCCCTTAAATGGATATATAATCAGTACCGATAATCAGACTAATGATGAAGAAACCCTATCGAACATTATCAAACATGGAAAGATAAAGGATATTCAAGGGATAATTGATACCCATGAAGATGATACTGATAAGTTAAAACTGCTCATATTAGGTCTTTACGATGCGGCCGTCAACTTACTAACCATGAGTAAGTATACTAAATTGAACGATTTTAAGGCCTCTTACGAACATGGTAAATATCACTCGAGAGATATTAATAAGTTTCTGGAAACAATGACGCTCTTGATAAGAAAGACGACGTGGGACTCGCCGAATTTTAGTAGTCGGGAAATTATTGAATTATGTTCACTCATGGGCCAACATGATTCGATGACTATACTGGGAGACATGTTTTTGACAGAGACTGACCAATCGTCACACCGGATACCGACATTCGCTTTGTACAATGACAGCAGTAACACACACTCGGTTGTTTTTCCCATAGTTGTATCGGATCGAGATAAGGCCCAAAGAATATTAAATTGTCACATGAGCGAGCATAATACACACTCTAATAAATCCATAGCTGTAATTGACAATATAGTCATTATAAACTTAGCTTTATTAAATGAGGAAACTAAACAATGGACAAACAATATTACAGACTACACCAAGGATTTTTGCCGAAGCGTTTTCAACCACGAGGAATTTTTAAACCTTATTCACGGACACGCACATTTAAATGAAACAAACCCCCCGGAGGAGATATTCACAAAGGCCTATTTCCGAACGCTTACAACAAGGGTTGAAAATAAAAGATTCAGATTTACAAGATATACTATATTTCGTTGAAAATTATAAACATGTTTAGATACTCTAAAATAATAGTATTTATAAATACTATTTTTAAAGGGTTATCAAAATATCAAAACAAATCATTCGATATTGAAAAATATGATGAATATTCAGATACGCTAGGAATAATTGTATCTTTCGGATCTAGTTCCTATTTTCGAGATATAAAAAGCAAGTACTTGCATAGGGATATAAGTTTACAGTCCCGAAAACGGAAATTGTCGCCGGAAAATATGCTGAATACAACCTTAACAAAACGTTTTCTCAGAAATAATATAGTGACACAGCAGTCGTCGTTACCCGAGGAGGATTTGAACGCTAGATTTAAAAAAACGTAATGTCTAGAACCCATCTTTTTGATAGGTATATAAATGTGCTCGATACATTTGACTCGATTTTACAACCCAAGTTGAAAGGAATTATTGTTAAACAATATAATCATTATAATGGGTGTATAGAGGTTGAACCATTCGGTTTTAAGGCTGTAGTGGAAGAGGGAGAGATTTACAATTACCCTAATAATATCACCCAACAAAGACGACAGGTTAAATGTCCCGGGGCCAATGATACTCTTGTAAATAAATTTTCAGCTATTGATGGTGATTGGGTGGATGATTGTGCTCCCATGTTTAATATTCAAAAACAAAATTGCACAGGGAAAGATATATACATCACACTAGAGGAAGCATTTGGCGATAATTATAATTTATTGGGCTGCCACAATTATTATTCATACAAAAGGACATCTTACGAGTTAACAATACAAATCCCGCCATTGGGACTGAAATGGAACCATTAAATTCTACCCAATCAGCGAATAAAGGTAGCTCAAATATACAAAAACAAGCGCTTAATATAATTGATATAGTAAATATGGAAAATGATTGGGTGTATATGAGAGGGGAGCGGGCCAGTCGACAAGATATACTCAATGTTTTTCGGAAATAATAGAGGTATTGTACTGCCCGTCTTAATGTTTTGTTTAACTTTTGTGGCCATAAACCATGCCGATGTGGCCCTGCCTAATAAACAATCTTTAAATCTGGTTAACGGTGGGGAGATGATTATTGATGCCTCAACACTTGACATTTTGAAGCAAATTATTCAGAGGTCTAAATACCGGAGACTCAAAATTCGCTAGCGGGTGTTAGCGGGATGTTATTTTTTGTGAGTAAATTACCAATTGAATACAATTAATTTATGTATTTACCTTTACGAGAACAAGTATTAACTATTTATAATCATAGTATCACTGTTAACCCTTTAGTTGAAGTTTAGCGGGTAAAAAAAAAACTGACCTTTAGCGGGATCTATTGTTTGATATTGTTTGGTCGCTTCGGGGATCTTGAACTGTACTACTCACACCTCCGTCACGTGTATGTGCGGTATGTGTGTATATTATTTACAATACAATTTAGTCAGAAAACTAATTTCATTTATAAACCTTGACTCCTCCTCTTTATAGTAGTGTCAATGACGATGAATCCAGGAAAAGTTTCGACAGGGTTACTGTCTCTGTCTAGAAAGGCTCCGTCGATCGGACTTTTTCTTTGATATGCTAAATTTCTTAAGTAAATTACCAATTGAATGTAATTAATTCATTGATTTGATTGCCTATAAATTATGTTTTACGACAAAGAAAGAGTAGCCGATGATGAGGCTGAAACTGAGGATGAGGATGACACTGAGGATGAGGATGAGGATGACACAGGATGAGGATGAGGATGAGGACGAAAAAGACGCCGAGGACGAAAAAGACACCGAGGATGACAAGCTAAGTTATAAACCTATGAACACTAATAATGGAGTGGATACGGGTCAAATATTTGAAATTTTTAAAAATACACTTTCTTCAAAGGTGAGGTATAAGCTTTTCAATCAATTAAATGACTTATTTTTAGCCAATGATGCTTTTTATATGATCTCTA
Source organism: Paralithodes platypus (assembly GCA_032716605.1). Lineage (NCBI taxonomy): Eukaryota > Metazoa > Arthropoda > Malacostraca > Decapoda > Lithodidae > Paralithodes > Paralithodes platypus. The sequence continues at coordinate 3,986,202 of CM064573.1, forward strand.
AAGCCAAACAGAAAGATATGAATACACTATTTTGCAATATTATCACAGAGTTAATGAATAATCACAGTGATCTTCTATTAAAGGGTATATCTGAAGATTTATCCGAAGTGTTTCAATTAATTCGTGGAGAGATACAGGACAGTCGTTCGAGCCTGTGTCAAATATTTATAAAAAACTTTAGCAAGGGTCACAGTGTGTCAGAGGAGATTGAAACCAATGAAAATTTATTTAAGGTGAGACAAATAACTTTTCATTTCTTCATATGTCCAATATGTTCATCCGACGACCCTATAGATATTTCAATTCAGGCCTCTTTGGGTATACAGATCATGACTGAAATAATTTTCATGTCCTTTCATTCACCTTTTAGGTAAATGAGCTTAAATGTGATAATATTAATAAATACTGTTCAACTTAATAAGATGTTGTCAAGATGTTCTCAAAAATATCGAGATTATTTTATGGACACATATTTTAGAAAAAACCCAAACAATACAGATTTAACTAGGGATAAAATAATACACACCTACAATACCAATTTTAAAAGTATAAGTGAAGATGTGCATATAAAGAGTAAAACCATCAATTTTCTTATGACTAAAGAAAGGTATAATAAGATAGAAGCCTTTATTAAACGTATAATAACCATGGAATATATGGGAATATACAGCTGGTGCATTTGTAATTATTTTTAAAATATTAAATAGGATTCTCAGAACTGGTAATGTTGTAAAGATATTAAAACAAAATCCCGAAATTACATCATCATATATTCGGGATTTTACTAACTCGTTGCCCTTAAATGGATATATAATCAGTACCGATAATCAGACTAATGATGAAGAAACCCTATCGAACATTATCAAACATGGAAAGATAAAGGATATTCAAGGGATAATTGATACCCATGAAGATGATACTGATAAGTTAAAACTGCTCATATTAGGTCTTTACGATGCGGCCGTCAACTTACTAGTTTCATAACAATTTTAACCACTGTGCTTGTACTATTTAAGCTTTGGAAAAGGAAACGAGAGCTTACAACTACCGCCGGCAATAGATCCACCTGAAATCGGCTTTAAACAGTCGGGATGGATACGATCACCGATGGGTGTCATCTTTCAAATATTTGCACAACAGTGCGACCATTTATTTTGCCCAGATGGAGAACCCTTTGATTTTTCCGAGGAAAAATCTATTTTGGATAATCATAATATAATAATGTTATATAACGATGTATATAATGGCATATATGACGAGGAGAAAAATTATTGTTTTTGTAAAATTAAATATAGAGAATCGCATATATACATGATTATTAGATGTGCATATATTGAGTATACGGATATGTGCATGCGTCTGCATTTGAGTGTCTGTCTAACTCGTCACGCTTCTACCTTCCTAGATATTGCCAACATTGTATGTAAGTCTGACAAGGTGAATAATGCACTTTGTAAAATCTTAGGTTACGATCTACATGGTATACCTATTGATAATATAGATATACAACATAGACAAAATAGAATTGATAGACTGGTATACCGACATATTCTTACACCACCACATTTACCCACCACATTTTTATAATAGGTTAGGGTGAATCCGGTTATATCCTGAACGTCATCGTCTCTCCATCGCTTGGTTTTGAGAATGGCATAAATCTCCGAGGGATTGTTTATGTTTATAACCTGGGTAAAACTTAATGCGTGCTTGTCATTTCTAGATAGTAGCTGACCATCGCGAATTCGAATATCGGGATCGCGAAGAGGATACTTAGCGTGGGGTATTATTATGGGGAATTTATCATTGTATTCGTAATTTACAAATATCGCTCGAGGAAAAACCACGTAATGTAAAGGAAAGCGGATAATTTTTATTAGGATGGCGTCTTTGAAACATATGAGGGGCGATAACATATTGTAGATATTTCTCTGATAAATAATAGTAGCATTATATATAATGAAAATATCATTAAGAATAATTTGAATAGTATATGGACGTCCGGGAAATAATAGTGTTTCAAATAGGTCTGATTCCACAATGGTATAATTTACGCGAGAGGAAAGTGTGTGATTAACGGATAGAATTATTTTATCCTCCACAGATAATATGAACGTAAGAGATTGGGGAATTTCACAGGAATTTTTTTTCTCTTCCAGTTCGAGATAGAGACTGCCATTCTCTAGAAAGGTAATGTCCGATATTATTCTGGTGAAATGTATTACCCCCCCCGCCGTCGTCACCGTGGACAATGGTATGGTGAGGCTGGCCATTGTTGCCATTATCACCACCCCTATGGCGGCCACGGTGGCAATAAACACAACCCCACCCACCAATAAGAAACGATGAAAATTCATGACAAATCTTCAAATTTATCTGAGACGGACTGTAATATGGAAACTGAGTTGTTGGGAAATATATAGAGAGGCTATCTCTATATATTTCTATAAGTTCATCCCTCGTCGAGTGTCGATGTATGGGATCAAAGTAGTGTACATACTCTAGGAATCCCATAAGAATATATTTTATATTTACAGTATCTATTGGTAGACTATGTTGTATGAAGTGTAATTCGTTTAATTTTGGAATGGTTATTCTGTCATCGGGTTGTCGGTTGAATTGGATAATGTCGACATATTTCTGTATACCGGTGGTCCTCTCCACCCCCACCAAATAGTAATGACCCAATTCTGTGTTTGGGTTATTCAGACTGGTTTGTAAGGAGTCGTAGTAAACCCGCTCGCCGTTCTTCTCTCTCGATATTAGGGAGCGCATTGGATAGGCCTTTAATGTCTGATTCTCTAGCGAACCATTGGTTATCTCGATAAAGTATTGCGAGGTCATGTCTATAAACACATCCGCGACAAATGCTATCCAACGCTTGCCCATACACACTTGATGGGTTTTTAACCGATATCGCGCCCCCGTGGGATATACTATTAACAAAATTAGGGAACCATCTGTGATCCAAATCTCTATCATCGAACCATGCCAGCAGGATAGTGCCGACGTCGCTACCCTGTAAAAAGAAATCGTTCGATATAAGATCATCTCGGGATTTAGAGGGGGTGAAGGTTTGCCTGTTTGAGGCACTATATATGACCACATTAGAAAAGGTTGTAGTCTCGGTGGGTAATTGTGTGTACCGTTTGGTGAGGGTGTAATCGCATAGAGTATCTGATGAAAAGTGGGGGATTGTTTGACCCTGAAGCTCCTCCTGGGTGATATTATCCGGGAAGCGATAAATTATAAGAGTCTCCCTTTTCTTATTCTTAAAGGACACATTTGCTCCTTGGAGCAATATCGATGTGTCATTTACGCGAGTGACATTGTAATTTAATATAATTTACCATTCCATTTGACCATACAAAAATGTGTCATTTGCGCGAGTGACATTGTAATTTATTATGTGTTTACCATTCCATTTGACCATACAAAAATTTACATCATTGATATCGTCTGGAAACACACCAGAGAACAAAGACTTTGAACAAGTGGGTCAATTCTGTGGCCAATGACCGACAAACCACACGTTAATGACAAACCGATGTATGGGTTTTCTAAAAACCACTCTAGACTAGGGGGTATAGATGGTTTGGTGGTGGTGGTGGTGGTCGTGGGCGTGTCCCCGACACCAATGGCCGTGTCGGTCAGCAGGACGTACACCCTCTCAGATCTTTTCTCTTGGAGATATTCCGTCAATGATACATTAAGGACTGTCGTGTGGGGGTTTGTGACATTCCAAAGATTTTTTCAGAGAAAATACCTGTTCGTTAACGATAGACATGGATGGTTCGTCGTAGAATATGACCCACCCATATCCTCTAAATCATGGTCAATCACTGTTGTTGACCGAATTAGGCGATAATATAAGGATATCTTTTTAGGAATATTGATAGCTGGTAGTCTCTAACGTCTGGCCTCTGCTCCCGGAACCAACCGAATATCCATCGTCTTACCATCGTCCCTTCTTCTTCCATAAATACCTCCCGCCACATATCGGGAATGTTATCTTGCAGGGCTGTATATAGAGCCGCCACTAGCTGGTACGGTATCAATATCATTCTAAGGGCATTTTTTACATCGTTAATTTTCGTAATATTACCATCGTTTATGTTATTAAGTGATTGAATAAAAAGTAACAGAGACGCTTCTTGGTTTGTAGAATCATCCATTAAATATTTTTCTATAAAGTAGTATTCATTGTTGAGTTTATTTATAAACTCTCGTGAGAGACCCATGCTTTTCAATAGCTCTTTGACACTGTGACTACCGTGTCTAAACATGGTCACCAACCTCAGTATATATTTCATCATAAATTATTGTATATGGGGGGGTTTGGTCATTAGTGTATCTTTCAAGAGAAGGGCGTTCACATGAAAATCGTCTGTATGCAATAACATAGTCAGAATGTCCTTCCCTATAGACAGTTTTACTACGGAGAAAACCTCATCGGGGATAAAATTATCATAATTTCGTGTGAGAACCCTCCCATAACACGACCGTTTCTTGTGTCTTATAACATGAGCAAAGGTTTCCTTGGGACTGCTAATAAATTTGAAAAATACATTTATATTTTCATAAATATTATTCATAAATATTCTGTTCGTCATTTTCTATTTGGGTTAAGTCATTGTTATTTATATTTTGTAAAAGATACTGTATGGCTATGGAAGAATATGCGCTCGGATTCTTACCTTTCACCAATCGACATATATCCCCCCAACATATATTGTGGATGCCTTCAATGACACAATCGTTGGTCAACTTCTGCTCCGGACTACTTATCAATAACAAGTTCTTCAATTGTTCCAAATCGGTCGCCAAATCGGTCGCCACTCTATAAAAAACACTCTCCTTATTTGCATTTTTTTGTTGCTGAAACGATCTATTGGTCTATCGGGTAGGAAATACAATCTTTGGGAGGGTGTTTGGTGATTCTTTTCAATATAAAATTGACCATCTTCATTAAATAATCTCATGGGTAGATACTGGTTTATAAACGTTGTCACATCCACCTCTGTCAATGTATTGGTTCGCCGGTTGAGAATGGATGTAAATAAGTTGGAAAATATTTGACCAGTAAATATCTCAAAGTAAATATTCAAAGTGGCATCTATGTGTTCTTGAACCAAATCAATTCTGGTTTTAAGTGCCGGAGTGTGTTTATAGTATCTAAATGCAATTAGATCCATATAAGATTGGACATATACACTCATGACCATAAATACTATAAGACTATATTGTTCGTCTTCTTTGGCCCTCTTGGCTTGGTTTATCAATACACGGAGCATACTCTGAAGAGTATCACTAATACAATTTACTTTACCCATATTAATTTTTGTATTTGGTCCGGGTGTTTATTTATGACCAATTCCTGTAGATAATATTCAAGCGCACCAAACAAATTTTCCAAATATTTGGCCAGCATATCGCTTATCTCTACCTTTGTTTCACGATCCGATATAATTCCGTAAATTCTGTCATGTTCACCGGGCCTTATTGGCTCATCAATATCAACGTTATAAGGGAAATACTTAAATTTATACTTGGATTGTATTAGGATCGAATTTGCCAATCCCTTTATCAACCCCGAGGCATTTTCAAAGTTGTCAGAAAAGGATTTGAAGATCTCTACCCCATCGACAAAACCGCGATTCATCTTCAAACCCTACATTATATAATATATATAAATATCTACATTCATTATCAGATGATAAAGACATATTTTATACATTCTGAATAATATTTGTATGATGACTTATAATATTATTCTAGTAATTATGGGTTGTATATTATTCATAATACGTCACTTTTTGCAGTTCGACATCTAGGGCTCTCTTGAAGTTGTCTAACGAGATGTCCCTCATGTCTCTTACTCGCCGTGGGAGTTTGTTGAAGAGACGTGGGCCTCTGTGTAATAACCAGCCCTCTCGCAGAGAGCCCATAGCACCCCTGTTATTCATCCGGGGGATTTCGCATTCCCAGCCTCTCCTATCACTGAATTTCATGACTATCGGACTATGTAGGTTTGGTACTAAACCCTCTGCGATTTTCCACGTGTATATTATTAGGTAACGTTCTCTGGTGAAGATAGTGGGGGGGGGAAGTGAGGGGTGAAGATAGTGGGGGGGGGTAGTGAGGGGTGAAGATAGTGGGGGGGTAGTGAGGGGTGAAGATAGTGGGGGGGGTAGTGAGGGGTGAAGATAGTGGGGGGGGGGGGGGGGGAGGGGTGAAGATAGTGGGGGGGGTAGTGAGGGTGAAGATAGTGGGGGAGGGTGATAGTGAGGGGTGAAGATAGTGGGGGAGGAGGTAGTGAGGGGTGAATGTTATATGTTGCATTGTGGGTATATATGAGAATTTGAATAATGGGACTATAGCCGATATATTAGCCTCCTACCTGATCCCATGAGAATTTTATTTTTCGTATCTGGGCTAGGCGTTAGTAATTAACCTGGATATAGGTACAGTCAACATAATGCTCTAGTTGTTTGTTTGTAAAGAGAATGGGAACAATATTAAATTTCATATAATGATTTTCACTAAGCTCAAGTTCTACCGGTACACACTCAAGATTATCCCTTCTCAAATCCTTTATTGTTTTTTCTATCGAATCGAATCGGACCACACCGTCATCCTGCGCCTTTGTAACCGAATTGAACTTTTAGTTAGTAGTTTGGGTGGGAATATACCCCCCCCCCACCACCTCCTCTGTTTGCCCTTGATATATCTTGTATCTATAGGGGATATTTGTTTTCTTATTATTAAAAGTTAAATGGAAAACATCAGATTTTTCACTCTCCATATATCTTTTTTCCAATATTCCAAATGCTATTATAATTTCACCTTTACAAATAACATACCTATAATGTTTATAAACTTAATCCAATTATTACCCGAAATAAGTTTGAATTTACCTCCCAGAGCGATGGATGGATGGATGGATGTAGTAGGCACCTATAACCGCTCTCAATATAATTAATCACCATGAAGAGTAGAGTTTGAATAGGTAATAAACAATAACTAGAACATAGATGTCCCTGTTGACAAAACCCAGCTTCTCCCTGTGGCAAAGAGCCAGTTATTCTCTGTGGCAAAGAGCCAGTTGTTCCCTGTGGCAAAGAGCCAGTTGTTCCCTGTGGCAAAGAGCCAGTTGTTCCCAGAATTATGGTGATAATTCGTTAACTGCGCTAGCTTTGTAAATAAAACAACTAAATCTAGACGCTGGATATCCCCCATACGGATGGTAGGTAGAACCGCTCTCAATCAATCACCACTCCCTTATGGATGGTAGAGTCGCTACTCTCAATACAAAGGTAATAATTCATCATTGTAGAACTTACACATCTATCTTTAATTCGTCATTGTAGAACTTACACATCTAACTTTGTAAATAAAATACTAAATCTAGACTCCCTTACTATAGGTAGGTACTATAGCCTCTTAATATAATTAATCACCATTATGGCGATAATTCGTCATTACAGAACTGCAGCTAGCTTTGTAAATAAACTACTAAATCTAGTCATAGGATGTCATAGGGTAGTTAGCTTTGTAAATAAAATATTTACCGAGGATAAAGAGGTACACAGAATCGACATCTTCATTTATAGAATCTGGTGGTGGTGGTGGTATACAAGAATTATTATTACATTGGTCTCCCCAATCCAGCCTTTCCCCAATATTACCGAGGAGAATGAAGTACACTGAATCAACATCTACATTTATAGAATCTGGTGGTGGTGGTGGTATACAAGAATCATTATTACATCGGTCTCCCCAATCCAGCCTTTCTCCAATATTACCGAGGAGAATGAAGTACACTGAATCTACATCTTCATTTATAGAATCTGGTTCTGGCGGTGGTGGTATACAAGAATCATTATTACATCGGTCTCCCCAATCCAGCCTTTCTCCAATATTACCGAGGAGAATGAAGTACATAGAATCGACATCTTCATTTATAGAATCTGGTTCTGGTGGTGGTGGTATACAAGAATCATTATTACATCGGTCTTCCCAATCCAGCGTTTCTCCAATATTACCGAAGAAGAAGAGGCACATTGAATCGACATCTTCATTTATAGAATCTGGTGGTGGTGGCGATATACAAGAATCGTTACATCGGTCTTCCCAGTCCAACGTTTCTCCAATATTACCGGGGAGAACGACAGCTTCATTTATAGAATCTGGTGGTGGTGGTATACAAGAATCGTTACATCAATCTTCCCAATCCAACATTTCTCCAATATTACCGAGGAGAAAGAGGTACACCGAATCATTCGACTTCGGGGAAGTTGTGCTAAATCCCAATAGCTACTTCCCCCCATTATCACCAATTATATACCCACATAGTGGTATCCAGGACTTGAATGTAAATATAGACATTCATACGGATTCGTCACATCGGTCATCTGCATCCCAATCCAGCGCTTCAATTTCTCCAATATTTTAGAGAAAGAGGAGAAAGGTACATTAAAATTAATGTTATATACAAATCAAATTTAGACCAAAACTGAGATAAAGATAGTATAAAGTCAAAATCGCTATATGTCCACGCTTCAATAATATAAACATTTGATAAAGGTCGAATTCGTCAGGGCAATGACGCAAATATATTTAGTTATTATATTAGGCTATTGTTAAGATTTAATTTTGCTCAGAGAATAGCTAATGTTCCCACTCTTATGATTTAATTTCTTTTTTTTCTCCAGAGAGATGATGAGGCAAGGGAGGAAGAAAACACAATACATTTATAGCCATTTTGTTATAAAGAGGTGAAAGGTATATAAAAATTAATTTTATATATAATAAATCAATTTAAATATGTAAACCTAAACAAACCAAAGCTGAGGTTCAACAATTCGTCACCTACCAGGGTAACGACGCAAATATATTTAGTTATTATATTAGGGGTAATGGCTATTGTCAAGATTTAATTTTGCTCTGAGAATAGTTGACATTCCTGTTTTGTTTCCACTCTAATGATTTAATTTCTTTTTTCCAGATACGAGGGAGGAAGAAGACACCACATTATAGTCATTTTTTATTAAGAGGTAAAAGGTATATACAAATTAATGTTATATATAATAAATCAAATTAAATGTGTAAAAATAAACAAGCCAAAGCTGAGACAATGTCTTTAACTTAAAAGGTTCAATTCGTCACCTACGACGCAAATATATTTAGTTATTATTATTGTCAAGATAATTTTTATAAATTCCACTCTTATTGGTGGTTTTTTAATTTCATGAACAGAATATTTATTTAATTTTAATAATAATTTATTCTTTCAGAGATGTGAAGAGACCCAGGGATGAAGCCGAACCACTAGAATTCAAGATTGGAGAAGTTATGATGAGAATACTATATATTCAAAGAGGCTCCAACAGGTATACAATAACTTATTTTTCTTTTTATAAAACTGTTTGTTTGTCAATGGATAAAGAGCCTTCAATATATAATTACAAATATAAATATTTGTAAAGGTCCAATTCATCACATATCAGGGCTAATTTTTTACCTAGAATATTTGAAATTCCTATATTGTTTATGAGTCTTTTATTTTTAGAGAGATAATGAGAAGAAAGACAAAAGAGTATATAAACATTATTTTTATATATAACACATCTGAATATAAATTAAAGCGTAAAAACTAAACCAACTAAAACTAAGACAAAGAAAGATTGGTGGGATCGGTTAGTTATGAACCAATGAAATATATTTACTTTTATATTTCTTTCTTTTTTCCCCAGAGAGATGATGAGCTGAGGGAGGAAGAAGAAGATACCGAACCATTTAGATAATAAAAAATATATAAAATAAAAGCCATTTTTATTTAAAAAACATAAATATTTATTTATAATATATATTGTTGATAATATGCATATATCGACCACATGGTTTGACTGTGGCCATTGACCGAAATGCCATTCCATATATTTCTAATAAAGATTGCGATATTACCTGAACTATAATATAGAAAGAATATCACAATATAAATACTACAACGATTTTTGTATAAAATATTCATCTTATCTGGAAGATTCCGATAATAATTATGATGATGAAGAAGAATATATAAATCAAGCTTCAAAGGATTTAACAGCTTTTAAAAAAAATCATTATCGTTATTGATTGACACCGAATCAATTGTGCTGTTCGATTAGACATAGGGATTCGAGGCTGATTGCTGTATGATAGAGAAGTACTTTGGTGGCGATATGTTTTTTATGCGCCAAAGGTAACTTATCTAATAGGGATAAATAATTGGAGCTGCAATTAATATAGCTAAATATACAATATAATAATTCTAACCAAATATATAAGTATTCGCTAATAACGGGCGGTTTCCTTTTAGCGAAACAACCCGTTTTGGAACGTAAAGTGTTATGAACACCAGTTGAAATTATACAGGCTGTAATAAGGGCAATATTGACGAAAGGTATAGCCCAAAGCCGTTCCACGGTGAATATATCCTTGGAACCTTGCCATTTACACATATCAAACTTTGGCATATTTCCAATATGATTCTTACTCATAGTTTTCAAAAGTGTAAATGCCTGAGTCATCATTTCTTTGTCGACCAAGTGACCACATTCACTGCAGGTTTCTTCCCTATTCTCGGGATCGATATTGTCCATACACATACATATATATTTGCTCCGATATACTATATCTTGTAAAAAATAATGAAATGAAAAGAATTATACGTTGAAAAACATCATTCTGCGTAATCCGACCCCGCCAATAACATGATGGACATCGCTCCTATTCCATTCAACAAACATGAACTTAAATGGTTGAGTTCATATCGTAACGTGTCACATCCCATCTTTGTAATAGGGTCTATGAATTGGGTGGTGAATTGAATAACAGAACTTTAGAGGTGAATCGTGTCTCCTCATCATGCGGGTATAAACCTGACTAATTAAAAAAAAGAACGACATGTCTATGTGTCTACCTATAAAGGCTACATTGTCTATAGGTGTGCAATTTTCTATATATTCTAACCATGAAAGGGTATAATTCTTTAACTGACCCTCGACACCAACAGTATATGTCTTAATGTTTTTTACGCGCAATTCCTGATTCTGATTGACGAGCAGATTATTTTTTATTATTTTGTCGGATACATAATAATTATTGATACAGTTGGCAAATCGGTTCATGTCAATGTCGGCTTCATTGTTATTGAACTCGGCTAAGGAAATTCCTTTTACTTTGAGATGTGTACACATTTGTTGTATGTGTTTGTCCATAAAGATATAGTTTATTAACGACGATATTGGTATTTTTTCGTGAATAAATTTGAGTATATCATTGATACAAACATCGGCCATTTTTAAGGGGATAGTTATATTATTTTTTCTTTTTCGCCTTTTTATGCGCTCATTTTCCTTTATACCAATAGAGCCTTTATCGATAAAAAGTATAACCCTATCGCCTTGATTTATACTCCTTTCTCGTATAGAAACTCTGAGTTTTTCAAAGATGTTATGTATAATTAAGTCTAAAAAAGGTGTGAGAAATAATTTTGTGTTGGGATTATTACCATCAAAAATATATTTTTGGGTAAAATAAATACTGTGCAATTCCTCCTTCTGGGCCGCGATAAAATTATAAAGATCACTATAAACTGGCAAATTATATCTATTGTCATCGAAGGGTTGAAGGGTTGTTGTTGACTGCGTATATGAAGGGTACTGATACATTGGACATTGTCGTCACTGTTTGAAGAATTTGTTTTCCTCCTAGTACACCCATGGTGGATGGAGTTGGAAGAATAAGAAAATGAAGGCTATTAAGGGGGTATTAGTTATTTATAGATAAGCAATGGACTTTCTGAAGGATTAAGGAGATTGTTGTTTCAATTGTTGCCAAAAAGGTGCACAACCGCCCGCCAGAAGCCCATCTGCAACCCCTCTACACTACCGGACAGCTTGGACGGCCCCAGAGCTACTGTTAACCCCCAACATCACTAACGCAAGATAACCAGGAAAACTCCATCACAGTGTTACTTCACAGAGTACCAGTGTTACGGTGCTATTAACTATCAACCATCCAGTGTATTCGATTGTGTCTCAACTTTCTCTGATGATTAGGAAACAAGTAATTATGCTAGTACACATTAATATATATCAGTGAAATTTAGCTTAGGCGAACTGACTCCCGTAATTATTCTTGCCATCAGGTTTAACCTGATTCGCCCTCACTGATATTTTCGGTCCGAAGTATCACCTAAACAAGTGAACATCCTAGACCAGTGCAACTAGTTACAGTTATCCCTTTACGTTAATTCTTGGGCAATAACCACATTACTTATACTTTCATCCTTGAGTTAGAGTCATATTACCAGAGAGAGTTAACAAAGCGAAATGCCTAACCTGTGTGATTCATGTACCCTACGTATCATAAAGCAATGTGATCAGAAGAATAATGCCTGAACGTTGGAAGTGGGAAGTATGTCTCTATCCAAATCCGCGATAAGTGCTGGGAGGTGGTAATAAGGCCAATAACCTACCTGAGTGCTCCAACCTCTATTGTTCATGGAATTCTATTACGTACCTTCTACCTGAGTGCTATTGAGAATAAAGCTGTATTACAAACCATTTATCCGAGATTATCTATGTCCTCTGTTGATTCTCTTTATGTATTTTGCAAGAAATCCAATAACCCAGTCTTGCAGAACTCACCTATACCAAGTTAATCCTGTATAAAATCAGGGCATAACAAGATGAATCTCATATACTAGGTAGCTTAATGTTTAGTAGTCAAAGCATAGGTATGGTAAAAAAAGCAATATTATATGTTTGAGTCCCAAAGGGAAGAAGGAAAACAATATTGGGCAATAACCACATTACTTATACTTTCATCCTTGAGTTAGAGTCATATTACCAGAGAGAGTTAACAAAGCGAAATGCCTAACCTGTGTGATTCATGTACCCTACGTATCATAAAGCAATGTGATCAGAAGAATAATGCCTGAACGTTGGAAGTGGGAAGTATGTCTCTATCCAAATCCGCGATAAGTGCTATAACTAGTTAATAGTTAATAACTAGTAGTGGCCCCGGAATCATTGACGATGCGCCTTAACATTGTTTATGGCCAATCTTTGAACTCAAGCTTGTCTTTCAAACTTCCCGCCCAGGAGAGAACAAAATACGATTGCCACACATCTTGAGCGAAACGCTCTAAAAAAACACTCACGGATTCGTCCTATATGATGTGGGTACCACTACTAGAAAAACTAGCAAAAAATAATAGAAAAATAAAAATTAAACTTGATCTAGCCTTGCGCTTTTCACGCGTCTGCTATTCTCCGCATGCTTCGCCCCGCCCATCGAAGCGAATTCTCGACTGATATATCAAGACTTTCAAAATATAGCAGATGAATGGGAAGGGGATGGAAGGGAGGGCCAAAATCGTCAATGATTCCGGGACCACTACTAAATATTAGGTTTTCCTTCTTCCCTTCGGGACTCAAACCTATAATTTATTAGTCGCCCCTTCATCATTGACGATGCGCCTGATATCTCAAGTCTGGAGGGGGACATTCATCAGGAATATCATAACCACTAACAAATTACTAAGGTTTATAGAGAACACGTACGAAAAAAATCTTTGTTTAATAGTATAAAAATAATAAAGAGTTTACAGGCGGCGTTTATTAAAGGTTTGCCTGTTCTGTAGCACCTTTACGTTTGATAGAACAGTAGGATATACACACAACTATACATTTTAGCTTATGAATACATAAATAAATCAATATCTTGTCTCTTAGAAAATACTGATAACTTTGGTGGCATATATTGCCTACAGGTACTCTATTACAAATAGATTTGTACAATGCCCTTATAAATAACCTTAAGATTATTGAGCATAAATTAACACTCTATTGCCATACATAAAGTATAAAAATAAAAATAAAAAGTTCCTGACTAGACTTACTTTAGTCTAAGGAATGGGTTACCTTAATTCTCGTCATCATGTTGTATCACATAGGAAGCAGGTCAGAGGCTAGGATATTCTCCCCCCCCCCCCCTCCCTTTTCTTATACAAAAATAGCTTAAAACTAGACTCTCTGCCTTAATGCTACACATGTGCGAGAGGGTTTCATGAGATTAACGGACAGGTAACGTGTTAGGAATGTATGATTGGACGACCGCAACTTGGTCTGCTGAATATCATCAAGGGAGTAATTATGTAAGAACCAGAGTGAGGCAGCCCACTTCCGAATATCGTGTGATCTAGCAAGAACGCCCGGATTACTCTCCCTGATAACTTCTACTAATAAAGCAGCCAACTGCCGTTTTCGAAGAAGCTTACCTGTCCGTGAAACCCAGAGGGACCCTGCCTGAGATGGCTGAGAGTCCCGCATATACAAAATAAGCGATTGCACCGGGCAAAGCAAATGGTGTTTATCGCCCTGTTTCAGAGCTGGCACTTCAAACTCTGTAAAGACATGGTTACTATGTTCATATTTAATAGGGCCCCTTCATCATTGACGACTTCGTCTATTAGTATAATAGTCTCCATTCAACACCCCGCTCCAGCATTTTGAATAGCCCGCGCGGAAGTTAACCTGGAGTACTCATCATAAGTGCACGCTTAATTCCCTTACGGGATCGTCATTTTGATCGGGTACTCTACAGAAGAAAAAAAATCTGTTAAATATAAAAAAGAAAAAAGAACTTAATATCTGTTATCATATGCGTGGATTTCTCATGTTTCGCTTCTCCAACACCAGGCCCTCTAGCGGCCATCGTCTTCCTTCCTAATTCCGCGGCCACACTGACAACAAGGCTTGCGTCGTGCTCCGCTTCATTCGACGTTCCAGAGCTTCTAGTGAGTCCTTACTCATTTGTATACATCTGTGTTGTAGTAACAAGGTTTAGATTAGCTAGCACGGCTGCCAGATTGGTGTGTCCGCAGGCAGTATGTGTTAAAATAGGGTACTTTTGTAACAGGCATCTACGAGTCCAGGATCGTCGTACCGCATGTGTTTTTGTTTGTTGTGATACGCTTTTAGCTTTTGCGATTAGTTAGCTAGAAGGCTACCACTCTACAAGGTATGATACAGACTGTCATTATTGAGGAGAATACATGTCACATTATTATATATCAGCAAATGCTCTGGTTTAAGGGTGTCTGCATGTGGTGCTCCACCTCCCAGAGTTCGTGTTTTGCTTTGGGCCCCTTGAGTGGGCCTCCCTCACCCGGGCGCTGTGCTGGGTCTTCGGAGCGTCGTCTGCCGGTGATGTTCGTCGTACCTCGTGGTGAGCCTTTTGTAGGGGCCTATGTATGCCCATAGTGTTTTTACATGCGTTTTGGCATGTTTTTGGGGTAGAGGAGACGTCCCTATATATTCTTTATGATGTGTTATGAGTGGGACTCAGGGTTGGGGAGCTGTGCCATCTCCTTTTCTCTCGAGTTTTTGTTTTTTTTGGCGGCCCCTTGCGGTGAGCCCGAGTTATCCGTCTTATAAACGGGTAGGAACATTCAAAAGGTCCCAGCGTGGTTTGGCTGAACCACATTCTCCCGGCGGAACTGCATTCCTAAGGGGGCTGCAAACTCGGCCCGCCGAGTAACTCGCCCTAACTGACCCAGTTACACAATTAGATTTTCTCGCGCTGCGGCGCCACAAGTCGAGTGCACAAGAGTGATAAGATTAGTTTTGCAAACTTGTTTATGGATGATCAGACACTAAAGGTCAAGGGACATGGGAAACTTGTCACAGGCTAGTAGTTAAAGCCAGCTTAGACGAGTCCAGCGAAAGGTTAGAGTAGTGGTGCACTATAGCTAATTTTCCGGCGGACACGACTTAGGATGTATAACACCTCGCAGGTTATCCTTATGAGCATTGACTCCTGGAAATTTTATTTTCCAGTCTCCTGACTACTACTCCGGCGGAGGTTTGGGCGGCTGATCCCTGCTCTCTATTGCCAATTTTTGCTCACAAACTTTGCATTAAGTTCGTCAAGTGTTTGGATCGTTCCCGAGGCTTGTGGTTATCTAAACGCTGTTCCATTTGCTCTGAATTGAAAACCGCTTTAGTAACTAATAAAAACTTATCGTGCCTATCGGCCTTACAGGAAATTAAGAGTACCTTTATTTCTTATGCCAAAGACACTGCCCATAAGGCACTTCACTGTGATGATGAAGTACTATGGGAACAACTCATTATTAAGTCACCCCTTGTGAAACCCAGTTCCTCAAAATCTGTCAGACCTAAAGTCAAGTCGAAAGCCCTCAGCAAAGAAGTAGTGAGTAGTAGCAGTGAGAGTGAGGTCACCGAGGTTCTCCCCTCCGACCGTACCAAGAGGAGACGATCACCCTCTCCTAGGCGGAAGTCGAGGTCAAGGTCTAGATCCCCCCGCAAACAGTCTAGACACTCTTTCGCAGAGTCTTCCCGGTCTACCAAACGCCGGAGAGAGGACTCTGGGGGAGCAACGAGTCAGGCAAGCAGTGGCAGCCGGAGGGACACCCCTCAGCAACCGCCCCCTACCCCTACCTCTGACACACCTCAACAGGACTTTGGGGACTCAGAAGTTGGGTCTGATGCACTGGAATCCGCACCTAGTCATGAACAATCTTTGAGTGTGTCTCCTAGTGTTACATTTGCCATACCTAAACTGAATTATGTATCTCGTAGTGTTAGATCGGCAGGCACATGTAGGGTTCTGGCTGACCAGTACAGGGGATATCTGTCGGGGTCACAATTGCATTCTCAAGTGATTCCAGACTCCCAGCCCTTTGTGGCAGGGGGTTACTGGCGTCAATCTGAACCTTCTCAACCACTTATTAACGTCAATCACGCAAGAACTGAGGAGGGTAGCATAGACATGTTGCCATCATCGGTCCCAGATTTAACGTGGCCCCCAGCGGATAATGAAACAGTAATTGAACAAGAGAATCCTGAGCTGAGTGGAAAGCCGGAGGAGGTTATGTTCTCTCCAGCTCCCCAGTCACTCACAGGAGAAGATTCTGAGGCAAGTTCCCACTCATCTAGAGACTCCCACAGTAAGTGTGTGACTTCAGATCAAATAAGTGATGTGACATCTACCAGCGTTGGCAGAATCGCCTCTCGTTAGCAACTAGCGCTCGCCAGGGACATCGAAATAGGCTACAGTTATCCGAGAATGTTGTTCTTTCTTTCCTAGTAATCACATTGTCACAGACAGTCCAGTGGTGGTCTTTGTTTTCGTCTGTGACAACGGGTTGTATTTTATATCAACAGTAGTGATAATAGTACCAGCGTGGGAATGAGAAAGACTTTCAGAGCGAGAAGGTAGTGGGTGTCTGAGTCACGGGTGCATTCCTGCCTCTCGCTCGCCATTGGCCGGCGTGTCTTGCTGTGTCATGTGACACCTGCTGTCTTGTGACGTATCGGCCCGTGATTGGCCGACCATCGCGCCTTTGCGGGCTCCTGTGTAACTTACCTCCTCCATGAGGGTCCCCAGGAGCTGTCCTCGTCAGGACAGGCTTGGCGCGCGTGCTTCTAACATTCCTTTGCATACTCTCTCCCGATCACCCCTTTACCACTGTTTCTCTAACTCGATTCTCTCTGTCCATAATCTAACCTTTATTAACTGCACAACACTCCCCTTGGGTTCTGCATACGGTTTCCATAGCCGGCCCATTGTATTGCATGCGCCGTCCTAAGAGATATTTACATGTACTTAGAATAGGTTTGAGGGTTCTTAGTTAGTATAGGTTAAGAACTTTGTGTGTCTCCATTATTGATTTAGTGTTTCTGCTCTTTTATTTAATGCTAGACTGGGATAAGGTAACTGTAGTCGTTGTCTCCGATGTGTGTACGGTTTGCTTATACCTACACGACTTCGACCGGTCCTGTGGTAGCCTGGGTTGTCTTTTCGGTTGCGTCCTTTGCGAGTGCAGCATTGTGTTGACTGAGGGTTTTGGCCTGTACCAGTTCCACACTTTGCTCCCTCTTTGCTTGTCTTTAGAGGGTCGCCAGGATAGAACCAGATACTTGTGATCTGGATCTATCAAGAGAGCCCCCTAGTCAATTAACGTAACTTAAAGGATGCAGTCTTAACCCGGGAGCTGCGGGGAGACTCTTAAGAGTTCCCCCGGCGCACTGCGGGAAGACTCTTAAGAGTCAGAGAAAATAAAAATCAACTTTTGACATCGAAAAAAAAAATATTTTTTTATATTTTTTTTTTTATTTTTTTTTTTTTTTTGGCCCCTGGGCCATGCAAAATCTCAGTCCTCTACCTCCCCTCCTTCCCCACTTTCCTCCTCTCCTTCAGTTATCACCTATTTTCCCTGTTATTCCCTTATTCTGAGGTATATTTTCGTGCTAACATTAGAAATCCGATTGGAGGGTGTGGTCATCACTGATAGCAGCGAGTGCAAGAGAGGGAGAGAGAGGATCGATCGACTGTGTCTCAGTGGCCTTGGGGGAAATTGGCGGGAAAGCAGATTGCCTCACCATACATTATACAACTCGCGGGCTATATCTCCGATTTTGACCATCCAAACGCTGTTTTCACTCGTTTTATTGTTGTTTCAGGTTAATACCTTTATAATCAACCCATAATAGGCGCATATGGATAAATATTAATGCTATTAATGGCACAATGAATATTTTAGTGACGGAAACACCTCAAATACGTCAGCACAGGGGGACGTTTCCAATTACCCCCATGCGCACTTCAGAGGTTAAGGACATCGCTAGGCTACGAGCCTGTCTTGCTCAACCCCAGTTCCTTACCTAGAGTATCCCAGCTAGACATTATTAATCGAGTAGACACTTGTTAGTATTTAATATAAGCTCTTTGATATGTGCGCATTATTATTCACAGCATTTATTAGTCTAGGTTGTTGTTGAGCCGCACAACCATAGCAGACTGGTTCGTTGATGAGGAAGTACTTCTTTTAGTGTCGAGCATTGCTACCGTTGCGCATTTATAGTATTCTCGTGTCAGTTAACATTATATGTCCTATCTTTTAGTGTATTCGATTTACATGTGTGGTGTCCTGCCTCCTGCCTTTATATAGTTCAAGATCAGTACGAGCATCTTATGAGCATCAGACTTTCTTCAGAAGTTTCCAGGTCTATGCTGTAGGACTATACTTCACTTTCTTTCAGATAGGAGTGAAGAGTTTATTGTTGTTTAGAGTAACTGTATTGAAGCATCTTTTTATTGTATTAAATCTTGCAGTGATTTAATTGATCTTTCCATACATTCCTTTTTATGCATTTTAACGTAACTTGCATCTTGTTTGTTATCAGGCTATACCAGTGTAGGTTAGCCTGAAGTAGAGTGCATTTATGCCCAGTTAAGGATACCCCGCTATCGCAGATTAACCCTGGAGGGTATAGGTGCTTTGTTCGCCGGCATATAAGTTCGAGGGTTTGGATCTAGCGTACCGTTGTTGCATAGTGCCCTATTACTAGTCCAATCATTAAGTGCCCTTGTTTTATTCGTAGTCCCGGTCGTAACAGTGAGTTATTGCACAAGGCTATGCAGCATTATCAACTCCCTGCCTCTTCGGAGCCCCCGGTTTCTCAACCTTGGGTGGCCCCTAGTACTTCTGTTGTCAGACCCTTAGCTTCCCCAGGTTTTCTCCCATCATGTCCTACCCCGGCGGTGGCCGCGGCTTCTGGCACTACAGTGCCGGCGGCGCTGGCTACCTCCTCTTTGAGGGTTATTGCAGATATTCCTCCACCTCCTTTAGATAAGGCGCCTCTGAAGATGGGCCCCATGCCCCTCCTCTATGGCCCCGATTGTTCCTGGGTCCCTGTGACTCCAGTGAACCCTCAAGTAGCTCAACCTTCTGTGTCAGGGGAACTTCCAGTACCCGGCGAGTGGTATATTGAAATTAATAAGACCAGGAAATTTAGTGCAAAAGATGAGGCAGGGAGGGTGATGGACGTATCAATTAAGGCTGTACCAAGTTCGTACAACCCGGATTATTTTGTGTATACAGCTGCCCCGGCGATCCCTCCCGCCGCGTCTGCACGACTGTTTGCAGATTGGTCAAAAGCTGATGGCATCAACGATGTCAAAGCTTTGAATGCTCTCACGCCGGAGTTGGCTACAACTCCGGTCCTAGACCAGACACACCAGGGGAGGTGTGGTGGAGTGGTCTTGCCACTGGCCTGGTAATCCAAAGGTCCCGGGTTCAAATCCCGATGTATCAATGGGAAGATATTATTGGGATGGAATTTGTGCTGTACCTGGTATCAGTGCATTACCACAAGCCCACCGAAACGTCAATAAAATACCCTCATTGTTCCCTGATTAAATAGCACTGTATGAATATTCCCATATTCAAAATATGCTATAGGGGTGCAATGCCTGGTGAGTTATCTGCTCAACAGGTGGCGTTGTGTCTGTGTAAGTGTGAGAGTCCGAGTGTATTGAGACAGTGAAGCACGGGAACGAGGTGGCTTCAGAGATGGGGTCGTTTCAGGCCATGAGTGAGCACCGTGCCTCATGTGAAGGCAAGATGGCAGGTGCTCGTTGTACTCTATGTGCTTCACATGTCTCACTCCCTAGACTGGAACAAGACCTCACGGGCTTCACTGTTCATTGTAAAGCGGTGAATGTTAAGGCTCTCAGCCTATGCCCGAGAGAAAGTAAGTTGGAATATAGAAAAAAAAAAAAAAAAAAAAAAACATACACCAGTCCTGCAGATGGGGCCGGTGGGGTTAGACTGGGAGACTGGGTACCCCTGGGTAGAGTGGGAGATAGAAGCTCAGGTTTTTGCTGCTACAATTACTTCTAAGTCTTCACATCAGGTTCCCCAAGAAAATCATGCTTACTTTTCTTTGCCAGTAGCCAAAGCAGAAGGAGTGTCCTCAGATTTACTGAACTTTCTTGCGGCGTCCAAAGTTTCCTTGCACTCCCTTGATGAACCCTTTTCTAACCCCCCCCCCCCCCCCGGCTGCTCACCTTGACAGGGACTTCAAGCTAAGAAATAAGGCTTACCGGATGTTCTCTTAGTACTTGGTTAGTCGCCAGATCGCCGCCTCCCTTTCACGTACTATTTCAGCTATAGCTGAACCCCAAATTAAGAAAGCTACTGAATTGTCTATGAGACTTTTGCTACAAAATTCTATTCAGTCCTTAGGAGACATCAGAATTGCAATTATGGAGGCGGTTCGAGCCCGCCAAGATCTGAGAGTCCATCTGGTTAGGAAGTTGCCAGCAGACATAGGTCGCTGGGTAACTCTCTCGCCGGTACTTACCTCCTTAACTCAGAAACATGGAGTCTAGTGTTTAATATGGTTAATTGTTGGAAACAGGTTACCTCCCAAGCTCGGAAGGACCCTGCTAAGAAGCCCTTTCATAAATAAAAGGGTGGTAACAAGCAATACCAGCCACAAGCTAAACAGTCACCAAGGGATCCCAGACTCCCGCCGCAGCAGGAAGGTAATCCGTACAAGTCCAAACAAGGTAAACATTCTGGGTATAAAGATAAGGCCCTCAGAAGGGTAATCAGGGCCAGTCATCAGCCAAATCTAGCCAAGCGTCAGATGCCAACCCACCTCCCCCTCCAAAAAACTAGCCACCCAGCATCTCAGCATCCCAACGCCGTGCTTAAGGACACAGGATTTAAGAGTTGCCTCGAAGGTCGGACCCCGGTTGCACCTGGGTTCGTTCCGTTCATTCCGCTCAGCCTGGCCCAAGAAAACCTGGGCCAGGAAAGTAGTGAGCAAAGGAATCACCTGGCTCCGGCAGCCTCAACTGCATCAGCCGCGGAAACACACCAATGTGTCTCAGGAGGAGGAGACTCTACTTCAGGGAATGATCACCAAAAAAGTCCTTATCCCGGTCAATGCCAATCACCCAGTATTCACTTCAAGACTTTTCTTAGTGCCGAAAAAGGACAGGGTGCAGATGCGACCAGTTCTCGATCTCTCGCAACTGAACACATTTATAGAGAATTCACCCTTCAGGATGCTTACAGTTCAGCAACTCAGACTCGCGATTCCGCCGCAAGGTTGGATGTGCTCGATCGATCTCAAAGATGCCTATTGGCATGTCCCAATAAACAAACTGTTCCAAAAATTCCTCGCACTGAAGGTCAGGCGAGAGACTTATGTCTTCCAAAGAATGCCTTTTGGTTTGAACCTGGCACCGAGAATTTTCACAAAACTCGTCCGGCAAGCTCTTTTACCCCTGTTAATCCAGGGCATACAGGTGTTTTGGTATCTAGACGACTGGCTAGTAGTGGCGAACTCTATGGAATTATGTCAAGATCATGTAAACCAAGTGTTAGCTCATGTACAAACCCTAGGGTTCAAGGTAAAATTGGCGAAGTCTCGCCTTGTCCCCACAAGGACTATTCAGTGGATAGGGCTGGTCTGAGACACCGCCAATCTGACTCTTACTCAGAGTGCGGACAACCGGAGCAGGTTCTGCAAGAAACTGTTCCGTTTTCTCCACAGTCTGGATACGACCAGGAAATGTGGGATTCCCTAGTCGGCTCTCTCAACTGGATACAATTAACTGTGAAGTTGGGCCGGTTGAAAGTCAAACGATTAATCCTGGAAGGCAACAAAGTTTTTCCTCTCTCGCCGGAGAAGAAATTATGGCCAATTCCTCCATTAATCCACAGCTTACTCTTGGTCTGGGCCAAGCGAGAAGTCCTCCACTCTGTCACGACATGAGTTTCTCCCCCTCCTATGGTATGGGTAGACACAGTCGCCTCAGGGGCACTAGGTTGGGGCTATCAGTCCACCCTGGGCCATCAAGTTCAAGGCACATGGTCGGCCGACAGTCAGTCCCATATCAACAAGCAAGAGCTTTTAGTCCCCCTCTTTTTCCTCCAAACTCACGGCATGACTTTGAAGAACAAATCAATATCGTTCCGAATGGACAACCAAACTGCAGTTTTTTGTATTCAGAAACAGGGCTCAGTGAGGTCACGAGAGTTGTTGAAGGTTTCCGAACGGATTTTTGCCCTGGCCGAATCGCTAGGAATTTCCCTGCATGCAGCATATCTCCCCGGCGTGGCGAACGTCTGGGCAGACGCTCTCTCTCGCCGGCGGAGCGCTCTAGTAGAATGGACAATCAAACAGTCTATCTTCGACAAGATGATTGCAAAAGGGTCCCGTCCACAAGTGGACTTGTTTGCGTCCACAGAGAACCACAGACTCCCCCCTCTTCCTCACTCGTCAGGAGGTAACCCCGGCAGGGGGACCCGATGCATTGTTGGTAGATTGGAACATCTGTTTCCTCCACTAGATTCTGTGCTAATGTGCAAAATAATTCACAAGCTGAGGGATTACCGGGGCAGAGTTGCGATGATCGCGCCGCTATGGCCAGCCCAAGTGTGGTACCACCAATTGCAACAGTTGTGCAGGAACCCGGTGTCCCTCCAGGTCTCCACTTTCCACTTGGAAACAGTTGGCAACCTTCGGACCTCGCTCAGTTTTGCCTTATGGATATTTACCATGCCAAATGGTTAGCTCAATTTGGGGAGAGTGTCACTAATAAATTAATGAACCAGTACACCATATCTACCAGGAGACAATATCAATCCCATTGGAAAACCTTCACGACCTGGATTGTAGAGTCAGGGCAAACTACTGCCTCAGGGGCTTTAATTTTCAAATATTTAGACTATCTATTCGAACAAAAACATTTTTCAGTAACCACTCTAAAAAATCATTTGTCTGCCATTAGAACCCCCTTTTTTTATCTCACTGGCCTCACTCGCAGGCAGAGGAGAAAGGTTTTATGAGGGCGTGTTTCAAGCTACGTCCACCGCCCCGTCAGCTCATGCCCACTTGGTCTCTTGACAAAGCCTTATCAGTACTTCAATCGCGCAAATATAATAATGTGCCGGATTTTGATTCACTTTTGAAAAAGGCTGTTTTCCTCATGGCTCTAGCCACCGGAAACAGGGTGTCTGAGCTGGCGGCGATGAGCAACAAACCTAATTGCCTTAGGTTTAGGAGACGCGATCATGTGCAAATCGCGCCGTCTCCCACATTTATAGCTAAGAACGAACATTCTAAACATGTATTTTCTGAATTTTCCGTCCCGGCTTTAAAGAGGGGCCTCACTCATCACCTTTTATGTCCTGTGCAAGCACTCACAATGTTTTTGAGGTCTGCGCAGCCTCGCCAACCAGGTGCTTTATGGGTCAACCGGGCAGGTAAGCGTGTTACAAAACGAAAGTTAGCTTCCTTGCTTGTGAACGTTATTAGGGAAAGTAATCCCGGTGTGATAGGCAGGGCTCACGATATCAGGAAATGGGCAGTCTCTCTCAGATTTCTACAAAATGTCTCAGTAGAGGACATTGCTAATACTCAATTATGGGCTTCCAATCATACGTTCCTAACACGCTACCTGTCCGTCGCTCTTGATAAACCAAAGCGTACCTGTGTAGCTTTACGTCAACGGGTACAGTAGGTAATGTTCTATTAAGTTAAGTTTTGCTGTTAAAAATCTTTTATACTTTTTTATATATTGTTTGCATACAATAAAACTTAATAAAAATGTTACTTTGATTCTTCGTCCCTAAGATTAGGATATTTTACGAATGTCCCGCCTCCAGTCATGCTAATCAGGCGAAGTCGTCAATGATGAAGGGGCCCTATTAAATTATAGGTTTGATTCCCGTAGGGAAGTAGAGAAAACCTAATATTTAGTAGGGCCCCGTAATAATTGACGACACTGTCCCTCCCGACCATCCCACTTCCCATTCGTTGATTTCTATAGTTTATTCTTGGTATATCAGTGAAGGAAGACGAAGGCCGCTAGAGGGCCTGGTGTTGGGGAAGCAAAACATGAGAAATCCACGCATATGGCAAGTCATATGATAACAGATATTAAGTTATTTTTTATTTTTTATATTTTACAGAGTTTTTCTGTAGGGTACCCGATCAAAATGACGATCCCGTAAGGGAATTAAGCGTGCACTTATGATGAGTACTCCAGGTTAACCTTCGCGCGGGCTATCTGGCGCGGGATGTTGAATGGAGACTATTATACTAATAGGCGAAGTCGTCAATGATTACGGGGCCCTACTAAATATTAGGTTTTCTCTACTTCCCTACGGGAATCAAACATATATTTAAGCAATAAAATTAGGAGCAGGTGCAATATGGACACTCATGTTGCGCCTCAAGAATCTTAGGCAAAATGGCTCGGAACTCATCGCCGCCAACTCAGACACCCTGTCACCCGTGGCCAGTGCCATCAGAAAAATGGCTTTCTTAAGTCTTAACTCATACGGAGGATTATGACAATATTTACGGGAATGACGCATTTCAAGGGTTAAATCAAGAGACCAGATGGGTGTGAGTTGACGTGGAGGAGGGCGAAGCCGGAAGCAAGACCGCATGAACTCCCTCTCCTCCGCCTCTGGCAGGGACAGACGAGTTAAATCGAAAAAAGGTGTCCAAATTGCTGTGAGGTGATTCCTTAATGTGACAACTGACAACTTTTGCATTTCAAAAAGGTAATTTAAGTATTTAAATACCAGTGCCACCGAGGACTGCTGTTGGTCAGTTTCTACGATCCAGGTAGTGAAGGCCTTCCAATGTGATTGATACTGTCTTTGTGTTGATACTGTATACTGATTAATCAACTTTTGAGTCACGCTTTCCCCAAACTGGCCTAGCCACTTGGCCTTCTGAATATCCACAAGGCAAAAGTCAGCGAGGTCTTGAGGTTTCCAATTGTGTCTAAGTGGACGCACGAGATCGGGAGAGACACCGGGTTCTCGCAACACGTCTTCAATTGATTGTACCAAACTTGGGCCGGCCACAGCGGCGCGATCATCGGGACCATGCCTCAATAACCCTGTAGTTTGTGAACTACTTTGCACATTAAGGATGCGTCTGAAGGTGGAAATAGATAAATGGAGATCCATTTGTCCCAGTCTACCAGAAATGCGTCCGGACCTCCCGCCGGAGTCTGACTCCGGCATGTGAGGTACTGAGGCAACTTGTGATTTGCCTCTGACGCGAACAAGTCCACTTGTGGATGGTAGGGCTCTGCAATCATCTCTTGAAAGACGGTTTGCTTGAGAGCCCATTCTACTAGAGTGCTCTGTCTCCGAGACAGAGCGTTTGCCACGCCGGGCAGATATGTTGCATGAAGATAAATCTCTAGCCTTGCAGCCAGACGAAAGATCTTTTCCGACAACCCTTGTAACACTCGAGATCTCGCTGACCCTTGCTTCTGAATGCATGTGACTGCAGCCAGATTGTCCATTCTGAAGGCTAAGGACTTTCCCGCCTGGCTCATGCCATGCTCCTGCAAAAAGAATAGAGGGACTAACAACTCCTTGGCATTGATGTGAAGATGATTTAACCTGGACCAAAGACCCTGACCCTGATGTCCAAGGTTCGACTGGTACCCCCAACCCAGAGTACCTGACGCGTCCGTATCTATCCAGACCATCGGAGGAGGAGCTGTCCATGTCAAGGAGGAGTGAATTACTTCTGGCTTCGCCCAAGCCGCCAGGAGGTTGTGGATTAACTTTGGAATTTTCCGCAGTGTTTCCGATGGCAACAGCGGAAAGCACCTGTTTCCTTCCAAAATAATTCGTTTTACCTTCAGACGACCTAACGGGACCGTCAGCTGTATCCAATTGAGTGAGCCCACCAGAGATTCCCAGATTCTCCTCGTGGTTGTCAGAGAATGAAGAAACCGAAAGAGTTTCCTCCGAAACCTCTGACGGTTGTCCTCGCTCTGACTCAGAGTGAGTAACTCGGTATCCCAGATAAGGCCCACTCATTGGATCGTCCTTGTGGGGTTCAAGGTGGACTTTGCTAAGTTCACCTTGAATCCCAAGGCAGCTTGGGAGGCAAATTATTTTGGATTGTGCTACTATTAACCAGTCGTCGAGACACCATAACACCAGGATTCCCTGATTTAGCAATTGTGGTATAATATCAGTGGAAGCTAATTATATATCTAAGCTATATATATAATCCAAACAAATCAATCTAAGTCAAATTACTCTCAGTCTAAATTTAATTTAATCTGAATTTAAGCTAAATTACATCCAAAGGTCACTCACATATGTTTATATTTAATTAGGGTTCTAAGGGTTATTTATACTCCAGGATTCAACTCACCAATATCTCCATGTGGCAATGAGGCAAAGGAAAAATGCCGACCCAATATGGTGGACGACGGGGAAAGAGGAGCCAGCCCAAAAGCACAGCTCAAGGAAAGAACAAATGATTATGATATGGTAATGGACATGAGTAGAAATGCTTAGCTGTCAGTCATTGCGTCGATGAGAGCGTCGTCGTACTGTAGATGTGTGTATTAATTGCTGGCAGTGTACTGTGAATAAAGGCACAATAGCACGATCAAATGAGACGGAAATTATATGTTGACAGGGTGATGTTTGTGAAAGCTCTGAGGTTCCCAGGACCTCAATCTTGCTGCCTTGGCGAACGCCAGGCGGGCAAACTATCGTACCGCATCTATGTTGCTCAATATGATAAATTATATTAATATACAGTATACGATAAATTCCTATATAATACATAAGACCGTGTCAATGAGTGTAGCATTAGTAACTCTGTTAAATAAATCCAGGCTAATTTGTGGACTACTGTGAACTGGTCTTAATTTCGGCTGTGTTTTCAAAGGTGGCCCTTCACCCCCCCCCCCCCTCAAAATAGAATTATCTAATGTGAATTTGTTTTCTACTTTAGGGTAAAAATTATAAAAAAGCAAAGCACATGTGCATTATATGTCAAATTAACATGCTTTGAAGAGTAACAAAAACAGGATGAGATTTTTGGCGAGCTATGCCCTTTAATAGCATATTAGGCCTTTTATAATCTTAACTTACTTACAACTTACAATCTTATTATTCACGATCTAATCTTCGTACGCCGTACCGCGGGAATGACCGTTAGACTTAGACTATCGTATCTACCTACTGTAGGCACGTCACAGAGACGTACGTTAGCACATAAATTGCCTGCCTCTATCGTATTACACGCTAGCAATGGTAGCAAAGCCTGTCGGACCAATTTTGTGAAAATTTGGGGTGCTGGATTTAGACCAAATGGCATTCTTTGAAAAACAAACTTTTGATCCCCGTTGCGCAAAGCTAGATATTTTTGAAAATACTTGTTTATAGGGACATGCCAATAGGCATCTGTGAGATCGATGGAACACATCCACCCCTGCGGCGGAAGTGTCAATCTGATCTGATTCACAGTCAGCATCCTGAACGACTGATTGTGAATGTGAGTGTTCAGATAGGACAGGTCGATCACTGGCCTCATCTGAACACTGTCCCTCTTTGGCTCCAGGAATATTCGGGACGTGAACATGGGTTGTGATAAAGAACTGGGGATAATGATCTGCTTGAGGGCCATCTCCTTGACGACAGATCCCACCTCTAATGAAACACAATTGAATTCTGTGGGGATACGTAAACGAGGTCGCCGGGACCACCGCCATGAGAGGCCCTTCCGGACCACTGTCCTTGCCCATGTTCGCCGGGGCCATGCCCGGTGACAATCCCCGGTGACAATCCCGGAAACTGCCAGTCGCATGACTGGTATTGTCTGGCAGAACTACCCTCTGATCCGGCTCGCCTTGCCTTGGCACTGAGAGTGAGAGAGTTGCGTGGTGTCTCAGTTTTTTGGATTGGAGGGTTGTGACTCTGACTTAGGATTGGGGGAATGAGAGGTCTTGCTATCATTGCTACCGGGTTTACCCCTAGACTGCCCCCTGAACAATCTCCCTCTACAAATGTCGATGATATCAATAATAATAGCACAAACCTGCAATCCAGCGTAGACCAAACTTAACATGTAGCGATCAAGAAGAGTAGGTTGAAGAGCAGCATGGCTCTGTGCAAGACCCCTCAGCTACGTGAGAAAATCTAAAATGCACTAGCCCACGTGTAGAGCATACTTGTTGCACACCCAAAATGGACCGTACAACAGGCCCCGATTCACTAAAAGAAGCCTCATGACTAACAAGCGAACTAACAATGCGCTAGGGTAATGAAACAAGCACGTGGGAGCCTTGCCTTATCACAACGAGGACTCCTTTTAACACACTCGCCTTTACTAAGTACCCGGAAAACAGTCTCCAGGGCCAGAGAAAGGACGTACACAGCCTACTCCTAGTCTATAAGCTACCTATCCTCAGCACTTAGCATGTACAAATGAGCAAAAGACTCACCATGTCCGAGGGTAGGTGAAGAATAAAGGAGAGCTGGAACGCCCTCGAGACACGTCCGACTCATACGGGCCCAGGAGAAGTAAGGACGAGAATTCGCTTCGATTGGCGGGGGCCGAAGCGTGCGGGGAATAGCAGACGCATGAGAAGCGCAAGGCTATCTATCTTCTTTTTTTTTTTTTTTTTTAAGAGACAATGAACGGAGGAAGGAAAAACACAGATAAAACAAAAAGGTCCATGTGCCTAAAGGCATCCTCCATTAATAAAATGTTTGTAACAACTGGATTTAAACATTTGTAGATTGTAAGTTTGTGGAAAGCAATTCGAGGGAAGTGAATTCCAAAGAGTAGTAGCTCTGGAGATAAATGAATTCTGATAAGCAGAAGTTCTGCATTGTGGAGGAGAAAGTGTAAATTCATGGGCGCTCTCAGCTGCCCTAGTTCTACGGGGAAAGATGTGGAGAGGCGGCACAATTGAAGCAAGTTCCTCGGAACAATTGCTGTGAAAATATCTGTAGAATAATGCAAGGGATGCAACGTTCCTTCGTATGGATAATGTAGGAAGGTCCTGTGTGATTGCAGGGTTATTGATTAATCTAATAGCTTTATTTTGAACAACTGCCTCAATGCAACCACTCCATTTCCACCCCACAGAGGTGAACAGTAATCCATCTGAGAACGCACATGACTTTTATATATTACGGCCAACTGCTCGTCAGTGAAGAATTCTCGAACTCTGTACAGGAGTCCCAGTTTTTTAGAGGCATTCTTAGCAATGCTTCTAACATAATGTGTCCAGCTCAAGTTAGTAGTTAATGTTACACCGAGAATGTCAATACTAGGGGAAGTGGGAATATTTACATCATTAAAAAATATATGGGAGTCAGTGAGATTCTGTCGGTTAGAAAATTGAATGTACTCTATCTATCTATTGCCTGACGCCGCGATCCCAGAAGGGGTGGCCACGAACGAACCTCCCCCATGCACCTCTGTCCCCAGTCAGTCGACGCCCCTCCTCCCAACCAGCACTACCCTCATCCATATACTTCCTCACTCTATCCTTCCACCTCTCATTCGGTCTACCTCTCCCTCTCTGTCCCTCCACCTCGCTCTCGTACACCCTCTTAGTCATTCTCTCGCTTTCCATACGCTCCATACGGCCGAACTATCTCAAGTTGTTCCTTTTCGCACTTTCCAGCACATCTACCTCCACACCACACCTCCTTCTTACTTCCTCATTAGTCTGTCTATCCCTCCATGTAACTCCGCACGCACTTCTTAAGTAATTCATTTCCACTGCTCTCACTCTTGGTATGAGTCTCTCAACCAATGTCCATGCTTCGCTTCCGTACGTCAGTGTCGGGATTACCACACTGTCATGCAAGGACTTCTTCACTTCCATACTGACCACGCTATTTCTTGTTACTGCTTTCAGCGTTCCTACAACCCTCTTCCCCTGTTGTACCCTCTCCCGCACTTCTTCATCCATAGTCCCATCTTTACTCAACACACTGCCCAGATACTTAAAAGAGTTGACGATCTCCACAGCCTGACCATTCAGCTTCACCTCACACTCTGTGACTTCACCCCTTTCGAAGACCATAACCTTGCTCTTCCCCGCATTTACCTTCAAATTCCGTTTTCCACACACTGTTCCAAACTCATTTACCAGACCCTGCAACTCCCATTCATTATCACTCATCAGAACTGTATCATCCGCAAACAGCAGTATAGGTAGCTTCCACTCAATTCCCTCCCTTTTCAGCGATACACCAACATCCACTGCTCTTGATAGTATTTCTTTCATGACTCCATCCATATATACAGTAAACAACCACAGGGACATCACACACCCCTGTTTCAAACCAACATTCAGGTCAAAGAACTCGCTCTGCTCACTCTCCACACGTACTGCCACCTTTGCACCCTCATACATGCATGCTCTTCACTGCTTTCAGCAACTTGCCATCTACTCCGTATATTCTAAGTACTTTCCACAAACCTTCTCTATCCACTCTGTCATAGGCCTTCTCCAAGTTCATAAAGGCAACATACACCTTTTGTTTCTTCTCCAGATATTTCTCCACAACACAATTCAGGGTAAAAATCTGATCTACACATCCTCTTCCCTTCCGAAAACCTCCCTGCTCGTCGCCTATCCATTTCTCCGTTCTCACTCTCACTCTCTCAATCACTACCCTACTGTATACCTTCCCTACTACGCTTAGAAGACATATTCCTCGGTGGTTACGACACACTCCTCTTTCCCCTTTGCCCTTATATAGGGGGACTATTATGCCAGTCTTCCAGTCATCAGGTACACTCCCCTTCTCCCATGCTAGTTTGCACATTTTCCATACCCATTCGATCACTATCTCACCACCATATCTCAACATTTCCCCACACACTCCATCTGTTCCTGGTGCTTTCCCCAACTTCACTCTTTTCATGTCTTCCCACACTTCTGACCTCCTGATCCTCACCTCCTCCTCCACTACTTCTCTTCTTCTCCCTCCCATACCATATCCACCTATGTTTGCTGGCTCTTCATTCCTTATATTTAGCAACTCATTGAAATACTCCCTCCATCTTTCGACTCTCTCTTGCTTCTCTGTTAGCATTTTCCCATTCTTATCTTTCACACCCTTATTGTTTCCCTTGCTACCTTCCCTAACTTTCTTGACTTCTTTCCAGAACAGTTTCTTACTCTCCCTCCATTTTACACTCAGATTCCTTCCAAATTCCTCATCTACTCTTCTTTTACTTTCCTTCACTACTCTCTTCACCACCCTCTTACTCTCCAAGTACCTGGCTTGTTTCTGTCTCTCTAAATCTTCATTCCCTCTACTACCCAACCACTCTCTATATGCTTTCTTCTTTTCTTCCACAGCTATCTTTACTTCTTCTGTCCACCATGCTGTACCTTTCACTCCCCTCCCTCTTCTCCTCACTCCACACACCTCCTCACATGCTGCACAGATCTCATCCTTAAACACCTTGCTCATCTCCTCCACTTCCTCCATAACTTCCAGGTCGAACCCACCTAGTCGTCTTTCTACTGCTCTCAAGGCTAGATCAAGTTTAATTTTTGTTAACTATTATTTTTTGTTATTTTTTTCTAGTAGTGGTACCCACATCATATATGACGAGTTCGTAAGTGTTTTATTAGAGCGTTTCGCTCACGATGTGTGGCAATCGTATTTTGTTCTCTCCTGGGCGGAACGTTTGAAAGACAACCTTGAGTTCAAAGATTGGCCATAAACAATGTTAAGGCGCATCGTCAATGATGAAGGGGCCACTAATAAATACAGTTTTTGGAGAAAAAGAGAAAACAAAGAAACAATACGTGAAGAAACCGCAAATAAAATATAAAGGCGTAAGAAGAAACAAGAACCAAGATCAACAACCAAGAAGCAAGGAAAACAAGCAAGAAGAAAGAAGAGCAAGAAAGAAGAAAGAAGAAATAGCACATAGCACATAATAAATGTTACTGTTAATATGTTACCTCCACCACCGACTTTACTCCTAAACTCAATTAATGAAATCAACAAATACATGTGGCAGTCCGGGGATTCGAACCTAGGATGCTCACACCGAAATTCAGTGCATTTATCCATTGCGCTACGAAGACAGTTAAAGAATGGTGGACAAGCCTACGATTTATTATGCAGTTTCGAATCCTGCATATCAATCTAAGCATGTACACTGCACTCTCCAACTGCGCTATCATAGACTATGGATAGATGAATGGAAGGAGTAATTAATGGGGCCTTAACCCTAAGGAAGGCCTGTCTATAAACTACCCCTGAACCTGAATGAATTATTATGTTACCTCCACCAACCGACTTTACTCCTAAACTCAATTAATGAAACCAACAAATACATGTGGCAGTCCGGGGATTCGAACCTAGGATGCTCACACCGAAATTCAGTGCATTTATCTATTGCGCTACGAAGACAGTTAAAGAATGGTGGACAAGCCTACGATTGATTATGCAGTTTCGAATCCTGCATATCAATCTAAGCATGTACACACTTTCCAACTGCGCTATCATAGGCTATGGATAGATGAATGGAAGGAGTAATTAATGGGGCCTTAACCCTAAGGAAGGCCTCTCTATAAACTACCCCTGAACCTGAATGAATTATGTTACCTCCACCAACCGACTTTACTCCTAAACTCAATTAATGAAATCAACAAATACATGTGGCAGTCCGGGGATTCGAACCTAGGATGCTCACACCGGAATTCAGTGCATTTATCCATTGTGCTACGAAGACAGTCAAAGAATGGTGGACAAACCTACGATTTATTATGCAGTTTCGAATCCTGCATATCAATCTAAGCATGTAGGCTACACACTTTCCAACTGCGCTATCATAGCTGGCTATGGATAGATGAATGGAAGGAGTAATTAATGGGGCCTTAACCCTAAGGAAGGCCTCTCTATAAACTACCCCTGAACCTGAATGAATTATTATGTTACCTCCACCAACCGACTTTACTCCTAAACTCAATTAATGAAATCAACAAACACATGTGGCAATCCTGGGATTCGAACCTAGGATGCTCACACCGAAATTCAGTGCATTTATCCATTGCGCTATGAAGACAGTTCAAGCCTACCCCAGCACCAGGACAGCAGACCCGAGCACCAGGACAGCAGACCCTAGCACCAGGACACCGGGCCCCGGCAGTAGAACAATGGACCCCAGCATTTGGGCATCGGATCCCGGTAACAGCCAAGGAACAAGGGCGTCCGGTGACTAGGAGCCAAGGGCCGCTGAGTCAACTCAGTCAAGGACAAGAAACAGGGAACCAGGGCTCCGGGAGCCAGGAGACCCGAGAGGATCCTGGTTTCCAGGAGTAGCTAGTAAGTCCCATTGTAAAACCACATGAAAATGTAAATAGTGTGAATAATGATTTATTTATTATGTTTAGTAATGTAGATATATTTAGTTTTGACAAAAGACTTGAGTTGAGTTATAAGCTAAAGGAAATGGAGAACCCACCACAGATTATAGCTTTACAGGAGGTGAAACCAAAAAACTACATACAGGTATGAGAAGACCACAGCAGAATACACTATGGATGGATATGATATTGTTGAGCAAAACCTGCATAATGAGACTGGAAGAGGTCTGATTATTTACATAAAGAAGGGTATAAGATTCAACATGCTAGAATTAAAATCCAAATATTGCGAGCATTGCTGTATTGAGGTTGTTTGTCGCAATGAGAAATTACTAATTACATCCATTTATAGAAGCCCCAACAGTGACGCGGACAATAACAACAGCTTGCTCAAATTGATGCAGGAAATAAGTGATATGGACGTGCAATATTATAGGTTTGATTCCCGAAGGGAAGTAGAGAAAACCTAATATTTAGTAGGGCCCCGTAATCATTGACGGCTTCGCCTATTAATAGTAATAGTCTCCATTCAACATCCTGCGCCAGCATTTTGAATAGCCCGCGCGGAAGTATCATGGAGTACTCGTCATAAGTGCACGCTTAATTCCCTTATGGGATCGTCATTTTGATCGGGAACCCTACAGAAAAAAACTCTGTAAAAAATAAAAAATAAAAAATAACTTAATATCTGTTATCATAATTATGACTTGCTATATGCGTGGATTTCTCATGTTTCGCTTCCCCGACACCAGGCCCTCTAGCGGCCATCTTCGTCCTTCACTGATATACCAAGAATAAACTATGGAAATCAACGTATGGGAAGTGGGATGGTGGGAGGGCCCGTTAGTCAATGATTACGGGGCCCTACTAAATATTAGGTTTTCTCTACTTCCCTTCGGGAATCAAACCTATAATTTAATAGGGCCCCTCCATCATTGACGACTTCGCCTGCATATCAAGACTGGAGGCGGGACATTCGTAAAATATCCTAACCTTAGGGAAGAAGAATCCGGAAAACATTTTCTTAAGTTTTATTGTATGCAATACAACATAAAAAAGGTATAAAAGATTTGCAAGCAGTGCATGGCATTAAGAAACAGCTTCCTTATGGTCAGATCGTTGCAATCGATTGTATGCATGAAATACGTGGACACGCTTGTGTCCCCTAGAACTATAACTCTGCAGCAGTTATTCGTTCCCTCCTTAAACTATTTGTACAGTAAATATATGTGTACACTTTGGTAAAAAAACATACATAGTTGCAACTATGCGATATATCTTCTTAGAATTAATACAATAAAATTAATACTGGACTGTTGAACCCGTCCTATCACAGCTCGTGATACATCACAATCTCCAAGGGTACAGAGGGGATATGGGCTATTCCGCAACCCCCCCCCTTTTTTTTTAAACAAAACAACTTAGAATAGAACATTACCTACCGTACCCGTTGCCGTAAAGCTGCACAGGTACGCTTTGGTTTATGTAGAGCAACAGACAGGTATCGTGTAAGGAACGTATGATTGGAAGCCCAAAGTTGAGTCTTAGCAATACCATCAATTGACAAATTTTGCAGAAATCTGAGGGATACTGCCCATTTTCTGATATCGTGAGCCCTGCCTATCACGCCGGGATTGCTTTCCCTGATAACGTCGACAAGCAAGGAAGCTAACTTCCTTTTGTCACACACTTACCTGTTCGGTTTACCCATAAAGCACCTGGTTGGCGAGGCTGCGCAGCCCTCATATACTTTGTGAGTGCTTGCACAGGACATAAAAGGTGATGAGTGAAGCCTCTCTTCAAGGCCGGGACGGAAAATTCAGAAAAAACATGGTCCGAATGTTCGTTCTTAGCAATAAAAGAGGGAGACGGCGCAATTTGAACATGGTCGTGCAGTCTCCCAAACCTGAGACAGTTTGGTTCGTTGCTCATCGCCGCCAGCTCAGACACCCGGTTCCCGGTGGCAAGTGCCATAAGGAAGACAGCCTTTTTCAAAAGTGAGTCAAAATCCGGCGCATTATTATACTTGCGTGATTGAAGCAATTCTAAGGCTTTATCAAGTGACCAGGTGGGCATGAGCTGACGGGGAGGTGGACGTAGCTTGAAACATGCCCTCATAAAACCTTTCTCCTCCGCCTGCAGTATGGAAAGGCCAGTGAGATCAAGGAAGGGGGTTCTAATGGCAGACAAATTATTTTTTAATGTTACAACTGAAAAATATTTCTGCTCGAAAAGGTAGTCTAAGTATTTGAAAATTAATGCTCCCGAGGCAG
This sequence comes from Paralithodes platypus, assembly GCA_032716605.1. NCBI lineage: Eukaryota > Metazoa > Arthropoda > Malacostraca > Decapoda > Lithodidae > Paralithodes > Paralithodes platypus. Next base: position 4,022,546 of record CM064573.1, read on the forward strand.
TTGTTTGCCCTGACTCAACAATCCAGGTTGTAAAAGTTTTCCAATATTGTCTCCTTTTTTTTTTTCTATGTGATTGAGGGAGGCAAAAGGCAGAACTGCCTATAGCGAGTGCCTCCCCCATAGTTGAAAGAGTGACAGGGCCAAAATCAAGGGACGTTCGAGCCAAAATGCCTGGACACACAGAGTTTGAAGCAATTTAAGTCATAGGAAGAGGGAAAGACTGATTCTGGGAGAGAGTTCCAGAGCTCAGCTGTTGAGTAGAAGAAAGTTTGAGAGTAACGTTTCACTCTTGGGTTGGACAGTTGCACAGAGTAGGGGTGGGATTGAGTTGCAAGACGGGTACCACGTGCCCTACGTAAAGGAGGTGGTATGCACTGGGAAAGCTCTGAGGAACACTGATTATTATAGTAGCGATAGAATAGCGAGAGAGATGCAACATTGCAGCGGAGAGAGAGAGATTGCAGAGAGTTGGTGAGTGGACGGGAGTTAATGATACGAAAGGCCTTCCTTTCAACTTTGTCTAGGAGAGCGGTGTGAGAGGAACCTCCCCACACATGTGAACAATAGTAGACGGAGTGTACTGGTTCAATAACTTCTTAGTGACGCTTGGCCCAAATTGAGTTAACCATTTGGCATTGCAAATATCCATAAGGCAAAACTGAGCGAGGTCCGAAGGTTGCCAATCGTTTCCAAGTGGAAAGCGGAGACCGGGAGGGACACCGGGGTCATGCACCACTGTTGCAATTGGTGGTACCAAACCTGGGCCGGCCAAAGAGGCGCGATCAGTGCGACTCGGCCCCGGTAATCCCTCAGCTTGTGAATGACTTTGCACATTAACACAGAGTCTGGTGGAGAAAACAGATAGATTGAGGTCCACCTGTTCCAATCCACCAGCAATGCATCGGGTCCCCCCGCCGGGGTTACCCTGTGACGTGTGAGAAAGAGTGGGAGTCTGTGGTTCTCTGTGGACGCAAACAAGTCCACTTGTGGAAGGGCCGGCGTTGCAATAATCTTGTTGAAGATAGCCTGTTTGATTGTCCATTCTACTAGAGTGCTCCGCCGGCGAGAGAGAGCGTCTGCCCAGACGTTCGCCACGCCGGGGAGCAGGGAAATTCCTAGCGAGTCTGCTAGGGTAAAAAAAAAATCTGAAACCTTCAGCAACTCTTGTGACCTCACTGAGCCTTGTTTCTGAATACAGAAAACTGCAGTTTGATTGTCCATTCGGAACGCTATTGATTTGTTTCTCAGTGTCATGCCGTGAGTTCGGAGAAAAAAGAGGGGGACTAAAAGCTCTTGCTTGTTGATATGGGAGTGGCTGTCTGACAACCAGATGCCCTGACCTTGGTGGCCCAGGCTTGACTGATACCCCCAACCTAGTGTCCCCGAGGCGTCTGTGTCTACCAACACCGTAGGAGAGGGAGAAACCCATGTCACGACAGAGTAGAGGACTTCCCGCTTGGTCCAGACCGAGAGTAAGTTGTGGATTAATGGAGGAATTGGCCATAATTTCGTCTCCGGCAAGAGAGGGAACACTTTGTTGCCTTCCAGGATTAATCGTTTGGCTTTCAATCGGCCCAACTTGACAGTTAATTGAACCCCGTTGAGAGAACCGATCAGGGAATCCCACGTTTTCCTGGTCGTATCCAGACTGTGGAGAAACCGGAACAGTTTCTTGCGAAATCTGCCGCGATTGTCCACACTCTGAGTAAGAGTCAGAGAGGCGGTGTCCCAGATCAGCCCTAACCACTGAATAGTCCGTGCGGGGACAAGGTGAGACTTTGCCAAGTTCACTTTGAACCCTAGGGCTTGTACATGAGTTAACACTTGGTTTACATGGTCTTGACATAATTCCAAAGAGTTTGCCACTACTAGCCAATCGTCTAGATACCAAAACACCTGTATGCCGCGAACTAACAGGGGTAAAAGAGCTTGCCGGACGAGTTTGGTAAATACTCTCGGTGCTAGGTTCAACCCGAACGGCATCCTTTGAAAGACATAAGTCTCGTGCCGGATCCTCAGAGCGAGGAATTTTTTGAACCGCTTGTTTATAGGGACATGCCAATAGGCATCTTTGAGATCGATCGAGCACATCCAACCTTGCGGAGGAAGTGCGAGTCTGAGTTGCTGAACAGTCAACATCCTGAAGGGTGAATTCTCTATAAAGGTGTTCAGGTGCGAGAGATCTAGAACTGGTCGCATCTGCACACTGTCCCTTTTTGGCACTAAGAAGAGTCTTGACATGAACACTGGTTGATTGGCATTGACCGGAATAAGCACCTGTTTGGCAATCATTTCCTGCAGTATGGCCTCCTCCTCCTGAGACACTTTGGTATATTCCCGCGGCTGACGCAGTCGAGGCTGCCGGCGCCACCGCCAGGTGATCCCTTTGCTCACTACCTTCCTGGCCCATGTACGCTTGGACCAGGCTGAGCGGAAAGAACGGAACGAACCCAGGTGCAACCGGGGCTCGTCCTTCAAGGCACCTCTCCAATCTTGTGTCTTTGAGTTCGGCACTGGGATGTGGAGAGTATGAGTGGCTAGTTTTTTGGAGGGGGAGGTGGGTTGGTATCGGACGCTTGACCAGTTTTGGCTGATGCTGGGCCCTGAGTACCTTTGTAGGGGGCCTTACCCTTATACCCAGACTGTTTATGTTGGGGTTTGTGCTGATTACCTCCCTGCTGAGGAGGTGGTCTTGTAACGGGGGGGGGGGGGGGATCTCTCATTCTTCACTTCCCTTCTTCTGCGAACAAGAGAGAGAGAGGGTAAGACAGAAAAAGAAGGATTAAGCTGCGAAGGTGGAAAATAGGTACTCAGGGATAGAAAGGAAGAGATGACGACAAACCCGTTATTGCATTCTAATTAACGAGAGGACAACCCTGTTTGGTTGACCCACATCCAACATCCTTCGAGGAAGGGGAAAGGCTGCAACTCCGACACGATGATAAGACCAAAGAACCACAAAAACCCCACTGAGACCTAGCATATTCTCTACTTTCTAGATATCACATAAGGATGTTTTTGGGAACGGTAATTCATTCGAATTATTTGATCGCCCACCTTCAGGTGAACTGGCCGTCCCCATGGTTTTCTTATTCTTTATGCAATCGTGATTCATGCTCATTATTCAGGTACATTAGGACAGTAGGATAAATCGGAGGCTAGCAAAGACCAATCAAGAACTTCACCTTCAATGTTGGCTGACAAGACTATAACTCTCGGTTAGGCTACTGGTACTACTCTTAGACCAATTTAATACTGACGGCTCCGATTTACCCTCCTGACAACACATTTAGATCCAAATAGGTACGGGAGGATAGATACAAACATATTGCAGTAATCTTAAGCTTGATATTAATAGAAGGTACATTTTACCGTTTACAACTCTTAACATTGGTACCGTATGGTCCGTATCTAATTATCTCTATACCATTAACCTGGGACCAATACATTACCGTACTGGGACAGTCTCTTAACCTAGGAGTAGGACTCGAATATTGCTGTCTGTATCCACCCCATTCCTCTCAGTATTATACATCCCAATTCCGCTAGATACCGGTATCGGCCAGGCTTGCCTGTAGGTTTCTTCGGCCTACCGTATCCTGGGGTATAGGGGGTAATCATACGTCTTCCTGCGGTCCTTGAACCCTCGTACAGTACACGAGTTCAGCATCCTGCACTCAGCCAATGGGAGGGGTGAATCTCCGATTCTCCGCCATCAGCAATTCAGCATCACATCGACTCCGTCCCAAACTGGTTCCCTGGGTAGTCGAATGCATTCTTAACCCACGGTTGACATATAGCTAACCCTTAATAATGGGGTTAATCAATATCCTAATTACGGTACACAGTAATACTAAAACAAATACATATAAAAAATATAGGCTAATATAAACATATAAATATACATGGATTCCTATTAACGTATAAAAATAGATGAGCTAATAATTATAAGTACAGAAATACAATGACAGATCAAATTATGACATTACAGTACTGTACCGAAATAATCTCTTAAGGCATCCAAAGATCCTCTCATTAAGTACAGGTACATATGTTACTCAGCAGTACTCTACACACAATTGGGAATACATAATTACACAGCATATCTATGGAGTCAAATCAATACAATAATGGCATAAATCAAAGGTAATTGTCATGGTCAAACTTAACAGGTTGGACTGCTCAATGCGGAGGGTGCTATACAAGGCTCAAACAAAGCTAAACGTTATTTCTACTGTAACTCGAGTAACTTATCCCCTGAAATCAGCTGCCCAGAATCTCACTACAGCGTTCCATCCCTTGCAATGCAACTCTGTACATTAGACCATGTCAAACATAATTATATCATAGCAATCAATATTCATAATACACTCTAAAAGCACAATAATTAATAATAGCCTACTGTACTTCCAATTAGGTGAAAGTTAGGTAGCCTAATTAAAATGTAAAATCATATAACCTACCATAATAATTCAGCAAGTACCCATACCTAAACGGCCTTTTCACAAGTTAACTTTCAGTAACAATAGGTAAGAACAAATAATCATCTGAAATAAACCCGACCCAATGGGGGTCCGAAATTTGACGGTACTGGGGTTGGGAAATGAGGACCTCTAAATCAAGATAACAAGTAACTCTTTACACTATAACCCAGTAAAAACATTTAAAATGAACAATAACCAGTCCTAGGAGACGTTAGTTATAAATACTTATCTGAATAGGCCTAACTTTGGAATGTCGGAGACACGAAAGGTAAACAAAACTCAAGGATACTATCTCAAACGAATGTCCTTTCCTGAATTACACGTTAAAATACAACCATATTTACCAAAATGCATGGTTTTATAAACTCAAAGTAATGAACAAGTTCTAAACATACAATACAACTGTTACATTAGTAATTTACTCAACCTGGTCGTCTCTCCGAAATGCGAGATGGTCTAAATCCTAAAATGGCGGTCAAGCTTCAAAAGCATTTTAATCAACTTCATCGTCATCAAATACTCAATTCTACTCTTAACTAGGTGTTCTCGCACTACCTCAGGATTATGTAAAACGGTGAAAGACAAACTAGCAAATTAGACTAGCCGAAGTTTGGTCGGGAATTATGGAAAAACACAAGAATTGGAAGGCCATCAAATGGCGTCCCTCTGACTGAAATTATTTCACACGAAGTTAAGTTGACGTTAATTTGGAATAACAAAGTCTAAAATATCAGAAAAATACTTAGCAAAGGTGCACAGACTAAGTTTTACTGAACACAATGATAATGGGGGAATTTGTATGGTTGTAGGCACTTGGCAGGTGAGGGGTGCCTGTCGACCAACCCGATGGTAGGCTCGAGTTCACGAATTTGTCAATCACAGTAATATCTCCTACATTACACACCTAGTACTTACTTAACTGAATAAGCAATACCTTATAACACTATAAACCTTAATTACGAACCTCTGAATGGAGGGAAAGGAAGCCTAAGTCCGGAGAAGAAGCGGGGAATGATGACAGAGACTGGGGGGTGGGTAGGTGTCTCTCTCGTAGGCCTGGGGTCACTACAGTGAGGGGCCGAGGGCCAGTGCCAGGGATCCCGCCAAAAAAAGGGAGGGTGACCACAAAGGGTGGCGTCGCTTGGGTAGGAATTGGCGGTCTTTTTACACAAGGGGGCATTACTCTAAATTCGAAAAGGAAGGATTTTTACAGAGAATAACAAAAGGGGTGAAAGGAAAATTAGGCTTGAAAGTATTTTAGATAGATTTGAGAATATTAGTTCTCCTTCTGATCTAGGCTAATTCCCTCTTTACATAGACAAGGGTTACTTAACCCTTCTTAAACGATACATTTCCCTTAAATATAGGGAAGAGTGAATGAAGGGGAAAAAGTCTTACAGTTAAGTCAAACCTTACAACATATACCAAAAGGGAAAGTACAATTTCTTCCCGTTACAGTCTGGGGTCCCTTGGTGACTGTTTAGCTTGGGGCTGGTATGGTTTGTTACCGCCCTTTGACTTATGAAAGGGCTTCTTAGCCGGGTCCTTCCTAGCTTGGGAGGTAACCTGCTTCCACCCACTCACCATATTAAACACTAGACTCCAAGTGTCAGAGTTAAGGAGGGTGGCAGTAAGAACCGGGGAGAGAGTTACCCGGCGACCTATGTCCGCTGGCAACTTCTTCACCAGATGGACTCTCAAATCTTGGCGGGCTCGAACCACTTCTATGATTGCAATTCTAATGTCCCCTAGTGACTGAATGGAGTTTTGAAGCACGAGTCTTCGAGACAGCTCAGTAGCTTTTCTAATCTGGGGGTCAGCTATGGCCGAGATTGTACGTAAAAGAGAGGCGGCTACTTGGTGACTCACCAAGTATTGAGAGAACATCCGGTAGGCCTTATTTCGTAACTTAAAATCCCTCTCCAGGTGAGCAGCCGGGGGGGGGAGAAAAAGGTTCATCAAGGGCATGCAAGGACACTTTGGGTGCCGCCAGAAATGTAAGTAAGTCTGATGACACTCCTTCAGCTTTGGCTACCGGCAAAGAAAAGTAAGCATGATTTTCCTGGGGAATCTGATGAGAAGATTTTGAGGTAATAGTAGCAGCAAAAACCTGAGCTTCTAACTCCCAATCTACCCAAGGGCCTACGCCTACCTGCCCCATCTGCAGGACCGGAGTATGCGTGTGGTCAAGGACCGGGGTTGTAGCCAACTCCGGCGTAAGAGCATTCAAGGCTTTGACATCGTTGATGCCATCAGCCTTAGACCAATCGGCAAATAGTCGTGCAGATGAGGCGGGAGGAATGGACGGCGCGGCTGAATACACAAAATAAGACGGGTTGTACGAACTTGATACACCCTTAATCAGTACATCCAATACCCTCCCTGCCTCGTCTTTAGCCCTAAATTTACGGGTCTTATTGATCTCAATGGACCACTCGCCGGGAACTGGGGGGTCCCCTGACACTGAAGGTTGAGCTAAAAGGGGATTCTCTGGTAACACAGGTACCCAAGAACAGTCAGCACCATAGAGGAGGGGCATGGGGCCCTTCCTCAGAGATGCCTTATCTAAGGGAGGTGGGGGGACATCAGCAACAACCCTCAGGGTGGACATAGTGTCTGAGTTGGCGGCGATGAGTTTGGAGCCATCTTGCTTAAGATTTTCGAGGCGCAACATGAGTGTACATATTGCTCCTGCTCCTAATTTCATCTAAACGTATGAACACAGTAATCATAGTTTATGGAGTTTGAAGTTCCTGCTCTGAAACTGGGCGATCAGCCCCATTTACTTTACCTGGTGCAATCACTCATGTCATTTATGCGGGACTCTCGGCCGGCACCGGCACTGGGTTTTGCGGACAGGCCTCCCAAAAACGCCGGCTAGCCGCGTTATTAGTAGAAGTAATCAGAGAGAGTAATCCGGGCGTTTTGGCTAGGTCACACGATATCCGGTAGTGGGCTGCATCAGGCAGATTCCTACACATTTACTCACTCTATGACATGGTCATCTAATCATACTTTCTTAACACGTTACCTGTCCGTGAATCGCATGAAACCTTCTCGTACATGTATAGCATTAAGGCAGAGAGTTGTTTTAAGCTATTTTTGTAAAGAAAAAGGGGCGGGGGGGGGGGGGGGGTGAGCATCCTAGCTAAGGACTCTGACCTGCCTCTTAGGTGATACAAGATATGACGAGAATGAAAGGTCATGTGTTAGGCAGGGGGGGATATTGTCTCCGTATCTTTTCAACGTCTACATGGATGATCTTAGTCTGGAGCTGAACAAGACTCGCACTGGGTGCTGCATTGGCAGCACCATTGTAAATCATCTCATGTATGCTGATGACCTAGCCTTAATCGCGCCCTCTGGAGCAGGACTGGATAAATTATTAAGAGTATGTGAAAAATTTGGAATCGAACATTCAGTCAAATTTAATCCTATAAAGAGCAATATCATATTTAAATCTAACCTTCTATTGAAATCAAAGCTACCTAAATTCTATTTGTATGAAGAAATTATAGAAGAAGTAAGTAATGTAAAGTATCTAGGACACTATATTTCAAGTGATCGCTCAGATGATGAGGATATGGGTCGTCAGCGAAGGCAACTTTACATGCAGGGAAATTCAATATTAAGAAAATTTCATATGTGCACATGGGATACAAAAATAACATTGTTCAACTCCTACTGCTCACCAATGTATACAGCGCAACTATGGTGGAACTATAAGAAAATGACAGTGAATAGACTAAGTATCTCATATCACAATATCATGAAAATGTTTCTGGGGCTCTCAAAATATGAGAGTACAAGTACGCTATGTGCCTATATGAACTTACACTGTTACCAATCACTCATTAGAAAGCTAACATATAAATTCATTCAGCGCCTTAACACTTCTGAGAACAGTATCATTAAAATGCTACAAACTCCAAGCATAGGCTACACCTCTAGGATCCAGGCACACTGGAGGAAGTTGCTCTATATTTAACCTTAAGTAATGATTTCAGGTCTGCTACTCTACAGAATTAGCATACCGGTACTGAACCTCATAGTGCAGTACAGTACCGATATTCCTATACTGTACTGTAGCAACATACTGTACCGGATGCTAAATGATGTGAGGCATGGTACTGTACACAATTAGGACAGTGGTTTTGGTAACACAGTAGGCCTAGTTTGATGACCACTGTTTTTGGTTGAGGCAGTGCCGTGAACTACATGATAGCAAGCTGGGTATTATTTAATTTCTTTTTATTTTATGTAGCCTATGTACAGTAGCTTATATATATTTATGTTACTGTAAGGTATATATGGACCCCAGTATGGTCCCCTCTGTACTGTGTGAGTCTGAAATAAAGTATTATTATTATTATTATTATTATTATAACCCATTCCTTAGACTCAAATAAGTCTAGTCAGGAATTTTTTGTTATGTTTACTTTATGGATGCAATAGAGTTCACTATATATACTCATTAATCTTAAGGATTAAGATTAAAAGAGAGAGTACAAATATGTTGTAATATAGTACCTGAGGCCATATATATATAGGCCAACTTGTTATCAGCATTTGACAACTGATTTATTTTAATTTTTGTATTATAGGCTATTTGTATAGTTTATGTGTTTCACCAACTGTTCTGTCAAACGTAAAGGTGACAACACCGCAGGCTACCTTTAAGGAACGCCGCCTGTACAATACTTTATTCTTTTTATTATGTTCTCTCCACCAACCAACTTTACTCCTAAACTCGATTAATGAAATTAACAAACACATGTGGCAGTCTGGGGATTCGAACCTAGGATGCTCACACCGAAAATCAACACACTTATGCATTGCACTGATCTTTTTAGTAAGTGTACCCTTGGACCTCCGTAATTTATTAGTGGTTTTTGATGTTCATGATGAATGTCCCCCTCCAGTCTTGAGATATCAGGCGCATCGTCAATGATGAAGGAGCCACTAATAAATTATAGGTTTGAGTCCCGAAGGAAAGAAGGAAAACCTAATATTTAGTAGTGGCCCCAGCATCATTGACGATTTTGGCCCTCCCTTCCATCCCCTTCCCATTCATCTGCTTATTTTGAGAGTCTTGATATGTCAGATTAAGGGCGAGCTAGTGCTTTGATGAGAGAGGCACAAACAGCAGACGTATGAGAAGCACATGCAGATCAAAGTTTATTTTTTGTATTTCATTATTTTTTATTAGTGTTTTTCTAGTAGTGGTACCCACATCATAAGGACGAGTCCGTGAGTGTTTTTTTAAGAGCGTTTCGCTCACGATGTATGGCAATCGTATTTTGTTCTCTCCCGGACGGGAAGTTTGAAAGACAAGCTTGAGTTCAAAGATTGGCCATTACCTACGTTAAGGCGCATCGTCAATGATTCCGGGGCCACTACTAAATATTAGGTTTTCCTTCTTCCCTTCGGGACTCAAACCTATAATTCATTCAGGTTCAGGGGTAGTTTATAGAGAGGCCTTCCTTAGGGTTAAGGCCCCATTAATTACTCCTTCCATTCATCTATCCATAGCCTATGATAGCACAGTTGGAAAGTGTGTACATGCTTAGATTAATATGCAGGATTCGAAACTGCATAATAAATCGTAGGCTTGTCCACCATTCTTTAACTGTCTTCGTAAGCGCAATGTCTTTGTCTTTTGTCTTTGGGGGTTGAAGGGCAACCTCAGGCGAATGCTCGCCCGCTCCGGCCCTACCGTACTCGCGGAAGTCCTAGGGCACAATTAAAGGAGATTAGATTTAAGGTTAAAATATACCACCATAACACTGTCACCCCACTTCACACACAGGACTGTAAAAACAGCCTATAATATCAGGCCAGCAGGTGGTGAACCATAGACCAATAAACCGCGGTACGAGGGCCAGAGCGATGTCTTGAAGCGAGGCGCCCTTATCAATCAATCCCAGACAATCCCGCAAGAGTTGGCGGAAGGAGTCCATCGATGAAGCCAGAAATGGGCGCCGATCCGCCTGCTCAGGGACGGGACGAGGCGAGGCTTTGGAGGCGTAGGTAGGACGGCCAGCCGAGGAAAGCGGAGGGGAATGGGGACGACGATCCATGGGATGCGGAGACTGCGGGGGGAAGCGCTCACCGAAGGCCCCAGGGTCCTCAACAATAACCGGGGGACGGCCGGTGCGGGACGGATGACGCGGGGACTGCACAGTATGGACTAAGACAGCCGACGGGGACTGGGGTCTGGAAGTCACCCCCAACATCAGGTCATCCCCCCCCCCGACGGGTCTTCAGCACCATCCATCTCATCGTCCAACAGGGCAAAACGGGACCCCGGAACAGCCGGCGTACCACTCCTCAACGAGCGCCGGCCAGCCAAGGAAGACTCCTGGGGAACAGAGGGACCACGTCGTGGGTTGAGAAGGCGCAGTTGGTCGTTAATGTCCCCCAAGGCGAGGGACCCTTCACGGTACTCCTTGTGCAGCAACCACGCCTCCCGGAGGACGGCACACTCCCCCGACGACACTCTGTGCGGGCCCCCACAAAATAAACATTTAAAGTCGTTGGAGCATTTCAGGGCATCTTTAGGCGCCTCCTCGTGATACCCACTGCACCTGGCACATCGAACCCTGTTTCTGCAGGACACAACACCATGGGAAAACAGTTGGCAGGAGTAGCACCGGAGAAGTGGGAAGGTATATCGCCCCACCCGGTAACAGACGTGGCCGTGAAGCATCCGCAGGTTCGATGGGAGATCAGCACCCTCAAATCGCAACCTGCAAAAGACAGAGGGCACCAGCGTCCCATCCTCCGTCCGAGTCCTCATCCGCTGCATCTCCACCAGCACTAACGGCGCATCCCCAAAAACTCGGAGGGACGCCAGGAGATCCTTCTCAGCAATTCCCGCATCCACGGGCCCTATCTTCCCATACACAAACTCGTAGCGCAATGGATAAATGCACTGAATTTCGGTGTGAGCATCCTAGGTTCGAATCCCCGGACTGCCACATGTATTTGTTGATTTCATTAATTGAGTTTAGGAGTAAAGTCGGTTGGTGGAGGTAACATAATAATTCATTCAGGTTCAGGGGTAGTTTATAGAGAGGCCTTCCTTAGGGTTAAGGCCCCATTAATTACTCCTTCCATTCATCTATCCATAGCCTATGATAGCGCAGTTGGAAAGTGTGTACATGCTTAGATTGATATGCAGGATTCGAAACTGCATAATAAATCGTATAGGCTTGTCCACCATTCTTTAACTGTCTTCGTAGCGCAATGGTTAAATGCACTGAATTTCGGTGTGAGCATCCTAGGTTCGAATCCCCGGACTGCCACATGTATTTGTTGATTTCATTAATTGAGTATTGGAGTAAAGTCGGTTGGTGGAGGTAACATATTAACAGTAACATTTATTATGTGCTATGTGCTATTTCTTCTTTCTTCTTTCTTGCTCTTCTTTCTTCTTGCTTGTTTTCCTTTCTTCTTGGTTGTTGATCTTGGTTCTTGTTTCTTCTTACGCCTTTATATTTTATTTGCGGTTTCTTCACGTATTGTTTCTTTGTTTTCTCTTTTTCTCCAAAAACTGAATTTATTAGTGGCCCCTTCATCATTGACGATGCGCTTTAACATTGTTTATGGCAAATCTTTGAACTCAAGGTTGTCTTTCAAACTTCCCGCCCAGGAGAGAACAAAATACGATTGCCACACATTGTGAGCGAAACGCTCTAAAAAAACACTTACGAACTCGTCCTATATGATGTGGGTACCACTACTAGAAAAAAATAACAAAAAATAATAGGTAACAAAAATTAAACTTGATCTAGACTTGAGAGCAGTAGAAAGACAACTAGGTGGGTTCGACCTGGAAGTTATGGAGGAAGTGGAGGAGATGAGCAAGGTGTTTAAGGATGAGATCTGTGCAGCATGTGAGGTGTGTGGAGTGAGGAGAAGAGGGAGGGGAGTGAAAGGTACAGCATGGTGGACAGAAGAAGTAAAGATAGCTGTGGGAAAAGAAAAAAAAGCATATAGAGAGTGGTTGGGTAGTAGAGGGAATGAAGATTTAGAGAGACAGAAACGAGCCAGGTACATGGAGAGTAAAAGGGTGGTGAAGTGGTGAAGGTGGTGAAGGAAAGTAAAAGAAGAGTAGATGAGGAATTTGGAAGGAATCTGAGTGTAAAATGGAGGGAGAGTAAGAAACTGTTCTGGAAAGAAGTCAAGAAAGTTAGGGAAGGTAGCAAGGGAAACAATAAGGATGTGAAAGATAAAAATGGGAGAATGCTAACAGAGAAGCAAGAGAGAGTCGAAAGATGGAGGGAGTACTTCAATGAGTTGCTAAATATAAGGAATGAAGAGCCAGCAAACATAGGTGGATATGGTATGGGAGGGAGAAGAAAAGAAGTAGTGGAGGAGGAGGTGGGGATCAGGAGGTCAGAAGTGTGGGAAGCCATGAAAAGAGTGAAGTTGGGGAAAGCACCAGGAACAGATGTAGTGTGTGGGGAAATGTTGAGATATGGTGGTGAAATAGTGATCGAATGGGTATGGAAAATCTGCAAACTAGCATGGGAGAAGGGGAGTGTACCTGATGACTGGAAGACTGGCATAATAGTCCCCCTATATAAGGGCAAAGGGGAAAGAGGAGTGTGTGGTAACTACCGAGGAATATGTCTTCTAAGCGTAGTAGGGAAGGTATACAGAAGGGTAGTGATTGAGAGAGTGAGAGTGAGAACGGAGAAATGGATAGGCGACGAGCAGGGAGGTTTTCGGAAGGGAAGAGGATGTGTAGATCAGATTTTTACCCTGAATTGTGTTGTGGAGAAATATCTGGAGAAGAAACAAAAGGTGTATGTTGCCTTTATGGACTTGGAGAAGGCCTATGACAGAGTGGATAGAGAAGGTTTGTGGAAAGTACTTAGAATATACGGAGTAGATGGCAAGTTGCTGAAAGCAGTGAAGAGCATGTATGAGGGTGCAAAGGCGGCAGTCCGTGTGGAGAGTGAGCAGAGCGAGTTCTTTGACCTGAATGTTGGTTTGAAACAGGGGTGTGTGATGTCCCCGTGGTTGTTTACTGTATATATTGATGGAGTCATGAAAGAAATACTATCAAGAGCAGTGGATGTTGGTGTATTGCTGAAAAGGGAGGGAATTGAGTGGAAGCTACCTATACTGCTGTTTGCGGATGATACAGTTCTGATGAGTGATAATGAATGGGAGTTGCAGGGTCTGGTAAATGAGTTTGGAACAGTGTGTGGAAAACGGAATTTGAAGGTAAGTGCGAGGAAGAGCAAGGTTATGGTCTTCGAAAGGGGTAAAGTCACAGAGTGTGAGGTGAAGCTGAACGGTCAGGCTATGGAGATTGTCAACTCTTTTAAGTATCTGGGCAGTGTGTTGAGTAAAGATGGGACTATGGATGAAGAAGTGCGGGAGAGGGTGCAACAGGGGAAGAGGGTTGTAGGAACGCTGAAAGCAGTAACAAGAAATAGGGTGGTCAGTATGGAAGTGAAGAAGTCCTTGCATGACAGTGTGGTAATCCCGACACTGACGTACGGAAGCGGAGCATGGACGTTGGTTGAGAGACTCATACCAAGAGTGAGAGCAGTGGAAATGAATTACTTAAGAAGTGCGTGCGGAGTTACATGGAGGGATAGACAGACTAATGAGGAAGTAAGAAGGAGGTGTGGTGTTGAGGTAGATGTGCTGGAAAGTGTGAAAAGGAACAACTTGAGATGGTTCGGCCATATGGAACGTATGGAAAGCGAGAGAATGACTAAGAGGGTGTACGAGAGCGAGGTGGAGGGACAGAGAGGGAGAGGTCGACCGAATGAGAGGTGGAAGGATGGAGTGAGGAAGTATATGGATGAAGGCGGTGCTGGTTGGGAGGAGGGGCGTCGACTGACTGGGGATAGAGGTGCATGGGGGAGGTTCGTTCGTGGCCACCCCTTCGGGGATCGCGGCATCAGGCAATAGATAGATAGATAGATAGCCTTGCGCTTCTCATGCGTCTGCTATTCTCCGCACGCTTCGCCCCGCCAATCGAAGCGAATTCTCGTCCTTACTTCTCCTGGGCCCGTACGAGTTGGACGTGTCTCGAGGGCGTTCCAGCTCTCCTTTATTCTTCACCTACCCTCGGACATGGTGAGTCTTTTGCTCATATGTACATGCTAAGTGCTGAGTATAGGTAGCTTATAGACTAGGAGTAGGCTGTGTACGTCCTTTCTCTGGCCCTGGAGACTGTTTTTCAGGTACTTAGTAAAGGCGAATGTGTTAAAAGGAGTCCTCGTTGTGATAAGGCGAGGCTCCCACGTGCTTGTTTCATTACCCTAGCGCATTGTTAGTTCGCTTGTTAGTCATAAGGCTTCTTTTAGTGAATCGGGGCCTGTTGTTCGGTCCATTTTGGGTGTGCAACAAGTATGCTCTACACGTGGGCTAGTGCATTTTAGATTTTCTCATGTAGCTGAGGGGTCTTGCACGGAGCCATGCTGCTCTTCAACCTACTCTTCTTGATCCCTACGTGTTAAGTTTGGTCTACGCTGGATTGCAGGTTTGTGCTATTATTATTTATATCATCGACATCTGCCCCCATCTAGTTGGCCTTATGTAGGTTGTGTAATTATGGCTAGGAAGTATTATTATTGATTGTGTATTATTCATGTATAACTATGCCATATACAGTATGTGCACGTTGGGTCATCTTTTCTGGGAGGTATGGCCCTTCCGGTGGGATTTGTTAAGTAAGACTTAGCCAACGTGCCTCTAGTTGCTTCAAGCGGTTTCCCTGCCGGGAAACTTCCGGAAACAACTAGAGCTATGTTAAATTCAGATTATCCTTGTTTGGCATTGGATAGGTTGGATTTTGTCTGTTTTGTTTACGGCGTCTAGTTTAATTTTGGATTGACCGGCATTTCACTATACTTGTTTCTTGAGAGAGTCCGGCTACCCGCCTCCAATAAAGCAATTTTCCGCCTCATAAACTTAACAGAGAAAAGGTTCGTTGCTTGGTACTGTCAGAACGTTCTCCTGGTGGTTAAAATAGTGGGGAGCCACTGCCGCCGGAAATCCAACGGCTGAGCCGAGAAACGAACTCACCCATTCCTATCTTGAAGCATTTCAGTAATCTGTGTAGCTTATATCGGGGTGTTGGTCCGCCGTGGGGTAAAGACAATAAGTCCACAGTAGCGTTGGTCGCCGGGTTAAGTTCTTTGAGGCGGTGCGAGTTCGTCAAGATCTGAGGGTTTAACCTGGTCCGGAGACTCCCTGTAGGAGATTGATTTTATCTAATGTCTTCACTAAAACCCTTGCCTCTGAGGATGCCTGGCGCACAGTTAGCTTCCTGTTAGACTCTCAACCTGCCACTGCTTCCAAGCCGAAGGGTGAGCCATCATTTAAGACTAGATCTAATCCTAAGAGTTCATTTCGTGGTCAGTCACAGTCATTTCAGTCACCAAAGACTTACACAACCCCTGGAAGCAGCGGTACGTCTTGAGGACGCGGTCAGTCCAGGGGTAGGGAGATGGTTCAGGGGGCAGTCTAGGGGTAAACCCGGTAGCAATGATAGCAAGACCTCTCATTCCCCCAATCCTAAGTCAGAGTCACAACCCTCCAATCCAAAAAACTGAGACACCACGCAACTCTCTCACTCTCAGTGCCAAGGCAAGGCGAGCCGGATCAGAGGGTAGTTCTGCCGGACAATACCAGTCATGCGACTGTCAGTTTCCGGGATTGTCACCAGGGATTGTCACCGGGCATGACCCCGGCGAACATGGGCAAGGACAGTGGTCCGGAAGGGCCTCTCATGGCGGTGGTCCTGGCGACCTCATTTACGTATCCCCACAGAATTCAATTGTGTTTTATTAGAGGTGGGATCTGTCGTCAAGGAGATGGCCCTCAAGCAGATCATTATCCCCAGTCCTTTATCACAACCCGTGTTCACGTCCCGAATATTCCTGGAGCCAAAGAGGGACAGTGTTCAGATGAGGCCAGTGATCGACCTGTCCTATCTGAACACTCACATTCACAATCAGTCGTTCAGGATGCTGACTGTGAATCAGATCAGATTGACACTTCCGCCGCAGGGGTGGATGTGTTCCATCGATCTCACAGATGCCTATTGGCATGTCCCTATAAACAAGCGTTTTCAAAAATATCTAGCTTTGCGCAACGGGGATCAAACGTTTGTTTTTCAAAGAATGCCATTTGGTCTAAATCTAGCATCCCGAATTTTCACAAAATTGGTCCGACAGGCTTTGCTACCATTGCTATCGTGTAATACGATAGAGACAGGCAATTTATGTGCTAACATACGTCTCTGTGACGTGCCTACAGTAGGTAGATACGATAGTCTAACGGTCATTCCCGCGGTACGGCGTACGAAGATTAGATCGTGAATAATAAGATTGTAAGTTGTAAGTAAGTTAAGATTATAAAAGGCCTAATATGCTATTAAAGGGCATAGCTCGCCAAAAATCTCATCCTGTTTTTGTCACTCTTCAAAGCATGTTAATTTGACATATAATGACATGTGTTTTGCTTTTTTATAATTGTTACCCTAAAATAGAAAACAAATTCACATTAGATATTTCTATTTTGAGGGGGGGGGGGTGAAGGGCCACCTTTGAAAACACAGCCGAAATTAAGACCAGTTCACAGTAGTCCACAAATTAGCCTGGATTTGTTTAACAGAGTTACTAATGCTACACTCATTGACACGGTCTTATGTAGTATACAGTATATGAATTTATCGTATACTGTACTGTATATTAATATAATTTATCGTATTGAGCAACATAGATGCGGTACGATAGTTTGCCCGCCTGGCGTTCACCAAGGCAGCAAGATTGAGGTCCTGGGAACCTCAGAGCTTCCACAAACATCACCCTATCAACATATAATTTCCGTCTCATTTGATCGTGCTATTGTGCCTTTATTCACAGTACACTGCCAGCAATTAATACACACATCTACAGTACGACGACGCTCTCATCGACGCAATGACTGACAGCTAAGCATTTCTACTCATGTCCATTACCATATCATAATCATTTGTTCTTTCCTTGAGCTGTGCTTTTGGGCCGGCTCCTCTTTCCCCGTCGTCCACCATATTGGGTCGGCATTTTTCCTTTGCCTCATTGCCACATGGAGATATTGGTGAGTTGAATCCTGGAGTAAAAATAACCCTTAGAACCCTAATTAAATATAAACATATGTGAGTGACCTTTGGATGTAATTTAGCTTAAATTCAGATTAAATTAAATTTAGACTGAGAGTAATTTGACTTAGATTGATTTGTTTGGATTATATATATAGCTTAGATATATAATTAACTTCCACTGATATTATACCACAATTGCTAAATCAGGGAATCCTGGTGTTATGGTGTCTCGACAACTGGTTGATAGTAGCACAATCCAAAATAATTTGCCTCCCAAGCTGCCTTGGGATTCAAGGTGAACTTAGCAAAGTCCACCTTGAACCCCACAAGGACGATCCAATGAGTCGGCCTTATCTGGGATACCGAGTTACTCACTCTGAGTCAGAGCGAGGACAACCGTCAGAGGTTTCGGAGGAAACTCTTTCGGTTTCTTCATTCTCTGACAACCATGAGGAGAATCTGGGAATCTCTGGAGGGCTCACTCAATTGGATACAGCTAACGGTCCCGTTAGGTCGTCTGAAGGTAAAACGAATTATTTTGGAAGGAAACAGGTGCTTTCCGCTGTTGCCATCGGAAACACTGCGTAAAATTCCAAAGTTAATCCACAACCTCCTGGCAGCTTGGGCGAAGCCAGAAGTAATTAACTCCTCCTTGACATGGACAGCTCTTCCTCCGACGGTCTGGATAGATACGGACGCGTCAGGTACCCTGGGTTGGGGGTACCAGTCGAACCTTGGTCATCAGGGTCTTTGGTCCAGGTTAAATCATCTTCACATCAATGCCAAGGAGTTGTTAGTCCCTCTATTCTTTTTGCAGGAGCACGGCATAACCAGGCGGGAAAGTCCTTATGCTGGGGTCACATATTCACGTATATGCTCCCGTATGCTCCCGTACGGTTTATTGGTAGTTGGCAACCAAATACGTAAAACGTAAGGGCTTAGTACGCAAAACGTAAATGAAATTGTGTCTAGTCGTGGGGGTTGGTACGCATGGCGGGAGTAGCCACGCTGGTCTGGGAGGTGGTGGGTGCGGCCAAGCCCGCCCGGTATGTTTTGGATTTCGAATCAGATACGTGGCTCGCGCTCACGTATGTCAAAAGTCGGGAAATCATACGTCTGACCGGGCTAGCTGCTACGTCTTACGGGAGCAGCCCCGTAAGACGTAGCAGCTAGCCCGGTAAAACGTAAGCTTCTCCCGCCAATCGTACAATATTCCCGTAAAACGGGAAAGTGAAAGTTAGTCCGGGCGCATCTGGCAACACCGCCGCACTGCGTGTTGGCGGGAAGACGCGGCAACATTGTACGGGGGGTATATAAGGACCAGCGGGGGACACTCCCGTCACACCTCTCACCACACCGGAGCAGCAAACAACAAGCCAACCCTGCCACCTGCTTGCCACCCTCTGCACCCTGCCCTGCCCTGCTTGCCACCCTCTGCACCCTGCCCTGCCCTGCTTGTCATCCTCTGCACCCTGCCCTGCCCTGCCCTGTACCATGCATAAGAAAGGCGTGAAGAAGGCCAGGAAGGCTTCCCCTGCCACCTCGACGTCTGCCACCTCACCGCCTGCCATCTCACCTGTTGACCCATCTCAGCCTGGCCCCTCCAACTCTGACCCCTCTCAGCCTGTCCCCTCCAACTCACCGCCTGCCCTCTCGACGCCTGAGGAAGATGAAGTTGTTCTCGACCTCGGCCCCGATAGTGGAGAGCTCGAGGTTGAAGTGGATGAGAGTGATGAGGAAGACGAGGAGGAAGAAGTAGAACCTGCACCTACCAACAGCGTACAGGCTCCACCAAAGAAACGGCGCCGGAAGAAGACAAACGTAATACTGACGGAGGAGACTGAGCGGATGCTGGCAGATTGGATTGAGCTGGATGCGCCTTTCATTTTTGACAAGGGTGACCCCAGGCACAAAAACAAGGAGCATATAGAGGTTGTATGGGCGGAGAAGGCTGCGACCATGGACCCACCAATGACCGCCTTCGATTTGAAGACCTGGTGGGGATCTCTCCGCTCCAGGTTCGGCCGGCTCAGCAAGTTGAAGAGTGGTGATGGGGCCAAACGACTGACGGAGAGGGAAAAGTGGATCCTCAACATGTTCCACTTCATGAAGCCATACATCGTCCGTCAAAAGAAGCCCCGGTCACTTGGTATGCCTGAGGTACGTTGATATTTTTTATGTTTTCAAACCATTTCACAGTGACAGTGTCAGTTTTTGTTTTTTTCGTAATTATTTTGCTTATAATGATGCTATTATTGTGTTCAATTTATCGTGTTAACTGTCAAATATTTGTTAATGAAACGCATAATAACTCAAACCAGTTTATTCATGTTATTTTAAAGGTTACAAGGATGAATGCTTATGTTGAATTTTATTTTAAAGTTCATAAATAATGTACATGTTACTAATTATACATTCATGTCACAACAGTCTGCTGCCCAAGCTGCAGCACCGGAGCCTGCTGCTGTTCCTGTCCCAGACCGCACCCCAACACCTCCCGTCCCAGTCTACGAGGTGGATGACCCCTCTGCCGGCAGTCAGGAAGAGGAGGACACACCCCCAGCCATCGCCCAGCCTGCGCGGAAGGTGAAGAAGGGGAAGCCTCCTGGTGCTGTCCCTTCAACTTCAACACACGGGACCCGGGAGCAAGTGAGTAGAGAAAATATTAGTTACATTGTTCATTGGTGGCACCCCATTGCAATTCCATGCTATTATTAGATAAAGTGTTTCTGTTTCCAAAGTTATTAGAATAACATAAAGTAATAATAATACTAAAGATGTCATGATTTCACACCATACTATCAACAATAACTTTGAACATATTTGGTTCCCAGAATACCACAAAATTTCATTGGTTAAAATAAATTTGTGGTCAAATATGAAAATATTATGTTTCGTGTGTTTAATGTTCTCTTGTTCCTTGTTCAAGGTCCTCGTAAATTCTGAGAAGCTGCACCAGAACCTGGGTCAGGCGTTCGATGCGGTCGAGGACCAGGACCACAAGTATTGGCGCTACTCCCTGGAGGGCATGGTCAAAGACTGTGTGGGGCTGCCTCCAGCTTATAACACCACACTGAAGTTGGAACTCTTGGCAGCCATTGACCGGTTCAAGGTTGCCCATGCGGAGGGAGTGCCCCGGCCTGGTCCGGACCTCTTGCTCCACGCCCACAGGAGCTTTGGCTTTCCGGCGCACCTACCCCAACCCGTGGCACACCAGCATCCGACAGTGATGTACCAGGGCACTCCGGCAACCACCCTGCCTCCTCCCACCCTGCCGACCCAGCCCCAGCCTGGTCTTGGGGGCATCGTGCTACCTGCACACCAGGTTGCAGCCTTGCAGTCGTTGCTGGTGCAGCCACGTGTAGCGACACCCCCTCGCCAATTCGTCCCGCCTACTGCCTCCACACCCAGCCACACGTCGTTCAACCTGGGGCAGTTTGGCAACACATTCATAGAAATGCTGACGGCCCAACAATCACCTGCACCTGTCATTCCAGGTACGCCTGGGTCTGCCATAGATCCCCTGAATGAGACCCAGGAGATCCCCAAGAAGTAATCATACCCTCTGTATATATATAAATAAATGTTAATGTGTATTTTTTTTAAATATATGTATTTGTGTAATGACGTGTGTGTTTCTATTTCCAATATTTTATCATAATTGTTGATTAATAAGATGACAAATAAAATCTATAATGAAAGTAATGAGCATACAAAATAAATAATTAATTTAAACGCAATAATGATAATATGGTTAATACTAATTATGAAAATCCTTGATGGACAACTTACATTAAATATAACTGTTAGACATAAAGTACAAAACAAAGGTAACATGGAAAAATATAGCAAAATTGAATGAAATTAGAAAGTCAAAGATGTAAAATTAAATAAGCATGGTACAATTTAAGTAATTAAAGGAATTATACACATATAATATAAAAAAAAAAGGAAGAACCTAAAACATTAGAGAACATGCAATTTAAAAGATAAAAATACAATACAAAGCAAACTAGCAAAGACTCGATAACTTAAATGTAAGATGAAAATAAAATATAAAACAAAATAATAAGTAAACAGGGGAAAATCTTACAATTTTCAATGAAGTATTTAAAAGTAAATGTAACTCACCTAAATCCGGTCATCCTGCCAAGCCACAGATCCTTGAGGGGAATTGAAGTAGGTCTTGAGGTAGTTGCGTTGAGCCTTGGCAAGCATGGTTGCAGTGTTGCGGGTCATGGGTGGGATGTAATAATAATAATAATAATAAACGGTTTATTAAAGAATGGCAGCCTCATGAGCTGAAAATACACATTTTACAATTTAGTGGATGAACATGAGATGTACAGATATGAAGATGGTAAGCTCAGTTTACAAACAAAATAAATAAATACAATAATGATGCATGTGCAGAATACAAATTATCATAAAATAACCATGAGAGTAAGTGATATACAGTACATATACACATTTATTTACATACTCATATACAGAACATACGTATATACACGTACGTGCGCACATACATATACATACATATATAGGAACATAAGAACATGCAGTAAGTGTGCACATGTCCGTATACACAAACGCTCACGTATGCACACAAACATACATACATACAGAAACTGTTTTGGTAGGGTCAGGGTAAAGAGTTGAAGGGTAAAGAGGGTGCAGCAATTCAAGTCCGTATATGGTCCGTATGGTCAGGTACAGCCTACTACAATGGGAGGTTAATCCTCGGTAGTGTAGGTGTGTGTGTGTGTGTGTGTGTCAGAAGGCGAAATATGGGAAAGCTGGGCGTTCTATTGTTAAGGGTGGAAATACATGGATGAAGATACGCGAACACTTAATAATAGATAATGCTTATGCATAGATTTATAATCAGAAGTTGCGCTAGTGAGCAATATGTTCTCGCTCATATGTACGTATATTTACATACATATGTGCATATGACCATATAAATACACGTACAGTACATATATATATTATATATCTTATATTCTCAACCGGGCTCGAACCATTGACAGCACATACACACAGACATACATATACATAAATATATGCACATTACATGCATATATGCTCTTCTCTTATACTACTGATACTCTCAGCCGGGCTCGAACCACAAACAGTATACACTATAGACACATATACATATACATAAATAACGCATACATACATACACATATACGCACACTTACATACACATATACTGCACATACATAGATACACATACACATACACTGTACATACATAGATACACATATACATATATACACATATACATAAACAAACTCAAGCAAATACATACATAATTATATTCTAATACACACACGCACACACACTTATGCATACATTATTAAAGGTGGGCGCGTATATATGGTGTGACAGGCCGTTATTACACATTATTAATAATATTAACAATGGTTGGGATAGGACTATTTTTATATCTGTCAGTTCTTGCTCTTATTGGTTGGAGTGTGTTGAAATGACGAGCTGCACGTATTGGTCTAGGGGCGTCTGGTGGAAGTAAGTTTCTGTGTCGTGGGTGAACAAGCAGCTTAGATGCAAACTGTTTGAGTGTGCTGTAGTGGTGGGTTGAAAGTGCAGGTATGCTAAGGGTGGTGAGAGCTTACTCGTACCCTGGATATGTGTTGTTTCCTACAGGTGGGTCACTCCTCCAGGCGGCAGGTATGAGTTGGTGGGTGTGTGGGTCCTCTTGATCTACCTCTGATTTGGGTGGGCATCGTCCTCGTAGGATGTTGTGCAGAATGCATGAGACCAACACAACAACCTCTACACATTCAGGTTTTAGAGATATTGCAGTGTGGAAAACCCGGAAGCGGTTGGCAAGAATGCCAAAGGCGTTCTCTACCGTCCGGCGGGCCCTGCTGATTCTGTAGTTGTATATTCGTTCCTGTTTCGTGAGGGATTGTAGGGGGTAGGGCTTCATCATGTAGGCGCTCAGAGGGAATGCATCATCACCTACTAAGAAGTATTCCGTGGGTGGTCCAGTGGGATCGGTAGAGATGACCTCGGCGGGTGGCATATTTGTGTTCTGTTTCTCAAGCAACTTAGACAGACTGGTGTGTGCAAAGCCACCACCATCAGACTCTGACCCTATGGCACCAACGTCGACGTATATGAACTTGTAGTTGGAGTCAACAATTGCCATCAGGACAATGGAAAAAAACTTCTTGTAGTTGAAGTAATATGTGCCACCAAAGTTTAGGGTTTCGAATCCGTATGTGTTTGCCATCAATGGCTCCTACACAATGCGGCAGATTCCATCGTTCCTCATAGCCGCTGGCAACCTCCTTCCATTCAGCAGGCGATTGTGGCGTCTTGATCTCCTGATCTCCATAGACAGAAATGATGGCCTGGTAGGTGTCTGGAACAATTTGGCTGATGGTGTTGTGGGCAACACGAAAGTTGTATTGCAGGCTCTTATAGGAATCACCCGTAGCGAGGAAACGTAGGGTGATGGCCACCCGCAGACCAGGAAGAATGGGGTTCCGCCAGAACGTAGGTTTCCTCTGAATGAGGGGGGTGACACGTTCCACTATCTCATCAAATAGTTGTTTGTCTACCCGGGTGAAGTTTTTGTACAGTTGTGGACATTCTGTGGCCAACTCTTGCATCAGCTTCTCATAATGGCCATGTTCAGGCCTTCGTTGTAGATATGGCCACACCCACACTGTCCTCTTGCTCCTTTCCTTCTTCTTCTCTTGTTCATCTTCATGGATGTAGTTTGCTATTGCAAGCAGTTCTAACATTTCTATGTAGGAAATGATCCATTGAATGAGCTGAGTGTTATGCCTGTTCTCCGGTTTGATTAGGGAATTCACCATCTTGAACTCCTCCAGGATGTATTCCGTGATGTTCTTCATGGTGCCGAGTCAGGAGTGGGAATGGGAATGTTGTGGCCAGCCCTGCCCTTTTGTAGTTCCCAGATTCCAACCAAGACCTACGTGGTTGACAAAGACTGTCTTTGTCTGTGTTTGGACAGACGGGGTGTGCCTACGATTGTCCAGAAACGGTCCACGTAAGTCCTACAAACTCCCAAGACGTACGGCCTCAGCTACACAGGTCTTGTGGGGGCGTGGCCATGGGCGTGGCCTGTGTTCCCGCAAATCGGGCAGCCCAGGCGGACTAACGGGGACATGCTTACGCAAGTCGCAAGCACGTACGTAGTTCCATACGACTATATTACGTCTGACGTAACACTGGCCCCGTCACGGTACGTATGTCAGGAAGTGCAATAGTCGTAGTCTATACGGGCGTACACGGCCGGACTACGCCCGTCAGAACACAAAATTGGCGATCACGCCTGACGGGAGCATACGGGAGCGATATTACATGAATGTGTGACCCCAGCATTAGCCTTCAGAATGGACAATCTGACTGCAGTCACATGCATTTAGAAGCAAGGGTCAGCGAGATCTCGAGTGTTACAAGGGTTGTCGGAAAAGATCTTTCGTCTGGCTGCAAGGCTAGAGATTTATCTTCATGCAACATATCTGTCCGGCGTGGCAAACGTATGGGCAGACGCTCTGTCTCGGACACAGAGCACTCTAGTAGAATGGGCTCTCAAGCAAACCGTCTTTCAAGAGATGATTGCAGAGCCCTACCATCCACAAGTGGACTTGTTCGCATCAGAGGCAAATCACAAGTTGCCTCAGTACCTCACACGCCGGAGTCAGACTCCGGCGGGAGGTCCGGACGCATTTCTGGTAGACTGGGACAAATGGATCTCCATTTATCTATTTCCACCTCCAGACGCATCCTTAATGTGCAAAGTAGTTCACAAACTACAGGGTTATCGAGGCATGGTCTCGATGATCGCACTGCTGTGGCCGGCCCAAGTTTGGTACAATCAATTGAAGACGTGATGCGAGAACCCGGTGTCTCTCCTGATCTCGTGCGTCCACTTAGACACAATTGGAAACCTCAAGACCTCGCTGACTTTTGCCTTGTGGATATTCAGAAGGCCAAGTGGCTAGGCCAGTTTGGGGAAAGCGTGACTCAAAAGTTGATTAATCAGTATACAGTATCAACACAAAGACAGTATCAATCACATTGGAAGGCCTTCACTACCTGGATCGTAGAAACTGACCAACAGCAGTCCTCGGTGGCACTGGTATTTAAATACTTAAATTACCTTTTTGAAACGCAAAAGTTGTCAGTTGTCACAGTAAGGAATCACCTCACAGCAATTCGGACACCTTTTTTCGATTTAACTGGTCTGTCCCTGCCAGAGGCGGAGGAGAGGGGGTTCATGCGGTCTTGCTTCCGGCTTCGCCCTCCTCCACGTCAACTCACACCCATTTGGTCTCTTGATTTAACCCTTGAAATGCTTCATTCCCGTAAATATTGTCATAATCCTCCGTATGAGTTATGACTTAAGAAAGACATTTTTCTGATGGCACTGGCCACGGGTGACAGGGTGTCTGAGTTGGCGGCGATGAGTTCCGAGCCATTTTGCCTAAGATTCTCGAGGCGCAACATGAGTGTCCATATTGCACCTGCTCCTAATTTTATTGCTTAAATATATGTTTGATTCCCGTAGGGAAGTAGAGAAAACCTAATATTTAGTAGGGCCCCGTAATCATTGACGACTTCGCCTATTAGTATAATAGTCTCCATTCAACATCCCGCGCCAGCATTCTGAATAGCCCGCGCGGAGGTTAACCTGGAGTACTCATCATAAGTGCACGCTTAATTCCCTTACGGGAACGTCATTTTGATCGGGTACCCTACAGAAATAAACTCTGTAAAATATATAAAATAAAAAATAACTTAATATCTCTTATCATATGACTTGGCATATGCGTGGATTTCTCATGTTTCGCTTCCCCAACACCAGGCCCTCTAGCGGCCATCGTCTTCCTTCACTGATATACCAAGAATAAACTATAGAAATCAACGAATGGGAAGTGGGATGGTCGGGAGGGACAGTGTCGTCAATTATTACGGGGCCCTACTAAATATTAGGTTTTCTCTACTTCCCTACAGGAATCAAACCTATAATTTAATAGGGCCCCTTCATCATTGACGACTTCGCCTGATTAGCAAGACTGGAGGCGGGACATTCGTAAAATATCCTAACGTTAGGGACGAAGAATCCAAGTAAAAAAAATTTAAAGTTTTATTGTATGCAAACAATATATAAAAAAGTATAAAAGATTTGCAAGCAGTGCGTGACATTAAGAAACTGCTTGCTCATGGTCAGATCTTTACATTAGATCGTATGCATGATAAAGTGGGACACACATGTGTTCCCGAGAACTGTAACTCTGCAGTAGTTATTCGTTCCATTCTTAAAACTATTTGTACATTAAATATATTTGTACAATTTTGTAGAAAACATACATAGTTGCAACTATGTGAGATATCTTCTTAGAATTAACATTAAATTAATATTGGACTGTAGAACCTGTCCTATCACAGCTCGTGATTCATCACAATCTTCAAGGGCACAGAGGGGATATGGACTATTTCGCACCCCCCTTTTTAACAGCAAAACTTAACTTAATAGAACATTACCTACTGTACCCGTTGACGTAAAGCTACACAGGTACGCTTTGGTTTATCTAGAGCGACGGACAGGTAGCATGTTAGGAACGTATGATTGGAAGCCCATAATTGAGTATTAGCAATGTCCTCTACTGAGAAATTTTGTAGAAATCTGAGAGAGACTGCCCATTTCCTGATATCGTGAGCCCTGCCTATCACGCCGGGATTACTTTCCCTAATAACGTTCACAAGCAAGGAAGCTAACTTTCGTTTTGTAACACGCTTACCTGCCCGGTTGACCCATAAAGCACCTGGTTGGCGAGGCTGCGCAGCCCTCAAAAACATTGTGAGTGCTTGCACAGGACATAAAAGGTGATGAGTGAGGCCCCTCTTTAAAGCCGGGACGGAAAATTCAGAAAATACATGTTCAGAATGTTCGTTCTTAGCTATAAATATGGGAGACGGCGCGATTTGCACATGATCGCGCAGTCTCCCAAACCTAAGGCAATTAGGTTTGTTGCTCATCGCCGCCAGCTCAGACACCCTGTTTCCGGTGGCTAGAGCCATGAGGAAAACAGACTTTTTCAAAAGTGAATCAAAATCCGGCGCATTATTATATTTGCGCGATTGAAGTACTGATAAGGCTTTGTCAAGCGACCAAGTGGCCATGAGCTGACGGGGCGGTGGACGTAGCTTGAAACACGCCCTCATAAAACCTTTCTCCTCCGCCTGCGGTATGGAAAGGCCAGTGAGATAAAAAAAAAGGGGTTCTAATGGCAGACAAATGATTTTTTAGAGTGGTTACTGAAAAATGTTTTTGTTCGAATAGATAGTCTAAATATTTGAAAATTAAAGCCCCTGAGGCAGTAGTTTGCCCTGACTCTACAATCCAGGTCGTGAAGGTTTTCCAATGGGATTGATATTGTCTCCTGGTAGACATGGTGTACTGGTTCATTAATTTATTAGTGACACTCTCCCCAAATTGAGCTAACCATTTGGCATGGTAAATATCCATAAGGCAAAACTGAGCGAGGTCCGAAGGTTGCCAATTGTTTCCAAGTGGAAAGCGGAGACCTGGAGGGACACCGGGTTCCTGCACAACTGTTGCAATTGGTGGTACCACACTTGGGCTGGCCATAGCGGCGCGATCATCGCAACTCTGCCCCGGTAATCCCTCAGCTTGGGAATTATTTTGCACATTAGCACAGAATCTGGTGGAGGAAACAGATAGATTGAGGTCCACCTGTTCCAATCTACCAACAATGCATCGGGTCCCCCCGCCGGGGTTACCTCCTGACGAGTGAGGAAGAGGAGGAGTCTGTGGTT
This sequence comes from Paralithodes platypus, assembly GCA_032716605.1. Classification (NCBI taxonomy): domain Eukaryota; kingdom Metazoa; phylum Arthropoda; class Malacostraca; order Decapoda; family Lithodidae; genus Paralithodes; species Paralithodes platypus. The sequence continues at coordinate 4,050,992 of CM064573.1, forward strand.
CTCTGTGGACGCAAACAAGTCCACTTGTGGACGGGATGGCTTTGCAATCATCTTGTCGAAGATAGCCTGTTTGATTGTCCATTCTACTAGAGTGCTCCGCCGGCGAGAGAGAGCGTCTGCCCAGACGTTCGCCACGCCGGGGAGATATGCTGCATGCAGGGAAATTCCTAGCGATTCGGCCAGGGCAAAAATCCGTTCGGAAACCTTCAACAACTCTCGTGACCTCACTGAGCCCTGTTTCTGAATACAAAAAACTGCAGTTTGGTTATCCATTCGGAACGCTATTGATTTGTTCTTCAAAGTCATGCCGTGAGTTTGGAGGAAAAAGAGGGGGACTAAAAGCTCTTGCTTGTTGATATGGGACTGACTGTCGGCCGACCATGTGCCTTGAACTTGATGGCCCAGGGTGGACTGATAGCCCCAACCTAGTGCCCCTGAGGCGACTGTGTTTACCCATACCGTAGGAGGGGGAGAAACCCATGTCGTGACAGAGTGGAGGACTTCTCGCTTGGCCCAGACTGAGAGTAAGCTGTGGATTAATGGAGGAATTGGCCATAATTTCTTCTCCGGCGAGAGAGGAAAAACTTTGTTGCCTTCCAGGATTAATCGTTTGACTTTCAACCGGCCCAACTTCACAGTTAATTGTATCCAGTTGAGAGAGCCGACTAGGGAATCCCACGTTTTCCTGGTCGTATCCAGACTGTGGAGAAAACGGAACAGTTTCCTGCGGAACCTGCTCCGGTTGTCCGCACTCTGAGTAAGAGTCAGATTGGCGGTGTCTCAGACCAGCCCTATCCACTGAATAGTCCTTGTGGGGGACAAGGCGAGACTTCGCCAATTTCACCTTGAACCCTAGGGTTTGTACATGAGCTAACACTTGGTTTACATGATCTTGACATCATTCCATAGAGTTCGCCACTACTAGCCAGTCGTCTAGATACCAAAACACCTGTATGCCCTGGATTAACAGGGGTAAAAGAGCTTGCCGGATGAGTTTTGTGAAAATTCTCGGTGCCAGGTTCAAACCAAAAGGCATTCTTTGAAAGACATAAGTCTCTCGCCTGACCCTCAGGGCGAGGAATTTTTGGAACCGTTTGTTTATTGGGACATGCCAATAGGCATCTTTGAGATCGATCGAGCACATCCAACCTTGCGGCGGAATCGCGAGTCTGAGTTGCTGAACTGTAAGCATCCTGAAGGGTGAATTCTCTATAAATGTGTTCAGTTGCGAGAGATCGAGAACTGGTCGCATCTGCACACTGTCCCTTTTCGGCACTAAGAAAAGTCTTGAAGTGAATACTGGGTGATTGGCATTGACCGGGATAAGGACTTTTTTGGTGATCATTCCCTGAAGTAGAGTCTCCTCCTCCTGAGACATTGGTGTGTTCCCGCGGCTGACGCAGTTGAGGCTGCCGGAGCCACCGCCAGGTGATTCCTTTGCTCACTACTTTCCTGGCCCAGGTTTTCTTGGGCCAGGCCGAGCGGAATGAACGGAACGAACCCAGGTGCAACCGGGGTCCGACCTTCGAGGCAACTCTTAAATCCTGTGTCCTTAAGCACGGCATTGGGATGCTGAGAGGCTGGGTGGCTAGTTTTTTGGAGGGGGAGGTGGGTTGGCATCTGATGCTTGGCTAGATTTGGCTGATGACTGGCCCTGATTACCCTTCTGAGGGGCCTTACCTTTATACCCAGAATGTTTACCTTGTTTGGACTTGTACGGATTACCTCCCTGCCACGGCGGGAGTCTGGGATCCCTTGGTGACTGTTTAGCTTGTGGCTGGTATTGCTTGTTACCACCCTTTTATTTATGAAATGGCTTCTTAGCAGGGTCCTTCCGAGCTTGGGAGGTAACCTGTTTCCAACCATTAACCATATTAAACACTAGACTCCATGTTTCTGAGTTAAGGAGGGTGGCAGTAAGTACCGGCGAGAGAGTTACCCGGCGACCTATGTCTGCCGGCAACTTCCTAACCAGATGGACTCTCCGATCTTGGCGGGCTCGAACCGCCTCCATAATTGCAATTCTGATGTCTCCTAAGGACTGAATAGAATTTTGTAGCAAAAGTCTCGTAGACAATTCAGTAGCTTTCTTAATTTGGGGTTCAGCTATAGCTGAAATAGTACGTGAAAGGGAAGCGGCGATCTGGCGACTAACCAAGTACTGAGAGAACATCCAGTAAGCCTTATTTCTTAGCTTGAAGTCCCTGTCAAGGTGAGCAACCGGTGGGGGGGAGGGGGGGGGGGGTAGAAAAGGTTTCATCAAGGGAGTGCAAGGAAACTTTGGACGCCGCAAGAAAGTTCAGTAAATCTGAGGACATTCCTTCTGCTTTGGCTACTGGCAAAGAAAAGCATGATTTTCTTGGGGAACCTGATGTGAAGACTTAGAAGCAATTGTAGCAGCAAAAACCTGAGCTTCTATCTTCCAGTCTACCCAGGGGCCTAACCCCACCGGCCCCATCTGCAGGACTGGTGTATGTGTCTGGTCTAGGACCGGAGTTGTAGCCAACTCCGGCGTGAGAGCATTCAAAGCTTTGACATCGTTGATGTCATCAGCTTTTGACCAATCCACAAGCAGTCGTGCAGACGTGGCGGGAGGGATCGCCGGGGCAGCTGTATACACAAAATAATCCGGGTTGTACGAACTTGGTACAGCCTTATTTGATACGTCCATCACTCTCCCTGCCTCATCTTTTGCACTAAATTTCCTGGTCTTATTAATTTCAATATACCACTCGCCGGGTACTGGAAGTTCCCCTGACACAGAAGGTTGAGCTACTTGAGGGTTCACTGGAGTCACAGGGACCCAGGAACAATCGGGGCCATAGAGGAGGGGCATGGGGCCCGTCTTCAGAGGCGCCTTATCTAAAGGAGGTGGAGGAATATCTGCAATAACCCTCAAAGAGGAGGTAGCCAGCGCCGCCGGCACTGTAGTGCCAGAAGCCGCGGCCACTACTGGGGTAGGACATGATGGGAGAAAACCCGGGGAAGCTAAGGGTCTGACAACAGAAGTACTAGGGGCCACCCAAGGTTGAGAAACCGGGGGCTCCGAAGAGGCAGGGAGTTGATAATGCTGCATAGCCTTGTGCAATAACTCACTTATTTGATCTGAAGTCACACACTTACTGTGGGAGTCTCTAGATGAGTGGGAACTTGCCTCAGAATCTTCTCCTGTGAGTGACTGGGGAGCTGGAGAGAACATAACCTCCTCCGGCTCTCCACTCAGCTCAGGATTCTCTTGTTCAATTACTGTTTCATTATCCGCCGGGGGCCACGTTAAATCTGGGACCGATGATGGCAACATGTCTATGCTACCCTCCTCAGTTCTTGCTTGATTGACGTTAAAAAGTGATTGAGAAGGTTCAGATTGATGCCAGTAACACCCTGCCACATAGGGCTGGGAGTCTGGAATCATTTGAGAATGCAATTGTGACCCCGACGGATATCCCCTGTACTGGTCAGCCAGAACCCTACATGGGCCTGCCGATCTAACACTACGAGGTACATAATTCAGTTTAGGTATGGCAAATGTAACACTAGGAGACACACTCAAGGATTGTTCATGACTAGGTGCGGATTCCAGTGCATCAGACCCAACTTCTGAGTCCCCAAAGTCCTGTTGAGGTGTGTCAGAGGTAGGGGTAGGGGCGGTTGCTGAGGGGTGTCCCTCCGGCTGCCGCTGCTTGCCTGACTCGTTGCTCCCCTAGAGTCCTCTCTCCGGCGTTTGGTAGACCGGGAAGATTCTGCGGAAGAGTGTCTAGACTGTTTGCGGGGGGGATCTAGACCTTGACCTCGACTTCCGCCTAGGAGAGGGTGATCGTCTCCTCTTGGTACGGTCGGAGGGGGGAACCTCGGTGACCTCACTCTCACTGCTACTACTCACTACCTCTTTGCTGAGGGCTTTCGACTTGACTTTAGGTCTGACAGATTTTGAGGAACCGGGTTTCACAAGGGGTGACTTAATAATGAGTTGTTCCCATAGTACTTCATCATCACAGTGAAGTGCCTTATGGGCAGTGTCTTTGGCATAAGAAATAAAGGTACTCTTAATTTCCTGTAAGGCCGCTAGGCACGATAAGTCTTTATTAGTTACTAAAACGGTTTTTAATTCAGAGCAAATGGAACAGCGTTTAGATAACCACAAGCCTCGGGAACGATCCAAACACTTGACGCACTTAATGCAAAGTTTGTGAGCAAAATTGGCAATAGAGAGCAGGTAGGAGTAATGCATAGTTCAAACCTCGTCATGGTGCTAATAAGGGCCCCCCCCCCCCCCTGCCGGGATCAGCCGCCCAAACCTCCGCCGGAGTAGCAGTCAGGAGCCTGGAAAATAAAATTTCCAGGAATCAATGCTCATAAGGATAACCTGCGAGGTGTTATACATCCTAACTCGTCTCTGCCGGAAAATTAGCTATAGTGCACCACTACTCTAACCTTCCGCTGGACTCATCTAAGCTGGGTTTAACTACTAGCCTGTGACAAGTGTCCCATGTCCCTTGACCTTTAGTGTCTGATCATCCATAAACAAGTTTGCAAAACTAATCTTATCACTCTTGTACACTCGACTTGCGGTGCCGCAGGGCGAGAAAATCTAATTGTGTAACTGGGTCAGTTAGGGCGAGTTACTCGGCGGGCCGAGTTTGCAGCCCCCTTAGGAATGCAGTTCCGCCGGGAGAATGTGGTTCAGCCAAACCACGCCGGGACCTTTTGAATGTTCCTACCCGTTTATAAGACGGATAACTCGGGCTCACCGCACGGGGCCGCCAAAAAAAACAAAAACTCGAAAGAAAAGGAGATGGCACAGCTCCCCAACCCTGAGTCCCACTCAAAACACATCATAAAGAATATATAGGGACGTCTCCCCTACCCCAAAAACATGCCAAAACGCATGTAACAACGCTAGGGGCAAAAAGGCTGATCACGAGGTACGACGAACATCACCGGCAGACGACGCTCCGAAGACCCAGCACAGCGCCCGGGTGAGGGAGGCCCACTCAAGGGGCCCAAAGCAAAACACGAAATCTGGGAGGTGGAGCACCAAATGCAGACACCCTTAAACCAGAGCATTTGCTGATATATAATAATGTGACATGTACTCTCCTCAATAATGACAGTCTGTATCATGCCTTGTAGAGTGGTAGCCTTCTAGCTAAGTAATCGCAAAAGCTAAAGGCGTATCACAACAAACAAAAACACACGCGGTACGACGATCCTGAACTCGTAGACGCCTGTTACAAAAGTACCCTATTTTAACACATACTTCCTGCGGACACACCAATCGGGCAGCCGTGATAGCTAATCTAAACCTTGTTACTACAACACAGATGTATACAAATGAGTAAGGACTCACTAGAAGCTCTGGAACGTCGAATGAAGCGGAGCACGACGCAAGCCTTGTTGTCAGTGTGGCCGCGGAATTAGGAAGGAAGACGGTGGCCGCTAGAGGGCCTGGTGTTGGAGAAGCGAAACATGAGAAATCCACGCATATGGCAAGTCATATGATAACAGATATTAAGTTCTTTTTCCTTTATATATTTAACAGAGATTTTTTTCTGTAGAGTACCCGATCAAAATGACGATCCCGTAAGGGAATTAAGCGTGCACTTATGATGAGTACTCCAGGTTAACTTCCACGCGGGCTATTCAAAATGCTGGAGCGGGATGTTGAATGGAGACTATTATACTAATAGGCGAAGTCGTCAATGATGAAGGGGCCCTATTAAATATGAACATAGTAACCATGTCTTTACAGAGTTTGAAGTGCCAGCTCTGAAACAGGGCGATAAACACCATTTGCTTTGCCCGGTGCAATCGCTTATTTTGTATATGTGGGACTCTCAGCCATCTCAGGCAGGGTCCCTCTGGGTTTCACGGACAGGTAAGCTTCTTCGAAAACGGCAGTTGGCTGCTTTATTAGTAGAAGTTATCAGGGAGAGTAATCCGGGCGTTCTTGCTAGATCACACGATATTCAGAAGTGGGCTGCCTCATTCAGGTTCTTACATAATTACTCCCTTGATGATATTCAGCAGACCAAGTTGTGGTCGTCCAATCATACATTCCTAACACGTTACCTGTCCGTTAATCTCATGAAACTTTCTCGCACATTTGTAGCATTAAGGCAGAGAGTCTAGTTTTAAGCTATTTTTGTATAAGAAAAGGGAGGGGGGGGGGAGAATGTCCTAGCTAGGGCCTCTGACCTGCTTCCTATGTGATACAACATGATGACGAGAATTAAGGTCATATGATAACCAATTCCTTAGACTAAAGTAAGTCTAGTCAGGAACTTTTTATTTTTATTTTTATACTTTATGTATGGCAATAGAGTATTAATTTATGCTCAATAATCTTAAGGTTATTTATAAGGGCATTGTACAAATCTATTTGTAATAGAGTACCTGTAGGCAATATATGCCACCAAAGTTATCAGTATTTTCTAAGAGACAAGATATTGATTTATTTATGTATTCATAAGCTAAAATGTATAGTTGTGTGTATATCCTACTGTTCTATCAAACGTAAAGGTGCTACACAACAGGCAAACCTTTAATAAACGCTGCCTGTAAACTCTTTATTATTTTTATACTATTAAACAGATTTTTTTCGTACGTGTTCTCTATAAACCTTAGTAATTTGTTAGTGGTTATGATATTCCTGATGAATGTCCCCCTCCAGACTTGAGATATCAGGCACATCGTCAATGATGAAGGGGCCACTAATAAATTATAGGTTTGAGTCCCGAAGGGAAGAAGGAAAACCTAATATTTAGTAGTGGCCCCGGAATCATTGACGATTTTGGCCCTCCCTTCCATCCCCTTCCCATTCATCTGCTATATTTTGAAAGTCTTGATATATCAGTCGAGAATTCGCTTCGATGGGCGGGGCGAAGTGTGCGGAGAATAGCAGACGCATGAGAAGCGCAAGGCTAGATCAAGTTTAATTTTAATTTTTCTATTATTGTTTGCTAGTTTTTTCTAGTAGTGGTACCCACATCATATAGGACGAATCCGTGAGTGTTTTTTTAGAGCATTTCGCTCACGTTGTGTGGCAATCGTATTTTGTTCTCTCCTGGGCGGGAAGTTTGAAAGACAAGCTTGAGTTCAAAGATTGGCCATAAACAATGTTAAGGCGCATCGTCAATGATTCCGGGGCCACTACTAAATTTTAGGTTTTCCTTCTTCCCTTCGGGACTCAAACATATAATATTGCCTTTTTTACTCTACCTATGCTTTTACTACTAAACATTAAGCTACCTAGTATATGAGATTCATCTTCTATAAATGGTTGTTGGAATAGAGGTTCCTGTCTTCTTTCCTCTGTGTATGCAGGGCACCACAGAATGAAATGCTTTAGGTCCTCTATTACATCCCCACACATATCACATCCTGTGTTTCCTCCTTTAAATCTATTTCTATCATTTAACTGTAGGTTATTTGTTCTTGCTTTGTATAGGATAATAGAAGCTGGTCTATTATCATTAAAATACCGAGAAAACGAAAAGACACCCCAGTAATAGAGGAAGAAACAACAGAGAAAGAAGGAGAGAACGAAATGAAGAAACCAAAGAAAATGAAAGGAAGAAACCAAAGAAAAAACGAAAGGAAACGAAAACAAAAGGAGAAACTAAACCAAACCACACAACCCCACCTAGACGAGCAACACCAGGACTACCCACACCTATATAGCGACCCCCAGGGATGCCCGAGTCACCACGGTGATGACAGGATGTCCTACGACCCCAGGGAAGACAATTCACCCCATGGCGACCACTTCCTCACCAAGAAGAAGGATAGTCTTCAGCCAGAAAATTGGAGTCAAGAACATATAATTATTCTGTATATATCTATGTACCATGTTTGTAACACTAGAGCCAGCCCTAGTAAAACGACTTATACTAATCTTAAATAACATGTATCATTATAATGTTAAGAAATAACCATGTTGAAAATCAACACAATTAACTATGCCATGATGTTTTCCATGTTACCTATGCAAAAATCATATCAAACCAGATAACTAGACCCGTGGAACATTAGTTTTCCTACCACACATATTTACGTGTCTTCTTTTACTCCAGCCATTCTATAAATAAACAAACCACATTACCTTCCTTCATGTCTTTAAATTTGATAAGTATTGTATTAGTTCCTAGTGCGCATCCAGACCTGCATGTTTTTCTTACGCTCGTCAGAGTACCAACCGAAGCTAGCCGGACTACCAACCCCTCCGAGTTAGTGCTCACCTGTTATACTTTTTTTCTTATGCAAATAAACATCAGACAGAATGCCAAGATGCGCATAGCGACCCTCATTGTTTTCTTTCCTCCCCACATTCCCGGGCTCTCCACCAAAAGGTTAAAGTCCAGGAACCTTCCCCCTTGACCAAAAGTCATATTATTCCAGGGACCTCTTGACCTTGCCTTTATATTTAACCATCTATTAAACCTTGATTTAACACCTGTCCGTATAACATGCCACCCTAGAGTATTACTGAAGTATCTTTGAGTTATTAAAGAAAGTAAGAGAAAGTGAATTCTACGAGAGTAGAATTGGACTTCTTATCCTACCAGAGGGCACGCACTTATGCCCTTACTATCCTTAAAAGATGAACGGGTATCCTTCAGTAATCGTCAACACTATGCCAGGGAAATCTGAGAGAAGTAAGCAATTTAGAGGCTTCTCGATCACTGGCATCCCAAGTTGAGAAACCTCAAGATTGCCCCTCCATTCAGTTGGATGTACGGCACCCCGAAGTCATACACTGTCTGTGAGTTAAACAAAACCTATTAAGGGATCTTTGTTGAGAGAGAGAAAGAGAGAGACTCGGTTGGGTTCGGTGGGTATGGATAGTACTGCTGGTGGGGAGTTGATTCTTTACTTTCCGATTTAAGTATAACATAGAGGCCTCTAATAGGCTGTATCGCCAATATTAAAGGTTGAAGTGCCCAGGCATTCCTCCACTTCAACTCTTGATATTGTAGTTACGGTAACTGTGTCCTATAAAAGGAACTGTGTTATTACTGGCATCCCAGTGATTAACATAGCCACCTTCTCTAGGTTACGCTTTCCCTAGTTGAAAGTTGAGGAACTCCGGCATCCCTACTCCTCTATACTTTCACTATTGAAAGTTCACAAACATCTTATTAAGAGGATTTGTGTTATTACTGGCATCCCAGTAAGTAACATAGATACCTTCTTTTAGGTTACACTTTCCATAGTGAAAAGTTGAGGGACTCAGGTATCCCTAACCCTCAACACTTTTACTATAGAAAGTTCCCCCAGTGTCCTATGGAAGGAACTGTGTTATTACTGGCATCCCAGTGATTAACATAGCCACCTTCCCTAGGTTACACTTTCTCTAGTAGAAAGTTGAGTAACTCAGGCATCCCTACTCCTCAATGCTTTCACTATTGAAAGTTCACAAGTGTCCTATTAGAGGAACTTTGTTAGTACTGGCATCCCAGTATTTAACATAGTCGCCTTCTTCTAGGTTACACTTTCCTTAGTAAAAGTTGAGGAACTCAGGCATCCCTACCCCTCAACACGTTACTATTGAAAGTCCACACTCCCACTTCTCACAGGAGATCTTGGCATCCCCCGATCTTTTATGTTAGAAGGGCTTGGCAAGACACCCTCACTGGGACTCTGCAGACACAAGTTCAAGGTACATTTCGTCTGTGGCATCCCATTAGACTTTGCAACTAAAAGGTTAAACACCGCCCTGAGTTCCTTGAACCTCTTAAAACGGTCAGAGACAGTCAAGAAGATAAGTACTAAAATCTTCTTGCGTTCGTCCGATATCGTGCTATTCCGTCATAACTGAGGCACGATATTAAAGACCCCATCCCAAGAGTACCGTAACAGAACTTCATCACCGGTTAATATAAAGGTCAGGATAGACGAGTATAAATGATAAAGCTATAGGCTCAAATACTCGCGTTAGTCCGATATGGTGCCCAACTGTTTAATTACAAGTTACGGAGCCATATTCAAGACCCCACACCCATTAACCCATCTGTAATTTACTTCACATGACCGGCCAACCTGGACGGCCTACGGAGACTCCGAAGACTTCAAGTAGCTATAGTGTTCACAATCTCTAAGAAAAGAAAAATTGAAGAAAAGGTACCTAAGTCGATGCCAGTGACGAGGCAGAAATAAGTTAGAGTTCAAAAAGTGATAAACTCCTTATTTTGAAATAAATCATCAAAGTGTTCATTAACGAGAATCTATAGAAACAGATTCCCTCTACCAGTGTACCAGTGTTAAATTCGTTTAGTAGCCTACACCTCTCTAATTTAAATAAGGAATTAAATCCAAATAAGACGGATTTCGCATAAAATACTCTGTCATATATCCGACCTGTGATAAAATATTCAGCGTCCCCAAACGCCGTATTTTGAAGAAAATCATTCAAAGTGTTTACAAATTAGAATCTATAGAAACAGATTCCCCCTATCAGTCTGTGTTAAAATCAGTTACTACGCCTTCCAAACATAGAAAAAGAATTAAATCCAAATAAGACGGATTTTCGCCTAAACTAACTCTGAAATAATTCCGACCAGTGAAAATATTTTAGAGTCCACAAAACTTGAATTCAATCTTGCTAAGTATACCAGTGTGCAAGGTTATATATTAATAGAAATGCAATATTATAGGTTTGACTCCTGTAAGGAGATAAAGAAACCCTAATATTTAGTAGTGGCCCCGTAATCATTGACGAACATGCCTATTACTAAGGCATCCTCTTCAAACACTAATCCGCCATAGTTTGAATCTACCGCGCAGAGCATTTAAAAACTGAGGAGCCTTCATCATGAGCGCACGCGACCTCACTCATGGCTTCAGTCATTATGAATTGGGTTCTCACTACGAAAAAAGTTCGTAAAAAATAAAAACAAAAAGAAAATAAGAATAACTATCCAATAAGCTTTCCATCATATCGTGGATGTACTTGTGTGGATCTTTGACCAGACGCTGATTCAGGCGTCATACTTCCTTCACTGACATATCAAGTAAACCAAAATCCTTAATACATCAACGAATGGGAAGGGGATGGTCGGGAGGGCCCCAGTCGTCAATGATTACGGGGCCACTACTAAATATTAGGTTTTCTTTATCTCCTTACAGGAGTCAAACCTATAATTTATTAGTGGCCCCTCCATCATTGACGAACATGCCTGATTTCTAAGACTGGAGGGGGACATTCGTAATCATATCATAACTCTAGAAAAGCAGATAATCAAACAACCACATAGTATTCTTACTTTTGTAAAAAAGAGATATTCGGGTGCATAAACTTTATACAGCCTAAATCTTCAAAAAGGGGTACAAGCAGGAGCGTGCTTCAAAGAAGCCTACTTGAAAAAGGGTTAACTCTGAGACTCTGTGCAGAGATCTGCTAGTTAAGAAGGCACCCCACTTAAAGTAAGTGGTGAAAACTAAAAACTTATAAGTTTACATGTGCACATATAAACCTCATTAACTAGTGGATATATTCCTAAAAATATAACCAAACATAAATGAATTCTTGTACATTCGTAGAAGTACTGAACTCGTGTACTTATGCAGAAGTAATTACTTCAAAAGTAAAAGTCGTAGTTGCAACTACCGAGATTTCTCAAAAATCTATTGCTTCACAGCCAAAGTTACTTACAACAAGAATTGTTGTAACACTATTATTGGCCTTTAGCACAATTTCCTGCAATGAATACTACAGAGAAATTTTATAATACAATGCCTACAACCAGTATCACAGCTCGTATGTTCCGAACACATACTCCGGAGGGGTCTAGGGTGTCCTATGTCACACTGACTGCATCCTCCCCCCCCCCCCCCTTTTTCTTGAAATTAAACAAAACGTGACTAAAACGGCCACCTAGACCCTCTGCCGTAAAGCTATACATGGCAAGGAAGGTTTGTCCAGAGCTACTGAAAGGAATCGAGGCAAAAAACTCCTGATTAGAGGCCGACAACTGTGTGGACTTAATAACTTCCACCGAAAGATTATTAAGGAAACGTAAAGAGGCTGTCCCCTTGCGTAAATCGTGGGTCTTACCCACAACGGCGGGATTCATCTCTTTAAAGTCCTCGACCAAGAGAGAAGCCAGTGTACGCTTCATCAAGCGTTCACCCGGACTTGCGACCCATAAAGCACCCTGGTGATTTAGAGGTGCCACTCTTAAATATTTGGTTAGAGCTTGCACTGGGCATAAAAGATGATGCACCTTTCCCCTTTTTTAACGCCGGCACCGTGAACTCTGAAAACACGTGTTCACTGTGCTCAATCTTGGCTATGAATCCTGGGGAAGGTGCAATGTGAATACCCTCATGAAGCCTATCAAACCTGAGGCAATTAGGTGCGTTGCTCATCGCCGCCAGCTCAGATACTCTGTTCCCGGTAGCCAAAGCCATAAGGAATACTGCCCTTTTGTAAAATCTGCAGTCTTTGGTACATACGGGAACGAGAATAACGACGATGCTTTGTCCAGAGACCATGTAGGCCTGAGCTGACGGGGAGGTGGGCGGAGTTTAAAACCTGCCCACATAAATCACTTTCAGATAAATGTTTCTGCATGAACAGATAAATTAAATAATTAACAACCAACGCCACCGAGGGCACAGTTTGTTTTTGTTCTAAGAATCCAAGACGTAAAAGCTTGCCAATGCGATTGAAACTGTCGCTTTGTAGACTGGGTATATTGATTCTGGAATATCTTGGTCACGTCGCTACCATATGGTGCTAGCCACTTGGCCTCCTGAATGTCCATAATGAACAAGTCTGCGAGGTTTCTAGGTTGCCAATTGTGGGGGGTGGCAGCCAAGCAGAGGGGACTCCGCCGGCACCAAAAACCTGAAGAGAGAACCAAGAATGGCGTTCTGGAGGGATTTGGTGGGAAGAAAAGTCATGGTTATAAGAACCTGGAATGTCCTTAATATGAACATCCAAAACATTTCCGTAACATTGCTACCCCTGACTCATCCGGCCCGTATAAAAGAGGCATAGCTCCTGTTTTTTTAACTGGCGCCTTGTCTAAAGGAGGGGGAGATATGTCTGATAAGATTCGCACAGTGGAAGTAGTGAGAGCTGCTGTGCCTGGCACATTGGAAATTGGATCTGACACAAGAGGATGGTTAGGTATTTTAGCTAAAGCAAAGGATGTAGCCAGAGGTCGCACAATCGTCGACATCGCGGGATCTCCCGTATCAAAAGGAGTTTCCGGCGTAGGGCCAAAGAACCTATTAAGTGCATTCAATAGTAGTGCAACAATCTCTTCCGCCGGTACATACCTAGCCGATGACGAACTCCGTGGAGATTCGACAGTACCCTGAGAGTCGCCTAGAAGGTGACTGGACTCTTCAACCTCCATCTCTGAGACCAGAGATCGTTGTTCTTCATCCGTTAAGTCTGGCCTATCATGGGAAGATCCCGCCGAAGCCGGGACCTCCACATGTTGCCATGTTAAAACTGGGATAGAAGATGGTACATCGGCATCCCGGTGGACGTCACAAAGGGATGTGTGCTGTCCTGCCAGGACCGTGAGTATCGCCATACACCTTGGCTGTGGCTGTCCCTCGCTTGCGAGCTCGGTATACTCTCTGAATGGGAGCCCTCGTCCGAGTCCCGTAAAGGTTTATGATAATTAAAAGCTCCCATAGCTCATTAACACATTGAAAGCAGAGCTGGTGAGCAAAATCATAAAGTATACTAATTAATTTAATATATATTTAATTGTATTAAAATAAATTACTATAAATAAACACAATATTATCATAATATAATCATAGAAAATATATATGTTCATTATGATTCAGCCATTAAATTATTTCATTAACAAACAAAAATAAGATAGGGATACCTGAGCTTAACGGCGTTGAACATACAGCAAGGAGAGGTTCAAGTGCCGACACGACAGAGACTGGGGGAAAACTACCCCGCCCCCGGGAACTACCTGGTCACCTGGTGCAACACCGGTACTCCGTCCTGGAAAGAGAAATTTCCGGGGATTAATGCTCATAGGGTTACACCCAAAAAATGGTACAAAATATGTGCCACAAAACCGCCGGTCAACGAACCGTAGCACTCCACCACTACTTTTGAAGTCTTTCAAGTATCCCTATCCACTTGAAACACTAGTAAGATTCCGGCATCTTTTTATCCCATAAAAAGTCTAAGCCTATCTTAATCTCTAATCCGGCTTCTCCCAGAAGCCCTCATAGATCGCCGTCTTGAAGGCCGTGATACCCTATTGTATCAATCAATTGTTTGGCAAATTATCGCGAATTGCAAATCAGCTAATATAACCACCCGAAGGTACAACCGCCGGGTTTTATATGCAATGTTAAACCAATTGTACCTGCCCCAGACCTCTTTGTAAAAAGGTCGCCGGGAGGGAAAGACTAAACAAACAAACAGCATTGTTTCAATGGCTTATTAAAGATTTCAGCATATCTTTTACCTGTCCAAAAGAATTAAGCATAACTTCTGAATCCTCATAAAGATGAAGCATATCTTTATTAAAGATGAAGTCTTTCAAGTGTCCCTTTACACTTGAAACACTAGTAATATTCAAGCATCTTTTTATCCCATAAAAAGTCTAAGCCTATCTTAAACTCTAATCTGGCTTCTCCCAGAAGCCCTCATAGATCGCCGTCTTGAAGGCCGTGATACCCTATTGTATCAATCAATTGTTTGGCAAATTATCGCGAATCGCAAATCCGTTAATATAACCACCCGAAGGTACAACCGCCGGGTTTTATATGCAATGTCAAACCAATTATACCTGCCCCAGACCTCTTTGTAAAAAGGTCGCCGGGAGGAAAAGACCAAACAAACAGACAGCATTGTTTCAATGGCTTTGAAAAGCAGAGAAAACCATGTCCAACAGGTGTCAGCATGATCACCTAGATAACTGTGTGGAGCCCCCCTCGACGGGAATAACCCAGGAAGCCTGATCCCAGGCTCGACCATAGAAAACGCAGTTTCTGATGAGCCCTCAAGCGACCAAACTCGTCGGGGTAACTTACCTATTTTAGCCATCATGACTAAAACTCGGTAAACAAAAACGAGGAGTTCTCGGAGCAACGAGAAAAACGCCGGAAAGGTAACCCACACTAAACGAGACATTACAGTAGGGCGTAATGCATAAAGCAATGAATAACACAGGAAGCCTGATCCCAGGCTCGACCACAGAAAATGCAGTTTCAGATGAGCCCTCAAGCGACCAAACTCGTTGGGGTAACCTACCTATTTAAGCCATCCTGACTAAAACTCGGTAAACAAAAACGGTGTTCTCGGAGCAACGAGAAAAACGCCGGAAAGGTAACCCACACCAAACGAGACATTTTAACACATTTTATACAAAGGGTGTGCGCAAAAATAGGGATACCTAAACAGGAGGGCGTAATGCATAAAGCAAAAACCGGGGCAAAGGTAGCCATGACAGAGACTGGTGGGAAACTTACTCCAGGGTCTGCATAGACCCGCCGGGACCCAGCTCTGGAAAAAAAGAAAATTTCCAGGAATTAATGCTCATAAGGATAACCCAATCATGTTCGCACACAAGTGTTAAATAACCCGCCGGGTAACGAGACGTAATACTCAACGACTACAGCTCGCTACGCGGTGGGGTTTCCTAAGTAAAAGATATCAGAATATCTTAATTTGTCCAAAAGATTTATGAATACCCTCTGACATAATATATAAAGACCAGCATGGCGTTTATAACAGATTAAGTCTTTTCGGTGGTGTTTGTTTCAAGATTCAATTTTGGAAAAAAACAAAACTAAAAAAGACGCCGGCCCCCGAATTAACTCGTAGATGAAAAACTGGGAAGCCTGACAAATATACGAGATCTAACTTCTCCCGAAGTATCTTTTTAGATCGCCGTATGTTGAAGGCGGCGATACAAAACGTATCCCTCAATTGTCTGGTTAACTAACTGAATTGTAAATTCGTTATTCCCCCCCCCCTTCCAAGGAGCACGCACCGGGTGTGAATATTAGTTTAAAAAACGTTAACCCCAATTGTGCCCTAAAGCGCCGTATGTTGAAGGAGGCGATACACAATGCATCCCTCAATTATTGTCTGGTCAACTAAACTGAATTTTGCAAATTCGGTCATCCCACCCTTCCAGGTTGCACCCGCCGGGTGATTTAAAGTTTAAAAGTTAACCCCAATTGTTCCTATCCCCACTTCTTTGTAAAAGATCGCCGGGGAGGAAAAACAACAACAGCATAGTTTTATATTGGCTTTGCAAAACCGAAAAAACTACAAACAACACGTGTCCGTATGAACACTGTTAGATGGGTACAGCCAATCCGCCGGGAATCATAAGGAGCCTGAAACAGGCACCCCAGAGACGCAGTCCTGGGGAGCCACAGACACCCACTCGCCGGGGAAACAAGCCTGTTTTAAACCATGCGTGGCCAAAACTCGGCAACCAGCCGGGGTTATCAAGGTGAAACCGAGAAAAACCCGCCGGAAAAAACCCACTCCGTCCAGATACCATCTGAACGCAACACCGGACCGAGGCGTAGCCAAAACACAACTAACGCCGGGCCCAACATAGTCCGTGGAATTAGCCAATACACAACTAACCCAGGACACAAAAATAGTCCGTGGAATTAGCCAATACACAACTAAACCAGGACACACATGACTCAGTAGTACATATTTAGAAAATAAATCAATAGCCTAGCACTTGTATATTTTTTTTTTTTTTTTTTTTTTAAGAGACAATGAACGGAGGAAGGAAAAACACAGATAAAACAAAAAGGTCCATGTGCCTAAAGGCATCCTCCATTCATAAAATGTTTGTAACAACTGGATTTAAACATTTGTAGATTGTAAGTTTGTGGAAAGCAATTTGAGGGAAGTGAATTCCAAAGAGTAGTAGTTCTAGGGATAAATGAATTTTGATAAGCAGAAGTTCTGCATTGTGGAGGAGAAAGTGTACTCATGGGCGCTTTCAGCTGCCCTAGTTCTACGGGGAAAGATGTGGAGAGGCGGCACAATTGAAGCAAGTTCCTCGGAACAATTGCTGTGAAAATATCTGTAGAATAATGCAAGGGATGCAACGTTTCTTCGTATGGATAATGTAGGAAGGTCCTGTGTGATTGCAGGGTTATTGATTAATCTAATAGCTTTATTTTGAATTTTGTCCAACTGCCTCAATGCAACCACTCCACTTCCACTCCACAGAGGTGAACAGTAATCCATCTGAGAACGCACATGACTTTCATATATTACGGCCAACTGCTCGTCAGTGAAGAATTCTCGAACTCTGTACAGGAGTCCCAGTTTTTTAGAGGCATTCTTAGCAATGCTTCTAACATAATGTGTCCAGCTCAAGTTAGTAGTTAATGTTACACCGAGAATGTCAATACTAGGGGAAGTGGGAATATTTACATCATTAAAAAATATATGGGAGTCAGTGAGATTCTGTCGGTTAGAAAATTGAATGTACTTGGTTTTCTGTGCATTAAAGGAAACTAGATTCTTTTGTCCCCATTCTTCAATTCTAGAAAGGTCCTGGTTCAGAGAAATTGCAGTGCTTATTTTTGAATTTATAAGATCGGGTTGGGTGAAAGAATTGGTAAATGTGAAGGAACTGTGGAGTGTTGAGTCATCTGCGTAGGAATGTATTGGATTATGAGTGGTAGATATGAGATCATTGATATGAATGAGGAACAGAGTTGGGGCCAAAACTGATCCCTGGGGAACACCAGTATTTATTGAGTGAAATTGAGAATAAAGGCCATCTACCATTACACGTATTTTTCTGTTATGAAGATAAGAAGAAATTAGTGGAACTAATGATGCAAGGCCGTAGTGTGACATCAAAATACGCTGGGAACGTCAGCAAAAATACGCTACCTCATCAGAAAGATAAAAGGAAGCAATAACGCGTAATGAAAGCCGCCTGCATCACAAAGCTAGCTAACTGTGAAAAAGTTCATCTGTCCACAACAGGACCACGAAGGTACATCCGAAATAGATGCCCCAAACACACGACCCAAAATACACTGCACTGCGGGCAACCAGCCCAGGACACTCCTGCTACGCATATCCTAACCTTACTCGATACATCCCGGAGTAAACAAATGAGAAAAAACTCACTAGGGACGCAGCAAATGCGGAACCAGCGGAACGTGGAGAGACACGTCCGGGCCGGTTGACCGCAGAGCAGAGAAGGAAGTATGACGCCTGAATCAGCGTCTGGTCAAAGATCCACACAAGTACATCCACGATATGATGGAAAGCTTATTGGATCGTTATTCTTATTTTGTTTTTGTTTTTATTTTTTACGAAGTTTTTTCGTAGTGAGAACCCAATTCATAATGACTGAAGCCATGAGTGAGGTCGCGTGCGCTCATGATGAAGGCTCCTCAGATTTTAAATGCTCTGCGCGGTAGATTCAAACTACGGCGGATTAGTGTTTGAAGAGGATGCCTTATGTAATAGGCATGTTCGTCAATGATGGAGGGGCCACTAATAAATAGTGACTTATCTTAACCTCGTCAAATAATAGTAGCTGATTATACCCAAGTTACGGGTAAAGTGAACATTAAGGTACCCGACTAAGTATTTATACAATCTTTCGAAAAGAGAATATTGATTTGATCCTAAAGAAAGGAAATTCAATTTAAGCCGCATTGAGCATACCTGATCTCCATCTAGATCCGCGATCGTGCTAGAAGATATTTGATTAAGTTATACCATTTATGTTCTCATGTTAACACATTCTTGTTCAATAATATGTATTTAGGAAATAAGTGAAATAAAGCTGTATTACAAACTATATTTTGGCATTATATGTATCCTCTATTGTCTTCCTTAAGCCCGCGTCACACACAGTACGGCTGCCGCTCGACAGCCGCCGACAGAGGATGACTTGCACTTTTTCGCCGATTCTAATCGAATCACTGGAACACCGCACGATCTTCGCCGGCACACGATGACCGTATGACAAGCCCTCGACAGTCACTCGACAGTCACTCAACACACACACGACACACACGCTGGTAACACGACCGTTGTAGAATAAATCGTTAACCGGCCACGATGCTCACTCGGCTATCACACGTTCGTCATATGTTAACAGCATGGTAATGCCGATGTTGGTCGATAGCCATACGTGAACCGCACGGGTGTAAACAACATACACACGGGTGTGGAACGATTAAATCGACCGTGGTACGATGCACATGATAGTCACACGGCAAATGACCCGCCCTTATATAATTATATAGTTTTAATATATTTGTTATAGTTATTGTACTTCTATATTTTGCTTTAATTACACTATATTTCTATTTAACCTAACCTGACCTAATGTGAGACCTCACTTGGACTATGCTGTTCAGTTTTGGTGTCCTTATTATAGAATGGATATTGACTCTCTGGGGGCAGTCCAACGAAGAATGACGTAAATTATCCACATTGTTATAAATTTATCATAAGAGGAGAGGCTGATAACCCTTGGCTTGCATTCATTAGAAAGACGCAGATGTATAGGAGATATGATAAAGGTGTTTAAATGGATGAAAGGTATCAATAAGGGAGATAGAAATAAGTTATTAAGGCTTAATAACGGCGAGATAACCCGTTCAAATGGCTTAAAATTGGACAAGTTTTGCTTTAGAAAAGACATAGGTAAGAACTGGTTTGGGAAATGAGTTGTGGAAGTGTTTGGTTAGCTCAGGAACGGTAGAACATTTTAAGTGCAAAGTTAATAGTCATATGAATTATATGGGTTGGGTGTGAATGTGATCTGCCTCGTGTGGGCCGGTCGGCCTTATGCAGAATTCCGGTTTCTTAAGTTCTAACCTAACCTATGGTGAGTACACTACCAGATATATATAATTACATTATGCAATATTGCATATTGCATCGAAACACATTTTATTGATCTATTACTTCTTAATACAACATTTTGTTTTATGTGCCATTTTTTCCTAGTCAGTAATTTGTGATATTTTTTCCAGTGCCTTTTTTTCCTGTGACGTTTTTTGGCCTTGTTTTCCGAGTACCGTTTTACACGTCTACTGTATATGATTATTTTCAATTTAGAGATTTTTGGCATATTAACCCCCCCCAGACATATTATGTTCCAGTAAGTCCGAGGAGGCGCTTGACATGTATTTTGGGTCTTGAATTTGGCTCATGAGTGTTGTCGAAGCCTTACATTTTTCTCGATTTCCATCCACCAGATTGCTATTTATTGTGATGTATCATATGTCAATGGAAAGAGGAATATTTATAGTACATGATAAAACAAACAAAATTGTAAATAAATCGAAATATGAAAGTGTAAATGAGTCCGGAATACAATTATTTCCCATGCAATTGTCTTCACACCGTCTTATCTCGAAATTGTGAGTGATGATCATATATTTTTTGTCCTCAAATAATAGTATTTTTTCTCTTCTTTCCAAATCTGAAAACAGAAATTGTTTATCTTCAATAGTTCTCAAGCAGTGACCAAAATGAAATAAAAAAATTATTTTGATTTATATGGTTTATAACATTTTCGATTTATTTCGTTGCTACGAAGTGTATGGTTTTAAATTTAGGCTGTATGAATACGGCAAATGATGCTGATGAGTATTAAATAAAGTAGAAGTTCCTACAACAAATACTTTTTGCGCTATGAATATTTGAAATGAAGAGCCAAAATGCGAATATTTACGCTTCACCCATCTCTGTTCCGGCGATGCTAGCCGGGTTCCGAGCTGTTCCCCACCTCGTGGTTGCGTTATTTGCTCAGATACGTATATAACTGTTTATATCACCGTCATCGGAAAATTATGCTCTTTCTAATGGTGAAAACCAAAATAATATAGCGTAATTGGTTCGCGAGCTATGCGCAATTGTTTCCATGCAGTGACCGAAAAAAAAAATATATGATTTTGATTGATATGGTTTATAACATTTTCGATTTATTTCGTTACTACGAAGTGTATGGTTTTAAATTTAGGCTGTATGAATATGGCAAATAATGCTGATGAGTATAAAACAAACTAGAAGTTCCTACAACAAATACTTTTTGCGCTATGAATATTTGAAATGAAGAGCCAAAATGCGAATATTTACGCTTCACCCGTCTCTATTCCGCCGATGCTAGCCGGGTTCCGAGCTGTTCCCCACCTCGGCGTTGGTTTATTTGCTCGGATACGTATATAACTGTATATATCACCGGAATCGGAAAATTGTGCTCTTTCCAATGGTGAAAACCAAAATAATATAGCGTAATTGTTTCCATGCATTGTTAGTGTTATGAAAATATATGAGAATGTTTATACAGTTGTATATCTTTGCCACAATATACAACACTTATATAATTTTCCTTGCCAATAATTGTATAATGTTCATAGAAGACATGTCAGTCATGAAGGTTGTTAATTTTACTTACCTGGTAGGGGCACAACCCTTTCCAATGAGAAGGGAAATGGCTCATGGGTTGACACTGAAAAAACAAAATAAGAAAGCCAGGTTATCTTCAGGTAATAAATTCAGAAATAATTCTATTGTACACGTAAATAAAATAAAGTAATATATATATATATATATATATATATATATATATATATATATATATATATATATATATACAAGGTGTCAAACAAAATATAAAGAATGGTAAATGGTAATGGTAATGTATGTGTGGATATATTTATATATATATATATATAACGTATATATATATATATATATATATATATATATATATATATATATATATATATATATATATATATATATATATATATATATATACCGGTATATATATATATACAAGGTGTCAAAAAAAATAATGGTAAAAACAATGTGTGATTGTGTGTATTTATATATAGCAAATATATATATATATATATATATATACATATATATATATATATACATACTGTATATATATAAGGTGTCAAACCAGAGAAATATGTGCAAATTTCCAAGCCACCCAAAGAGGTACTGCACTTGACTCGTTATTTTTTTAGAGTGGTTTCCCCAGGAGGCCTATATCCACTGTAGTGCAAATTGTAGTAGAAATTGACTTGTGTGTGTGTGTTTTTTTTTTTTTTTTTTTTTTTTTTTTTTTTATGATGATGATGATGATGATGATTATGATGATGGTGATGGGTGAATGAAGGTGGGCCCCGAACCTCTGAAGTGATGATTGAATGAATAAATGAATTATTGAATGATTGAATGAATGAATGAAAGGGTGATGAAGGTGAATGAAAGGGTGATGAAAGTGAATGGAAGAATGCATAAAGACTGAATGAATGAATGGGTGATAGTGATTGGAAAGGAATAATGAAGGTGAATAGGAGAATGCATAAATGAATGAATGAATCGTGCAAAGATCCTGGCTATAGGACATCTGCATCGAGTTGATGGTACTTGTTGAAGCAACCATTGACATCGATGCAGAGGCAAACGAGGCAAGACTTGCATCGAAAGCTCGTGTCCTTGCGAATTTGGTCCTTCTTGTAACACAGATGGCACCGCCTTCGCTTTCCGTCAGGGATCATCTCAAGAACGTGTTCCAAGTTCCTGTTGTACCGGTCATGGTCCAGTACAACAGGACGTGGCTTGGAACCCCTTCCTCGAAGAGGACCTCTCCGACGGCCTCTTGGTGCCTGAGCCCTAGCTTTAACGTCCATTACTAGTGGAACCCAGTTGGCATCCATGACGAGTGCTTCCCGAGCGCCACCAGCTGCACCCGGTACTACTGGTGCGGGGGGGTCAAGTGGTAGGTCATCCACTTGCTCCTCATCATCAGTAGCATCGTCCGATACTGGTGCCGCCTGGGGTGCATTCTCAGCGAGTGCTCCCCCGACGGCAACAGCAGCAGCATCTAGACCTGGTGAGGGGGGGGGGGTCATGAAGGAGTGCTCCCCCAACGCCTCTACCAGCAGCAGGAGCACCAGGAGGAGTGCCAGGATCATCAGCAGGAGCGGCTGGGGAGTCTGGATTGTCGTCCGGTGGGGGCGACCCAGCTGAGCTTCCGGAGGATTGCCGACGCCGCCTGCCTCGCCTGAGATGGGTGCATGGCTCGTACTGACCTTCCGGCAAATCCTGTGCACGCCGGATGCGTCTCCCCGACAAAGGCCACTCTGCAGGGTTGAAGTACAAAAAGGAACGGACTACGCTTTCCTGGAACGCCAGCATAGTCATCTTCCTGCGGGGGTTGCACTTCTTGAAGAGTACGAAGACATTGAAGAGGGCCATTTGGATGAAGTAGAATATGATCTTCTTCGTCCATTTGACCGTCCTTCGCTGGATGGGGTAGTAATGGATCATCTGATCGAAATCATCCACCCCACCCATGTGGCGGTTGTAGTCGTCAACACAAACGGGTTTCATGATGTTCTTGCGACTCCGCTGCCACCTTCCTTGTACCTTCTTCTTGACAAAGGAATGCTTTGGAACGGTGCTCTGGTCGTGGAAGGTGGACACCATGTTGACAATCCGTTTGTCTTTCCAAAGCATCACTAGGGTTGTGCCGTTGTTCATCGCCTCTATTGCATCGTCTTCCAGTGTCGCTGCATGGGCAATGTCGCGCAACCGCTTCGGAGCCCCTCGTGCAAGCCTCAGGGTGCCACACACATAGATCTGGTGGTGTGTGAGCATGTGGTGGCACAGGTCAACTGAGTTGTAAAAGTTGTCCATGAACAACTTGTAACCCATGCCTTGCAGGGACTCCATTAAACCCTCAACTGTTTTCTGGAGAGTTTGACCAATACCAGTGTAGACTTGAAAGTCATACACGAAACCAGTCGTGGACTCTGCCAGGATGTATAGCTTGATGGCGTACTTCGTCGGCATCATCGGGTTGTAGCACTTGAATGAAAGGCGACCCTTCCACCCAAGGCAGCCTTCGTCGATGGACACCTTCCTCTCCGGGATGTAGGCAAGCTTGAAGCCAGCAAGCAGGTAGCGCATCACCGTGCGGATCTTCACTAGCCTGTCTTTGGTCTGCTTGATGACTGCCTTGCTGTTGAATGTGTGGAAATTGCTCAGCAAGGCTTGGAACTTGGTGACCTGCATGGTCTTGCGAAACGTTGGGTAATTATGGAGTCCATCATTTAACCAGTAGTGACGCACAGTGGGGAGTTTGTTCACACCCATGAGGAAGTACAGGCCAAGGAATTTGGCCATGTCCTCCTCACTGAATGATGTCCAGAGAGAACCAACGAATAAGGCATATGCGTTGGTCTCACTCACCAGGAACCTGAGCAGTTCTCTTGTAAAGAAGAGCTGGAAGAACTGCAGTGGTGTCACTGGTGCTGGAACCCGCAAGCCAGGGGTTCCAGTGAAAGGATCAACGTTGGGTGTGAACGGGTCTGAAGTCCACTCGTGATCCTCAGCATACACGGTGGGGGGGGCGTGGAGGTGCACGTGCTGGGAGAGCACCACGTCGTCCGCCTGGACGACGTATGTAACCTCTGCGGCCCCTGGGCCTACCACCTCGGCCCTTCATGGGCCCAGATTTTCGGCGAGGAAGGGGAGGGGTCGTCTTCTGCGGAAGACGAAGGGGGTGGGGGTGATGGTGGATGTGATGAGGGTGATGGAGAAAGTGCTGTGGTGGAGTCAGGCCGTGGGGGTGATGGTGGATGTGATGAGGGTGATGGAGAAGGTGCTGTGGGTGGATGAAGTGGGGCAGGACGAAGCCTTTGTGGAAGCTCCTCATCGATTGCCGCAGCAATCTCATCGTGCATGATTTGGCGATGTTCAGGCGGAACAAACGCCATGTAGCGCGCCTCGCTGCCCCCACTGTTACCCAAGGAGATCAGCGAGGGGGAGGCTACGTTAGGAGACAGGACATGTGATGGTGGGGTGTTTAGACTACCCACCGGCAGGAGTGAAGCCAGGATGCGGGGGCTGTCTGAAATGTTGCTGGCCGGTGATTCTACGTGAGGTAACAAGGGACCGCCATGCAGGGTGCGTCGTGAAGCAGGAGAAGAAAAAGAATAGAATGATGTGTGGAACTCCGGGAATGGTAGTGGTGGATGGAGATGGTTGTTGTGTGAAGACATGAGTGGATGTTGATGGTTGTGGTGTGAAGACATGAGTGGAAGTTGATGGTTGTGGTGTGAAGACATGAGTGGATGTTGATGGTTGTGGTGTGAAGACATGAGTGGATGTTGATGGTAGGATGGGTGCTGGTAGGAGGGGTGTGGGTAGGACGGGTGGGGATGGATGAGGTGGGGCGATGTGTAGTGATGTACGGGATAGGGGGACGGGTGTTGATGAGCGGTGAGGTAGGGCGACGGGTGTTGATGAGCGGTGAGGTAGGGCGACGGGTGTTGATGAGCAGCGGCGAAGTAGGGCGACGGGTGTTGATGAGCAGCGGCGAGGTAGGGCGACGGGTGTTGATGAGCAGTGGCGAGGTAGGGCGACGGGTGTTGATGAGTAGTGGCGAGGTAGGGCGACGGGTGTTGATGAGCAGTGGCGAGGTAGGGTGACGGGTGTTGATGAGTAGTGGCGAGGTAGGGCGACGGGTGGAGTTTGTGGAGGTGGTGGAGTTGGTGGAGGTGGAGGTGGAGTTTGTGGAGGTGGTGAAGGGTCGCCCTCAATGAGAATCCTCCTCCTCTTCCCCCTGGGCGGTGGAGAATGGGTCAAATCATCATCATCCGTCTCACCCGTCTCATCCGTCCACTCCTCCTGATCGCTCCCCATGTCGTCCTCGCCCTCACTCTCACTGCTGGACATATCGAGGATGGTAGCAAGGACGGAGGCCAGCTGGTGCTCCGGGATGGGGCGTTTCCTACTCATGGCTAGTCGACTAGATGTGTAACTGATCTGTAATGGTGGGGGGGGGGTGTATAAAAACAAATACAAAACAGGAAAAAAAAATATATATATATATATGTATATATATATATATATATCAATCTACAATTAGAAAAACAAAATATATATATATATATATATATATATATATATATATATATATATATATATATATATATGGGGGAGGGGGAAGAGGGGAGGGGGAGGGGAGGGGGGGGGAAGAGGGAGGGGAGGAGTATAATAATAATATATAATAAATAGATACTAGCCTATTAATATTTATGGGGGGGAGGGGGAGGGGTAAATGGGGAAGGGAGGGGGCATAACATACATAAATACATAAATACGAATTAAATTATATATTTATAACAATCTACAATTAGAATAAAAAAAAAAATATATATATATATATACCGGTATATATATATATATATATATATATGGGGAGGGGGGGAGGGGAGGGAGGGAGGGAGGGAGGGAGGGGGAGGGGGAGGAGGGAGGGAGGGGGGAGGGAGGGAGGGGAGGGGGAGGGATGGAGGAGTATAATAATATATAATAAATAGATACGAGCCTAGTAATATTTATATGGGGGGAGGGGGGGGGGTATAATGGGGGAGGGAGAGGGGGCATAACATACATAAATACATAAATACGAATTATATTATATATATATATATATATATATATCTGAGGGGAGGGGGGAGGGGGGTATAATATTATACAAAGGAATACAAAGGAGAAATACAAACTGCAGCAGATCTATTGGTCCTTACGGGCAGTTTGGATATCTAAAACTACTAACCTACTGACTACGAGGTAGAGAAAAGGATAGCAAAGAAGAAGGCTCCTCCCCACCCACCACTCCCTCCAGCTAATGCTGGCATGGAAACAGATAGGAAAAATACCATGTAGTATTGAAAAACTGACACGGAAATTCGGACAGGACAGGGAGAAAAAGAAGTTTATTTGTAATCTAAGCTAACTCTATTTACTACAATTCTGAAAGGGAACAGATGTATGAAAATCAATATACATTGCGGTATGCGTTGACATTTCGTTGCGCGTTATTCTGAAAGAAACTGTGTTAATCGGGGGTTATTTGCCATGTGTTTATCCAGATGGTTCTTAAATGTTTCGACAGTATTACAGTTTACAATGTTCAAGGGTAGTCTGTTCCAATTATTCACAACGCGGTTGAAGAAGAAATGCTTCGCCTCGTGAGAATTAAAACACTTGCCTATAATCTTATAACCATTGTTTCTCGTGTTTGCTTGATTGATCGTAAATAATTCGCTTACATTTAGGTTGCTGAATCCCTTGAAGATTTTGAACACCATTATTAGGTCACCTCTCATTCTGCGCTTTGTTAAGCTAAACAAATTTAGTTCTTTTAAGCGCTCTTCGTACGGTTTATTACGCAATCTGGGTATCATTTTAGTGACTCTGCGTTGCACCCTTTCAAGTTTATTTTTGTCCTTTCGGTAGTACGGTGACCAGAATTGCACGCAGTATTCGAGATGGGGACGCACCAATGAGTTGAATATAGTAAGTATGATTTTTTCTGATTTGAATTTGAATGTTCTGCCGATGAAACCCACCAATTTATTAGCAGTTTTTATTACCTCTGTACACTGTTTACTCGGCTTCAGGTCACTTGATATTATAACTCCCAGATCCATTTCATTATTTGTATTTGATAGTTGAATGTTGTTCATATAATGGGGGAGGGAGGGGGAGGGGGTATAATGGGGGAGGGAGGGGGAGCGGGTAAATGGGGGGAGGGAGGGGGAGGGGGAGGAGGGAGGGGAGGAGTATAATAATAAATATATAATGTTTTTAAATAGATACTAGCATAGTAATATTTATATGGGGGGGGCAGGGGGAAGAGGGGGAGGGAGGGGGAGGGGTATAATGGGGAGGGAGGGGGAGGGGGTATAATGGGGGAGGGAGGGGGGGGAGGGAGGAGTATAATAATATATAGATAATAAATAGATACTAGCCTAGTAATATTTATATGGGGGAAGGGGGAAGAGGGGGAGGGGGGTATAATGGGGGAGGGGGGAGGGGGCATAACATACTGTAAATCAATCATAAATACGAATTATATTATATATATATATATATATATATATATATATATATATATATATATATATATATATAGATGGGGGGGAGGTGGAGGGGGAGGGGGAGGGGTGGGGGAGGGAGGGGAGGAGTATAATAATAATATATAATAAATAGATACTAGCCCTAGTAATATATATGGGGCAGGGTGAAGAGGGGGAGGGGGTATAATGGGGGAGGGAGGGGGAGGGGATTGGGGGAGGGAGGGAGGAGGGGGTATAATGGTGGAGGGAGGGGGAGGGGGGTATAATGGGGGAAGCGGGGGAGGGAGGGGGAGGGGGTATAATGGGGGAGGGAGGGGGAGGGGGGTTGGAATGGGAGGAGGGGGAGGGGGTATAATGGGGAGGGAGGGAGGAGGGGTTATAATGGGGAAGGGAGGGGAGTAGAATAATAATAATATATAATAATAGATACTAGCTAATAATAAATATAGTATATGGGGCAGGGGAAGGGGGGGGAGGGTGTATAAGGGGGGAGGGGGAGGGGGGTAGAATAATAATAATATATAATAAATAGATACTAGCCTAATAAATATTATATTGTATGGGGGAATGGGGGAGGGGGAGGGGGTATAAGGGGGGAGGGATGGGTAGGGGGGTTATAATGGGGGAGGGAGGGGAGGGGGTATAATGGGGGAGGAGGGGGAGGGGGGTATAATGGGGGAGAGGGGGAGGGGGTATAATGGGGGAGGGAGGGGGAGGGGGTTATAAGGGGGGGAGGGGGGGGAGGGGGGGGAGGCATAACATCCATAAATACATAAACACGAATTATATTATATACATATATATATATATATATATATATATATAATTATATATGGGGGAGTAGATATACTAATAATAAATACTAAAATATATATATATATAATATATATAATATATATATGGGGGGAGGGGGAGGGGGGAGGGAGGGAGGGGGGAGGGGGAGGGAGGGAGGGGGGGGAGGGAGGGGAGGGGAGGGAGGGAGGGAGGGAGGGAGGGGGGGAGGGGGAGGGAGGAGAGTATAATTATAATAATAGATACTATAGTAAGATTTATATGGGGGAGGGGGAAAGGGGGAGGGGAAGGGGGTATAATGGGGGAGGGGAGGGAGGGGGAGGCGGGAGGGGATACTAATAATAATAATAAATAATAAATAGATATTATATATATAATAGGGAGTATAAAAAAAAAAATATATATATAATAAATAGATACTGCCTAGTATATTTATATGGGGGGGAGAGGGGGAGGGGGAGGGGGAGGGGGGGGAGGGGTATAATGGGGAGGGAGGGGGAGGGGTATAATGGGGGAGGGAGGAGGGGGGTATAATGGGGGGGGAGGGGGAGGGGGTATATGGGGGAGGGAGGGGGAGGGGGTATAATGGAGGGGGAGGGGGGAGGGAGTATAAATAATAATATATAATAAAATAGATATAGTTATATTATATGGGGGGCAGGGGGAAGAGGGGGAGGGGGTATAATGGGGGAGGGAGGGGGCATAAACACTAAATACATAATAAAATATATTATATATAATATATATAATACTATAAATAATAAAATAATATATAGTATATAATTTATATGGGGGGCAGGGGGAGGGGGGAGGGGGGAGGGAGGGGGAGGGGGAGGGGGTAGGGGGGGAGGGGGAGGGGTATATAATGGGGAGGGGGGGGAGGTATGGGGGAGAGAGGGGGAGGGGGTTAAATGGGGGAAGAGGGGGGAGGGGGTATATGGGGGAGGGAGGGGGGAGGGGGGTGTAATGGGGAGGGAGGAAGGGGTCAATGGGGAGGGAGGGGGATATAATGGGGGGAGGGGAGGGGGGAGATAGAAATAATAATATATATAAATAGATACTAGCATAATAATATATATTGTAGATGGGGGGAAGAGGGGGAAGTATATAATGGGAGGGAGGGGAGGGTATAATGGGGGAGGAGGGGAGGGGGTATTTGGGGAGGGAGGGGAGATTAATGGAGGAAGAGAGGGGGGGTATATGGGGGAGGAGGAGGGGGTATGGGGGAGGGGGGGAGGGCATATACATAAATACATAAACACGAATATATTATATATTATATATATATAATATATATATATAATAATAATAATATATAATAAATATACATAATAATAATATAATATTATGGGGGGCAGGGGAAGAGGGGGGGGGGGTATAATGGGGGAGGGAGGGGGAGGGGGCATAATGGAGGGAGGGGGAGCGGGTATAATGGGGGAGGTGAGGGGGAGGGGGAGGAGGGAGGGGAGGAGTATAATAATAAGATAATAAATAGATACTAGCTAGTAATATTATATGGGAGGGAGGGGGAGGTGAGGTATAGGGGGAGGGGGGGGTATAATGGGGGAGGGAGGGGGAGGGGTATAATGGGGGAGGAGGGGGAGGAGGGAGGGGGGAGAATAATAATAAATATAATAAATAGATACTAGATAGTATTTTATATGGGGGGCCAGGGGGAGGGGAGGGAGGGGAGTATAATGGGAGGGGGTATAATGGGGGGGGGGGGAGGGGGATATTGGGGGAGGGAGGGGGAATGGGGGAGGGAGGGGGAGGAGGGGGGGAGGAGATATATAATATATATAAAAATAGATACTAGCCTAGTAATATTTATATGGGGGCAGGGGGAAGAGGGGGAGGGGGGTATAATGGGGGAGGAGGGAGGGGAGGGGGCATAACATACATAAATACATAATACGAATATATTATATATATTATATATAATATATATATATATATTATTATATATATATCTAATATATATATATATATATATATGGGGGGAGGTGGAGGGAGGGGGAGGGGGGTATAATGGGAGGGGGGAGGGGGTATAATGGGGGAGGGAGGGGGAGGGGGTATATGGGGGAGGGAGGGGGAGGGGTATATAATGGGGAGGGAGGGAGGGGGAGGGGAGGAGGAGTATCATAATAATATATAAATAAATAGAGACTAGCTAGTAGCCTGAGTAATATATAGGGGGGGGGGCAGGGGAAGGGAAGAGGGGGAGTGGGGTATAATGGGGGAGGGAGGGGGAGGGGGGGGGGGCATCCTACCATGACATAAATACATAAATACGAATTATATTATATATGTAATATAGATAATATATATATGATATAGCTATGGGGGGAGGTGGAGGGGGAGGGGGAGGGAGGGGAGGAGTATAGGGGGAGGTGGAGGGGGAGGGGGAGGGAGTGGAGGAGTATAATAATAATATACTAATAATAGAGACTAGCATAGTAAATATTTATATGGGGGCAGGGGGAAAATGAGCGGGGGTAGGGGGAGGGGGGGGTAGAATGGGGGAGGGAGGGGGAGGAGGCAGGGGGAGGGGGTATAATGGGGGAGGGGAGGGGGAGGGGGTATAATGGAGGGAAGAGGGGGAAGGGGGGAGGGGGGGTTATAATGGGGGAGGGAGGGGGAGGGGCGGTGCTGAATGGGGGAGGGAGGGGAGGCGGAAGGGGGTATAATGGAGGGAGGGAGGGGGACGGGGTTGAAAATTGGGGAAAGGAGGGGAGGGGGAGGGGGGGAGTAGAATAATAATAATATATAATAAATAGCTTTTATATAGCCTAATAATAATTATATATTGTCTATGGGGGCAGGGGGACAGAGGTGGGCGGGGGTATAATGGGGGAGGGAGAGGGAGGAGGCGGTGGTTATAATGGGTGGGAGGAGGAGGGGAGCGGGGGGTTATGATGGGGGAGGGAGGGGGAGGGGGGTATAACTGGGGAAGAAAGAGGGAGGGTGGTATAATGGGGGAGGGAGGTGGGGAGGGGGTTTGTAGAATGGGGGAGGGGGGAGGGTATCCATACATACATACCTAAATACATAAACAGCGAATTTATATTATATTCAATATACGTACTGTAATTATAGTATATAATATATTATTAATATAATTATATAATCTATATATATATATATAATATATGGGGGATATGGGGGGATGGGAGGGGGGAGGGGAGTGAGCTGAATTAATAATAATATAATAATAAATGGATACTAGCCTAATAATAATATATATTGTATATGGGGCAGGCAGGGGAAGAGGGGGAGGGGGGTATAATGGGGATGGGGAGGGGGGGGAGGGGGGTCTAATGGGTGGGGAGTGGCGAGGGGGAGCTGGTATAATGGGGGAGGTGAGGTGGGAGGGGGAGGAGGGACGGGGAGGAGTATAATACAGAAATATATAATAAATAGATATAGCCGAGTAGTATTTTATGATGGGGGGCAAGGAGGAAAGAGGTCGGGGAGGGGGTATAATGGGGCAGGGGAGGGGGAGGGGGTATAATGGGGGAGGGAGGGGGAGCGGGGAGCGTGTATAAAGGGGGGAGTGGGGAGGGAGAGAGGGAGGGGCGGAGTATAATAAAGATAATAATAAATAGATACTGAGCATATAATATTTTAGTAGTGGGGGGCAGGGGGAAATGGGGGAGGGAGGGGGAGGGGGTTATAATGAGGAGGGGGAGGGGGCTATACTGGGGGATGGGGAGGGGGGAGGAGGGTATAAGTGGGGGAGGGAGGGGGAGGGGGTATAATGGGGGAGGGGAGGGGGAGGGGGTATGGTATAATGGGGGAGGGAGGTGGGAGAGAGGGTATAAATGGGGGAGGGGAGGGGGGAGGGGGAGGAGGGGAGGGGAGGAGGAGTCTAATAGATAATATATAATAAATAGATACTACACTAGTAATATTTATGATGGGGGGGCAGGTGGGAGGGAGAAGAGGGGGAGGGGGTTATAATGGGGCAGGGAGGGGGGGGAGGGGGTATTAATTCGGGAGGGAGGGGGGGGGGTATAATGGGGGAGGGAGGTGGGCGGGGAGGGGTTATCATGGGGGAGGGAGGGCGGAGGGGGAGGAGGGAGGGAAGGACGTTAATAATGAAATATAATAACAATGATGACTACTCGCATAGTAATATTTATTAGAGGGGGGCAGGGGTGAAAAAATGGAAATGGGGAGGGAGGGGAGGGGGTATAATGGGGGCGGGAGGCGGGAGGGTGTTGAGGGGGGTCGTAGAATGGGGGAGGGAGGGGGACGGGGGTATATTTGGGGGAGTGGAGGGGGGTGAGGAGGGTATAATGGGGGAAAGGGTGAGGGGAGGAGTATAATAATAATATAATAAATAGATACTCGCTAGTAAATAATTAAATTGATATGGGGGGGCAGGGCAGGGAAGAGGGGGAGTGGGGTATAATGGGGGATGGGAGGTGGGCAGGGGGGAGGGGGATAACAGACATAAATACCTAAATACAGAATTATATTATAGGATATATATTATCTAGACTATAACATATATATATATATATATAATAGAATATAGATATATATATATAATTATTATATATACGGAGTATATATATATATATGATCCTATGGGGGGAGGTGGAGGTGGAGGGGGAGGGAGGGGAGGGGAGAAAATATATATAAATATAGACACTAAATAGACACTAGCAGAGTATATATGGGTGGCATATGGGGCAGGGGGAAAGAGGGGGAGGGGGTATAAGGGGGGAGGAGGGGGAGGAGGTGTATAATGGGGGAGATGGGAGGGGGAAGGGGGTATAAATGGGGGAGGGAGGGGGAGGGGGTATAAGGGGGGATAGAGGGGGAGGGGGTTATAATGGGGCGAGGGGGTTAGGGGGTATAATGGGGGAAAGCGGGGGAGGGGGTAGGGGGGGTATGGGGGAGGGGGGGCAGGGGGTATTAAATAATGGGAAGGGAGGAAGGGGAGGGGTGTTGTAAGGGGGGAGGGAGGGGAAGGGGTATAAAGGGAGGGGGGGGGGAGGGGTTATAAGTGGGGGACAAGGGAGGGGAGGGGGAGGGGGTGAGTAGACCATAATAAGATAATATATAATTAAATAGATACTAGCCCTAATAATAATATTATATGTGGATATGGGGGCAGGGGGAAGAGGTGGGGAGGGGGGTTAAATGGGGGGGG
This sequence comes from Paralithodes platypus, assembly GCA_032716605.1. NCBI lineage: Eukaryota > Metazoa > Arthropoda > Malacostraca > Decapoda > Lithodidae > Paralithodes > Paralithodes platypus. Next base: position 4,084,848 of record CM064573.1, read on the forward strand.
GAATGGGGAGGGGGGTAAATGGGGGAGGAAGGGGAGGGGGTTTATCATGGGGGAGGGAGGGGGAGGGGGGTAGAAATGGGGGAAGAGAGGGGAGGGGGTAGAAGGGGGAGGGAAGGGGAGGGGGAGAAAGGGGGGGGGGGGAGGGCAGAAATACATAAATTCCATAAAACACGAAATTAAATTATTATCCATATATATAATATATATAGATATTATATATATATATAATATAGATAGTATATTATATTATATAGATATTCGGGGAGGGGGAGGGGGAGTAGAATAATATAATATATAATACGATTACAGCGAATAAATATAGATTGTATATGGGGGCAGGGGGCTGAGGGGAGGGGCGTATAATAGGGGGAGGGAGGGGGAGGGGGGTTATAATGGGGGAGGGAGGGGGAGGGGGAGGGGGTGGAGTAGAATGGGGCGGGAGGGGGAGAGGTGGTATATGGGGGAGGGGGGGTGAGGGCCTAACTACATTCAATACTAAACACCGAATTATATTAGATCCTAATATATCTCTATATATACTATATATACTATATATATATTATATCTATTATAGATACCATATATATGGGGGGAGGGGGAGGGGGGAGTAGAATATAAGAAGAGATATAAAGGATAACTAGCCTTCATAGTGATAATAATTTGTATATGGGGGCAGGGGAAAGAGGGGAGGGGGTCTAATGGGGGAGGGAGGGGGAGGGGGTTATTAATGGGGGAGGGAGGGGAGGGGGAGGGGGAGTGGATAATAAAATACATAATAAATAGATACTTAGCCTAATAATATATATATTGGATATGGGGGGAAGGGGGAAGAGGGGGGAGGGGGGCTAATGTGGGGAGGTAGGGAGGGGGGAGGGTGGTATAATGGGGGGGAAGGGGGGGAGCGGGGAGGGAGGTATTTATCCCGCCATTATAATGGGGCGAGGGAGGGGCTAGGGGAGGAGGTATAATAATAATATATAATAAATAGATACTACTAGCCGCTAGTTATTTATATGGGGGGCAGGGGGAAGAGGGGGAGGGAGGGGTATTAATGGGGGCGGCGAGGGGGAAGGGGGCATAAACATGATATAAATACATAAATACGAATTATATTATATTGTATAATATAGGCTATAGTATCTATATCTATCAAGATCTCTATAGCTATTATAATCTTATATATATATATATATATAGATATTATATATAGCATATTTATACGATATCTTATATATATGGGTTGGGAGGGAGGAGGGGGAGGGGGAGGTAGGTGAGGAAGTATGGGGGAGGAGGAGGGGGAGGGGGAGGGAGGTGAGGAAGGATAATAATAATATATAATAAAATAGATGACTAGCCTAGTAAATATTTATAGGTGGGGGCAGGGGGAAGAGGGGGGGAGGGGATATTAATGGGGGCTATAATGGGGAGGGAGGGGCGGGGGGGGTGGGTATAATGGGGGAGGGAGGGGGGAGGGGGTATTTCTAACTGGGGGGGAGGAGGGAGGGGAGGGGGGTATAATGGGGGAAGAGGGGGAGGGGGTATAATGGGGATGGGGGGTATAATGGGGGCGGGAGGGGGAGGGGTGGGAGGGGGGGTAATGGGGGGGGGCGGGAGGGGAAGGGGGTATATAGAGTGGGGGAGAGGAGGGTGAGGGGTCTAAATGGGGAAGGGAGGGGGGGAGGGGAGGGGAGTAGAATTAATAATAATATTATAAAATAGATTACTAGCCTAATAAAAATTATATTGTATATGGGGGCAGGGGAACGAGGGGGAGGTGGGTTGGGTATAATGGGGAGGCGGGGGGAGGGGGGTATAATTGGAGGTGAGCGAGGGAGGGGAGGGGGTATGCTGGGGGAGGGAGGGGGAGGGGGGTATAATGGGGAGGGGGAGGGGGTAGAATGAGGGAGGGGGGGGTTATAATGGGGGAGGGGGTATAAGGGGGAGGGGGGGGAGGGGGGTGGAGGGCATAACATAACATAAATACATAAACACGAATTACATAGGTATACTATATATATGATCTATATAATATCTATATATTATATTATTATATATATATATATATATAGGGGGGGAGGGGGAGGGGGAGTAGAGACTAATAATAATAAAATTATAATAAAGATAATGCCTAATCACTATATATATTGTATATGGGGGCAGGTGGAAGAGGGGGAGGGGGCGTTATAATGGGGGAGGGGGTATAATGGGGGGAGGGAGGGGAGGGGGAGGGGGGAGAGTCGTATAGGAATAATTAATAATACATAAGAAATAGATACTAGCCCTAATAATAATATATATTGGTATATGGGGGGCGGCAGGGAAGAGGGGGCGGAGGGGGTGGATAAACTGGGGGAGGGAGGAGGAGGGGTTATAATGGTGGAGGGAGGGGGAGCGGAGGGTGCATGGCAACATAATAAATACATAAACACGAAAAATTATATTTATAGATTGTATATATATTATATCTCTTATATATGGTTATACTATAATATATAGATAGCGTATATAATTTAGATTTATAGCAAGATATATATATGGGGGAGGGGGTTGGAGGGGGCAATAAACATACATAAAGAAAAGTTACATAAACCGAAATTTATTATCTTATATATTATATCTATAATATATATATATATAGATTATATTATATATATATTATTATATTATAATAATATAGCTATCGGGGAGGGGGGGAGGGGGAGGGGTGGAGGGGGCGGAGGGAGGGACCGGGGGAGCGGGGGAGTAGAATAATAAATGATATTATAAATAGATACTAGCCTAATAATATATATTGTATATAGGGGGGGAGGGGGGGGGGATAATGGGGGGAGGGGGCATCATAATAATAAAAAAAACCAAACAAACACAGGTATATACAAGAGATCAAGTGGACTGTCTGGGAAGGGTCACTCAGGTACAGCGTATCATATTGGGAGGTGTGAAGTCCAAGGGAGTGGTATGTTGAAGGTGTGAAAACACCACAAAATACCATCAACCACCACCACCACCACAACTAATCACCAACCACCAACAATCTAACACCACTGTGTTGACAGGAAATGTGGAGGGCATCGAAATAGGTAAAACAAGATATATATATATATATTATCTATATAGATATATTATAGGATATATATATGAGTAGATTATTAGAAGATATAGTCTATATATATATATATATAGGAGGCTACCCTAATAAAAAAATAAAAAAATAAAAAAATAAATATATATCTATATATATAAGTTATATAATTAGTATATATATTATATATATATATAGAGAATTATATAAATACTAATATATATCATATATATAATATATAAATAAAGTTTGGGGGGGTGGATACAGGGATATTTATAATATAATGTTGGGTATAATAATAATAATAATAATAACTAATAATAATAATTAATAATAATTTAAAGTTGCAAGCAAACGTTGTGCGGGGTTCCGAGCGGGGTTTGCCAGCGCAATGGTATTGTGTTGGCTACAAGGACACGTGGCCACATATATCAAAAGATCATGTTAGTCTCATCGGGCATGGAGAAAGTTACAGAAGGAATATAGTGTCAGCCATTTTTGGCTATGGCCACTTCAGACCATTAAGGATGCGTGACAATGTTTGGGGTAAAGCTATTTAATCCTGTACGACGTTGTTGTTGTTGTTGTTGTTCACATAAGGCTGCCTGGCCGAACTGACCCGAAAGTCCCTGAGGAAGGCCATGGCCACGATTCGGGCTTTCCCACAGAGCTCTCAATGAGTGCAGAATTGTGTTGTTGGCGTAAGTGGTTGTGTGGAAATGCGGTCTTCTATTATGTGTTTAATGGTATTGTGGTGCTGATGTTTACATCCGGGCAGGGCAGCGGACAACGGAGTCATCCAGTCTCTTCTGATAGCTCAGGAGAGGATGGATGGTGTACGCATCTCAGGACTGGCCAGGTGGACTCTTGGTCCTCGACGAAGTGAAGGGAGGATTCGGTAAGGATGGATTTCGGGAGGTCGTGGTTGCAGCTGCGTGTTGTCTGGAGTGAATGTGGATGGATCGGCTGAGAGATATGAGTATGGATGTGCTGCTGGGGAAGGTGGTTTGGATGGGAGAGAGGGACAGATAATTGTGTGTGATACCGTGTGCTGCGGGTGTGGTTTTGACATTTTCTTGGTGTCTGTGGGTGTGTTTGCCATGTAGTTTAGTGGGTGGTCTTGGTTCGTGGAGGCTACTGCCACGGAATTGAGTGCCTCTCATGACTCACTGATCTTATGTATCTGTTTAATATACTGTGGTGGTATTTCTTTGTTGTGTCCACAATTTTGTTTCCGTGAGCAAGTGACCTGGAGGTGCGGTAAGTCTGGGGATGTCATTTTTTGTTAATGTTTGTGGTGTGCTGTTTTGAATGTCATATGAGTATAATATGTTACTCCTAGGATTTGTGTGTGGTGTGTGTATGTGTTAGGGGTTGTTGTTTTGTTTATGGTGAGTGAGGGATGTATTTGTGTTCTCCTGTCCAGCAGTGTTGAGCTAGGGATTGCGAGTGGATTTGGCTGGGGGTAGATTAAGGTCTGTTTGCTAGTGCACCAGCGCCATGTAGTGTGTTGAGGATAGGGTTGAAGGAGATCGTGTTGCTCTTTTTGGGGTTATGGTGTCTGCATGTGGAGTGTTATGTCATCTGCATAGGAGGCTAAGTTTAGTGGGGGCGTTAGTTGGGTGTAGTTATATCGTGCATCGTACAGATTGAAGAGTGCGGGCGGATTAGGACGGATCCTTGTGGGGACTCCGTTTGGAAAGTTTCTGATTGTAGATGAGCTGACCGGCCAAAAAGATACGTTGTGCACATCTGCATGCTAGGGGAAGTAAGGCCCAGCCACCATTTTGTGTTTTGTGTGCATGTTTGTTGTTGTAGATTTTGTTTGTCTAGGTTGTGGCGGGGGATGGGGGCATCGAGGCTTATAAATAATGTCGAGTGTGGATAATAGTGATCTGTGTGGGGGTCTACGCTGAGTTGATGCCGTCAAAAGCTCTTTGTGTGTTAAGGTTCTGTGAGAAGAGTGTTTGTGGAGTTGCAGTGGCCTAAAGCCATGTTGTGTTGGAGCTAGGGGTAGGTCGGGTGTAATTAGTTGTAACACTAGTGCGTTCCATGACTTTGGAGGGGGAGCAAAGGAGTGTGATGGGGCAGGTGCGAGGCGCGAGGGTAGCGTGGGGTCTTGTTGGTTGTTTGGGGAATGTGGTGATGATACCATTGCTTCCAAATGTCTGGTATTGTGTTGTGTGTTGTGAAGTAACTGTAGTTTGATATGTTAGTGATGGCTGGCTATGCCTTGTGGTCACCAGGTGTCCTGAGGTGTATGTTGCTTATGTTGTCTAGGACACAAGCGGGTGAGTCATGTGCTTGAGATTGTTGATGATAATTGCTTTGTTCTGGTGATTGGTGAAGGGTGTATAGTCAGGGTCGTGTGGGGGAATTGTCTCTTACGTCGGATGACACGTCCGGTGGTCTTTGTGAGGTTTTAGGTGAACTTGACATGTGAGAAGTGGAGTGATGAGAGTGTTTGCTTGTTGTTTACATGAAGGAGTAGAGTCTGTTGTTGTGATTGCAGCATGTGATTTGGGTGTTGTGTTGCTGTTGGAAAGTGTGATGCTGTTTAGTGTTTTGTAGAGTTTTTTGGGGTTTGTTTTGTGATTCAAGTGTTTTGTAGGAAGTTATTCCAATTTAGTTTTTGTTGTTCTTGTATTTTGTTGTAGTTTGGGTGTGTGAAGTGCTTGGATTTGTTGTGTGATGTGCTTGTGTGTGCGGGTGCTGGGGAGTGTTTCAGTATGTCGCGTTGTCTGATGAGGTTTTGAATTGTCTGGTGTGAAGTTGGGAGGTGGGGTTGGTTTCTGTTACCTCTTGGAATGTGTTTCTTGTCAGTGTTTTGGATAGTTTTATTGAGTATGTGTACAGCATTTGTTGATGTTAGTGATGGGTGTTACTGTTAGAGTTGTGAAGTGGTGTTCGGTTCATTTGTGAATGCTTCCCAGTTAAGCTCTTTTATAATTGGTGTATGTGTGTTGTGGTTTAGCTGGGGTGGTTGAGTCTGGTTTTTGGTGGTGTGTGATAATGATTGGTGAGGTGGTCAGAGCCTAAGGTTCTGACACCAACCTCCAGGCATGTTGTGGGGAGGCCGTGAGTTCCTGGGGAAGCCAAAAGGTGGATGTCTGGAGATGATGGGTTATAGAGGGCTTGGTGAGGAATATGGGGTATGGTGATGGATGTCGGTTAAGGATGATGAGGTTAACAGTTTGGTTTTGTAGTTAACCAGCCCTCTGGTCGGTGTCTGGGGTTGTCGACAAAACCAGGCCGAGCGGACTTGGCGTTGAAGTCCACCAACCAGGATGATGTGTGGGGTGTTTGTGATTGTTGTTGTAAGTGTGGTCTGTATTCATCTTGGTACTGTAGGGGGATGTATTGTGCTTTAGGATTGGTTATGTATGGAGGTTGTTGCCAGTGGCGTATTTTAATTGATTGTATTTCTGTTGTGTTGTTATCATTGGTGGGGGGAGGAGGGATTTGGTTTGTATACTGGAAACTATGTCTGAAATTTTCTTTGGATGCTACCAGGGGTGATGAGTCCAACGGCCTCCGCCAACAGACCCAGAGTCTTGTCTGATAGGTGGTCTGAAACCATGAAATGTGGGTGGTGTTTTTGTGGTGTGGCGGAGGTTTGTTTCTTGTAAGATGGCAATGTGTATGGTTGTGTGGCTTGATGAAAGTGTGAGAGTTTCTTTGTGTAGTGATTGGCCATCTAGGTCAATTGGTAGGAATGTTTAATGTTATGTGCACGATGTAGGTTGGGTGCTGCTGCACTGAGGATGGTGTGGGGGTTGAGGGAGGGGCTGGGGGATGGGATGTAAGTGAGGTCGGTGGGGTGGGGGATTGGGGAGCAGATGGGGGTTGGAATGGATTAGGCTGGTGGTGTGTGTGTATGTTGAGTTGAGGATGGTGGATGGTATGGGAAGCGTTAGGTGGGGTTAGGGCAGGAGAGGTGGACAGGTTTTAGGGGGAGGGAAGTGGCGATGATATGGGAAGGTTAGGTGGGTTGGGGAGGAGAGGTGGACGGGTTTTAGGCGAGGGATTTGACTCGGGAGAGGGAGGGGCAGGAGCGAAACAGGTCGTCAGGTGTTCATGTAGGTTTCTTGGAGGCAAGTATGTTGCAGGTGATCTGAAAGTGGGTCCAGTTCCGGTGCAATGAATTGCAGAGAATACTGAACCATTAGTGTGAGAGCGACTCGAACGCGATGGGTTTTGAGCAAGTTGGCCATGATGTCTGTGTAGGTGGGGTCCTGGGTTTGCTCTCAATGTCTCCGGCTAGAAGACGGCTAGAAGAAGTCTTCGAGAAATGACAGCCTGGAGAGTCATTTTCTCGGTGTAGGAAAAAACTCTGTGATGTAGTGGGTGTGGTGTGAGGTGTGGAAATTCCCGGCTGAGACCGAAGCCGCTCCAAGGGACTTCCTGTACGAGTAAGTAGCATAAATTGGCCCGGAAATTGCCTTCATCCTCTGCTTCATTTCATGCATAAGCAAAAGCCAGAGCGTTAATACAAATTATTGTATTCGTGAAAGTACGGCTTAATAGCTTCTCAACATTACTCCTGAATCACTCCCTGTACGGACGCTCTGGTTTTCTTGTAAGGATCTATCTTGCAAACGAAGGGCAAAATTGCTTAAAAATTCACCAAATCTGAATAGGCCTAGGCTTGAAAATCGCTAATAATTACCACATTATTTTTCTGTTTTTCGCTATGTGTGAAGCTGCCACAAAAGTGGGAAACTCTCTCTCTCACAACAAACCCCAGTGGTCGTGGCTTCTGGGCCTGGCTGTAGGGCTATGGCTGACGTCAATCCGAGCCCTGCCTTGCAAAAAAGCCTGGCCTTGGGCTCACAGGCTTACAAAATAGCCGGAAAAAATCGTCTCAGTCATATGAGGGGCCCCAGGCGGGAATTGGGGTCAGATAAGAAGTTGTGGTTTGTTTTGATTATGTGAATAGGGGTCACCATAAGGGGTTAATGGTTAGTAAATGGCCACCCCCATGTGGCCACTTTGTTCTGATACAGAAGCTTGGCCTTTTTGGTTGGTGGCCTTCTTAGGAATGTGACCTTTTTCGTTAGCCATGGAGAAACTGCAGAGCGGTACAAAATTATTATAAAGCAAAACTCATGTTTAAAAATATTGTATTGGATTGCACATGCGTGATATGCCCGACAGAGGTTATACTTGAAAGAAAGAAAGAGGAGTTCTGGGTGAATGTGGAGGCGTGCCTGGAGAAGAAAGTTGACAAGAACGAAAGGAATATTCTGATTGGGGATATGAATGGTAAGGGGGTGATAGGAAAGTGAGGGAGTGGTGGGAGGGTGCGGAGGGTACCATCAGAGTGTGAATGGGAATGGTAGTGCCACTTGTGGACGTAGTGTGTGGGGAGGAGGCTTGTGGATAGCCAAACACCTTCTTTGACACAGAATGATCCCACAGGTACACGTGGAAACGGATGTTGACGATCGAAGGCATAAGACAGTGGTGGAAAAGAAAAGTCCTTGATTGAACTTATGTATGTGTGGATGAACGAATGAAGAAATCTGTGAATCGGAATGCTAGGGTGTTAAGGTGGTATTGGAGGGGGTCTGGTTCTGATCATTATGTTAGTGGTAGCTAAAGGTTAGGATACAAAAGAAGAAGGAAGGGGTGAGGGAGAGCTGGAGGGAGGCCAAGAGGAGGGTGGAATGATGCGAGGGTGGAGAGGTTGCAGGAGGAGGAAAGTCAGGGAGGAGATACAGGAGAGCAGTGGAAAACGACGGACTAGGGTGGGTTCGACACTGGAAGTTATGGGAGGAAGTGGAGGAGCCGATGAGCAAGGTGTTTAAGGATGAGCTTTTTTTTTTTTCCTGTGCAGCATGTGAGGAGGTGTGTGGAGTGAGGAGAAGAGGGAGGGGAGTGAATGGAAAGGTTTACAGCAAATGGTGGAACAGAAGAGGGTAAAGAATAGCTGTGGAAGAAAAGAAGAACGCATATAGAGAGTGGTTGGGTTGTTGAGGGAATGAAGATTCCGAGTGACAGGAACGAGCACCTGCGTGTAAAATGGGAGGAGAGAGTAAGAACACTGTTCTGGGAAGAAACGAACGTCAAGAAAGTTAGGGGAAGGTTAGCAAGGGCAAACAGTAAGGGTGTGAAAGATAAGAATGGGAGAATGCTAGCCGAGAAGCAAAGAGAGAGTCAGAGATGGAGGCCGAGTACTTCAGTGAGTTGCTAAAATGTAAGGAAAATGAAGAGCCAGCAAACCATAGCTGGTTATGGTATGGGAGGGAGAAGAAGAGAAGTAGTGGGAGGAGGAGGTGGGGATAAGGAGGTCAGAAGTGTGGGAAGCCATGAAAAGAAGTTCTGGTGAAGTTGGGGGGGGAAAGCACCAGGAACAGATGGAGTGTGTGGGGAAAATGTTGAGGTATGGTGGTGAGGATAGTGATAGAATGGGTCTATGGAAAATGTGCAAAACTAGCATGGGAAGAGAGGGGAGTGCAACCCGATGACTGGAAGACTGGCCATAATAGTCCCCTATATACGGGCAAAGGGGGGAAAGAGGAGTTGTGTGGTAACCACCGAGGAATACTGTGTTCTAAGCGTTGTAGAGGAAGGTATACAGTAGGGTACCGGTAGTGATTGAGAGATTGAGAGTGAGAACGGAGGAAATAGAGAGGCGACGAGCAGGGAGATTCTGTAGGAAGGGAAGCGGATGCGTAAGCATCAGATTGTTTACCCTGGAAATTGTGTTGTGGAGAAGTATCTGGAGAAGAAACACAAAAGGTTGTATGTTGCCTTTATGGGACTTGGAGAAGGGCCTCTGACAGAGTGGATAGAGAAGGTTTGTGGAAAGTACTTAGAATATACGGACAGTAGAGGGGAAGATTGATGATAAGCAGTGAAGAGCATGTATGACGGGTTGTACAAGGCGGCAATGTATGTGGAGAGTGGAAGCAGAGCGAGTTCTTTGACCTGAATGTTGGTTTGAAAGACAGGGGTGTGGTGATTGTACCCGTGTGTTGTTTACTGTATATATGGATGTATAGTCATAAAAGAACATACTAGTCAAGAAGCAGTGGATGTTTGGTGTATCGCTGAAAAGGGAGGGAATTGAGTGGAAGCTACCTATACTGCTGTTTGTGGATGATACAGTTCTGATGAGTGATAATGAATGGGAGTTGCCGTGGTCCTGGTAAAGGGAGTTTGGAGACAGTGTGCGAAAAAAACGGAGGAATTTGAAGGTAAATGCTGCGGAGGGGGCGGGAAGGAGGCAAGGTTATGGTCTTCGAAAAGGAGTGAAGTGAATAGTCACCAGAGTGTGAGGTGAACGCTGAACGGTCAGCTGCGTATGGAGATCGGTTCAACTCTTTTAAGTATCTGGGGCAGTGTGTTGAGTAAAGATGGGACTATGGGATGAAGAAGTGCGGGAGAGGGTACAACAGGGGAAGAGGGTTGTAGGTAACGCTAAAAAGCCAGTTTCCAGGTTTTTAGTAACAAGAAATTAGGGTGGTCAGTATTGGAAAGTGAAGAAGTCCTTGCAGGACAGTGTGGTAATTCCCGGACGACTGGAATACGGAAGCGAAGCATGGACGTTGGTTGAGAGACTCCGACCAATAGTGGAGAGCAGTGGAAATGAATTACTTAAGGAGCGTGCGTGCAGGAGTTACATGGAGGAGATATAAGACAGACTTAATGAGAAGGTAAGAAGGAGGTGTGGTGTGGAGGGTAGATGTGCTGGAAAGTGTGAAAGAGGAAACAACTTGAGATGGTTCGGCCATATGGAACGTATGTAAAGCTGAGGGAGAAGAGAATGGACGAAGCGGGTGTATGAGAGCGAGGTGGAGGGACAGAGAGGGAGAGATAGGACCGAATGAGAGGTGGAAGGATGGAGTGAGGGAAGTACATGAAAACGGGGGAAGGCGGTGCTGGTTGGGGGGAGGGGCGTCGACCCTGGACTGGGGACAGAGGCGGAGGGGGGCGAGTCCGTTCTTGGCCACCCCTTCGGGGATTCCGCGTCAGGGCAATAGATGATAGATTAGATGTTAAAAATATCTTATATATTTTTGTTTAGCTTTAGTTGGCATTCCTCTTCCTATATGCTATCTAGCCATTTTTAACCCCCGCAAACTCCTTATGACGCGGATGGTTTGTGGGCTAATTACCCCGGGCCAAAAAAAGCTCTAAAAGACGATCGAGTGTAAAACTCACGCGAGCTTTGAAATACGCAGGCGTTTCGTTCATGGTCACCCCTTAGGGGGATCAAGGTGTCCGGCAATATTGTTGTTGTTGTTGGTGTACCAAGCTGCCTGGCCGAACAGACCCAAGGCCCCGAGCCAAGGCCAAGGCCATAACCGAGCGCCCCCACAGAACCCCCCCGCCCGCACCCACAAATAAAAGCAACTGGGTGACCGAAGCCACTCCATGGAGGGAGCTGAGGAGGGTGCGGAAACGGCCCGGGAAACCAACAGTCACACCCAGGGCCCCTGGTTGCCCCTCAGCCAAATTATGAAGAGAAAGTTCAGGGGCACGGAAAAAATGTGACGCTTTGGCTTCCAATCTTGGTACTGTAGATTGGGCGGTCAATCCACGGATGAGACGCCGTTCACTTGGGATCTAGAAAATATACTAAGTAAAAGGAAACAGTCAGAGTTAAGCTATGGGTTATGGCAGAGATCGCTCAGTCCTCACTCTGATAGACCAGCCAATCACCACATGACTAGAACCCAATCGGGACATATATACGGTTAGGCTATAGATAAATTCATTTTTTGGGCTTATTTGGTCCCATTTTAGTTTATCCTGTTCAACAAGGGCTTGAAAATTGAGTGTTACCGTGAAATGTGTTAGTCTTGGTAGAAAATCATTTCACATTAATGTCGCTAAGTCTGTTGGAGAGCTTACATGGCCTTTATTGGCTGCATGTTCAAGATGTAAGTTTGCCCTGGGGAAAGGGTTACTGATTCATCTTTGGGGTATTTTATGTTTGTATCCTGTTCGTGTGGATCGATTGAGTTTTCAGTGGTTATATCTATCTATCTATCTTATTGCCTGACGCCGTGATCCCCGACGGGTGGCCACGAACGAAACCACCCATGCAACTCTGTCCCAGTTCATGTCGACCGCGCCCTCCCCCCCACCAGCACCGCCTTCGTT